>OX438607.1:5585200-6785200 GCA_949316135.1 Choreutis nemorana
TGAAACAATGCATCTAATTGTTTCACACTTGCCGGGCTTAAAACCCTGAACCTCTTGCATAGCAGCCAGATAGACTACTGCCCTACAGAGGCTGTCAAAATAATGTTCAAAGTTATTTCACATTATGTTTCAGTAGAACAGTAGAAATGAAATTGCTTTGAAAGCTCACACGTTGAATACTCGAAGCCTCAAACAAGATGTGAGATCACTTTTTGCAGTACTCATTTGTAGGGCCACTAGATTCGATATTTGCTTAATAAATCCTTTTAACATTTAATAACAGAAAAAAAGAAACTTTAGTCTTAGAAAATTAAGATTTAATGCCGATAAAAATAGTTATAATTGTTAACTTCTATGTATGTAATTACATTGAAGTTGTTTAAAAAGTTCTGTGTTTCAGAAGGTTTTATTTTAAGATGTTTAACCAAGCTTCTAGTTTAATTTATATCGACATGTTTAAATTTATGAAAGCTTAGTTAGACATATGATTTTAACTGCCCACTTTAACTTTCCCTTGGAATATTTTCCACTTATTAGTTAAAATAGATTGAGTATTATTGCATAGATACTCAATCTCAATTGCAGCCAGGTGGCATTAGGTTGGCCATAAAGCTGAAAGAACCGATGACTTTTGTGTTGAAAAAGAAAAACGGAACCCCGCGAGGTGGAGTGGACAGCCGATATTGTAAGGGCTGCGGGAAGTCACCATGTAAAAAAAATTGCAGGCGATACCGGGTCGCCGTGAATGGATTTTTTAACAAAATCATGATCAAACAAGCTGACAGTTTACTTTCTTTTAGGTATTGACGCGATGATATCCTTGATAAAAATGTTATAGCTCTCTTGCGGGTAACATTAGAGAGGCTTATTTCTACTTTCCAACTGGAGACGTTTTCCTCCTGATGATTAAAGTATGTTAGTACTAACAGCACAAACAACCCAATTCCTATTTGACCTTTGTGGCGTAAACAGCCGACTGCTACGCTAGAGGTTCTGGGTTCGAATCCCGGCGGGGTCAGAACTTTGTGTTATTTGAAAGATGTAGTGTTTCGCTTACTGGTCTTGGACGTAGTATTATTATCTATGTACTTTATACCATATCGTTGCTTAGTTCCTGTGATACAAGTTCTTACTATACTTACTACAGGGCTGAGACAATGTGTGTATCGTGTTGTGGTTATTATTATTTAAGACTCTTACTCCCTCGTCGAAACTTTATATATCTGTGAATTCTATCAAATAGAAAATTTTAAATAAACCATCTCCGCCATTCACCCCACTCTCGTGTACTAGCTGGTTTTTAAAAGTTTTATACTTACCTTGATACTAAGTTCAAAATTTTTAATTTTTTGTTAGTTTAGTATAAGTCAATGTGTGTGTCGTGATGTGGTTTATTATTATTTGACTTTTGCATTTAAACCGCGGGTTTAGTGGCTCCAGACGTATGGTTAGTGAATAACACAGAACAAGACGCCCCGAGCTCTCATAACTTGATACAAGACTTTTGGTTTGTTGAATGACATGGAAAACTTGTACCAATCTACAACGCTACTTACCGCACTTACTCCTGTTACTCGGAGACAATTGTGTGAAACTAATGTGTGACATGGAAACCTATACATTGTTAATGTTAACTAGTTTTGTTTACTTATTTTTTCAATAATTCCAATGGCCCAGGATCGCTGCGTAGAGCTGAAAAAGCATGGAGTCCCTGGATGCATATTTGGTTGGAAATATTTGGGGGAAGCCTATCTCCAGCATTGGATGCGTTCTGGCTGATGATTGATTGATGATGATTTGGAAAAAGGATATAGGATAAAAAAGGTTGTTATGAAATAAATTTTATAAAACATTATCATGCGGATATTTTGTTTTGTACAGGTTTTCATTTTGGAGATTGATTGATAATAAAGTCGTTTTTTCTCTTGATTTAATTTTGTTTGGTCCTAAAAAAGGGATGAGAAGAATCTGTAACGTTTTGTGTAAATCTAACAACCCAAGTTAATTGATTTTATTGTACTGTATGTAGCCGTATATATAACATTTGTATATTTTATATAAACTTAAATATTTATATATACCTATTTACAAATATTATTAAATTAACAAATTATATTATTTAATTAAAGTATTAATAATTATTTTACATATTATACAAATAAACAGTACACATACATATATACATATCATAATATATAAATATTTAATTGTCTATATAATCTATTTATTTAATCAAAATAATTAATAAAATAAACACAATAGTCGCATGTAGACGAGCCCTAATCCTTACCGCAAGCGCTCATACTAACCGATCCTTTTGTTCTCCGCTGTGCATGCGCCCGCGCCGTGTTACTTACTACCTGCGACCGGCCGGGCGTCGGCGCACATACATAGATTTGGATGATTTAGGCGGCCAAAAACATTTTTTGCTTTTAAATTATGTAATAAATGAAAAAACCCTTCAGTATTTAAAATATGCTGTATTAACACCAAAAAATTAAAATGTATTGTTAAACATAAAATCGACATTTAAATAGTATTATGGAAATTAAATCTTTTTATATTTTAGTTTCAACAATTGTATTTAACTATTTAATTATACTAAGTTTATACCTGTATATTTATTACAAGCTAACGTTATGTTCTGACCCGTCTTCTTGCTCTGACACAGGATTTGGCTCTGCTGACATTAAAAGTTCAATTGTCTCAGGCAGGAATGATTTTCGTGTCATTTTTTTTATTTCCCTCATACAACTTATCAGAGGGTCAGTAGTTAACAGAAGCCTTTGGTAAATATCTAAATTACATTCTTCCCTGGAAAATTTTCGTGCATAATTTTGCCGATAAGATCGAAAATGTTTATTACGAGCTTCCGCAGCCTCTTCGGAGAGTTGGCCAATAGACAATATTGAAGTCTGTATAATGCTTGCTCCATGAATTAAAATTTTATGCAAAGTGGGAGTCATTGGATGCCATCCATACAGATTTATATATAATTTGGCTGTTTCGATGGCGTATTCATCATATTTTTCTGGGTTTATTCTATGCCCACTTGAAATTGCCTCTAATATGACTTTCAATCTCGTAATTTATGTTACGTCAATTCCAGTGATTTCAGCAGTTAGCTCTGGGTTCTCAAAAAATCGTCTGCTGGTATTCCCATCATTTGTGTTCCCAAATTGAGCTTTTGGCATGTCCACTAGTAAACCAGTTCGAATCCTAAATTGTTCTGGTATTTCTTGCTTTCTGCTTTCTTCCAACTGTTTTTCATCCGGTGTCTTTCTTTTCTTGTACTTCTTTACAGGTAACTTTTACGCCAAATGTAAGATTGATTCGAAAATTCTAATTCTGGCATGTAACACCGACAAACCAAATTCCAATGCTTGTGGGCACAAAACATTCTTCTTATCCAAACTATTGAAATTTTTCGACGTAGCTCCGCATATATAACACCGACTGGTAGATAATGTATTAGTGGCAGCATTGCATACTTTACCGTCTATCATTGTCATTTTTAAAGTATATCTGAATGTAAACTCTTCTTCTTGCAAAGTTACAGTCAATGGGTTCAATGACTTTATCGCGTTATCTACATATTTTATTTCATCCTTAATAATGTCCGTTGACTCCTTTATGTATCTAAATCGTATTGGCCTGCAAAAACGAGGTGATGATGGTGTCGGGTTTTGCCAAATAATCTTGTCACCTTTTTTTCCGCAAACAATTTGCAAAGGCACAAATGAGCTTAAGAAAAGGCTGCCATCGCAGTCGAAGTCATTATCTAACCTTTGTTTGAATTTGTCTTGTTGTGACCCGTCACAACCCCATTTACATATTAGGGTCAAAGATTGTTTTTCCATTGTATTGAGGGTTAACAATACTTCTTCTAAATACAATGATAATCGTTTAACCGTAAGGTCCATTAAGCATTGCAGATTACTTTCGGCACAGTTAGCTGTTACACGAAGGGATTCTTTTGGCGTATAGCACTCTTGCTTTGCTGATAACAAAAGATCATAACAGGGGTAATGTTTCTTGTTCGTTTCTCGTATAATTTCATACTGTCTTCTAGTGAGGTCAGCTTCAACAAACATTTTAAGGGCTTGGAATGGAGTAAGAGGAGCGATTGTTTCATCTGCCTTTGAGTAAGCTTTCCTATATGCGCTGGCCTTTGTTGGAGAATTTGTTATATCTTTAAGCACTTTTGACGCGTCTCTTTTACCACTTTTTTGTAATACTGATTGCGCTGGATGGACAATGATTTCATCATCTATGGTAGCGCGAACATCTACAGTTTTTCTCCGTTTGCTTCTTTCGCTCGAATCTTCAAAACTTTTAGATGGACGTCCTTGACGTTTATGAAATTCTAGCGGGATCTCAAATGTTCCTTGTAGCCAAGATTCATTTTTCTTTAGAAAATATTTTTCCACTTTATGAGCATTTGCCCATCTTTCTTTTATTTGAGATTTTATGTAAGAAAATCTATGTTTCAAGCGGTTTTTAGCGTCTTCTGTTTCTCCATAATGCAATACTAAGTATGTCTCATAGGAGTCAAATTTTTCAACCAAAGTTGAAAAATTTTGATCTTGTATCTGTTCATATAAGTACTTGCGAGTGATTACTCTCACGCCTGAAGCACTGGAAGATCCTACGACAAAATAAAGTTTTTCACGTTTTTTTAAAATGATGTAAAATCGTATTCTGCGGTATATTGCGGCTATTATTTTGTCATTACAAGGCTAGATATGTGTTTTATCTTGTGAGATAAATTACTTATCAGGGACGGATACTGAAATATATTAAAAGTCCCAATTAATACAAAAAAATGTTCAAAGTAAGACTTTTGAAACACCACATGTTTGACGGAGTTTTAATACATTAAAAAATACATGAGTATCATTTTTTCTCTCTAAAAATAATTGATTCTTACCTGAATTTTCAAAATCCATCACAATCACTTCGATATCACAGTCCACAAAATAAATTTTGCATTTTGAATTTATAGTAGAAACAAGAGAGCGCTCACTGATACGTTCACCTTAAACGACAACCGAGTTTCGACTACCTGCGAAAAGGTTCAAACGCATCGGATTAGCGCGGGAAGGGATTTATGACGTACTTAGATCTGTTACCAAGCTAAAATATAAGTGAGTCATTAATTTGGAATGTTTTATAAAATTTACTTTTGACCGCCTAAATCATTAAAATCTACATATGTGCGGCGCTCGGTCGCCACTGACCAGTCGTCCCGCGGCATTCGAGATCGTGTTTCCTCGCTCGCTTGCTATCTCCCGCGGCTTCGGCTAACGCTAACGCTTACGCTTGTTTTTTTTGTTAATGCTTAATCTGTGTCGCTTATTTTATATTCTCCTTCTTTCTATCGCTTTGACTATATTCTATTGTGTGTGTGACTTTCTTCCGTGTGCAAAATAAACTTATATTCCTGTGAGTACTTTCAAGTTTCATTCCACACCTACTACTCAGTGAAGCAAACTATTTTATATGGTATCGTGAGGACTACCTACACCACCACCTACTATATACATATAATATAATAAGTGATAATTGGTTTTATAAAAATAAACAAATTCATGTGCAAATGCGCAGACGGTTCACCTCTGATGGAAAGTGATACCGCCGCCTATTGATGCGACGGTGCCCGTGTCGTGATGTCGTGAAACACCAAGAGCACCCCCTAAGCGTTGCTTATGTAGAGGCAGGTACTACTATCAGGATAGAGAAAAAAAATTATAGTCTCGTCATTAAATGGGTAAACTAGCAAGAAAGTTAAGATATTCTGATTTCATTATTTTTGCGTAGTCTACTATTTTCACTATAGTTCACTATTTTTTTGTAAATTTATTTTTCGTTGAATTAAAACGTTTAAATGAAAAAATAGCTACTTTACAACTAAGTACGCAAATCTTGACTTATTGGAACAAAAAGTCTTTAATTGGCCGAATTTATATTTTGTTACATAGTCACGAAATTGTATGACTCCAATATTTTTTATAAATTCCCTTACAAATTTATGAGATCAGTTCAAAAGCAGCTTTTAAAGACAGGCCTAAGAATTTTTTATCACATCGTTTGGTGGCAATATTTTAAATTGTGTATAATATTACAAGATTAACATGTTAACTCACTTATGTAGAATAAGCAAAAGTAGTTTAGGAACACAACTCGTCGTAATTTGTTTACTATTCTAAGGAGAAATTTTAGTTTTCGCGCGCAACACAGATAGAAGCAGTGACTTTTAACTCGTAGGGCGTAGAGTTCAAATTTGAATGACTCGGTTTTTAGTGTTGCCAGTAAACGAAACTTACCTGAAGACGAGTCATTATTGATAACGCGGCAAGGAGGTTGAATTTGTAATGAGTTATTCGCATATTCCGACATTAAGTTGTTGTTGAACTTTGTTCTAGCATTTGACGATTTACCCGTTTCAAATACACGCCTTTAGTTTGTAGTTTGAATTAAATAGACATTTTGAAGTAGCTTGTTTGCGTTGAGGAGACATAATTATAATTACGGAGGTGGAATACTTAGAAATGTTACTGACTAGAATTTTAAGTGCCTGGCCTTGTTGGTATTACTTTGTAATAAATACATAAAGTTGGGTCTGATTGTGTGTGATAGTAGATATAAGATCTTTTAAAAATGAATTGCACTCTCTCCCCATCTTTTAAAAGATTGCAAAACAAAGAGATGATTAAATAAATTATACGTAAGTCAGTGTACTATAACAAAAAACTATGCTTATTGGAAAGTTAAAACAAGGATTCTAGAAAACAAAACACACATTCCATTTGGTCCCTCGGCATTATACCTAAAAATATTTTTAGTTCTAACATTAATTTTATTTTAACTTGTAAAATGAATCTTTTTTTTTCTTTTTTGATATTTTTTGTTCTTGTTAATGTTGAACAAGAACATTGGACAATGAACATTAAGTTTCCAGTGTAATTACCGGCACGAGGGCCATACCATCTTTACCTCTACATGGCAATTCATTGTCGGTGCTATTATTATTTCAGAAATTAACTTTCCACAAGGTTAGCTGTCTGCTTTTTTGCCCGTGATGTATAAAAATTCTACACGAACAAATTTGGAAGCAAATATTACTTACATATTTAAAAAAGAACAGATAAAAACTGTATAAATGTCACCGAAACTACTAAAGGCACCCCTATCTACAGGCTAACCCTATGTACACACCAGAGAATTATATAACAAGAGATTAACATACATTCCGTAGTATATGGGCAGCATCTTAAAGAGCCCCACCCTATTTACAGGCAAATAAAAATGTTTTGACGCAATTTTTGCCAGGCCCTTATGTGGTGGGAATCCTAATAGGATGTTTTGGGGTGAAATATAGCTCATTTCGAGTATTGTTCGCGATATATTTTTTTTCTAGGGATAAGTTAAAGCTAAGCCTTTGTAATGTAAGGGTTAGTGGGCAAGAGATATTGTCTAGTACAAGTTTTGGTATTTTTGTTCTATTTTCTTATATACGAAGGATATACCTTTTCATCAAACTAAAGAACCTGCTAAATGGTAAATATCGTGAATCTCTTCAAGCTTAGAAAATAGACATCTTCTAGGCTGGCACGTGGGCAGATTCTGCCTACTTTACATTTAAAGTAATAAATACAATGTCTAGGTACGCAATACTGTTATTTTTAACCTCGATAAAAATAGTGTCAGCCATTTTAAAAAGAGGACAAGAAATCTTTGCGTGTAGAGGTGATTTTTATATGGGTTTACAAAATATATGCTACTTATTGATAATACGGGTGATTATGGATTATGTATCTTGTACATTGTGCCATCAGTTTTATATTTGACCTTCAAGGGCATGTCGAATGATCTGCATGTTACGTTAAGTATAGTAAGATACATGTCGCGACATTTTATCGTGCGTTTTATTATTTTGTTTGTATTCCGTCAATAGTTGTAAAAAACCTACACTGCTTGAAATATATGAATATGTAACACAAATGTGAATTCAAAATCATTTCAAATAATAATTGATTAATTGTGTAATCTATTTTTATGTGATTAATTGGATTTAACCTTAATTGATACGGACGAATGTCATAAAAAGTTTTAATCTTTAAAAACAATTAAAAACCCAAAGTATACAATATTAGCACATAAATTATAAATTAGCAGAATTATAAATTTGATTTTTTTTTAATAACCAGTACCTAGAAACCCTAGAAAAATTTTACATTAATTTTTTCAACTTCTCTGATATAATTCCTATATTCTATTTTATATATGTAAAACACTACAAAATATTGGAAATGTTTACATCACCATAGAATACATAGATTTTTATTTAGTCAGACGTAGCTTTCAAATCAAATTTGGTGTTTCACAACGCGACTACTCTTTCTATGTGTATTTTCAATGTACGCTTTAAACAGTAGAATTTATGAATTCAACTTTTATTTTTAGGAGTCCTAAACCAGATGGAAAGTAAGTAATATATTTATTTTTAGTATAAGTTATATTATGTTCTTTACAGTAGAAATTCACATAAAGGCTATGTCATCCAACCCGGCGGGATACCTGGCAGGTACTTGCCGCATAATGTACACCCAGCAAGGCCTTCAAGGAATCTCATATGCCGGTACCGGCACACATGGTCGCGAAGTCGAGGTCCCCTCACAGAAGTGGTAACGAAATGTCAGGAATAAAAAAAATGGAATGTGACTGGTATACTTTCCTTTAAAACATATTTAAGTATTGAAAGCACGGGTAGCTCGTGTTCGTGAGAAAAAGTGTTGAGTATTTTTATGTATGGGCTAAATAACTTAAAGTATATTTTTTCGAGACTAATTGAAACAGAATGACCGGGACTAATATGAGCCATAATATAGTGATTAAGTTGGCATGCAGCTCACAAATCTTTAGAAGCCGCTTCTCTAGTAAAATATTTTTGAATATTTATATGTATAGAATGTGTATAGAAGCGATACTTGTAGTCATACTAAGCAATTTTGAATGTATACGACAATTTCAAATAATGTTATTTGTAAATAATGTTATGTTTTAAATAATTTTAATAATGTACGAATAAATTATATGATGACTGTGACTACACATTGTGAAGGCCTTAAAAAAGCTTAACATTTTTCTGCAAATTGATCAGATTCAGATGAAAAACAATCCACATTCTACAAGGTATCAAGTTAAAAAGAATATTTTATTAAAATCTCCTTTCACTTCACATACAGTTTCAATACCACATAACCTTCAGATGTGCAGAACCGGTGATCACCTCCAAGAATATTTTCCGGAAAAATATTGAAAAATGTTTGCGTCCCCGGCAACGGCAATTGATTCAATTTACCGATCTCTGGCAGGGAGGGGGTGGAATTGGTGACCCGTACCTTCTATATTTATTTTAATAGACTGATTTATTTCCTCCTGCATAATGCATTCGAATTGATATAATATTTAAGAATAGCTGATATTTATACAAAAACGAAAATGAAATGAATTATGGAAGTGTTTATTTGTTTTAACTATATTGTTAAGAAATTTACGATATTTTTTTTATTTTATTAGAAATTTTGGGTAATCGGAACATACATTTAATTCGCGCAAATAACTTCTAGCGGCTAGACTGATATTTTTTGAAGCAAAGTCATATTAAAAAGAGAGGTAGACCTAAGATAAAGTGGATCGATTGTGTTGAAGATGATGTAAAGCCAAAGGATATGATTGATGAGATGACAGGTGACAGAGAGGAATGGAAGAAAAAGACTACGATGATCCGCGATGCACCACTGCACAGCCAGCAGAATTAGCTAGCTGAAGTGGCAGTGGCAATGGTCATGTTAGCTGTAAAATCGACGACCGGTTCTTTGGGCGGAGACCCTCGTGACTTGGTTAACGTAGTTAAGTGTGTTAAGGTGGAGCGATATACGCGCGGTAGCTAGCAGCAGTTGGATGAGGAGATCCGAATGTCGGGGTGAGTGATGTGCGCGGGAGAGGCCTAGTCCAGGAGGAGAGGGGTTACGGGCTGATAATTATGATCCCAAGTTGTAAGTAGCCGAATGATTTTATGTGACGTTGCAGAGAAATTAATATTTGATAGTGAAAATATGTAGTTGTAAATATTTATTCACGTAAATTCTCAAGTTAAAGTTTCATAATTGTACAAAAGTATTTTATGCTTACCAAAATGAGTGTTTATATTTTAAAAGTTATAATTTGGAGTTATAGTTTAAATTTAACAAAACATACTTTTGATAACTGTACTTAAACTTTCTCGGCTGACATTATAAAGGTTTGCACACAGGTAGTTTATTTGTTTCAAGGATTTGAATGGCCAACACGAAATCACACTTAGGTTCGAAGAAAAGTTCCATTACTATTATAACATTGTAAGAAATTTGACGTGGAAAGGTCAACCTTTTTATCCTAATACCAACTGTGGTAAAGTAGAGTTATGTGTTCGACCGGGTACTTGGCCGTTTCAGAAGAAATTTCAAAATTCCCGTTTAATATCCTTATCAACAATACTAAAAGAAATCTTTCGGTGATTGCGTCATACTAGAAAGATTTTCACCGGTTTCGGACAATTACAAATAATTAATTATCTTGGTCTAAACTGCCCAATTAAAAAACGTCCTTGTGGATCCCGAACCATCGCGATCCGAAACGATGAAGTACTTTTCGACCTAAATGTCCGTTTCTTTGTTAATTCGTACCTGATAAGCGTAGGCTAAGTGGCATAATCGATTTCGATGTATATTATGTCGTTAGATTAGTCTTATGGTCCTATTGCGTAAGTGTTTTTAGGAAATGTTTGAAATAAATTGAAAGGGCCGCTTTTTTTGGCACCCAAATTAATTAGTATAAAGTTACTTGTTATTGTTAGCTTACGGTTTTCAGAGATTTTTTATTTTATTTAAAAAAATCTGTCGGTAACCAGTCCCTCATTTTATCACCATGTGTAGTTCAAAATCTAATGACATACAAACTCATGCTCTTCTTTTTCGTTGTTACAGTCCTGGCCGAGTGGTCGTAGATGTCATGTGAACAACCGTTAGGACTTCCCGCCAACTCTACCTGCTTTCCGACATACGGGTGCACTCATGTAGAGGGCCACCAACAGCCGCCTTTAATTAGCCCGTCTCGCGCATCTGTCATCAGCCTCGTGGCCTTCTATCTTCCCCTACATGACGTTCTATGGAGTCAATTATGCTGTCTTGAGTGAAATAAGACTACAAAGTCTTTCTTATTAGATGTGCAAAAAATTACTCCCTCGAAGTAGACAATTTCCTGAGAACGAATTCCTTTTTTGTCGCATTATTTATATATATATTTTCTAAAGCATTTTTCTTGTTGTAAATATGCCTTTAGTCAACGCATGTTTTTATTAAAAACTTTTTTACATCGAATTTCGTAGGACTTTTCAATTATTAAAAACACGCAAAAAAACACATCGTCCAGGGAAATCGTCTGTTCAACCCTAAACTGTGCAAAAATATTTCGCCCCATTTAATTTTTCCATTCTACTAGGAGGAGGAACTTTCCAAAACTTCAGAACGTTCCTTGAATTTGTCACAAATTCACAAAATTTACATGAATAATTACCACGAAGCAGCCTCGGTTTAACCTCTAATTTGTATTTCGGGGCCTTGGAGGACCTTTATTGCGAAAGGGGCCAAGGAAAGTTGTATCGAGTAACTCTTTAATATTTGTAAATACAAATTGGTGTTCCGGGACCTTTTAAATGAATTTGAAATTGATCTTCTGAAACTAATCTGATGTTCTGTTTCAACCCCTTTTAACCGTTTAATTATAAATCACTCAATAATTATATCACTGCCATCAAAATACAAGTTTATCATCAAGTATTTAATATTTTTAACGAATTAACTGTTCTTTTGCAGATTTTTTTTTTCTGTGTGAATTTACTAAAGTGTCGATTCATTTTGATTTTAATTTCATTTAATACAAGATTCAAATACTTCTTTGTGTTGGTTGTTGATGCAATTAATAATGAAATCAATTGATAGTTTACAGGATGACACATTTCAGGTTTGCTTTGAGCAATCGCCTTTAGTTATTTCACGAATTTTGAAAAACTGTCTGTCGATCTGTTACATAATAATTCTTTAATAAACATCCAAAACATAAACTCACGGCGTAATCCCTCCAGAGAGGTTGTTACAGATGTTACTGCATTTCGCATGTTTGCGTTGACTCCCAGTGTGACAGGTACTACCACTACTGGACACAACGAGGAAAATGGGAGCTACAACTTACGGCTACCTGAGACTCGAACCCTCCACCTGTCTAGTCGGGTTGATCGGTTAACCAAAGCAAGTGATAAACTGAGCTACCTCGTCCTCCACACTACGTCACTTTAATAAATAATTTCGATTAAGATTGCCCGAGTTATATTCGAAAAAAAATAATCGAAAACGTTCAATTTTAATCACATTTCCATCGATCAGCACAAAAGTAACTTAATTTATTTAAAATTTTTGACGCGTCGTCGCCTAGTCAACCTAAGCACCTTTTTAAAAATGTATACCAGAGTAAGTAACTGTATTTATATTTAAGTAAGTATTTGAGTAGTAAAAAGTTGGATTCATAAAAGTAAAACAAAAGTTTTGATAAAAAATATATAACTTCCAATACTTTATACAACAATACATTATACAAAGGCTGTGACTTCCAAGTAGGGTCGCATATTTCCTCTCGACAATATTTCTGTCTTTTACCCCAAAGTCAATCAAAGGCTCGTTTCGCGGAGGGTCACGTTTGGCATCTTTACCCTATTTACCCTGTGTTACCCTATTGAGGCTAAGTGTGAATGAATAGTCCCTTATACATATATAACTTCCATATAAGTGACAACGAAACAGATTCTCTTCAGTTTTGTCTTCTAAAAATAATACATAGTAAAATAATAGTTTGGAAATGTATATAATTAAATAAGTATATTTAAAAGTTAAACTGGTTTTAAAATTTTACCTTTTTTAAAATATTCAATCCTCGAATAAATCCAAATGAGAAAGTGATTCATTAAATAATATAAGTTAATATAATAAGTTCAGTTTTTCGATCTTAACAAAACAACAACGGTCCTTTGCGAAATTGTTGTTGTAAATAAAGTGGTTCAGTTAAACACTGTGCGAGGGAGACGGATATAAGAAAACATCATCATCTCATTCACTGTACCCTTATCAAGAACGTGAGTTGTGTAATAATTCAACGTGTTTGTGTTACGGCCCCCGGCTCTTTAAATCGTATGACCATTTAAAAGTCACGACACGACTTAAATATAATATCTTGACTTCTGGTTAAAGACTACTAGGTACTAGAGTGGCGACCACGGGTTGCAAGGCGAATTGTTGGATGAGGTGGACGGATGATCTTGTAAGGTCTGCAGGGAGCCGCTGCATGCATGCGGTATAGGATCGCTCAGTATTTAAATAGTAGGAGGGAGCCCAGCAGTGGGCGTGATCCGGAGGGATATAATGATGATGGTCACCTCATTGACCTTAATCTTGTTATAACCAGGTGAAACATCAATTTATACTTAAGTCAGTAACATTGGTCAGTAAGGCGGCATGAGTATAAAATTGATAATACTTAGCTACATATTTATTCTAGAAAATCTGAGGAAAAAGTATCCCGATATTCTTATTGTTCTTACCTTTAACATTTTCAGCAATGTCTATAAAATATGAAGCGTGTTTATAGAATATAAAAATACCTAAATGGATTCATATTTCACAACTACTATCTAGTTTTTCAATCAAATCTTAAAATAAGATATTATTCAGCTCTCTATCTTAAGTGTCTGTATCTAAAGGTAGGCTATTTATGACTTTTTATACAATCATGAAAGAATAGTTCTTTAAACTAAATCAATTCAAGCCTAACGATACGATTAATCGTTGCAACATAATAACAGATATTTTATCATGATAACCGCCAATTTCGCTCGTGAAATATAAAATGACTTTTACTCAAGGTCCTTTCGATTAAAGGTTTTACTGAAGGTTTACATTTACAACAACAATAGTTATTATTTTGATCCCAAAACTAGGATTATGATCCGGTGAGTAGTGGATAATGTAAACAGGCTCTTAAATAACAGTTCCGGGTGATCCGGTCAGAGGGCTTGTTGGAGACCTCTGTAGTCACTTATCGGAATAACTGGTAACATAGGATTAACTTCTTAACTAAAATAATAAGCGATTCCCTCAAAACACAGGCATTAAATATTACTGTTTTTTTTTGTATGGTTTATCTAAAACACTTGAATTTTGGCAAACATTTTCCAATTCGTTGAATAAGACAAAAATTACACCATTTTCTAGTGCGACTTTCGGACGAACCCGCAGGCAAAAGTTAGTGACATTATACTTGTTAGGACCTCGGATAATTAGCCTAGATTTTTTAACTATCACACAACTAAGTTGGCAACACATAACATGAGTATACATCACTCTATAACCAGTGTTATGAATTCGGATTATCTACACGTCAGATGCAATAGATTACTACAACGATCTTAATTCCTCGTCAATCCGGTGGAGGCGCTTTGTAACAATTAGTAGTTAATTTGTAACCACTTTCGCTACAGGAAAAAATAAATCTTAACCTTATAGTAGGATCTGAAATGAGAATTTGGAAACACTACACTACAACTACTGTACACTAATTTTGTCATTGCTTTTATCTTTTTAAGTAAAAAGGTCGCAGTACACCTATCAACTCGTAAACGGATCAATGCTGCATCAATTCAAGCCATTCCGTTAGATAAAACGTATCAAAATACATTGCAAATGGGTTGCCTGGCTAAATCCGAGGCCTTCATAGGTAAATAATAGATAAATATAGCATATTTAGGAAGTAACACTGCAACATTCCCACGTCAGAAATCAGCACTAGCCTAAACTGTATTTGTTGTAATAAAGTGACATAGAAACATTTTGCATCTTAGCGGTTTATATAAGTTATGTCACGTTATGTGCTAGTGGGTTCTCTGCTTCGAGCTTATTTAGGGACCAGCTGATAAACTCATGGTAGATACACGGAACCCTCAAATAGGTTACGCCACGTTGATGTGGATGAAACCCCAAACGACCTTATTTGCAATTTAGATATAATATTGTCTATCTTTTGGCCTGCGCCAATGGTGCACAGTGATTTAGTATCTCATTAACTTAGTTTACATAATAATGCTCGCTGGATCGTATTACTGAACACATTTTGTATGCAACTAGAGTTTAGTTAAAAACTGCATAAAGAAACCATTCAGAATTAATTCTTCTTAGCCGTTTTAATCAAAACCCAACAGTAAGCATTTGTGTTTGACTGGATGAAGGCTACAGTAACCATATGAAGCATTTATAAAGTTTTTAAATTCTAATTTATACATTACTAGCGGATATTATGCGTGTATAATATCCATCTTAACCTTCCTCTTGAATCACTCTATCTATAAAACCTCATCAAAATCCGTTGCGTAGTTTGATAGATCTAAGCATACATAGGGCCAAACAGCGGGAAGCGACTTTGTTTTGTACTATATAGTGATGTGCTAGTGCGATAGGAACGAACGTGTGTTATCACGTTATATAGAATAAGATCCGAAACAGGATTCAAACCCGGGATTTCATATGCAATACATATTGTATCTTACCTTAGATAGATTCGCTCAAATAACACGTACTGTGCAAGTGAGAAGGGCTGCCAATGCTCCATGATTTTCAAATAATAATAATAACCACAGCACGACACGCACATTAAATCAGCCCTCCACTAAGATATAATATTGTATCTTGTAGATATAAACCCCATAGATAAGAATACAACATCCAATACCGGTAACAGAAAAGTATCTTACAAATTAAACAAAGTTCCGCCCCCGCTAGGATCCGAACCCAGAACCTCTATCGTAGCAGTCGGCTGTTAACACCACTGCGCCACCGAGGACAAATAAATAATAAATTAATTATAATAAAAGCGTAAATAATTATATTACTTAATCGAAAGTTTTATCAAGAGAATAAGTTGGTATTCATATAATTTATCAGCATTTTAATATAACGCCGGACATTGCTATTCCAATATTTTAGTATTTGTCACAAGTAAATTACTAAAACCGAAAATGTTCTACAGCTTCGAGCTAAAAGCTTTTCACCAGCTTGAATTAGACGCGGCAAGCAGCGTATCTTTAATAAAAATTGTTAAAATGTTTGATGATAAAAAAAAAATCGGGTCAAGTGTGAGTCGGACTCGCATATGATGGGTTCCGTACCATCTGATAACAACATGTATATTTCATAAATCGTCGAAAAACAGGGGAGCCCCCTGTAATTTTTTATGTCTTTGTGCATTTAGTATTTTTTGTTATAGCGGGAACAGAAATAGACATTCCCTGAAAATGTTGTGTCTATTATCGTTCTTGAAATAGAATAGAGTTCCGTTTTTTACCCTTGGGTATGGAACCCTAAAAAACGATACATAAACCAAAAGAATAGCTTTTTTTTAATTTAAGTGTCTTCTCGATTCCAATGTCAGAAAACTTCTAAAAACGAATCATAAGTTTTTTATTATTTGATCACAGATTGAAAAATTGTGTAAAAATTAAAATAAAAAAAGGGAGTAATGAAATGAATTCTATATGATAAATGTCCAATTTTCTAAGCATTGTTCGTAGATTGACTGAAATTTCGAATTTACTAGAAACTCCTTTTTAAAATTTCGCATACATATACTAGCGCCAAGTCTAAGTGAAATGGTGTATTTTGACAACTCAATAAATTAAATGTAGTCATACCTGGTTTATAATGTCATAATTTTTAACTGGAAAACGTCCTAAAGTAAGAATTCTGGACACGAGGACTTAGTAAGACATAAATGATTCCGTTTTTATATTACTATTAGTACCTACTTCATATTTTTAATTCGGTGGTTTATGTTTGAGATGGGTTAATAACTGCATTTATTTACCTGTCGATATCAATAAATCCTAAATTACTTTCTAAAGGAGTATGGGCAACTTTGTAGTTTACAAATTGAATCAAGTTGTTTAACATATAATGTGATTTTAATATATATTTTATCAATAAATATCTTTGTTTCGCTTATATTGTAAAATAAACACGCACCTTTTTTACATTTCTGTACTCCTTGGATTTCTTCTTCTTTGTTTTATTTCCGTTTACCGTAATATTTATTTCACCAAAGAGGCAGCATTACTAAAACCCACTAAAACTCGTAGGTTTAATAACATTTAATAGTTTTTTGTGTCTCAATGTTAATGTCATACAATACAATAAAGCTATTATTTTGAACTGATATACCAATACAACTTGATGTGCCACTGGGGACAAATAGGCCCATTGTCGTCTGCAATATCATTCTCAAATCAAACAGGAGAGCATAATTGAGGTGCCATCCTTTGAGTCTTTGGTTTTGGCGTATGTATGTAATGTGTACATTTATAGGCATGTGTACTACGTGTTTGTGTGCTCAAAAGATATCTCGACTCAGCAAAACAGCGTTCTCGTGACAAGTTTATCATTTCCTTTTTGTTTGCAAGAAACAGCGGGGAGCCTGTCGACTCGACGAAAATAATTGACAAATGTACCTCATCGATCATAGATGTCAGCAGAGTCGTGTCGGTGATCCGCATTATTTATTGGTTATAATCTGTCAAAGTTCTGTCAGTAAACATACCAACGTGTGTTGTAACATTACACACATTACGATCTCGGTGGTGCGCAGGGTAGAGTGTTAAAAGGCACTGTTCCGAATATAACCAAACAAACAAGGGGGGCAAAAAATAAGTACGTCGGATCTTTTGGGTTTGCATGCTTGGAAATATTTGTTAGGGTTCCGTACTTTAAGAGTAAAAACGTCCGTCTGTCAGCAGGCTGTATCTCATAAAACAAAACCGCTGTAAACTTGGATTTTTCAGAGTATGTCTATTTCTACTGCAGCTATAACAAGGAATACTCTATTAGAGGACTCTCATACAAGAAAAGTCCTAATGTTTTGCTTGCTTTTGTTAATTTTACAAAAATATTTTAAAAGGTACATAATCTCATAGGTTAGTACGAGCGAGCCCGACTCACACTTGGTCGGTTTTTATTTCACTAAGGCTTAGTGATAATTTTTCTGACTTTTTGTAAAAATTATGTACAAAATGGTTAAATACATTTCTGATACCAGACCATATATGGTCTGGTCTTTGGTTATTACTTAACATTGGACGATTTCCATTCTGTTTTGGGCCGTTTTTAACTGCTTACCATAAAATCGGCAGTTTTTTGAGATATATAAAAAATGAAAACTTTATAATGTCATAATTTTTAACTGGAAAACGTCCTAAAGTAAGAATTCTGGACATTTTATATGACTGTTGGATATATTTAAAATAGTTCCCAGAAGTACATAAGTACGTAGAAAACCTTACCTATTCCGTAAGAACCTATTTTTCACCTGAAGCATCCAATTCCTCGAAAGCGAAAAGTCATATTTATTACTCCTGGTATCACCGGGTATATGTGTGAAATTATTTCCCAAAGTAAATGGCAACACAAATCATGGTGAAAGAAATTCGGCATAGTTCGGTTTTCGTATAAATTACATGTGAGTTTTACTTGAGTGTAAGTTAGTGTGAGAGCGAGGTTTAGTTATGACTCTGTAGGAAATAAGTTTTATTGAAAGAATACGGCTGCTTCAAGTTTTGCTTGCAGGAAAACAGAAACTAAACATCTTACTTAACTTCAGCGGGAAATGCTAATGAAGCGTATCGTAATTAGCTTTTGGAAAACCGCCCTTATAACAAGATCGTTAGGAAACAAGTGTTTATTGATGGCCTGGATTGAGCAATAGTTGGTGATGTTTTTACTGACAATTCGAAAAGCCGTACCTAGTAACGAAATAAAACGCATCGTTCGAGTTTGCCTTTGAAAAATTGAACAGAGTAAATACTTGTCTATAATATATAATGTCGACAACTTTTAACTTTCCTTTTTATGTATTTCCAAATTTAACTACGTAATGCTAAAATAGTGACACGGAACTGTATGTAGGTATAACTTCAGTGGCCGATAACAATGGCAGTTACAAATTTATATACAATTTGCAATGTGTATCTACCGGATAGATGTGGAAATAAAATCAAGTTTTATTGGTGTAGTGATCTATTGTGTCTGGCGTGTAGTCAAATAATTCGAGGATATGGATTGGTCTCTTGATCTGTTAGAACTGTCTATGTGCTTCTGTCTTTCAATAAAATATTAATGTACCTTTCTCAAACTACGATAAAACCAAGTTTATTGACATTTATATTGCTTTACGAAAATTCGCAAAGTATGGAAATATGACAAGACCTAAATTCCTTTAAGGGGAGGGTCTAAAATATCAATAGAGCTTATTAAAATGGAAAGGGTTCACAAAATATTTTAGTTAGCAAAGGAATCTGCTAAATCATTCTGTGATATGAAATTTCTGAACCTTCTTCCCGTAGACTAGTGTCGCGACCATAGTTGGGATTTAAGAATGATTAAAACAATTGTATTAATAAGTTATGGACTTTTTAAAGTAACAGCCAGATGTTAGTAGCTGCTTGGGTGTGGTGTGTTAATAACTTGTCTGTGAACATAAAACCATCAAATGGATAACTAAGGAAAAACAAAGATAATTTAATTTAAACAAACAATTTAACTTTAACTCCAAACTTATAAATATAGAGGTATCTTTTTAGAAGGTAGCGATTGTTTTTAAATCTGTTTCAAATTTTCGTTTTCTACGGAACTTACACATTTGTTTTCTTAGTAAAGATGACGAGGCGGTATTAAAAACACAATTTTGCAATATAATACAAAGGCGGTTGACATCTGAAAGTCGGGAAGGTTCATCCAAGGTTCTCTTTAAAAGCATCAACATTGGTGAAAAATCGGATACAAAATAATTCATGAGATGAATAGTTCCTTTAATGACTCTGTTGTGGATTGGGGCTTTATTCCAACTGATTAGTTCCCCCAAATTATAATTTAGAGCTGGTGATGCAAATGAATGCATTATTGTGCAAGCATGCTACATCTTCGGCCACATCGTTCGTCGCTTACAACAATGGTTCGATGGGGTGGCGGACAGGTATGGCAGTCGTTCCTATACTTTTCGTCTTGTTGTCTTGTCTATATAAAGACGATAACGCCTGATCGATTGTAAAGGGTACAATAGCCACGGTAAAGCTAAAAATGTAGTTTAGGGAAAAAACTTAAAACAATTTGCTGTTGTGCTTGTTTCATACTAACAGATTTGCATTTTTTTTTGTAAAATATTAAAACATCAACATGCAATTGACATTCCCGTGCGGAATTTCCGAAAACTTTTTTTTTTAAAGGAAATTCGGTACAAAATATTCAGTTTCCAAATCCGCTAGTTACAGATCTGTTTAAATCGATACGTCAGTCTGTCTGTCTCAGTTCATTTTTTTGATAGGAGAAAATAAAACTTTTTAAACAAACGCTCGAACAAAATTGTTTAACAAAAACCTAAAACTTTTTAGGCGGTTTCGAAAATAAGATATATAAAATCAAAGTCGAATTGAGAACCTCGTCCTTTTTTGAAGTTGTTTAAAAACCATCAATATTTAATGTAGGTACATACAGTTATTGTTATTATTGGGGAACAATACAGTTTTAATGATCGAAACTGAAATTAACACAGATCCAGTTAAGTTTTCACAAAATTAAATTATAAACATAGTGAGCGCTACAATAATAATTAAATTAGATTAAAATATTATACTTAAGCAAAAAAACTATTTGACGAAAAATTATATAATGATTAAAACAATAATAATAATATTAATTTGAGCAAAATAAATCTATAAAATTACAATTAGTGTTCAAAATTTGTAGTTTGCTCTAGGAGTAAACAAGTTTGATGCAAAAGTTATGTAGGTATTGTAAACGAATGTCAGCATTTTGATTTTGGTACAGTCAGAAAAACTAGAAAATTCCGCAATAAAATTATTTTACAAACTAACATTTTTTACAATGATTGTAGCACGTTTTTATTTGTTATCTTAACCACTTAATACATTTAACATTGATTTTATTCTTCGGTTTGATTTTTGATAATAGATTCTTGTAATGGTTTTTTATTTATTTGCGTTGTAAAACTAATCTTTTTTCATTTTAAGAGCAAACTAATTCATTTAGAACTGTACCGTTATCGTTACTGTTACCGCTACCCACTATACAAAGATCCTGAAGAACTCAGTTGCAGTATATTATTCAGGAACATTCTGATACAAGAATGAGCTATGGGGCTTATGTGATGAAAATTAAGACTGACTCAAGTTTTTTGAGTTATTAAAGTGAGATCTAAGGTGAGGGGGCAGATACGCTTAAACGAAATTGTTTCCGGATTGATATTAAATTAAAATTAAATTAACTTTTACTTTCTCATGTTTGACTATTAATATGATTTTATTTGATATAGTATTAGACTAACAAAGCGAAATTTACAACTTACTGGACCATAATTAATAAAAATAAAGTTTTAATAGTTTAAGGTGATAGAAATAAAAAAGTTAATATGAAAAATTGTTTGGGCTCACTATAATGACTTGTATGTTTTATACTTCCATTAGGTAATAAATATTCAGATAAACGTTTAAATAGCTTTATGATCATGAAATGGCGACCAAAATAATATAAAACTTCTAATTTCCTTTCTACTAATTTTAGTCGTTAATTTTAAGACGATTTCAATCCCAATCCAGATCCGTTTGCCCAGGTGGTACGGGCAAAGAACAGCAATACATTAAGTGAAGTGACGTCCCCATTGTCTGCTTGCCCCGCTTCCAGGTGACCTGGTTGCTTCTGGAACGTTCTGGAACTTTTCGTAAACACCATTGTGTCAATGACGTCACAAAATATTCTAGATCTGCCCGAAAATAGGGAGGCTCTTCGTTAAGACACATGTCCGTATTTTATATTTATTTGAAGGGTATATTGATGATATATTCAGTGAGTTAAAATTCTTAATAAAAAGCCAACATTAGTTACAATTAAAAAGAGAAGTTCTATTTTCGATGGGTATGTTTATTGTAATATGTGGAATTGAACGAATTTAACTCAAATTTTAAGTGATAGTAAAACAGTACATTTGAAGGTATTAAATTTTTTATATCTTCTTCAAAATAACTAAAAGTGGTCAATTTGTATCCGTTTCTTAAGCTCCATTTGCAGTTAACTCGGAAGATAAGCCGTTTTTTGTAAAAAATTAGCTTCTATTTTTGTTTGGTTTATTTTGATTTCAGTTTTATTCCTCCATTCCATTTTTCGCCCAAACCTGAATCGTTTTGTCAAATACATTGACGATTGACAAAATACATTTACAGTTGTCATCGACTACCGGTCGGCAGAATTGGACAGCCCTAACAATGCATCTTCTGCCTCTGACAACCCTAGCTTCATTAAAGAAAACATTCACAACCGGTGAGCAACTGACATCCTGCAACTATCTCGTTTTCAAAAGGTCAATTCTGGTATTGTGTAAGCAGGACAGTCACATATATGCGAGACCCATTTTTAAAGTATTATACCATACCATCGGACAGACCGTTTCCTAATTATTGTCAAATCTTTTCCTTTCCATTCAGGGTTGTGTGGTCTGTATTTTGCAAGATCTGCGGATTCAGAAAATTGAGGTTCGGGAAATTCTCTCGTAGGAAGTAGTTTCGGTAAATGGCATTGTCGATTTGATTTCTATTGTGATGACATGTCTGATTGAGTAATTATTTTTTCGGAATTTGTCTAGGATTTCGTGAGAAATAGAAAGACGCTTCACTATTTTTTTCAGACGTCGGTGAATTGAATTAACATTATTTTTGGTTTATATTGTTTTTAAACCAATAGTCCGCCATATGTAGCTTTAAATCAGCAAACTCTTTGTCCAAGAAATAATGCCTGAAATCTCGAATTGTTACATCAATGTTTACAGTCCAATAGAGACAAAAATGTCCGCGTAATATCACATTACAATGCATTGTGAGTTCCGGACAAATTACATGAGCTTGTGTGCCGAAGCGTTCTATTAGAAGTTACATAAAGGCGTGGTAAGTCTCATACTGGTTCAATTGAACTTATTTTTACCAAGAATACATTTGTAGAAATTTAGTTTTTCACTAATTAACCAATTCCTCTTTGTATAAAACCACTCCATACAAATAGGAAATGGAAAATTATAATTAACCACATTTATATAGCTTAATTTTAAAACTCTCAATGCTAGTTTTTCGTTTAATATCAAAATGTTTTAATTTACATTGAAATGGTCCATTTGAACAAAATATTTTTTGCAAAAAATTGCCGCGTTTAAAATAAGAACGTTTTTATTTTGATGAATGAATATTTAAAGGCATTTTCAATTTGAAACGTTTAATATAAGTTTGTTTCTTCTGTTTCCTATGGTAGTGTCTAATGGTCTGTGAGCACATCTTTGAAGCCTTTCATACCCGTATCAAGGCAATGGGATCCATTGGCTTGCTTCCTTCAATTGTTATCGAGGACGTTTCTAGAATTATTTAACTGATTCTTTCATGTTAAATATAGATATCAAGTCTTGTGAAGATTTTATACAAATCGCTACAGTCTTAAACTAAGAAAGCTTAGGGTTCAATCGTTTTAAATTTTATAAGGATCAGTGTTAGAGCAAAAATTAAACATTTTGATTTAATTGAGCTTTTGTGGTATTTCAAATGAGTATTAAAAAAATTTTTTTGAAGGATTGAAATAATTATTTTGTAGGTATTCAAAAAGCATATTAATGCTGGAATGGTCAGTTAAAGGTATGTTTTTAAATATTATCCTTACATATATACCTTATGCTAAACTTTGTTTGTACTATAAGCGATTAATTTTCCAACGATTCGCGATGTACCGTTTAATTGAAATATAGCTTTTGAGGAGGCGAAAAGTTTGAAAATCTCTTATAGTTAATTTCAGCATAAAGCATTAGGTTGACGTGTCAATGGAGATGAGACTTCAAGATGCCCAAGTCAAGGTAACGGTCGATACGCACACATAGTGTGACCATTAAAATATGTAGTAGAATGGACTGCCAAAGTTTTCAATTACTATGTGAAGCGGTTGAAGATCTACGTGCGACATCGTCTGTGTTGGTACCACCCTGCTTTCTATTTCTGCCGTGAAGCAGTTCGCTGTGTATCGGTTCGAAGTATTGAAGTCAGTGTAATTACCGGCACGAAATGCGGCAACTTTATGCATTGGCGGTGTTCCTGGCGTTTTAGAACTCGAGGGCCTCAAGGGGGTCTTGTCAATAGGCAGTGGTATCACTTTCCATCAGGCGAACTTATTTGTTGTATACGACCGTTTTTAATTTGTTTGCGTTTGTGGTTTGTTTTATTATGGAACTGAACAAATTATTATTTCGTCTTTCGTGTAGTCTGAAGCCAATGAAATCGCTTTTTTGAATTGATATTATTAAACTTACTATACAAATAAGTATTTATATGTACAGGTTTGTGCGAAGTTTTATACTAATAGGAGCTCTTAAAAACTTGATTGAGATCATAAAAAATAGTGTTAATAGCACATAGTTATTGATATGTCAGCGATCTTATTTAGTACACGAATGTTAACAAGTTGATAGCACGGATTATCTGATATTCTGTGGCAACGTACCTGTTTAAAAGTAATATCGCATTATCGTAAAAAAATAATGCTTGAAAATTTCTATTCAACGATTTTTGTGTCAGTACTGAAGATGATTTTTTCCCATGAAATCGTATACAAAGCGTCACCCTAATCTTTACAGTTCAGCTACAAATCAGAGTTGAGACGCTCGCTCTTATCCTTAGGTGATAAGGTTGAATTTGCTTTAACATTTTAATGTTACGTACAAGTTATCAGAGGCCTCGTTGTAATTGAGTGGACCCCTCAGATCCCATTAGGGACTTGTCAAGTAACGCACTCGATAATCTTCCACGGATATCTTGAGAGGTAATATTTGGGTACTGATAAAATTATCATAAAAAGTAAGATATAACTTGGGTCTCTACCATTTTTCTTTGTTGAAATTAACAATGAATTGTACCTAACTGGAATCAAAAATCGTATCCAACTTTTTAACTAAGTAAAGGAAAATTTAAAGATGCTTTATGTGTCAGTACTGTTTCCTGCGCGAGTATGTGTGAGTATATACTTTTACATGTGTGAGTGATTCAGGGTATGAGTGTGTATCATATGCGCATGTATGAAAGAGTAGTAATATCACTTTACATCTACATAATCACGCGAAATTATTTGCATCACCTAACTTGAAACTGCAGCGAGGCTATTTTAAAATATTCCATTTAGAAACAGTGTGTCTACCATGAGTTATCATAGCTTTTCTACACGTCGGACAACATAGATTATACTACAGTGATTTTGTATGAGCTACCTTAATTCCTCATCAATCATTTTAACAAAGATTCATACCATTCAACATTTTGTAACTGCAGTCGCAAGTGGCACTCGATGGTAAAACTTATGGTAGGAACACAGAGCATTGTCAGCACAGGGTTTTGAAGCGAAATTACTAGTTTTGAATTGTGTACCTTAGACTTTTGAAATAGAGTTTAAATTCGTAAATTAACTTTGCTTCTGTATCTTTCAATTGTGTTGGCTACATTACGTTGGGATGCGTTGCTACTGATAATTAATAAGACATACTTAATTTATTAGAAAAACCATGGAATTCCCCAAAATTTAAATATACAGGAATACCCCGAAGTTTAGCGTTAGGTGGGACCGAGACCAAACCGCTTATGTCGATTTTGCGTAAATCGGAGTATAATTTATAAGCATAAAAACATTTAAATTGAATTGAAATTTGGGAGGAAATTTCAAGAAAATAATATATTTTTTTATCCTTACTTTTCAGAAAAAATGGCGTATTTATTTTCTTAAATTTGTAGTTTCGGCTCAAGAAAGCGACGAATCGACTTAAATTTGAAAACCGCTCCGGAAACTTGTAAGTAGGTATTACTGTACTAAAGTAAACCATGCATCGCCTGCGAAAGAATGTTTGGTTTTCAATATGTATGTATAATAAATGCATATTGTATAGTGTACATTTTATGTAGCTCGTTTATAAACAAAAATTCTCGGTATCGCAGACAAAGAACCGCTTCTTTGTTCTCTTTAGCGAATTTGAAAATTCAAAAAAGTTTTTTTAAACTCCCCGTTCGAGGCAAAGAGCAATAAATCTTCCGCATTTAATCAAGTGAAGTCTAAATTTAAAACTCTTTCTTGGCACTGTCTCGGCCAAGTAGATACAGAAGTAGAACAATATAGTGGTATAAAGAACTCCCTTGTTCGATCTTGTTGGATTTATAACTTAACTTTTAAAATACTGTCTTTAGTGCCGGTCAATACAATATATCGGTATTTCCTTGAGGGATTGGAAACTTACACCAACTTTGGACTAGAGGGATTTTATTGTTCCGTTACCATGGTTACCGGATGAGAAACTTAAATACGTCACTTCCTTACGTCGAAGGTAGGTGATTTTTTAAAATATCTCCGTATTATTAAATCATTAAGTTACCAAACAAATACTTAAATTTTCATAGCCTTAAGTCTAATTAAACTTAAAGCACAGATTTTATCATAAAACATTCAATTTAATAATTATTTGTCAAACATTTTGAAACATTTATTTTTAAGACTTTTTATAAACTTTTTTTTAATTTGTCCATTTCTTTCTGCAGTGTGAGTGTATCGACAAGACAAATTGTAAGTCCGAACGGAACCAGAATTAATTCCCGTGTATGTAAGTGGTTTGAATACTGGAAAATTATGTTTTCTATTAATAAATATTGTAGTCGGTGGAATTTTACTAGGTTTATTATCGCTATACTAACAGGTTTATATCATTCGGACTTCACAGCATCATACGAATGTAAATGCATGTACCTCACAAAATAATTTAAAGTAATTTCATTTCATTCCCATTTGCTCATTTTTTTTTTTCAAACAACTTAAAAAAAAATTAAGGTTCTCAATAATTTTAATAAGTCAGTTCGGTCATAACTTTTTATGAATCAATTTTTTTTTTTTTGTTTGAAACGATGTTCTTTCTAGCTGGTCTCATTTTCATCAGGTCAGGATCCGCACCGAAATAAAAAATTCAATTATTTACATATACCTAATATTTTACCTTTTAGCTAAATTCCTTGTGAGCTGCCTATAAATTGCTAAGTAAAAATAGTAAAATTATGGGAAAAAAGTATTAGAAAAAATAGAAAGTGTGTAATGTGCAAACATTTACGGGAGTGTCACCGACCATCGGATACTACAATTTATGTTGGACGTTTACTTCTATACTATTCAATGGGGACCAGCTCTGAAACAAATAAGAGATATTTACTTACCCCTCCAATGAAAACTTCACTTGACCTGCTTTTTAAAAGACCTTTTTTCTTTGGCAGAGTTTGTATTGTACGTTGCTTTTGGCGTTAAAAGCTGCTTGGATATCTTGGCTGTAATGAAATATATTTGTTTTGTACAAAATGGCGAGTCATTGACTAGTGAGGCTTAAACAAAGGATGCTTTTTTTAATTAGACAAAGATCTTTATCTAAAGTTAATACGAGTATTTTAAAGGAGAAAGAGTTTGTTAGTTTGTATGTCTATTTAGGACGTGATCTTAAAAACCTTTATATTTTTTTGCTGACACAGTTTTACTACAAATCAGATACAATTTTATTACTGCAGTGATTTATACTAGCGTAAAATTTTCTACTATCCTCATATTTGCAAATGTTGAGCCTCATTATAAGGCATAATCTCATAGTACTTTGGACAGGTTAAATTAATTCGATACCATATCAATACAGGGCTTAGTAAGTGGCCCTTAGATGCTCGGCAGGCATATCACATGCCAAGTCTTGAGATGTATTCACTAGGTTTTAGGATAGTGTTCAGATTGGTCTAGATTTTTGACGCAGCTCCTTTTTAAGCGCGCGTGGAAAAAGACGAGCTATTTTGTTTCTGTGTTGCATTACTTTTAGGTTAGAGAACGGAAATATTTCTTCGGAAACAGTAAACTTACTTCTATTGACAATATATTCTTAAATACTGTTGGTAATAAGAATCTTAGGTTTTTCAGTTAAAGATTAGATACTTTTTTGTTCAATAGCTTTTTTTGTTGCATTGCACATACATTATACGTTTCAAAGGACTGCAGGAGTTGCAGTTGTGAGAATGTGGGCATGGCAGGTGTGTCGCAAATATGTATGTATGTATGTCATAGTATAATAAGCCTTTGGTTAAGTTCAGAAGCTTCCGCCCGCGAACCCTCAGGCTGTTGAATTAACTCCATGGCATAGTTTTTCCAAGGGATTACAGCATGGGTTTTTTCAAAAAGGGTGTTAAAAGGTTCTTGCAGGGTCGGCAACGCGTGCGTGACACCACTGGTATTACAAACGTTAGGCTTCGATGACTGCTTACTATCAAGCCTTTTCCGTACGCTTGCGTGCCATTTTGAAAAAAGTGGTATAAAAAGAATGTTGCTGGTAATTGCTGCGGGTAATTTTCGCTGCGTGTAAACAGGGTAAAATGAAATAGATTGTCATTGAAACTGAGCTACTATTATTCTAATTCACGTCAATGTCGCTTACACGCCTCTAAGAGAAGTTAGATCAGCTAAAGCCGTTTATTGTTTAATCCTGACATCAATCTGTCGAGACACTATCGTGTTTTGGTAAGTTATAGGCCATTTGATAAAATAGATAAGTATAAGGTGCGGTTTGTATAGAAGAAGTGTCTCATCAAAAATAAATAAAAAAAAACCAGTCAAGTGTGAGTCAGTCACGCACAGGATGGGATCCGTTCCATTATAATTTCGTATAAGATTTTTTCTATCTTTCTAAGAACCACATTTTTTCTATGTATCCATGTTTTTGTATGGGAGCTTCCTTAATTTTTAATTTCTTTATGTTTTTAGTATTGTTGTTATAGCGGCATCAGACATAGACATTCTCTAGCTATTATGGTTCATGAGCTACAACCCGCTGACTGACAAACAGACAGACGGACAGCAGAGATTTATCAATAGGGTCCCGTTCTTTGCCTTTTTTTTACGGAACTCTAAACACTAAACTTAGTCAAGGCACTGGGTCGATTATGGCAGAGTTTAGGTGCGTGCCACCTGGTGGCATTTGCGTCGCTTGGAGACGTATCCGCGTTTCGGCTAAAATTGACCCAGAGTGCTTCGTGACTTGAGTTTATTATTTGTCCGCGTCTTTTCGCCTGAAGTCGTCTCTTCTGTAGCCTTTACTCGCGCCTATTCGTAGGGTAGCACAACAACAAAAAATAGAATATACAGAAGTTTTTTTTTACTGTATATCTTTAACGGAATTTTTCGGTTTTAGTACCATACTGCCTAATCATCAGTAATTATAATTTCTTCATTCTTGAAGATGATAAATGAGATGAAGATGATAAATGAGATGAAAATTATAAGATGAATAATGAAAATGATGAATCTGCCTAGAGTAACATGCTAGTACGGTTTCTGTAGGCTCTAAGGAGTTACTTGGGAGATGACGAAAAGCGCAGCCAAATCGTCGTATTTCACTTTCTCCACACTTAGAGTGTACAGAAGTAAAGCTTGGGTATGTATTTCAGTTTTGACGGCTTTGCTTGACCTTTGTACAAGTGATGTCAATTTTAATGATTTGAAAAGATGCAGAAAAATAATATCTGCCGTGACGTATTTTCTTTGAAAATAATATTGGACGATTTATACATCGTCGAAATTTACGATAATTAATTTTATATTGGTATTATAAAGGATTTTCATAGTTCAATAATTTCAATTAGAATTCTTTTAGGAGCAAAAACTCGGTGAAGTAAAACAGTGTGGTGTGGGTAATAAAAGTTTTATATTAAATTAATTATATACTTTACTTAGATTTTACAAGTTCTGACAACATGACAGTGACAAGTACTGTCAGAATCTATACAAAAAATCTTGTTGGATGTTGTTTTTTGTAATTTAATATACCAAGTCATGTTTATAAAATTTATGTCATTTTAGTGAAGATAGAAAAAAAACCATCTGGCTTATAAGAGTAAGTTCAAAAAACTTGCTTTGAAACAAATTTGAACCTTAGCTTTAACTTTAATACGTATGTACAAAAGAAAATATTATACTTCGTACATAAAACGCGATAAATCATAAAATATTACAATATTCAAATTTATATAACGATCCTGATTAATTTGGATCTCTTAAGATGTTTAAAATATTCCCTGTAACCCTACTGTGAGTTTTTAAAATCGACTTTGATAACATCAATTAATTTACTTATAGTAAAAAAATATTCACACACACATTTGTGCTCTGCAATGTTTTAATTCAAACAATTATTTCGTGATCTATAAAATATAAAAATGTTAATAATTCGTAAGATCAGAATAACTTTGATCAGAAATTTACTCAAATGAATAAAAATACATTCATTCATAGCTGTTGGCCAATACCTACTTTTGTAGATTAATTCATGCCTTATGGTATTCATGATTAATATCTGCGCAAAGCCAAGGTATGCGGGTTGCCTAACGTACAACTACTGTATAGTACTTACATGAAACTATCGTATGATTTTAGCTTTTTCTTTAATAAACGTTAGCATGTTTTATTTCCAGAGCTTAGGATGCAACAGCAGATGAAAGTGTCGATCTTGTTAGAAACGACACAGTACCGAGTTACCCTTTAATGGTTGATACTAAGTATCTTGTGTTCACTTAAATGACTACATATTTATTTGTAACTGTTAAGTTATCTAACGATTTTGTGTTGCTTTATGAATATAGGATATTTTTAGAAAAACCCATGTACAGATGCATTATCTAACGAAAAAAAACAAAAATCAATAATAATGCTTATTACTAGTCATCATTATTATGTACTATTATTACTAGTTGTGGTGGTGGCACTATGCTTTTGTAATTCCTATCATTGAGTTTTATTGCTCTGAAACGGTTCATTTAAATAATTATGAATAGAAATCGGGATCCTTTTCATTAACAGTTACAACTCTTTGCTTATATTATTTTCAGTTTTGATTTCGTTAAATATTTCAGAGTTCTCTGACTTTAACATTTAAATTGTATCATTGGAGTCTTGTAAATTAATTCCTTTGTCCCTAACTAATAGGCATTAGGCGCTCTGATTTTAATTTTTAAGAGTCTTAGTTCGTATTAACTCAAAAAGTTTTAATACGAATTTGACTTTGACTCAATTAAATATTCTGACATATTTTTTCCTATATAGTTGTCTATATTAATATAACAAAAGCATAAAAGTTAAATTTTTATGGCAAATTCGCATTGTCGGTATGTCTTACATAATAATAAAAATAACCACATCGCGACACACAAATTGACTCAGCCCTACAGTAAGATTAAAGAATCTGGTGTCGAAGGTACTAAGCAACGATGTGGTATGCTCAAATAAAAAATGTCATTGTAAGCTGCATTTTATCATTCAAAAGTATGGGTTTTTGTTCTGGAACTAACTTTAAAACCGATATAGTACTGAATTTTTTAGTTCTGGTTTAAACTTAACACAGTCCATATCTTCGTCAAACGACCTCTTTGGCGCAGTGGTGTAAAAAGCCGACTGCTACGCTGGACGTTCTGGTTTCGAATCGGGGGCGGATTTTTGTGTTATTTACAAGACGCATTGTTCTTCATTGTAATCTATGTAGTTTATACCATATCGTTGCTTAGCACCTGTGACACAAGTTCTTACGATACTTACTGCAGGGTTGAGTCAATGTGTGTATCGTGATGTGGTTATTATTATTATTATTTTTACTATTAAACTATAGAGATCAAGCCTTATTGAAATAACTTGGGAATAAAAAGTATCATCTCGGGTTCATTAATTTATTAATCTGGATAAGTACCGTTAAGGAAAATTTTATTTAACATAAATTTGATAGACTTTATTAGTAGTCAGATCCGTAGTAAGTCGTAGTTGCAGGCTACGAGCTACGCCTTCAACCTACGGGCTTTAAACGAAAATGTTCAAATGATAAAGGTAAATTGTATTTTTGACCATTTAACATGTAAATCTGGCCTAAGTTTAACATTTTTCATTAAATTAACCGTTAATATAGCGATGGATAAAGCAGGATAGCAATCCTTAATCTGGGATTGTTTTAAAAACGGGCGACACAAAACTTATGTGATTAAATTGAATTTTGAGCAGAAAAAAAAACTATCCACAATTTTTTTCTCTATATTCTCAATGTAAAAATTTACTTCAAAAATATCATTAGGTGTCAAATAACAAGCCAAGAAAAGATTTTAGTGTATTCTGTGTTAAACACGAATGGGTGGTAGGTCAATGGCGTTGGAGCTTTTTAATATAATGTATTAAGTCACACTTTATTGAATTTGGCTTTATTAATTATTTTAAAAAATACATTATTTTTGTGAAATGAAGCTTCTTTATTGGTATTTAAATTTCAACATGTTTTTTTTTTCTCAAGTAAATGGACGTGGTAGATCAGTTTGCTACGTGCCCTGGTTAGCCGAATGACCAGACCCGACAGGTCGAGGGTTTGAGTCTCGGGTTGCTGTACATTGTAGCTGCCATATTCTTCATTGTACCCGGATAGTGGTGACAGATTCGCAACCTGTTATACACTGGAACTCAACATTAACATGAGGTGTGTAACACCTCTCGAGGGATTAATCACGGCGTTAGTTTATGTTTTTCCCATGTATGTCTTTTTACTGTATTAATTAATAAGTTAGATTTTTCATCTTAAAATTACCTTTAAAATTTAACCAACCCACCTTCCTTGAATAGAACGAAATATGTACCAGGATAGCAGAACTAAGCGGTTATGAAATTGCATTATTTGATATTCAAGTTTGCCTGCGGTCAGTTCTATTTCAATATAATTGCCTGTTATCATAATAGAATCTTGGTTATTAGAACATAATCTAAAATCGCTTGAATTTATAACAGTTTATGCAATTTTCTACATATTTACGTTCTACTGAATGTTAATGCACTTAAGACTAATTGCGTTTAAGGACGCAAATATTATTCTCAAAAGTAGATACTCAATAAAGAAATATCTAATGCTAGAATAAGTAGTGGTAGTTAGAATAAGTAGTGGTTTGACGACCTCGGTGGCGCAGTGGTGTAAACAGCCGACTGCTACGCTAGAGGTTCCGGGTTCGAATCCCGGCGGGGGCGGGACTTTGTGTGATTTGCAAGACGCATTGTTTCGCTTACCGGTCTTGGATGTTGTAATCTTATTTATTTAGTATATACCATATCGTTGCTTAGCACCTGCGATACAAGTTCTTACGATACTTAGTGCAGGGCTGTCAATGTGTGTGTCGTGATGTGGTTATTATTATTAAATATGTATACTCACTTAATAAAATGGTTAATTATTATTAGCTGGAAGAAGTCCGAAGGCCTCTCCAGTCCTGTGCTGCTCTTGCCTCTAGCCGCTCCAAGAAGCGCTGACAAGATCGTCAGTCCATTTCATGGTGGTGGCAAAAAGTTGTATTCTCATTATATTGATAAATATTCCGAAGGTTAACTTGTTTACAAATTTGTTTTTGAATAATGATTGTTAAAGGCAGTTTTAGTTGAACTAATAATAAAAGTAAGAGGAAAAACATCGAAACCCGAACTTTTAGATTCAGTAGATTCGGGCAAAAAGGACACAACTGGTAGGGAGCAATTAAAACTTGTTTCAAAACAATGGCCAGCCGTACGGTCGTTGACAATTCATAAAGCTGCGTTGGTAGCTACAAACCGACGGGTAGGAAAAAACGCCGCGATTTAAAAGACTCTACTTGAATTTAGTTTTGTAGCATATTTTACACTTTTAAGGTGTCAGTCTGGCTGCAGTCGAATATTTTAAATTGATTGGTATCTCTTTGGGGAACTTAAAACAAATGTAATGTTCATCGTTTTGTCACATTTTAAATGGAATTCTATTAGTGATTTATTTGCGATGGTTATAAAATGTTGCACTTTAAAATCTGAGTTTAAAGTGATAAGAAAGCTACAACTTGGTATACGATTTATTTTGGCATTTTTAACGACTTCGCCTAAGCGGGACTAGTATTTGTTCTTATTTTACCGTTTGTAATCGTCGCGACATTTTAATTAGTGGGTTTCGATATTCGTTCCGAATTGATTTTCAAACAATCGTGGAATCAAATACAGAAAATGGTTAAAAGATTTTTACTACCGTCAAAATGTACTGTCATTTTATTTTTGTACAACTACTCTCACTGGTTACATTTATGTATTATCCATAATATTAATCAGTTATTTATATAAAATTAGATTAATCTTAAGCTTTGATGATTTTGATAGCAGACAATTTAAATTTGGATCTGGTAAAAAGTGAGCTATGATTTTTACCAGCCTAAGTTTTAACATAATATATCTATGTACAGTTTAAAGTAATTTGAATTTTAAGCCGTAAGGTGGTAAGGTGAAAATAATAAAACATTATGAGATTATTGTTCCTGATTAACTCGTCCTCGAGCATGTTCGAATAAACTTTGAATGAAGAAGCTTCTTCTGTGTTAAGTTTAACTTTCTTAAAGTAGGCAATTTCAATCTTAACTTACAAAATTGAACCTTATTTCTATAGTTAAAAGAATCAATCAAGTTTAAAATTCTAGATGAGAGAACCGAAATAACTTTGCTTCGGGGCAGAATTAATATTTTGCATAAAGTTTATCTTCTTTGATATGTTGAAACTCTACTAAGGGGGTTGTCGAGTTGTCGTTTTGTTTTATTCGATACTAACTTTTCCCTGTGGCTTAGATCTATGTGGAAAAAAATGTTGATTTTATCTACTTAATTCAAAGTAGCTATTGAATCTCAGGACTTTAAAACGCTAAAGGTGTATGTTCCTATTAACCAACAACTGAAGGAATAATTAATTCTTGATTAGCTATAAAACGTGTTATTTTTTTTTCCTATAATTATTTTTCATTTTTATAAAACAACATGGGCAAACAAGCAGACGGGTCACCTAATGGAATGAACAGCTGCCTATTGACATGACAATGCCCTTGATGTCTGACAACGCCAAGAGAACCACCAATGCGTGGCTGTGAGCATGTCGAGGTGGATGTTTTACCTCTCATACTAGTAATTTGACGACCTTGGTGGCGCAGTGGTGTAAACAGCCGACTGCTACGCTAGAGGTTCCGGGTTCGAATCCTGGCGGGGGCAGTGTGTTATTTGCGAGATTGTATCGCTTACCGGTTTATAGTTTATACCATATCGTTGCTTAGTGTTTGCGATACAAGATTATACCATAGTCCAGGGCTGAGTCAATGTGAGTGTCGTGATGTGGTCATTATAATTTTATTATTTTTAATTACACTGGCTCTCCAATCCTTCGAACCGAAACACAGATAAGTACTTAATTCATGAATTGCCTAATTTGCCATATCATTTATTAGTTGTTTTCATAAACATTACAATTAAAATTGACATATATTTAATGCGTCTTGATTGTAAATAACAAATTAATATTTTATATCCAGAAGTAGTGTTATCGGAACTCATGTTCTTACCTTTACTGAAGAAGTTATAATGAGTAGATATAAATAATAGGCGACTAATTGCCTTAAAGAATTTAAAAGCACGTAATAAAAATTTTTGACTGCCATATCGTTTCACCATTATTGTTGGATCGTATTAATTACTAGATCATTCTTGGGTAATATATAAAATTTATAATTACGTTATAAAATATTTTTTAAGTTAACGTGTTCAAAGTCATACTATTTTAATTTTTAAAAATACTAAACTTATTTCTGTAATTAATAAATAATATAAAATATGTCTGGGGTGGCGATAGTAGACGAGCAAAGGAAACTTTCTCGAAGCGCTTAGTCATACTCATAACTTGGGTTTGGATTAGACCAGATAAACAAAATTCTAGGAATATGATGTCAATGGTAGACCTATTAAACACATTCAGTTTTAATTGCTTAGCTCTTATCCTTTAGGTTTTATTGATATTATTATTTATGGTATTCCATATATAATATAGTGGCATTCTTTGTATAGGTATATGTGATGGTGTATTATGTATATTCTGTGGTTATTATTATTATTATAATCAAGGACCAAAATAAAAAAATCGTGGGAAAATAACAATAACCAAATAACGACACGCACACTGACTCAACCTGACAGTTAGATTAAAGAATCTTGTGTCGCAGGTAATGATATGGTATAAACTATATAGATAGAATAAATATATAAATAAAATCTTAACTTATTATACAACGAGATCCACTAAATATTCAATGTGGATCGATCCTGAGTAATGGCTCAGATTCTGTAAGTAATTTGTTATCTGCTGACTCACATTCAAGAAAAAATAAATAGCGGCTTTATGAAAAACTGGTATTTTTACCGAATAAGTTGGTACGGTTCACAGAAAAACTTTTACACGAAAAAAGTGTTATTAAAATGTCGAAAATTCACGAATACACACAATACACTGAGATTTAGTGTCTGAACCTTTAAAAAAATATCGATACGCTCAAAAATAAATTTTTTTTTTAATCCTTTTACGCACACCGATGCATAACGTCAATCGTAATTAATTTTAAGATTTATCCCCGAATCTCCATTTATTAAAGTTTTATTTCACTAAATGTTTCTGCTAACTGTACCCTCAATATTAAAGTAGGGTAGATAGCTAACCCAATTGTTATTTACCCTTTACTATGTCTATCCCAATTTGTCAAAATTGGGATAGACAGGTAAACTAATAGTAGAAGGTAATTAAGAGTGTGTCATATATTGATAGAGCATAAATATAATGTGTAATAAGTCATTAAAATACTTAGATTACGTTTAAGTATGTTGATTCTAATCTTCACAAACCACGAAAACCAAGTCCTAACTTTATGAATCCTGTAAAGTAAAGTTAACTCGTATAAAACAAAATACGAATATTAAAAACCGCTGCTAAATAGCTTTGTCGATCGAAATCACAATTTCAATTCACCTTAATATTCTACCAAATCGTCAAACACCGGACCCTCTCATTTCGATCAATACAAAAACTTTTAGCAAACAAATAAAGGCAAATTAAACAAGCCCCAACCGCAAGCCCGTTCTGGAGCATTTAGTATTTTGAAATTCAATTACCATTGAAAACCCGATGAAGGCGAGGCGTTACGAAACAAAAAAAACACGGCTAATTCAAACGGACTGTTAGGGCCGGTTCTCATCAAAGCGGAGGCTGCAGGCAGAGATTTATTGTGATATAAAGTAAGATTTAACCTAAATCTACGTTTAAATTAGTTTTTTTATTGAGTGTGTTTGCAGGCGGCAAGGGGTCCGAGGTCCAATACGGCGGTGGTAAAACTTTGTCTTATTTGCAAGTCACTGATTTTGGATGAAATATTATTTACAATGGAGCAATTAGCTTTACTTTATATAGTAACTCCGATACAAGATTCTTGATAGTCTAAAGCTAGGTTAATCAGTGTTATAATAGGTATTATATTCTGATATTTCCGATGTGGTCAAAGATAGATCATAATAGCTTTAAAATTGTCGATTTTCTCTCGACTTGAAGACCTCCAAATTGTAGTTTGAACATCTGCTGGGAGAGAGTTCCAAAGTTTAAATAATGGAATTTATCTCATGTGAATTATTTTCTGCTATCAGTTTTGATGAGAAACAGGCCCTAAGAATCCGGTTAAAGCAAAAAGTTGGTAGAAAGGTTCTAGTGAGGCGGTTTGTACCGATTCACCCCGTAATTACCGCTGCAATGTACGCAACGCTCTGCTGTGAATAGGGAAACTTATTTGAACCGACAAAGCACGTTATGCGCCTGTTGCTTCATTTAATTCATTTCCATAATTACATTTTAATTGTTATGGTCATTAATAGAACCCATCCTGCATCCTGACATCCTGGTTTTACTAGACTACAGCATGGGGTTCTCCAATAAGGGCGTTGAAAGGGTATTACCGAGTCGACAAAGCGTGTCTGGTATTGGAAACTTCCATAGGCTACGGTGACTGCTTACCATCGGACGGGCTGTATGCTTGTTCGCCACATTAGTATGGTATGAAACTCTTTTCTAAATTTTAATTTAGAACTGTATATCAGGTTTTTCTAAACAAACAGATCTGATAAATATAACGAAACAAAAGTTTCATAAAGACGTTGACGTTTAAAATGCCGATTTTGAATAATTTTTTAGTTTCCATGACTGAGGGACTTTCTAATTTGAAAAGGATTTTACGTTTTTTTTTAATTTACTTAAAGCTGTAGATATCGCGTTTCTAGGTATAAGCAAAATATCTAATTTTTGGACTAACAAAAATGGTTTCGAATAGGATTCCTAAATTTGATTCTATACAAATATGTGAGAATGCATCTGAAACTGAGGTATAGTCATAGAATAGTTTTGGTAGTCGGGGTGCTCCTGGCAGCGGAGACCGATAATAAATCTATTGGATTATTGTTTATATCAATGTCATTTCACATCAAGACAAACAATAACGCGTTGATGACATTGTTTACTACATTTTTAAGCAGATTCAAAAATATCACGCCAATTTATTTTGGTGTGTTAGTCTAGGACATCCAAAAAATATCCAGTAGAAAGTCTTTGGATCGTATACACGAGTATATTGTGCTTAAGAATTTGCTACTCTCTGGTGAGAGAGCGGTAATCTAAATAAAATTTTATGAAGCGCACTATTAGGCCATAATGCGTACCTTTCGTGCTTGGTGGCTATTTAAGGCCAATAACTTGTGGCATTACCCCAAAACAGAAATGGGTGAAGGCAGGAATGATCAACTCAACAACGATACAATCGTTATCCCTAATAGAATGTTCTAAAAATCTGAGCCACAAGTGGTCGTAGATAATCTAAATGGAAATATAATTACGAAGTAGTTACTTCAAAACAATATTTGCTAACAATTGTTTTTCACTTCGTCTCTGTGGCTCACAGGGAATTTCAAAATGTTAATGTTGATCGGAGAAATTTAAAACATTCATTTATCCGTTAAACTGATTTTCTTGATTCTATTGACAAACGTCTGAATATTGGCTCGAACTTGGACAAACAAAAGAATATTTGCAACTTGAAAACAAAAATTGCCATGTATCTATCAACAGGTTTAGGATAAAATAATCGGTGTTGTGTTTTAGATTTGTACCTAATTGTAATAAAGAGACCAAGAAAAATTAACTGTTTACATCTAAAAATGGATAAAAAGATATGAAAGACACAGGATTGTATTAATTAACAAAACATGCTTAATTAGAGTGATACAAAAGCATTTCTCATTCAGAACATAAACTTGAGATCTCAACGATCAAATTAGAGCCATTAAAATGTCTTGTAGCATTGATATCTTTATACTCTTACGCTGTGTTACATCATCAGCAATTATACTTGGAGTTTGCACTTTCGGCTGCTAATCATTAAGGGCAAAGTCTCAAAAAGTTTTCACATTTGCTGAAATAATTACGCAACCCCTTAGAGGTATTGGTGAGGATTTAGATGTACCTGTGAATGAATCGCTTGGCTTATTTTGATTAACTGGAAATCCATTAACAAATTTTATGAAAACGTTGGTTTGAAAAAAGGGATTCGCTTGACTGGTACAGCCTTTTTGATGATGTAGCGGTGTATTCATTTTAAAACATTGAAGTGTCTTAATTTCCTGGGCTAAATGTGAAAAGAAGAGCCCTGAAGTAAGTATCGTAAGAACTTGTGTCACAGGAACTAAGCAACGATATGGTATATACTACATAGATAAGAATACAACTTCCAAGACCGGTAAGCGAAACAATGCATTTTGCAAATAACACAAAGTCCCGCCGGGATTCGAACCCGGAACCTCAAGCGTAGCATGTGGCTGTTTACACCACTGCACCACCGAGGTCGCCACAATTCGGTGAATCTGTTTCAATTTGAGACCTAAACTACTAGATGTATTTCTATAAAAAAATTGCAACGACATTTCCAAGGACATTTGCCATCTTTTTTCTAAAAATTCGAGGGCAGAATTACAGTTATAAAATTAATTGATAGTAAGTATCTATATGAGAGGAAATATATTGGAGAGTTTTATTCGGGATAGAATAGGGGATTAAGTGCGAGGTATTAACGCCTGTTTCTACTATTTACCTCTGGCTGGGTCTTATTGAAAAACTTTTGGATACATTGCTTTACTGGATCTCTTAGGAAGCGTTCACATCAACGATTTTTAAATGATTTTTCTTTTAAATAAAAACTTTTTTGATTAGTAATACCTTATATACCTTTAGTCTTTATGATAAAATGTAAAATTTGAGTATATAGGAAAAAGTTTGTTTTTCATTACATGACGGGCATAAAGACGACGGTTCACCTAAAAGAAAGTGATACTGCAGCCTATTGACACGACGATGCCCTTGATGTCTGAAAACACCAAGAGCACAACCAATGTGTTGCCCATGTTGAAGATGTTATACCTCTCATACCGGTAATTAAACTGGCTCTCCAATCCTTTGAACTGAAACATACTGAACTGTTTCATGGCAGAAATAGAAGGGTGTACCAAACCAGACAATCTTGCCACGTAGAACTGTTTCATGGCAGAAATAGAAGGGTGTACCAAACCAGACAATCTTGCCACGTAGAACTGTTTCATGGCAGAAATAGAAGGGTGTACCAAACCAGACAATCTTGCCACGTAGAACTAACACCAGTAAATTCCGGTAATGTGAATTCTGATGCTTATTTATATTTTAAAATAATATTTAGTGATTCGTTCTTTCATTATGAACTAACCTTTAGCACATACATCTTACCCTCCACCGAATTTGTACTTATTTGAAGTTATCGCAAAAACGCAAGACTGTATTTTGTTGGGCAACTAACGGTGAAACTTTTAACAGTAAATTTTACACAAAACCAATTGTAACAAGAACCGGTGTAGTTTTAGTGAGTGTTTTTTTGTTGTTATAAATAATCGGACAATTTTTTCTTTCTCATTTGTTCCAACTTAAAAAGGAATGCAACTGTGTCGTGTATGCGTAAAGGAATTATTTCTGTTAAAAGTAAGTACGTTAACCTTAAAGATATAGAACACAGCATTAAAATGGAATTTTATAGGTAGGTAGTTATTTTTAATAATTTTGAGGGCACACCCGCATCTCCGTCCCACCACTGTAACTCTTGTTCACCAGGATCAACAATGGCGTCCTTTGATCGAATTATCAACGAATAATGCAGCTGGGCAATGACGAACGGCTGTGCCCGAACACCCTAACGGCTGTCTTGGGACCCGCAACGAACTTATTAAGTATTTCAGTACTTAGTAATAGGAGGTAGTAAGAAAGCGGTTTCAGACTTCCCTCCCAGCAAAGCAGAGACAGCAGTGGAAATTGTTTTATAATGTTGTCATTACACAAAGATATGAGCAAACATGCAGATGGGTCACTGGTAGAAAGTCACACAACCCTATTGACATGACAACGACACTGCCCACGTGTTACCTATAAATACGTAAAAGATGTTATAGCTATCGTGTCAGTAATAACACTGGCTTCAAAGCGAAACACAGTGAACTGCTACACGAAATATGACACCATAACCTCTTTAAAAGGCATGTTTCAAAAAACTTTAAATGAAATTATAAACTTAAAACTGGCAGAGGAATGTACGAAATCACGGAGACTATAAAGCAAGCCAAAAGAAAGTTTATGAGAGGAGCTCACAAACAATGCAATACGAAAAACAGGATACAGACATATCAAATCGTATCTTGCATCTCTCTCACATGGCCACTAATAAGAAATAACTTTAATCTTCTACTTTCGAAAATATGACCTGGTAATTTCAAGAAAAGGATGCAGCTATATAGTTTCTACCTTTTATCTCTTTTCAGCTGAAGTGACTAAGTTGGAAGTATTCGTGAGCGATAACTTCCAGAAACTTTAATTCGGGCGAGGAAGATAAATTTCAACACACGCGAATTGATTTCCCGCTCTGTTGATCCTAACACGATATTGTAGGGTACAGTAGTATATTAAAAATTAAAAAGTAAATGTTAAATAAATAATTAAATGTTTTGTCATGATACTCAGCCAGAAGCCTTCTATTGCTGGACAAAGGCCTCTCCCAAATATTTTGAAAAGGAACGATTCTATGCAGCTTCCATCCAGCGGCTCCCTTACAAGATCGTCCGTCCACCTCGTTGGGGGGCAACCATCAAGTCAAAATAGACAATACAAATAGGCAATCCCTATTTCTTCTATTTCTATCTGTATTTGCATTTTTGTACTGCTTTATTATCTGCTAGGTATGTTTATTAGAAGCTTTTACAATAAATTGTTGATAGCTTGTGATCGTTAACCTCAATCGCATCTCATTGCATCATCGTCGCATCAAAAGTTATCTGCTTAATAAACCCTACTTTTTAAAATAAATATGAAATGACATTGTTAAAATCTGCAACGATCAATTTTTTTTGCTTCTTTTTTATTTCGCCTTGTTTTAAAGCACACCTACAATCGTTTGTATATTTCCAAACAAACAGGGAACCTCGTAGGAGAGTAGTCTAGTACTCGATACTACAAGTTTATTACAAAAGTGGTCTCCCAGAATATATCAATAAACATCTTCCGAATGTAAGAAGCGCGCGAAAACTTTTACAAGATGGCGCTTGCTCACAAGCATTGCTGTTTTATAAAAGAGAGGAACAACTTTTTTTTTCGAATGAGCATGACTTTATTTATTATTTTTAATCGGTGTAGATAATGATTAAATATCAATATTAGTTCCTGAAGAGCTACTGTTTCATAGTTATTTTATTTTTAGATGAGTTACTAGAGAGTTATTTAAATATTTGGTGTACTCAATTCGGATGTAGATGCAAGATAGTGGATAAAAAATATTAAATGTCAAAATAAACTTTAGTTGCATAAATTTTTCAGTTTATTATATGAATAAGAGTCCCTGGAAAATATTAGATGTTTTAAGTAATATCGGTTTAGGCTCGGTATTTTCCGCTTTGTTTTTCGAGTGCGATTCTGTTTTACAAAACTTTTAGGTGCTAAAACACAACAATGGATGCTCTGTGCGTTAGTACTGGTCTAAAGTTAAGTGATTTATGTCAAACTATGCGCTAGAGACTCTTTTACTATTTACCCAACTTAAAAACGGGAAAACAGAAGCGCTAGCTATCTTGCAAACGTCAAAAAGTGATGTTATTTTTTTGTAGTTCCGTCCGCAACCGCTGCTGCAGATACGGCGGTAGGATTGTAAAGTTTTACACGTTACATACGAAATTTATGTCAGTTGCGGTTTTGTTTTGGCAAAAATTCCGTGACGTAGGAGCGTATCATGTCACCCGAAGAGAAGTAAAAATATTGTTGGGTACTTTTTTGAAAACAAGCGTAGTAGGGAACTGCCTGACGCTGTCGCTCTGCGGTATTTTCCAATATAAATTGTTAGGAGAATTTATATCAGAATGAAATGTAAAAATAAAATATTCGTTGCCAAGCTCAAAACAAGAAAAATTGACATGTTAATAAGCAATAACGTATCCGGCTGTTTTCGGATCCGAAACGAATTTTATCAGAAGAATTAGAAAGAATGCAATTAATTTTGCTAAATTTGATCGAAATCTGTTCAGCGGTTCTAGGATGAAAAGTTAATAGGCAGGCCGAATAACTTCCGCATAAAAAGCATTTTTTATTACCACGAACAAACGCCATGTTATACAGAACATGCCGTTCCCAATTTTTCTGATTAAATTTGTTGCGGTAAAGATCTGTAGAATAGACCTATTTAACGTAGATTCATCGAGATTGTAATATCGAAGTACCTCCGCTGTAGTAATTTGCCCTTCGATTAGAAAGGGGAGGGAAGGGGGCGTGATCGAACATGAGGTCAATAATTTATAGCGGTTTTCAACAAAGCATCCACCTTAACAACTCACTTAAGTGCCAGGTGAAAATATCGTGGCTTTACGATTATGGTTTTCGTACTTACTTTTAGATTTCTTTGTTATGTTTCGAGAGAATAATGTTGTGGTTTGGTAAAAAAAAATAGTTATTGATTAACGATAACCTAAGACCTTGAAAAGTAGAGTTTATTTTTTTCTGGAAAACTTTAATAATATAATATCTGACCGCACCTTTTTGACTATAAAATTGAATTAATTTAAACTGTCAGGAAAATAATTAAACCTGTCTTCCTCCAAATTTTTGTAAGATCAGTCTTAACAGTATTTAATATAACTATGTCAGTAAAATATTTTTATAATTATTTTCTACCTTAAAATCTAAAATTATTAATACCAAATATAACTTCTTGATCAAATTAAATGATACAAAGTCGTGATATTAAAATTACCAGCCATTCATCAAATTTTATGTATAGCCGAAACCTCACCAAGTGCTTAAGGGCTATTAATAAATGAACCCTTAAGCAAATTCGATTTAAATTATAAGATTATTTACTGCCCTACGATTGGCCTAAATAAACAGTGATACCGGCGACTCATTTATTTAAGTGATGGGAAGAGATGTTTTAGAAACCGAATCTTTCGGATTCTAAAAATTATATGACGACCAATTTTTTAAATCTTATAACTGTGCTGACTGTGCTTAATATATTTATATAAATAAGTTGACAAAGCTAAAGTCCGAAATAAAATAAAGATATTTATATAATGTAAAACTGTGTTGTAGAGGACGTGGTAGCTCAGTTTGTTACGTGCTTTGGTTAACCGACCGACCCAACCCGATAGTTCGAGCGTTCGAGTCTCGGATTGCCATAAGATAAAGCCACCATGTTTCTCATTGTGTCCGGATAGTGGCGATAGATTCGCAACCTATTTTTGTCTGGGACTCAACATAAACATGCGAAATGCGGTGTTTAACATTCATTTCTGTCTCCTCTCGAGGGAGCGTGAGTTTATATATGATTCACATTTCAAAGTAAGTAAAGTTTGAATATTCTATGAAAAAAAAATCTATCTATTGATATGAAAAAAAAGAAATCATAATTGGAAATCAAATACAACATAGAAATACATAAAATGACCTAATAATTATGAATCCAAAGGGTTTGTTGTCGACTGTATTCGGTGTTAGAAACAAACAAAGACATCTTTAATCCAAATTTTTTGTGGTTTAACTAGTATTCAACTTTTTGTCTGTTTGTAATTGTGTCTTCCTTACGCATGCATGGGGGCTGGATTTTGATAAAAATATAATTTGATAGAAGATTTATAACAAAAATTGGTCACCTTGACGATCACGAACTGCAACAAAAAACTCAAAACCGAACTTTAATTACAGAGCATCACTAGCTCAAGCCACGGGGGTCTAGAGACTCATTTGCTCTAATTAAAATTTCCCTTAGTTCCTGTTTAAGGAAAAAGTGCAAGCAACTTTGCGGCTTGCTTCTAAGTGGAAATGAATTGAATTATACATTTTAGTCGTTTCTCGCCGTTTTGATGTAAAAGCTTTGATTATGTTTTTAAGGAATTTTGAAAGCGAAGGATCTTGTCTGTCATTGCTATTGGTTGAAAGGAGCTTATATTATAAAAGCATATATTTATGATTGATCTCCGCTGCGATCCACCGTGACTGCCAATAATTAATCTTTGATTAAAAGTTATTTAACCCCTGACGCAAAAACAAGAAGTTTGACGGGTTGGAAAGAACGAAGCGATTTTGATGTAGTTTTTTAAAGGTGACTTTTTAAATCGACCGTGTTTTTAGCTATGTCTAATAGATATCGGTTTACTCATTCAAAAGTTATGGGGTCGTAAATGGGGAAGAACCATCGAATTGACGCCAAAATGTCCAATCGGAAGTTTTTTAATTTGTAATGTAATTGTAATTTTTATTTCATGGGTAAGCAAGAATGCCAAAAGGACAGAAACAAGATGTTAAACCTTTCGTGCCGGTAAATACTCCTTTATAAACCTTGAAATAGCTGAACTTGTATTCCTGTTTTTCAGTTTATTTAAGGCTACTTATAATACTACATTGCATATAAATTGTTTATTTTTTAAGATCGTCCAAATTACATCCTCAAATAAATTAAAATAATTGAACAATATCAAAAGATCTAATTTAAAACTACGACTTAAAAATAAATATCGTACGTGACAACCATTGTTAAAGTAATACATATATTTTATGATAAAATATTTTATTAAAAGCATTTATTTCTAATGAAATTGCATAGATAATCGGATTAAAAATATCACAAAGACTTAAATCGCTTTGTATAAAAATGGCCACTCGTTATATTATTGAAATCCATTACTTCTACTAAATTTATTCCAACATTGCCTTTATTCTGTCTGAAACAATAGTTTTCCAAAAATGAAATTTTAAAACTCAGATTTGCGTAGTCTTTTTTGACATGTTTTATTAGTCCGGTTGCAGTTCGAAATATTATAATCACTTGGTAGTTGAGCTATCTATTTTTAATCAATACTTCGACGTCATGTTTAAGATATTCATATGTAAAGTGAAACTAAGAGGTAAAATAAACTTTAAATTATACTTATTCGATTAAAATAAGTAATTAATATCTAGAATGGATTTTTAGGGTGGACATAAGCTACGTTTCGTTTAAAAATACGAATTCTAAGCAGACGAAGCTATCCCGTCTTTACCATAGGAGTACATTAGGCTAGGGCCCCAAGCCTCCAAAGTTAGGGGGGCCTCTAAAAGTCAACAGCCAGCGAAAGGGCCTCGATTCGGCCGGTGCTCAAAGGCCGGTCTTAAGACTGTTTGCCATGTGGAAAGCCAAACATGGCTAAACCACGTGAAGAAAAAGACATGTATAGTTTACTTAAGTTTTGGCTTATCAAAAATGCAAAGCAAAGCTATGTCCAGACTTTAAAGTGTATTTGCATATTTCCTCACCAAATAATTACAGTTGCTAGATTCAGTATTTTCAGTCATTTTGAAGTTACAGCTGAAACAAAGAGTTTTCGCGGAATTTCACAGTTGGAAAGGAAAATTTAAAAAGTTTTATTTAGCATTTTTCTTTATGAAGATTTTCATTCTGTAGTTTTAGTTGAAAGTGTGTTTAAGAATAAGATCTAAAAGTTTTCTTTAGAATTCATACAAAAAGAACAACAGAAATGTTATAAAAAGCATTTAAATACTATCCTGAATATAAAATTTTTGTTCTCACACGTTCTAACCCTGTAAATGGGATGCATTAAAAATAGGTAAAATTAATTAGGGTTACTTTTATTTCTAAAGCTGCGTACCGACTGGTGCGGACAAAATTTGTAGGTGGTCAGTTTTATAAAAATATGTCTACAATTTATATTAATTAAACAATAAACAATGTTCTTTTTAACTTAATTTACTAACATCGATTGATAAGTTAGTATCAAAAACATTCGACCTGTTGAATCTTACCCGTAAACATGTAAATCTTGCTTTGTATTGGTAGTGTAAATGAGCCTGAAGCGCAATTGAAATCCGCTTACTCCGCATCGATTTACTTTATTGGAAAAACTTATCCTTTTTGACGGCTCTAATCTATTCCGTTACTCCACTCCGCTTTAGTGGGAACCCAGCTTTAATCCTTCTGTGTCCAACTAGCACTCAGGGAATTAAATTAATTTTATTCTAATTTATTGTCGCACGGTGGCCTTTTAATTTTTAAGTAAACTTGCACATTTTTCAAGCTTAAGTATATCTGCATACAGGTGAAGGAAAACAAATTAAATTATATTGTTTCAATGTGTTTTAGAGATATTAAAGTGTTTTGTGTCAATTTATTTCTTATCGTTAAAATAACCTTACCTTTTAATGCAATTGACGATTGAACTCAATTTTTTTATGTGCTGAGGTGGATAAGTCACTTAGTCGTGCATACAATTTAGTAAAATAATATGATTTAATAAATACGAGTGTTTTTCATTATTAATCCAAAAAAGTTTTATGTCATTCAATTAATTGTATGCTTATTTAATGATATATTATAACAACAAACAATTCATTTTCCTGTTCATACGAAAGCGTTTTGTTTAACGTTCCACTTAACACACTTTACATATTCTGATTTATTCTAGTTTTTGCCTCTGCCATTGCTTATCGTCGTACTTTTTTCGTGACAGCTGACATACTGTGGTTCCGGAGAATAATTCAACGAAACGGACAGAATTCGAGAATACTGTTTTTAATATCCTCCTTATACGAAGTCCTATCTAATGTGATAAAATTTTAACCTCTATTCAATTCTTATTATATAGCGACGACTACTTAGCCAATGACATATGACAGAAAATGTTATGAACACAGATTAAGGATTGGTAGTCGCAAGCGGAGACCAATCATTAATCTATAGATTTAAATTATAAAAAATATCTGTGTCATGACAAGTTATCAGTTGCCAAATTTGAAACAATACCAAAAAATACATACTCACATTATTAGGACAACACAAGGACTGCACAAATGCTTCACAATTTTATATTGTAAGTTATTGGATTTCATAGAAAAGAACAATTCCTAACCAACCAACCACCAACCACCTTCAAACATTTAATATTCCAAGATGTCGGACCAACTCTGGTAATCGTGCACCTCTATACCGTTTGCTTAATGTTTATAATATTATGTTTAACGATAACTAAAATTTAACGATTTCGAGTCCTCGAAAAACTAATCATTAACAAAGTTATTTTAAAACAGAGATTACTTGGGTGAAGGGAACGGGATCGCTGTCACTGTTTATGTTGTTTTTTTTTATACCTTCTGTTTGTTTCATTCCCTTTCCTTTGTTAATGTATATCTGTCTGTTTCTGTTGATCTATTTATTGGTTGGACAGAATACCTTACTTGTACCGAGGTCTCGTTATCCTTTATCATTGTTAACCACACATAGATGATTAATCTCCGCTGAGGAGCACCGCGGCTGCTTGAGAAAATAAAGCTATCTAAAGTCACCAGTCATTTTAAATTCCGTCGAAGATTTTTTAAATTCTACAAGTTTTCTCAACGTTATTTGATGAAATAAAACTATAAGTGGATAGATAACAAATACCATCACCGGATAAGTTGGACTATAAAAAACATTAAGGAAAAGTTTGAACTATCTTTCTCAAACAGTTTTAAGATGCATTCTAGGTGTATTTGCTGGTACGTTTTGGTGCTGGAAGTAACTCTTGTTTTTATTTATGACTTCCCTAAGCTTGAAACTAGCATTGCGAGCTTTATTATATTAAATTTCATAATCAGAGAGTAAAAATTTGTTTTATTAGGGCTCCGTAAACAAGGTACAAAATTTTATTACGAAGACTCGCTGTCCGTCCGTCTGCCTGTTCTATATGAATGCTGTATCTCAGGAACCGTTGTAGGTAGAGAGTGATTTGCTGTAACTATAAAAAATGTAGCTCCCATTTAAGAAAAGTTTATTTTACATAACATTACATTAGTACTAAAAATAAGACACGGGTCTTTTGTAGGATAAATTAAATGTTTGAATTACCTACCATATAGGCTTGCTACACCAAATGTATATCGCTCGCGTATCCAAGTCCAGTTTCAACCCCTCAAGCAACTTTATCAACATTGCTCTCTCACAGTTCACTATGATTTCACTGGGAAACTATTACAGGATCTTTTGATATCCTGTTAAATATTTACCCGACTTTAAATGATTGGATCGGCTATCCCGTTACGAAGTTTCGTACAAAAATAACAACTGTATATTTACTAACAAACAGCTAAACTTTTACAAAGTCAACTTCTACCTGCGAATCTGTAATTCTTGTTATGGTTTCAACTTGATTTCGCTGAAAAGTTTCCCTGGTAAGCTTGTGAGCATGAGTATAACCAAAACATCTATGTTTGCGGAAACTTTCCACACACTATGTATATAACACTACCAACATTATTAATATCGTAAACTTTTTAGTAAATAGTTATATTATGTTTCGGGAATGGATTAAGATTTTCAGAGTTGCAGTGTGAGATCATGACGTCACCAAAGTATGATCATAGCCTATTTTGACACCAAATCCTATTTATAGAGACTTTTAGGCCCGTATTAAACTCTTATTTTTACAATTTCCTTCTTGAAAGTTTGTTCATATTATAGATTAAAAAAAAACAATAAAGCAGTTTGTTCGTAATTGAAAAAAAAAAGTTCCATGATTTAATAGCTGAGTTTGCTGCCTTGCTTAAGCGATCGACGCGATAGGTCAAGGGTTCGAGTCTCGGATTGCCGTAAATTGTAGCTGCCATATTCCTTATTGTGCCTGGATAGTTGCGACAGATTCACAACCTGTCACGCTGGGACTCAACATAAACATGCGAAATGCGGTGTGTCATACCTCTGGCAACCCTTCTCGAGGGATTGCGGCGTGCGTTTATGTTATGTTGTGATGTTTTATATAGCAGTTTTAAATGTTATCCACTACACAAAATTCTTACCTCTTTACCTTTACATGGTATTAGTCTAGATATTCTTAATATGATTATCTTTTAACATTCAGGGGATCTATAGTACTAAATAAAACCAAAACTTTTATTTTAATGTGTTACGACAAAATCGCAGACAAAATTTTAGATAAAAGTCGTCAGTGTAAAATAGTCAATTGGTTCTTCTGTATAAGTTCAAATTAGCATAATAGAGAGTAGTTACAAGTAGGTTGCTCTCTAAATGCAAAGTCGGCTACAAGGAAATGTTAAGTTTAAATTCAAAAGGTGTCCTCAAATGAAATTTCGTACTAAATGGTGCAAAAATTTAAATGGCTGGTGAGAGAACTCATCGTAAATTTATAGCTTAAGAGTTGTAGAAAATATACTTTCTTAAATGTATGATTTTATGTTTATTTTTGTATGTGGATAATCATACATTTTGAGTTTTAGTTTTGCTTTACTGGTGTTGTAGTTTAAATTAATTCAATCCATTATACTATACAAAAATTATAATCCATTTTGATGCAAAAATGTTTGAAATCACATTTGTACTTTTATTACCAGCCGAAAGACGTTTATTGTTAAAGAGACATAGGTCTTCCTCAAATATTACTAACCAGAGTGACCCTGGGCAGCTTGCGTCCACCTAGGTCCCCCAAGACAAGTAAGTTTCCCCAGGTATGTACATTAAAATTATATGTCTTCATTGTCCATTTCTATCTTAATACGTAAGTAACGACCAGTCCTCAAAGTGGCAGCGACCACAAACAGTGTGGTGATGCCAACCAGGCCAGAGATATTGACCAATTTAACAACACACGTGCCTTGAAAACAACGAAAATAAATGCGATTTAATGTGAAATTAAAAATTAACTCCTGGAGTGGACACAACTATTTAAAACACATTTTTCATAATAACTTGTTTAGAGTCAAAGTATCGTAAGTTTCCTATTTCATAAATTTAACATTTCATCGCTTAATCGCTGTCAACTAAATTTAATTTAATGTAGCCTTGTGTTAAATTATACTTTTAACACCCTCATAAGTTTTTGTTTTACTCAGTCGTATTTAGCAAGTTCTAAAAACTTTTTAAATTTACCTATTGAGACAAAAATACTTGTATTCATATTATTAAAATGTCGCAACAGAATTCTCGAGGATTCACGCTCGTGTGTTTCCAGAATTTGTACGTAATCGTAGCTAGCCATCAATGTAACTAATTGTCCATTATAATCTGTGCCTTCCGCAACGTTAACTAATCACCTTGCTTATGTGTCCAGCTTTTGCTTTGTGGCTGCGGAATTGCCTTGTTAAACCGCACCGTATGTATCCATGATATTAAAGACTATTTAGAGACTTTTCAAGGCAGCAAATAATGATCGTCAACTTTTTGATTTGATTTGAAAGAAGTCGGGTGGTCATAGAAGAAAAAATCAACAATTGACGATGTAGAAATGAAAAAATAGCATAAAAATATCGATACAGAAGTACTGTTGAAGAAGTGTTATTTGAAAGTGAATGTCGTGAAAACTATAAGAAGTTTCTTTTAATATTTAGCTTTACCGAGATAATATCACTAAGGATTCCCCATAGTTTTTATAGCTGATTTGATCGGTAACCCTAAATTATCTTCATTAGAGTATGTTACAAAGTGGTGAAGTTGTACCTTCGACAAGGTATATAGGTATTTGTTCCATGACAAGGCTCAATTTTATTGATATTGATTCATAACTACATATTATAAAACAAAGTCGCTTCCCGTCTGTCTGTCCCTTTGTATGCTTATTTCTTTAAAACTACGCAACGGACTTTGATGCAGTTTTTTTAAATAGGTAGAGTGTTTCAAGAGGAAGGTTTATATGTACATAATACTTGCATAATATCCATGCGAAGCCGGGGGGCGGCTCGCTAGTTCATAGCATAAATTTTTCAAGCAAGACGTCTTTTCACAAACCCAATAATTGTTCGCCTTATTTCTTCTCTTTCCTTTACAAATATTTGCAATCAGTCGAGATTTAATCATTGAATCAAACAAAGGGTTTGTGTTTAAAATAACGTAGACCTAGATAACTTTAAAATTAATCGTTGAGATATAGAGCATTGAGCCACGTAATCTATAATCAAAGAAACGAAATTTAAACTTTAACTGCTTCCAGCTCTAAAGTTTATAACTTCAACAAGGAATCGGATAGAATGTAGCGCCATCGTCTTCGTCTACTACAATAAAATTAATCCGTTAGATTATGTTAAACTACAGCATTTCGTTGAGCGTTTGTTTGTGTGTATAGTACGAGGCTCAATTTTTATTTAAGTTGGCTGAACTAGGCTTAAGAAAAAGTTAATTGTTTGTATTTGTAATTGTAGTTGTTTTGTATTCCTTGCCTTTACAGGGCGATATCATCGCTTAGCGACAAAGCCCAATTAAACAGCGATGAGGCTGATTATTTTGTTACAACTAAATGAACTAGCCAATATTGTCCTTTACATTACCGTATTAAAACCTTTAAAACTAAGAAGCACAAAGCTATTTTTGATGTGGGTATCTACGTAAAAACGATGGACTCAACTTATAGTAAAAAGTACTTGTAGTTAACAAAAGATCTACTCATTTGAAACTTAATAAGACACATAAGTTTCATTATATAAGTGGATTGCTTAAGTTGATATCGCCAACTGAAACGAACACGATTGTCACTGAGTTCTAACCTCACTAGGCTATTCTGTGGCGGCTAGTCTAAACTTAATTAGCCTTGTGTACTTATCTCGAAGGATTCAAACATGCCTTTTAACCCCTTCGGTGGTGTAATTGGGTGTTAAATTAAAGATATATTCGGAGCTTTGCTAACAATCAATGGTATTTTCGGAGTAGGCATTTTCTAGACAAACTCCACTGTCAGCTACATCGTCATTTACCATCACGTGAGATGTGATTGAATTCTTGCATAAAATACATGTATTAAAATAAAAATAAAACTTATTAATGTAAAAAAAGTGTAGTATATGCGTCTTTAATTTGTTATTTATATTGGTATTGTTATTCTTGACATTTTTGTTGGTATTTTGCACATCGAGCATAGTGGGACTAGAGCATAAAATATTTATGTTAATAAATTGATTGGATTGTTAAGATAAACGCCAAATATATATACACACAGAGTTTAAAAATTTTAGATTCTGCCTGGGACTTCATCCGCGTAAAATCTTTTTAGAACAAAATATAATCTACAAGTATGCGCACTCTTAAAATCCGTTTTAAAAATTGTTTTTTTTTATCAGTTTTAAAGAAACTTTGTTTTATTTGCAGGATGATTTGTTTATGTCGAAGATATAAACCATATTATTTGGTATTTACGAAAAAAGATCGTGTTGTAAGGCTGACTTGATATTTGTGTCGTAATGTTTATATTATTATATTTAGGACGGTGATAGGGTTGCCCCGTGTCTGCAATACCTCGGCGATGTTTGCGGATGCGCGCACTGATGGGTTTGACGGTTAATTGACGCGACTATGCGAAAGCGCGCTGCGAGTGCGGGGCAGCTCCAACTCAGTCCTGATGATGATCGCTGGCAGGCTTGACTGCTACATCAGTCAGCATTGTTGTGAACAACGTATTGCTGTGCCAATACCAAAAAGGCAGTTTTAATGTCCTCTAACATTTTAAGTGTACTCTGTAAATGTTATTGTTTTTACCTGAGATAATGGGAATGAATTTGAAGACACCAGGGTTTTCAGATACAGTATCCAATCTGTCTGGGTCCTCCATCATGGGTTATCAAGGCGTGGGTTAGCGGGCGAGGAGTTTAAGGCACGTTTAGCGTCACTTAAAACAGTAATACTAATTATTAAAGACTTTCTGAGAACATGTGGTGCTTCGGTAATGTAATTCAATTCAATCTTTTATCTTATTGCGACCGTCAAATTCGATCCTGTTCCACGAATGAATATCTCGATTTTCTTTTTTTTCTTCCCGCGCTGTCTCACTAACATTTATATTTTTCTTTTTTTTGGAAATCAAGAACCGTTGTTCTACATTACGTCAAGGGCGTATCAACATACAGCCCTACAATTATAATTTAAAATAGACGCGCTGTCAAATTTGAATTGTATGCGTTTTTGTTTGTATTATTATAATGCTAATTTGATTTGTGTTTATCATTGATGTATTAATTAGGTATGCTTGAATAAAAGATGATTATTATATTCAAATATCATCAATATTTCAGGAAAACAGCATGAAATATTAATACAAATCAGTTTATTTACGATAGTCTTGGTGGAGTCTGACTCAAAATGGTCTTACATGAATGTGTAGAAACTTCAAAGCTAAGAGATGAATAGATCCTCATGAATAGACCCTGCAGAATGTGGAAATGAAATGGTAAATACTCTTTAAAACATTACTCTTGGTTTGTCGAAATTATTTATAAACAGATTACATATGTGGAAAGCATTCAATTTAATATCTTACTTTTCCTTTTGTTTCCAAATTACTTACAATTACAAATTTGAAGAAGAAAAATTCTTTTCATATAGGTCACTTTTTTTAGAGTTCCGTACCCAAAGGTTAAAAAACGGGACTCTATTACTAAGCCTCCGCTATCCGTCCATCTGTCCGTCTTTCAGCGGGTTGTATCTAATGAACCATAATAGACTCTTAAAATTTTCAGAGTACTAAAAAGTCAACCAATCAAAACATGAAGTGGGGCTCCCATACAAGAAAAGTGATTTTTTACTTATTCTTGTTTTAATACGAAATTATCGAAAAAGTACAATATTATTTAATCTTACACGACGATACGGAACCCTTCACATGTGAGTCCGACTCACAATTGACCGGTTTTCACGTTTCATCTATAAATTACAATATCAATTTTGTACCTACAAAATAATGTTGTACTAAGCTTGTATTACTATACTTGGAAAGTAACCATAGTAACCTTTGAATAGCTTTTTATCAGCTTAAATTGATTCGTCGTTCTCTTGTTATTTTATAACTCTGACAACAACCGAGTAGAGGTATTTCATCTCACCAAGACTGTTTCGCTAAGGTTGTCGTTAGCTTCGCCTGGCGTGTACGTATATAGAAACTGTTTCAGTGTGTGTTCCCTCGAGTTCGTTTAATAAAGGCGAAACGCACACTAGAATAACGTGAAATGTAGCCTAATCTCATCACAACTACAGCCGAAAGGCCTTCGTGATATAGAACGACGGTAACTAGTATCGTAACCTTGTTTACATTCTGTCTTGTTAAGTCATTTTCTGCTAGTTATAGAAGTTTTGCCTCGCGTTATTGAAAATCTCGAATCCATCATTATCAAGCTGTTAGTTCTTATGACTTCTTATTTGGATGTTATTATAATATACAAGGTCAAAAATAATGGTCTTCGAAAAGTCGAAAATAATAACATTTATATACATTTGACTTTCACAGGTTGTAGATCTACGTGCAAGATCGTCTGGGTTGGGGCCACTCTCCTCTTTATTTCTGCCTTGAAGCCGTTCGCTGTGTTTCGGTTCGAAGGATAGGAGAGCCTGTGTAATTACCTGCACGAGAGGTGAACATCTTTGCCTCTACATGGGCAACGCATTGGCGGTACTCTTGGCGTTCCAGACATCAAGGACATCGTCCTTTCAATAGGCGGCGGTATCACTTTCCATTAGGTGAACTGTCTGGTTCTTAGCCTGTGAAGTTGTATAAACAACTTTAGACTAGCAAACTGTTGCTCTCAATAGCCATTCTTTTATCACTTATAGTTTCCTTAAATCATTGTAAACAAAATATTTTTAAAACTTTTGAAAAATCCATTCCACACCTATCATTGTTATTTGTTAAGAGTTATTCGTGTAAATGAAGCCGTCCGAGGGCATGTTGTATTTAGAATCCAGTTTGGTCCATTGTTTGTAGATCACTTTGTATAAGCAAAGCACGTAACACCGTGTGACATAGTTAGTGTTTACAAGTTTCACTATGGTTCAAGGCATAGACTAAAAATACAGTTACAGACGGCCACTCACAAAGATTCACAACACAGGTGCATTACAATCCTTACGCTGCACATTGTGGAACTAAAGAACGGTGAAAGTCCAAACAGGTTAGGTTGATTTATGGACGTGTGTACCATCGTGCGTCCCAAAAATAAGGTGATGTGAATTATTTTTAATAAAATGTATTCTTGAGTTAGGACCAAGAAAATTGCCGGTGTATGACACAGCTATATATTACAGTAACTAAATAGAAAGTACATGCTCATACTAGAATGACGGAAAGAAAAAAATGAAAAAAAAAAAAACTGAAATAACTTTTCAATCCGTTTAGAAAACACAAGATTTGTTTAAAAAATCCAAACCCAAGTTACAAGTACAATTGCTCGATGCATATTTTATTTGATACATATTTTTTTTTTACTATTAACAATTTTTGTACAAAATCACGGGGAAACAAGAAATCTGTTGACCTGATTAGAAGTTATACCGCCGCCTCGTGACTCGAACGCCAATATCACCGCTTATGCGTTGCCCATGTACAGGTAGAGATGTTATACCACTCGTGCCGGTAATTACACTGGCTCTCCAATCCTTCGAACCGAAACACAGCGAACTGCTTCATGACAGAAACAGAAAGGAGGGCGGTACAAACCCAGACGATCTCCCATGAAGGTCCACTTGTCAAACACACGAATATACAAATGGCAGTACTATCGGTTACTCTTTGCCTATTCCCAGTTTATTTATTACAAGCTCGAACAGAAGCAATAGCAATAGCCTTTACCAAGAAACTAATATGAAAGGGACACAACATACAAATCTCATAAAGCGTCCTTTGCTCACAGCCCACTAAACCAAGTTAGCATATTATTATATTTTAAACTCTAAGTTGACGTGATTAAGGCATACAATGCAGTGAATTGTAGTGACGTAACTTACTGTAAACGAAGGTAATAATTTGGACTGTTTAAGGTATAAAGCCAAAAGTTTTATAGTTAAAACAAATTGACTCTGACTGTACTGAAAAGTTAATAAATTCGATAGCCTAAAAATATAACTGAAACGTAGCATTTAATTAGGGTAAAAATATAAGCAAGAAGCGTTCACCAGTCATATTTTTTTTTTATTAATCATGAAAAGAAATATTGTCAGAAGAGATTTTTCATTTTTCAGAAATTTTTCAGATTCAGAAGTGCATTGTTCAAAAAACAAACAATCACAAAATTTGTTCGCTCTATTTCCATGTAATTTAATAATAATAAATAAAAGCTTTTCTTTATTTCCCGCTACAATAAATAATAACAAGAATACTGAGAAGTAGTTCTTTACATCGCACCTTCGCAAACAACCATAATATACGAAGTTTAGAGCTATGCCGTATTGTAAAGTCAATAAGTCTGGAAGAGTCGATGTGGCTTCCGACGACCGTTGAAAAAGTTTAAACTCGCTAAACAAGATACATTGCTGTTTGCAAACTATCGATACTCCCGGTACGGTGACTGCGGCGAGAGATTTACCGCATTTTATATCAATAAGTTGTCTTCGCGGAAACAAAAGTTGATCGAATTTGTTTGTATTTTCAAAGTTTTGACCCAAAGTATGGCAACGGGATCCTATTACTAATTCTCCGCTATCCTTCAGTTTTTTTTTGTTTGTCCGTACGTCTGTCTGTCAGCGGGCTTGATCTTATGAATCAGGTAGTGAATTGAAATTTTCAGAGAGCAATTGACATTTCTATTGCCGTTATTAAATAAAATTACACTTATACAAGAAATCGGTAAAGTCCAGAAAAAAAAACTATTATAAACTTTTTTCACTATAACAAAATCGGTTAAAACAGACTTAATAAAAGGTAACAGAAAGAATATGTACCTTCGAAATGAAATGAAAAATAATAACAATATTTGTATCCAATGCAAAATCATTAACGATAGTCTATAAAAAGGATTTATTTGAAACCAATACCACGGATAAGAAACCTCTTATGGATCTCATTTTTCTTGTAAGACTTCTTGACCTATACTACATATTACTGCTATTTAATGGTAATATGTATTACACATTGCATACGAGGTTTCAAAACATAAACCACTTTGCTTTTTTTTCATTTTGGATATAATTCAGATTTTTTTATCGTTTCACCGGGATGGTGACCAAAAATGTTGTGGTTTCTTAATCTATGGTTTTGCTTTGCAATAGCTCCAAATTAATTTCCCCGCAAAAACATGCAACGATTTTGTAATATTACAAAACATACATTTTTTCAACGTTAAACGAGTTCATCACTTTGGGCACGATATTCACATTCTGCAATAAAAACATTTTGAATTCTTATGATGGATCTTCTCATAAATACGGATGAAATTTTAAATGAAATAGACGGTGGAAGGTTCCTGAACCAAATTATTGATTCATGCACTCAGCTAACTGATACTTTATTAATGTTTAACTAAGGCCCTTGCGGGGGTTCCACAGGGCGCCGCCTTGGAGTACAGTGTGATTTTTTAATGATGCAAACCTATCTACCATCTATACTCTAACATCTTTGCTAACAGGTGCAATACGATATTTCGTCGTGGGAATATCGTTTAAAACACTGTTTTCACGATATAATGTCATGGTGAACTTTAATTAAGGAAATGGACTAATAAGTTATACGTAGGTAGGACTTTAGATATACATCTTACTATATCTATATATCATACTATTAAAAAAAAAGCTACATCACGACACACACATTGACTCAGCCCTGCACTAAGTATCGTAAGAACTTGTATCGCAGGTGCTAAGCAACGATATAGTATACAACATCCAAGACCGGTAAGCGAAACAATGCGTCTTGCAAGTAACACAAAGTCCCGCCCCCGCCGGGATTCGAGCCCGGAACCTCTAGCGTAGCAGTCGGCTGTTTACACCACTTGCGCCACCGAGGTCGTCAACTTATTTATCTTTTGTTGGTTAAATATCAACGCATATCCAAAACTATCAAGATTAGAAAACTAAAAATTGACATGTATGATGGATTTATTAGAGTTTTTTATTTGTATGACGAAGAAATTACGTAAGCAAAACTCAGTCGGATCCTCTAGTAAAGAGAAAAGAGAATAAAACACGAACAGTTTTTAGTTTCATTTGGTTGGAATTTTTAAACTGTCAAAATTGTCCTATAACTTTTGTTACAAGTTAAGAAATTAATGAGTTCATCTTGATTTCCCAGGTTTACGAATCGAGTCTTAAAATTTTAATTTTTGATGACTTTGTTAAAACTTTGGACGGTAAACCTTTTTATTTTTCGCATAGTGATTTTAATAAACTAAAAGACACTGATGTGCCAAGAGACTTTTGAGGCCGTGTCCTAGGAACCGTTTGCAAAGGCATTTTTCTCAAAACTATAACCCTTAAAGTGAAAAAGATTTGGAATTTAAGTAAAAATAAAAAACTTTGAATAAACAAGTTTTATCTAGGGCACGATACCTTCATTTTTGAGAAAACATATAATATAATAAATATAAAATAATGAGTAAAAATGCGTAGTTTGCATTTTCTTTCAAAATACATTTCCTCGTATTATTCTCCGACGATTTTTATTTTTCTCTTACAATTTTTCTTGCATACCAAATCATTTAAATTCTTCTCGGCTAATCAGTACCCTGAAATGGAAAAACCGACAAAAATTTCACCCTTTGTTGTAAAAAACGCATCAAAAGAAATTGGAATGAAAATTTACATTTGGAGGTTTCTTTTATTGAGGGTCCCTTTTAAGGACCGAAGCATCTCTCCTTTATTTTTATCACTGCAGATTAAAAACAAGATGATGGATTTTCGCGCCCATAAATTTTGCTCATAAAATGTTTTATGACACCAAGAATATAGGTTATTTATAAATAAGGTTAAGTGTGGTGGCAAACAAGTATTTGACCGGTCTTATGACGTAAGAATCTTAATTATCTTAATTTACTTACTGCTTAAACTTATCTCAGTACAGGGCTGAGACAATGTACGTGTTGTAATGTGGTCTTTTGCACCATTTATCAAAATTAAAATTTTTATATCTATGTAACATTTATTTTTAATGCCAATTTCCCCCAGTTCATAACTTTACTATTTTTACATTACCATTATAGTATTTTCTTAAATGTTTTTTCTGCTGACAATGGTTGTTTTTGCTTTGTTTGATGTTATAGCTTTCAAAGCTTGAATGCGTCATTCAAAATTTAATAAAAAAATCTTTGTACTGTTTTTATTAGCAGTTGTTCGCTTTTATATTTTTTATTTATTTAAATTGGTTGCGCTACCAAAATTCAGCGAATTGAAATAGATAAAATTCTATATTTACAACGTTATATAATTGAATTTTATTTTCCAGTTTAACGTTAAAGTAAATAAATGTAAAAGATTTTAAACTCACAATCGTTAAACACCGCGCACTGTTCTATTGTGAAACGATAACTTCAACTTTTAAAACTACCCACTTGCTATCTCAAAAACCTACCAACAAAAACCGGGGAGAAGTGCTTCAAAAATACAGGAAAAAATGGAGTCGCAACGCGGAAGCTCTGGGCACGTCCTCGCGAATATGCAAAATATATTACGTACACTAAATCAGTTTAACAAAGAAAAAAGTTTCGCGCAGAATATAGTTCTCACTGCATAAGGATTTCTAAAATTAAAATTTCATTCCTTTTGGGATATGCTCGCCTAGTACTTTTTGTTTTGTTTTTTTTATTGTATAATACGACTAATTAAAATTACTTTCCTTTTTGGGTTATGGTCACTTAGTTATTTTTTTCTGTGTTTCTTTTGTATGAAAGTTCACCTATGAAACCTTAAAATATTAAAGAGACACTAAAAGTTTTTGTATGTTTTTTCTTTTGTTACTTGTTTTGGTACTGTTTTGTTGATTCGAATTAATAAAAATACTCTTACTACATTTTTTTACAAGTTACTTTACGAATACAAATTACAAGACAAATTTGTACCTTGGAATTATTATGTTTATACAATAGCATACAAAAAATCAGATTGGTTTTAAATTAAGAAAAACGCGTTTTGTCTATGACAACGTCATTTAGACGTTAATTTGACAATTGACGGCGGATTGTTGTTATTTGACGGGGCTTTTATAAAAAAATAAGATCCAGCTATTTTATGAAAACGTTAAACCGACTTCCAAACGAATTTAATTGAATTAAAAGTTGCGTTGAAGTACGCATATGAAAGTGTGATATAACGAAAAGCAAGGCCTCAAGATACTTTCCCATTCCAAAAGTTAAAATTCCATTTGCTTCTAGAGTCCCACTTCTCTCTTCTCATATGCAAAATCTAAAATGTTAAGTGAAATAAATTTAATTTAGTTTTCGTGGAATATCTCAAATGTAAATTTCGCCTAAAACATTTTGGGTTTTAAGTTAAAGCCACAACTCACATAATATGTTGTAAATAAGTCTTTTATTTGTATCTATAAATTTACTGGAAAAAAATACAATGAAATAAAACTAGATTGAAAAGACTTATATGCATAAAAACTCTTTCCTGAAGAAAAGTGAAGTATTTAAGTAGCAGTAATATTTTTTAAATTGAGATCACATGATTATTATAAATCTTTAAATGGAAAACCCATTAGTGTTCATAGACATCAAGGACACCGTCTTCGTGTCAATTGGCGGCGGTATCACTTTCCATCTGGTGAGCCATCTGCTTACATGCTCATAAAGTTGAATTATATAATATGTACCCTTCTTTAACGTTCCTTTTTTTAATTTTGACAGTTCATCCATTTTTATGGACCGAATTTCTCGTTGGCAACCCCATCACGGCTTCACGAGAATTCGGGGCCGTCCAATCATGAAATATTTTTTACAAAAGAAATATTATTCAATACAGCATTGACTATCCGTATCGAGTAAACCGGATGGAGGACTGGCCTCGTTTATACTTCAAACCCGGATTTGTCAATATGCTACACGCATAGAAGTTCATATTTCTAGGGTTGCCAACATCAAGGTTTCTCAGTTAGTTATTTAACACCTTTTTTTGAAAGTTTGTTTTTTAAGTAACCAAATATTTGTCTATCAGCATTCGTTTTTGTTGCATTTATTTTAATGTCTTCAAAAAAAAATCGTCTACATTTCAGAGCATGATGGAAGTGCATCGTAATAATAAAACTTACGTTTAAAAGAACCGACTATTTAAAATGTTAAACAAGAATAGCTGTTGAACACGAGGCTCATAGGTATTAGATTTCTTAATCAAACATTCATAATAAATGTATTTAAGATAACTCATATTTCGTTAAATAAACAAAGAAAAGGAAACCTTAGGCTGGCAACCCTGAATCTGTCAGTTATTCAGCTATTTCCGCTTGTGACAATCAGTCTTTGTTGACTAATGGTTTGGATAAATGGTCAAGTGGACATTTGATACGTTTCTCCTAGTAGAATATTCTTTTTATTTTTCATGTAGATTTTAACAATCGTTCGGCTTATCTTTCGTTACTGTTATTGTTATATAGCTGCTTGCAACAACTTTACTGAGGTGTAATCGCGTGTTGCTAATTAACTTATTTGTGTCGATAACTATTTACTTGATAGTTGGACTCTAACTTAATGCTTATTTGGTGTTTGAATTCTATGTTGCTCTGTGTATCCGAATGCTTCTGCGTTTGATTGTTAATAACTGCTGTGCTGTGTGTGTGTGTGAGAGCTACGTTGCGTGAGTGTGATATCAGTATACGTATAACATGTATCATGTTTATGGTAAACCACATTGTTTAAAAAGTTTCAAACATTAATAATTAAATAAATATCGCCCTACTACCAAACATACAAAATAGATTTAAAAAGCGAGTTTATTAATAAACTTAAAATAACAAGATCCAATTAATAGCAGGAACTACTAATTGAGATTGCTTGAAAACGTCAAGTTTGAGACTGATGTGAACCCGTACCTTCTTGACGTATTCAATTAGGGTCCCGTAGGTAGCGTAACCTTTGACACAGTGCTAACCGCCTGAAACATTAGGGGAAAACTTCAAAGTTAACTATTCTGTTACTTTTTGATAGCCACGGGTCTCAGTTAAGAGATATGGACAGATAGGGATATATGGATATAGAAAAGACGGAATTGACTTAATGGAACCAGGATCATGTTGTGCACTCAAGTCACTTAACTCTAAATATAGCCTAGATAAACAGATTGATATGTTCGGCTCGGAGCAATGAGGCAAAAAGAATACCCCGAACACTACATACTTCATATACACATCCATTTTTATTGATTTTTGTAGACAGGGTATTAATTTGGAAACAAGTTATTTGTCATGCATTTTTACTACGCTTTATACGACATTGAATTTTTAATAATATAAAAATGTATTTAATAAAGCCAAGACTAAAAATGATATTATTGTGGATGTTTTGTAACCTTCTGTACCTAACGGCTATACCACTGGTGTCTATTACCGATGGTAGGTACACAATACTCTTTAGAGTTTTGGCAATATGACAACACCTTACTAATTGCTTCCACTGTTTATGTTATAATAATAGATTGAGGCGTTTGGATCTTTTTCGTTTAATATCTATTGTTTAACTAGTTTTCTATACCATATATATTTATTATAAAGTGTATATGATTGTTTGTAGGAGGGTTGTTTTCAAAACTATTGTCTGATTTAAAAAAATCCTTCGCCGAAAAAAAAAAGAACTCCAATAATTAGGCATTAAAAATGCGGACGGAATCGTAAGAAAAGTTTAGTTAATTAATGCACGAAACCTACTCTACATGATATAAAAATAAGTCACTGGTTATTTTATAAGTTTAGTTGTAAATTAAACTGATGAAATTACCTTTATTCATTCATTAAATCTGAAACTGTTGTTTCTGTGTGTTTTTTTTTAGATGTTTGATGGGTATGTGTGTGGCATACATGTCAAGGTAGTAAGTATAGTAAATTATTGTTTTTTTTTTCTATTTAAGTATATTTATCATTATACTATTTTCTTACTTTAGAGTAGACATGAGTATCTATTTATTTTACGTATGTGTATGTATATGTTTGAATGTATATATATATTTTTTTTTGTGTATGTCTATCCGAGGTCAACGTTCAAATTTTGTGTGTCATATACTGTCATATGTGAATAAAATGAAATATGAATGAAGTAAAACTTTATGTTTAATCGTATCTTATTATTATTAAATGGTGTAAATAGCTGACTGCTACGCTAGAGGTTCCGGGTTCGAATCCCGGTGTGGGCGGATCTTTGTTATTTGCAAGACGCATTGATTCGCTTACCGGTCTTAGATGTCGTATTCTTAACTATGTAGTTTATACCATATCGTTGTTTAGTGCCTGCGATGCAAGATTATCTTAGTGCAGGGCTGTGTCGATGTGTGTGTCGTGATGTTGTTATTATTACTATTAGGAAATTAAATAACATGTAATTTGACAGCCGCTTAAGGAATAATTACAAATATGTCTAATGATAAATTAATGTTCATCAATGTAACATGGTAGCATGACAATATGTGATGGGGTCAATGCTTTTATTGGTGAGATAATAACGTATTCATTGTATTAGGATATTAATGGATAATTTCCAAAATTATTAGGTTAATGATGTGTGACTATTAATTTAGAGTAGATATTGATGTAGAATTATTTATCGGTACTGCTGGCATAGTACGTATAACTGAAAAATACATATTTTTTAAATGGTTTTATTCAGTTTGACCATTTTGTTTGGGTCAAATTTAGTTATTAAAATTCCCTGTTGATAGATCGACCTGATTTTTGGCACACACCTGTAGTTTTGACGACAAGACAATATAATATATTCAGTATCATTGTACTTCTAAGATGGCCGCAACTACAAAATGGCGGACTACAAGTTTTTTCACAACTCCCGCAATATGGGTATCAAATTAAAGTGCTTGACTAGAAGAATTTGGTATACCATGAAAAATAAAATCAATATGGCCGCCAATTAAAAAATAGAGAACGACGTTAATTTTAATAAAACCGTTGAACTGTATTTTGTTTTGTTAGTATTTTTATTTATTTTTTCATTTCAGGGATCCTTACGTAACGGGATTATGACCAAATTAATAAAATAAAAAAATGAGGCCCCATACAATAAACATGACTTTTGCCGTTTTTTTTTGAACCGTTGCCAGGATAAGGATATCCCTGTATCGATACAATAAAATTGACTTTAGCTTTTACTGTAACTGTGATGTTACCGTAATGGGTGAATCGTTCTTCGATTCTGAATTGCATTAGACCTTTTATTTTTTAATTAGAATTCCGGGTTTTCATATCAAACTTATTTAAGGCATAGATAAAAAAAAAAAAAAGTATAGTATATCTACAGTAAACGTTGAAGGGCTAAATGTGTAAGGGCATTAAAGTGTTGTCGCTAATTCTCTTAACTGTACAAAAGGCCCTTAATATAATTTTACTGTCAAAGTCCTCATATTATACACAAAGTTTTGTAACTTAATTAACATTTTACCCTATCTACCCCCTTTATTGTATTTCATGTTTTAAGTATGTATCTGATACCAACAATGATTAATAAATGGAAAGTTATATTTTGGCTTTATAAAACTGTAAGTGTAAAAAGTAGTATAGTAATAGTAAAATAAGCATTATTTTTATTTTATTCGCTTCTCGGAAACATTTAATTACGTAAGTTAAACTTTTAACTATCTTTTTGATCTTCATCGTAATTTTTAAGTACACTTTTGAATTTTGACCAAATTAAAGGATTGAGTAGGTTTTTTTTTCAATTTTGATTTATATGGCTGTAGTGTTTTAAATAAATTTGTAACACAATTTGTATAAATAACACATCTGTTGTTTCTCCTTTCTTAAATGTGTTGAGTGAATGGAAATGTTTTGTATGTGTGATACTCGGCGCTCAGTAGCAGTAAGTCTGATTATTTAAATGCAAATCAGTGGTTACCCGGCCCATTGTTCGAGTCCCGAAATGAATTACTGTCCTTAGCTTGCATAATACCGGTGTAAAATAAAATATTCGCTTACATAAACTCTTGAAATTTCTGGGAAGATCTTTGATGGAATTGTATTTTCTTAACTTATTCCGAGGAATCTGAATGTTTAGTTTATTTTCCTTTGTTTCAGCGAATTTGGAACGTTTTGAACTATTTTTGTCTCCAGTATTCTTTCGTGATATTATTATGACATTGTATAGGACGATGGCTTTGTATAGTTTTTTTTTTAAATATAAAACAAAAAACCAGAACATAGTATCTACTATTAGCTATTCAAACTATACTATTAAAACAATAATACCAAACTCGCCATAATATTTAAATACCTGATTGTTCTTATCACTATAACTTTTTCTGTAACTCCATAGAACGAAGATGTTATTTGACCTATCAAATGCAATTTTTTCTTAAACTCTTTTTGTTTATGAAGAGATGCACGAACTAAGTGAAAGAAGTATGTAGGTAAGGTTCGTTGCTTATGGCAAAACATAGTGTCTGTGTAAGTGTCTACCCCTTTGGGACGACAAGGGTGTGAGTTTATGTGTGTGTAGGTATAGGATCGGTTCCAGTGAGCTTTTCCTGGTATGGTTTATTTACTCAAAGACCCATATGTTCTTTGACATCGCTTCATCGTTTGTTTGTGATGTGTGCTGCTACGAATTGATACTATATTTCTGTAGTTGGATCTCGGATGGAGAGTTTACACAATTTTGCTTCGTTCCAACTTAGCCATAGGCTTATTTACATAATTTAAAACTAATATCCAGAAAAAGAAAAAATTAATATATTTTTGGTTCGAACCTGCGGCCCGCTATATTTTAGCAAATCCTTGATCGATTTCGAGTATGTTGGAACTGAAATTGAAATTGCAAAATGTTACAAGGACGATCCGATTAACGATACTCGAGTTATCGTCGGACAAACATTTATACATACCTACAGATATACATTGTACAATCCTATATGTATACTAGCGCTGGATTGCTCCAGTAGACTCTAAGAACTTTACCCCCTTCGCTCGCTCGTTCTATATTTTAAAATACTTACATACAAATGTAGGTAGGAAATATTCCAGTTCATCAGACAAATACCTACCAGAGCTGGGATTTGAACCCAGCGGGCAGAATCAACTAAAAGTGGTATTAACTCGAAGAGGTATACCTGTCAATATTTCATGCGATACAATGTACCGAAATCCTATATTACATAAACATTGATGGTATTGAAGATATCGCGACTATGTTACCTATAATATCATGATAAGAAATAAAACGGATAACCGGATACCGGTATATGAATATTTATGATTGAAATAATGGTATTATTATCATTTCGTACCTTTGACTTTAATGATAAATAAATAAAGTTTAAAATGTAATTAGTGAAATTAAATATTTGTCATATAAAACACAAAGATATACAACAAGAAAGTAGGTTGGATATCTGGCTGACAAAAAACTCGCCGAATATTCGGTATTCAGTATCCGAAAAACGATTATCCGTGTCATCGAGGCTAAGATTTCCATTTGGTATTTGATAGAGTAATCGATGTATAATCCTTCCCAACTGTTGCAACTTGTATTACTAACTTGTTATGTCATGTTCTATCAACTGGGTTTTCAGTTGCTTTTAACATGATTAAGGAGTTAACTGTGTTTACAATTTAGTTGCAGTTAGACAGTCGCAAGCAACAGTAATATTCACTGCCATTTGCTTTGCGTCATGCTATACAAGAGCTACATAGAAGTATTGAGCATAAATAGATCTCTATTTCATTGGGAACTTTCAATTAAATGTATAATCAAAATAATTGTTAGACAAATAAAATATTACCTTAAAAAGTCCTTTTAAATGACGAACTCTGTCGCGTAGTGGTGTAAACAGTCGACTGCTACGCTAAAGCTTCTGGGTTCGAATCCCGGTGGGGTCAGAACTTTGCGTTAATTGTTTCGCTCTTGAATGTAGTTTATACCAAATGGTTGCTTAGTTCCTGTAACACAAATTCTTACGATAATTACTGTAGTGCTGAGTCAATGTGTGTCGTGATGTGGTTAATTTTATTATTTATTAAATGATTTTGAAGCTAAGTAAATCTAGAACAATAGAAAAGTCTTTTCATTTATTTGAAAATATCCCATCCAATCTTCAATAGACTTGACGATCCTGTCAATCTTAACTTATTCTCGGGACGAGACCCTCAAAATTATAAACAGCCTTCCTTCCGACTCCCAAAAAGGGCTCACGGTCATATTCAGGAGTGATAAATCAAAAAGAAATCCCGTCCCAATAAAAGGGGTACCTATAATTCAAAAATGTAAAGATTATATATATACAGGTTGGCCTTGTCCCTACTACAGGGCTAGCATACTTTTGGTTTTTGCTAGTTTGGGATATGGGGGCGTAATGATCCCATCCACAATTATACAGTAGGTTTACTGACGAATCGTCTGAACCTAGTTTACACTGTTTAAGCTCTTCAGTTCAGAAATCGAGAGTACGCGCGTGCGTTTGACAGTTCTTCTCCGAAGTCTCTTCCTACGTTTCGTTCTTACAACTCACACAGTGTAACTTGCGTTTAGTTGTCATGTCGCCACAGTAGCACACCATCAACGTCAAAATGGGCATACACAAATACCTATTACAACAGAATATTTAGTTCAGTTTGAAAATATTTTTTTCTTTCCTATGTGAATTATTTAACTTCTACATGTTTAGTTTTTCATAATGTACGATATGGATTGTATTATATTGTGTATGTGTTTATGAGACTAAATGTCTTCTAATCTTGCATTTTGCCTCGCAGTCAAACTGAGGCGATACGATATGATTCTGGCAATCGTAAGTGTGCGTGGCAGTATGGAATTTCATACACAGAATACTGAACGGATAGAGTTGATGCGGTGTCGATCCGTTTGCGAAATGGGGAGCGTGATAGAGGCTGTATCTTTTTTTTTTTTGTTATGTAAATGATAGAAATTCTCGCTGGTTGTTGCAGTTGTAGCGTGCTTGGCCAGCTAGGTATCGTATGGTTGCTTCTCCATAGCTTACTAGCCTGTAATGCTTTGGTATACTAAGTTGACTTTTTAGAGTAAATGTTTATACACACTCAGGTCATCAGTGTTGTCACACAGTAAAAACTTTTCTTTTAGAATGCTGGCTACAAAAAAGTTCTTTGAATTCGAATTTCGAATTGTTCATGAAAATAAAAATATATACGTTTTAGAATTTTACTCATTTTTAAATCTGGAGTGCACGCTTAAAGAAGACCGTGTTGCAGTTATTGCGTTGCATCGTTGCGGTTACGCGTCAATTAAATTTTTTGACTTACTGAAAAATTTGAATCTAACCAAAAAATTCGTTTATCGTACCATCAAACGATTCAATGAAGACTCTAGTGTAGATGACAGGTCAAGAAGTGGTCGCCCTCGGTCTGTTAGGACTCCAGCAGTGACGACTCATCCCAATTTGGAGTCACTCAAGACATCCTTGATTGAGGCAGCCGCTGATATTGACACGGACCTCGTTCGTGCTGCGATAGACGACTGGCCGCGCAGATTGTAGGCCTGTATTCAAAATCACGGAGGTCATTTTGAATAAACTTTAGTGTCATAAGAATCTATGTTTTGTTCAGTTCATTTGGTATATAAATGAATACGCTTGTTTCAATTATTTTAAATTAAACATGTGACAGAATTTATGACCTGACTAGGTATAAGTAGAAAATTTATTTCACTTTATATTGGTTGCGACTCATAATGCTTCCATATATGATAGTTAATTTCTCTTATTCTAAAATGTTGATCTTTGATGCATATAATTCGACTACTTCATTTTTTTAAAACATATAGTGTATAATTTTTCTGTTAATCTAACTGTGGGAAATAAATAATCAACAATTATGAAACAAGCAGCTGATATATCAATGTAAACTCCAATTGTAAGTTGCAATAGAAAATGAATGTATTTTGAATATTAAAAAAGCAACTATGGAGGTTTCTTGCCGGATTCTTCCCGTAGAAATAACATTCCAAACTGGAGGAAGTAAAAAAAAATTGAAATTGCTTATTTTAAGTCCATACTAATAAAAACAGTTTGACTTCGACTTTGAACTTTAGTCAAGGTGTAAGTTAAACATTGGAAGATATTAAAAATACTTTGACTTTCTTCAGTTAATCTATGAGTAGGGTACAGTATAAGACAATCTATCGCCCTACATACTCAACGAGCTATACATCAAGAAACCCAACTCTTATCGCATTTTTCTCGATACACTTTCACAGCTTAAAGGTTCTCTCCTTTGTGTTAAATATATTTTTTAACAAAAAAGCCCCTGCAAGTAAATATGATTAATTGGATCGAGATCGGATTTTCTTTTGAAAAATTGATAAGTCAAAAAACTTTTCGAACATCGAAAATTTAACAAAAGAACTGTAATAAAGAAAGTTAGGGCAGGCTTCGGTTTTAAGAGTAATTAAATAAGATCGAACTTGAGTCAATACCAGAAATCACTGAGAAAAAAATAGTACCTAAGTTCATAGCCCGCTTGAACTTTTATAGTACACCTATTACCTCGTAAACGGATCAACATAGAATCATACTTCATCAATATCGGGTTGACAGTGAGGCAAAATGCCAGAGGTTTTTATTCCGTTTGCAGGATGATAGGTTTCCTGTGACCTTATCTTCTTTTACATGATTTTCAATGTAATAGAAGAACATAATTTCAAAATTCAATAATGAAAAACATATAGTGTGAGTATTAGATACATATATGGTATCGGTTTGGAATAGAAACAAAATTGTACAACATCAAATACTTACGGATACCAAGTGGTATTCGATATTGGTATTAGAATGGAATAAATCTTTGTACTGTCATTATTGAATGTCATTAGGGATGTTAATTAGAGTGTCACAAAATGATAACGAGGCGTTCGATTTGACTCATTTCAATATAATTATAATTTATATTAATTAATTCAATGTAATCGCAAACAAAATAATGAAGTATTCTCGGTGGTGAATCAGTTTTTTGTGTCCGAAATGCTAGGGGGGACACAAAAAATTACCTATAACAATAGGTATAAATCATATATTGACAGAACTTGTCATTCATTGAGTCTATCATAAGATAACCTACGGGTGATAGCGACTGCAGTGTATATGAATCTTTGTAAAGCGCCTCTATCAGATAAATGAGGAATTAACATAGCTTGTGCAAATATTTATAGTAATTTATTGTGTGTGATGCGTGGAAAAGTAACCTGAATACATGGAAGACATATACTAAAGTTTACTGAGTATCTAACACTTTTAAATTATTCTATATACTCGGTGATGGAAAATCTTCGAAGTCAAGGTCTTATATATTAAGAATATGACGGCGAAGGATAAAAAATTGCTTGCCAAAATCCATAACATACATGCAAAATATTTTCAAATTAAAATATTTTCTATCGTTTTAGAGAGCAAAACCCAAAATCATATTGATTTCTATTTAAATAATACATGAAACAGAATGCAAATCAGACTGTAAAATGTATACTGATCCGCGACAAAAACACTAAAATTATAATTTCCGCTTCAATTTCTAACCGACAATTCAATCATTATGGAATTTCCTATTCTAAATTATTAAGGCCGGTTTATTTCAAAAGCAAAAGCTTGCATTCTCATACGTCTAGTAAATTTTTAATCGGGTAAATATTTGGAAACAATGTATCTCAATGATAAGTGATCATATGGTCAAAGGTGAAAAATGTTAAGCTAGAAAATTTACTCTCAACTTGAACAGGTTATATATTTACAACAAAAAACAAAATACAGAAAAACCAAATAGGTTTAGAAAAACTAAATAGGTTTTATTTAGCTACTCTTTCATAGAGCAAAACAATTACCAGAAATTGCAATACGCGTATGTTTCCCCTGTCGTTGAAAGTATCTTGGTTAATGCTTTTCTATAAATACTTAGTTCTTGTAAAACAACTAGAAAATATAAGTCTAATAAGGTTTTAGTCCGCAGTAGTTTTAAGATGTGTAGTATAAATTAGAGTTGTATAAACCAACCAAGATAATTTACTAAGCTAAAGACGAGAGCTTTATAAAACCTTGGCCGAATTAGGAGGAAAATCTGGCTGAACCAGGCACTAAGCTTTAATTAGACCGAAAATGTCATATTACACCTCCTAAATCATATGTAGAAACGTCCAGTGAAATCTGGTACAGTCAGAGCGAAAAGGGTCAAACTTATTTAAATAATTTTTAATTAATCCCTTTTTGTCATTGAAATTGTGAATCTTTTGTTCAGTTCAGTTGCGCCGCTTAAAACGGGGTTTGTGTGCTCGCTGTATTTGGTTTATGTCGAAATATAATATGAAAGGGATGTAATAAACATAGCATTTCTCATTTTCATACGAAAACGGTTCAAATTAGATTATTAAAAAAATATGTAATTGTCAAAAGGGTTTTTTAATAATTATGTAATCACATAATGTTACAATTAAATAACATTATTTTATTAATAATTAACAACTAACTTCTTTTACTCATGAAGTAACGTAAAAAGATTCAGATATTCAAAAATGAGTATGTATGTAGAACAATTTCATAATATAATATTATGATAAAAGTTTTTTTTCAATCTAGAATTTAAATATCATTTTATTTTTAAATTAATGTATGAAGAATCGACTTTAATTGAGAATAGAGACTAGCTACATTTTAAACAAAAAAAAAATATATTTTAAAACGCAGGTTGCAGAAAATACAAAATATGACTTTTTTGCAGACAAAGACGCAGACAAAGATAGTAATATAAGAAACGAGTTATTAATTACCTACCTACAAAACTTACCAAAATCCTATCGTACGAGACGCACTAAAGACCACAATACCAGAGAATCCCTTTCCAATAATCAATCTATCAAACTAATACTAAAAGATGTTTACAATGATAAAGTAGGGATAGAAAAAAAAAACAGACAAAGGAGATTTGGGAAATCCCTGCCTTCATAGCTGAGTGTTTTCTTCTGTCTGTACGTAACAAAATAACAGTTTATGTGGATTGGCTTAGTTCCAGAACTAGGGGTTTGTATCAGGCACGGTTCTGCCACCGCCTTTCTATAATTTACAAGCTTTTTGTTTGGATTCTGATTGATAAATCTAGCATTCTAATGGCTATTGTAGAATCTGTCTCTAATGTTACTCTCCTTCTGACTATAGTCGGGCTTATTCTGACTTTGCGAGATTAAAAGCCCGCTTTAGCAATATTGCATTTTCATCGAAATATGATGCATATGTCAAATCACAAAATGGCCACACACTGCTTGAGAATAAACTGTCACTGATCCATAAACTTACATGGCCATCTTCCAAAACTTTAGAAAATATTAAAAGACCGCTGCTCCCCTTTAGTTTTGGCATTATCTCCGGTTTTGCTTGGAGAGATATCTCATTTCTTCAGAATAAATTCATTGCGGGTTCCATGCCAGCTGGTTGTATGTCCGAGCACGTAGCCTTAGTCTTCTTTGTACTGCAGCATTATGCGTTTCAAAAGGACGCCATTGTTGATCCTGGTTAACAGGAGTTGTAGTGGTAGGCAAAAGTGGTGGGTATGCCCCGATTCGAATTGCTAAACAATAATTAAAGGTAGACAACTCAGTTGATAATTTAGGAGAGATTAAATGTCCCAGGATCAAATCCCAGCTTGGGATATTTCTGTGTACTTTACACAGGTAAGATAAACACTACTTAAATGAAAACCCGTTCGTTTTAGAGGCAAAGTAATATTTCAATAGATATCAGATAAAGCAGTAAAAAGCATAGTTGTCCGTCTTTTAACTTGAACCATCCCCTAAAACTAACGTAGCCCTAATTTGGGACCGGCCTGGAATGTATGGAATTATTTTTTTCACAAGTCCCACACATTGGTCTCGATTTAAGCCAGTAGAGAGAAATAGGAAATACAAGTTTTTTTGTATTCCACTGTAGTTGCAGCAGTATTGTTGTGTGGCTGTTGGCTTTCTTTATACGTATTTACAAAATTGTTCAGTACATTGTAAGCTGGGTATTTTACAAGAAAATGTTATTTTTGTACCACAAATGTTTTTAGATAGCTGAGATAGCAAAAAAGAAGTTACAGTAAGTTATATAGGAAGGTATACCTATTGTCCACAAATACCACGATGAATAGGTAAGAATGAATACATTTACATTGTACGGAATCGAAGGAGGTATAGAGACTAGTATTTGTATCTCTATGGACTTTAAAACTTAAATTGGCCAATGTGTTGGAATTTTCACATAGAAAAGTATTCATTTTGCTTTTAAATAACTTTAGATACATAAACAAACTTATACTCGCCGTCATCCCTCGTTAGGGGTTGGCAGAGGTTGAGTCCCAGTGTGACAGGTGGCGAATATATTGCCACTATCCGGACACAATTAAAAACATGGAGGGTACAGCGTACCCGTACGTAACCCAAGACTCGAACCCTGGACCTGTCGGGTCGGGTCGGTGCTACTGAACTACCACATCCTCCAGTATTCAATAAGACATATAATTTACTATAAAACATAATTTAATTAACTATAGACCATACATTTTGACCTTAAAAGTTACTTATACTAAGCTTAGGCTTACAAACAGAAACATCTTAAATTGAAATAACTTTGGAAATAGTTTTAAGGTCATAAATCAAATAAAAAGTTTTTCTTTAATTCTTTCTAAAATATTTGTTGCTGTTACAAACATAATATGGCAAATAAGGTGAACTATGTTATTTTTATTATTAAGTATTATAAACAATATGATGTAGATTACTTGATTTAGTTTTAGATGTTTAATTCTCTTATTCTTTGGAGTTTAAAAAAAAAAACCAATTCCAACGACTCTTACCTTCTCTTTCTAGTATATATAAAGTAATCGTTCCTTACCTGTACAATAAAAGGAAGGCAGACCAAGTAATGCAAATCATTAATTAAAACGCGAACAAAAGAAAGTTAAAAATTATGCAAAAGAAAATGTAGCAAACCGCAAAAGTTATATCAGCTTAAAAGCTTAAAAAGCTAGAGAAAATACAAAACTTGTGACAATATTGTGGAAAAACACAGATAATATAACAAAGAGATAGAATGAAAACGTTTATATTGCAATTATGTCACAATATTGGAGGAAATTCTCATTTTTTGTGTCGAACGTTTGTGTTTCGTGGCATAAAAAATATAGAAACGTCACTTTTTGGTTTCTATTTCCATATTTAAACAAACCTTTTCTCTCACTGTAGTACAAATTATGGACATTTGTTATTTAGTTTTCGGATTGTTATTCTAGGATATGGTCTATTTCTGTGTCATTTTCAGCGAAATCTGATCATTTTCACGGAATTCTAAAATAGTCATCAGCATTTATTATAGGTGTCCAAGTAGGTTTATTAGATGGAATAAGGTATAAATGTTCATAGACATTAATTAACTACTGTTTATTACTAAAGCCCTGTATAGACATGCGATATGTTAAACAGAAACTTTGATTTAGCTTAAAAATTAACAAAAGTTTTGTATTCTTCTTGATGTTTTAGTATTTTTAGATGAATTTTTTTCGTCCAAACTTTTTATCCGACCTTTTTTTGCGTTACATTTTCCAACAGGAACCTCAACATTCTAGTGTTGCTATCATCTGTGTTGGTAGAGTTTAGCAATTTTTCCCCATTTCCGTTCGTTTCCCACTATTGTTCTTGGCTTATCAATCCGCCGATGTTATCCCGTGATTTTGGCTCGGTACCAGATTTTGTATTTTAGTCTTGTTTTTAAGCCCCCTGTTCAACGACTAACTGATTCTTTAATAGTTTAAAGGATTGCTTACGAGTAAAAAAGCTTTTGTTAAATCGTCTCAAATTACCTAATTGATAATCAATCTTAGTAATAATATCTAGTACAAAAGTTATTTTTAATTAATTTATGGTCGTAGGAGTTTGTTCTTTGAACAATTTTATAATGAGAGCGAACCACTCTGTACCTTGTTTGGCCACAAGGTACACATTGGCGGTGCTCTTGGAGATCACAGACATCAAATGCATCATAGTGTTAATAGGCGGCGGTATCACTTTTCATCAGCTGAACCGTTTGCTTGTTTGCCTAGGATGTTTTATAAAAACTCTTGTGCCGATAATTACAAAGGTTATCCAGTCCTTCATACCGAAATAGGGTGAACTCACGTACCCATACCTAATCTCAGTGACGGTACTGTCATACAATTGTCTCGGCTTGCCCTATTCTAAAACTCTAGGTACGCCACTGCCTAATGTACTACTACTATCTGTGTAACATGGAAAAATACTTATTATATATACTTGTTATTATTAACTTCGATGAATCAAAGTCAATCTGTTGTTAAAATAAAATGTTTCCAGTTATAGAGCTGACAATATAGCCATTGTTTCTTCAAACTTGATCAAAAACCTATTACTATTAAATTTGCAAAATAGGACACAATTACAATACAAATGTTGTGATTTTATCAAATTAACCAAATATTGTTCTTGCAGTTCAATTTACCGGTGTTTTAATAGAAATTCTGATTGAATACGATCATTGTATTTAATGAGTAGTTCAACTGAAAACAAACACTCAGATTTAATTTACTTTGTTTTAATGTAATAAAATTAAATTGATAAATTTTGATACAATTTATCTTAAGATTCGTAGACTACTGTATTGTACTATTATAATAATAACGATAGTCGTAAAGTGGTTTTGAAACTAATAAAAATAAACTAAAAAAAGGTTTTATCAAACATATTTTTTGTTAAATTAAATTCATAATGTATGTTTTTGAATCAACACTGAATATTTCATATAAGTTACACGTCTTGTTTTAAATAAAAACTAAGCAAAAGCTTATATTCCATGTTATGGTGTACCAGGTTAGTTCTTTCTGTTTGTCGCTAAAGAATTACGTTAATGCAAGAAGACATTAGGGCTGATATCATAACACACATTAAATTCGGTCCGTATGTGACGTTTGTGAATATTATAAAAATATTCTTTAGAAATACACAACCATACAGTTCGTGCAGAAATTTTTATCGACATAAGGACAGCGGAGAATTCGAGAAATAATTTTTTTTTGGAACCATTAACATTTTTATAAAAGACGAGTAAAGTTTGAAATTATTTGATGAGAAATACAAATTAGATCTTTAGTTTATACATTTTATACCAACATTTACCGCAGCTATTTTTTGTTCTATTTTAGAACTTCATTATGATTCGTGAAACAAAAAATTCTTAAGTCTAAAGCAGATTCATTAACGTACTTTTAAACGTCGCAATAATTCTTAGATCCCGGATTTATTAAAACTTTTAATAACAGTTATGTAGTATTGGATTTTTTTTTTCAAACAAAAGACCGCGTTTTAGTGGGAGTTCATAACTTTTAATAAATCCCTTGGAGTCACAGAGTTATTTCTCTAGTATTTAAAACCTTTTTTTGCTTTAAATTGTTACGCTGAGAATAGCGCGGACAAAGAACAAATGGTTTGAAATGAGCTTGCTTCAGGGGTCGAAGAATGACCTTTATTAACGTGGTACTTAAAACAATTTATTTTAAAGACTTATTTATATCACTATAGAACTTATTTTTAAATTATCCCGCATAGAACTTTTATTCCAAAATAGGTTAAGTATTTTTTTGAATAAAACAGATATAGATTTGCGGCAGTAAATCAGAACGCTTTGTTGCTGTGCATTTAATAAAGATTTTGTTATGTCTTTCTAGCTGGATGTTGAAATTAGTTAAGTTTAAGATTGTCTAAGAGACAATTAAAAAATTATTAACAGCTGTCAATAGCGTTCCTATTTTTTAATGTAGGTACCCAAGTAGCATAGTTTGACACATCTACGAGCGTTTCCACTATGGGCAATGCAAGCTGTAACTAATGGGTCTTGCGGTGGAGAATCACCCAGAATGCTTTGTTGCTGTGCATTTAGGAATTTAAGCGCAGTGGTAAAGAATTTTCACTGGTCCGTTTGGATTCATGTACGTATTGTCCTTAATGAGTTTTAATGTAGATTTTTTAGTAAAAAGAGCCTCTATGCCTCATGACTACAACTCCTTCTAACTAATGATCAAGATACAAGTTTATTTTAAAATGCACCTGTAAATACGTTTTTTATATAAAACGTCATGGCCAAACAAGCCGTTCACCTGATGGAAAGTCTTACCGCCGCCTATCATCACGACGATGAAGGTTAAAGGTTAGGGTAAAGACATATACCCTTCATGCCTTTTATTACACGTACACATATATATGACTGGGAACCACTATGAATCTAATAAGAAGGAACAAGAAGAACGTTTTGTTTGTGGAATTAACTTTTTGGCACGGTTTTGCCTAGAAGGGCGTTAAAAGATTTTACAAGGTCAGTAACGTGTTCGTGGTACCCCTGGTATTGCAAACGTCCATAGGCTACAGTGACTGCTTGCCACTAGGCGGGCCGTATGCTTGTTTGCCACCTTTGTGCCAAATAAGGTGCACACATTAGGGTTGTTTTATATTAAAGTGTTCCTTAGAATTTTAGAGCATTTCCAGTTTTTCTCTTTTTGGATATTGACCGGTATAGCCGAAAGAAAGGATTATGATTCCTGAAAAGGATAAGTTTATATTTTATTCGATTCACGTGACTCAAAAGGCGTCTTGTGAATTGATGGTAGTTAACCACTTATGGGTGGATTTCCAGTCTAATCCCAGGAACAGAAAGGAAACGAGATCTAACAAGAGTATCCTAAGCAGGACTGTTACATATCGAGGGATCAGGACCTGGTTTGCGAATTTAAGGCTCTAACCTTCTAGTCAATGTTTAAGAAGTTGATGCTTAAATTTAGTTCAATATTACCCAAAAAGTTCTTAATTCAAACCCTCAATTCAGAAATCTACTAAACCTGTAGGTAAAAAACAACATCATAATATCCTTTGTAAACTATCGACCTTTGCAAACACTGAACAAATAGTAAAACGTGATCCGAAAATGAAATCGCATTTGACATACCACCGTCAATACTAAAACAGTATTATATACTATCAGAAACTACCAACTCGCACGGTATACGCAAATACTATCTAAACTTGGAAAGCTATTTGGGAGATCCATTGCACTGTTTACTATGTAAGATTAGATATTGCAAACATCAAATAATAGATACCAATTTAAATTATCAAAATGATATGATCAGTGTTGCTGCAACAGGTATTTCAGATATCCATTTGGCGCTAGATATCTAGAAATAAGGAAACATTGCTTAGTAAAATTTTAGTTTCAAAATTCGTCACGTGTAAGAAATAAGTTTGCTAAGGGAATATATTTGTTTATAAGTCGTTTATATTCCCAGTTGGTTTTCAAAGCTCCTCAACTAGATCAAATTCAGATTTATTTCCATATAAATTTGATAGTCACGTGAGTTGAATAGATTAATCGTAAGGTTTCCTTAGAACAAGCTTGTGGTGTTTCTATGAAGGTTTTTCAAAGTAGGCTTTGTATAGTTTAATTAAGTGTTTAGTTGGTCAGTCTGTCCTACTAACGTAATCAGTGTGAATGTTTGGATGTTTGTTAGGTAATAACGCAAAAATATTGAAAGGGATTTCCGTTAAATTTGGCACAGATATAGTTTATCATCTTTATAATTATATATAACTTTCATCCCGATAAAGTGTCAGTTACCTGAGGCATAGTGTGTAATGTTCATATGTTGGGAAAAAAAACAAAAATGATAAACTTTAGACAACACATTCAGCTACACTATTTGGACTCGACACATTTGACGACCTCGGTGGCACAGCGGTGTAAACAGCTGACTGCTACGCTGGAGGTTTGGATCCTGGCGGGGGCGAAACTATGTGTTATTTGCAAGATGCAGTATCTTGCTTTCTGATCAATCATAGATGTAGTATTTTTATCTATGTATTATATACCATATAGTTGCTTAGTGCTTGCGATACAAGATAATATCTTAGTGCAGGGTTGAGTTAATGTATGTTAATGTTGTTATTATTATTATTATTACCATACGGCAGAAGGAGTGATATTGCACTGGTAATTATATAAAAATAAAGCTTAGACCTTCTCTCACGAGGTGGTTAGATGACCTTATAAGGGCTGCCCCAGCTGTCGCATGCAAGCTGCCCTGGATCATTCCGGTTAGAAATATTTGTTGAAGGCCTCTATCCAGGCTTGAGGAGATGACGCTTTCCGACTGATGATGATCAATGTATAGCTTCTTGTGTGTTCGTGTATACAAGGTATGTCTTAAAACAGTTTAAAAGACTGAAATAAAAACAAAGATAAACCCATAAACGGTTATTCAAAAGAATTTTTCACAGAATTCAGCATTTCGATCACCACTCCGCACGTTACAAGATAACTAGACAACTACCGCCACAGAACTTTGCCAAATTGGAAGTAAGGTTTTAGAAGCTGACGCGTTTCGCATTTCGCAGTTTAAAAGGATTGTTAAGGGATGGACACAACATTTATTACTGAAATAATAATAAAATAATTTTAATAAATAATTAAATATCATTTTATTTATTCTTAACCGACTTAAAAAAGGAAGAGGTGATTTGAATAAGTAACTTGAATTTCATAGTAAATGGAACAATTAATAAGAAACATCCTATCCCTCAACTTGTATCTTGTATACGTTTAAAAAATGATGAGCAAAGGACATCGAGTGTTCATCACACAAAACTTGACCAAGGACTCGAACCCTGAGGTGTCATATCTTGACTAGCGATTTAGAATCTGCACCACTAAGCCTACAAAATAACAAAAAACAAACAAAACTATTAATAAGATATCCTCTAATTCTATAGTTCTCATCAACAGACGTCTACTGCTGGGCATAAGCCCCTTTTATATTATTATTAGGCTAGGCGCAAGAGTGAAATACCTTATTACGCCACTGCTTGGGATGTTTGGCTTGATTGCGGTAGTAAGGAGCATCTTTTTAGATTAACCAATTTATTTTTCGGGGCGCACCTGCCTCTTTTTCCCACCATTGCAACTCCTGTTTATGCATCTGTGCAATGACGCTCAGGTTGTGCCCGGATACCCTACCGGCTGTCTTGGGACCCGCAACGAACTTAATCAGAAGAAATAGTAGGTAGGAAGCGGTAGGGGTGGTAGGAAGCGGTTTCAGACTAGCTTCCTAGCAATGCGGAGACAGCAAGATGAAGCTAGTTTACATTGCCTACCATACCTACCTACCTTCAACATCGGAGAGAAGGTTGTAAAATAACGCCGGCCAGCTGGCAATTTCGGGAGTTGTTCCTGGATCACGCCTGCCCCAAAGACGATCACGGACACAGCTTAAAGTATTTATGTGCAATGTGTTACAATCCCGATTTAGGTTTGGACTACCACAAGCTGTGACAGTTTTTTTTCACTGAAAATTATCTGGAATTTCGTTATTTGTTAGGTATTTGATCCAGAGTGAGTGGCAACGTCGTCACAGCCCCTCTCATTATGAAGCGATCCAGTGCATCCAGTGGCTCCCTGTAGGACTTTCTAGAAACTAATGAAAGCAACTTCTAAATTCTACAAACGCCAAGTTTTTGGAGAAAATAAATGCATCTATTTTCCAATTAAATAATTTCCTTGATTCAATAATGTAAGCTGTATGCTTAGATTTTTTTGCAAGATCGTCCTTATTTTATTATTCGTAAACTGTTGTGCACTGGGGTTATGTTTTTGTAATAAATGTAATGGCTTGCGGCAGAAGGCTGTAAGCCATGTGTGTGATGATTGAATAATGCTTACACAGCTCGTACCCAAGTGCACCAATACGGGTTTTGGGGTTTATGTGCAAGTTGAATAAATTTATATTGCATAATACCATTTACACCTTTCTTAGTCAACACTTAAGCCAACAAGTGCTCTGACCAATGATAAACATACCTATGGTTATAGATCCTAGAACTGTATGGATAACATCTAAGATTTCGAAGGAAATACTCATGTTCTAAAAATAAATACCTTTCCGAGTCGGGATTCGAACGTCAAGAAAACAAGATATTTAAACAGCTTTGATAACTTAAACTGATAACAAAATTAAATAATGGTCACATCTTTTACCTACATTTTTCAATGAATATTAAGAATAATGTTTCTACAACTCTATATTTTTAATGTTGTTTTAGCTCAAGTGATTCACGTGAGCCACCTGTGTATTCACTGACAGTTTCAAATTAAATCAAGTTTACGAGTAACATGTTTATTTATAGCGTGTACATTACATTTTATATAAACGAAGCCTACAGGAATAAAAATGCAAGTGTGGAAAATCACACACATGCCACGCACACAAATCAGCCACAACTATGTTTGGCTTCTTTTCCAATTTTCCAGTAGTGTCGACTTAATAATTCACACTCAAAAACGGTAAACTTTAATTTTTATTTTTATACAATTTCATGGGCAAACAAGCAAACGGTTCACCTGATGGAAAGTGATACCACCGTCTATTAACAGATTTATGGTGTCAGAATAAATTATAAAATATTCAATTAAATACATAAAAAAACAGATAGCCTGAATTTAAAAAGCTAATATGTAGGCTTTTTTAGCACTCCTGTTGAGAAGTATTTAATGAATTGTTGTTATTGTTATTATTATAACACATAAATAAGAATTAATTCCTTTATCGGAATATCAATATTATTTTATAGTATTATAAGAAAAAAATGAATTTTCTGAATTCAAATCAAATAACCTACTTCTAAAAAGTTTTCATCCTTTACAGTACATAGAAATTCCAAGATTTTTCTCATTTTTCATAATACATGTGAACACATCAGGTATATCAATTCCTGTACTCCTCTATTGTAATAAACACACGTGCTACAAGTTATCCTCCAAGATGCAGTAAACAAAATTAAATTTTAAATTGATAGGGCTTATCTAGCGGAGTTTGTGAGATAAAATATTTCCTTTGACCTTTTGTATCGAGCGAACGGCAAAGATTGCATGGTATCCTTTGTTCAGCCTTTATTTATTAAAAAAGCAATTTATTTAAACACAGAACACGTAAGAAGTGGAAAGACTATCAAAGAATAAGTACTCTTTTTTTAAAGCTTAAAAACATGCGATACTACAATGGTCGTAGCACCATCAACTCGGAAACGGGACATCAGTGTATCGCTTTGCCTCGATGTCAACCCGAAGCTATACCATATCGTTTTGATCCTGATAAGTGTCCATTGCCGTGTAAAGTTTCATATAAACCTACTCATAGCTGGCATGGTCCAAGTGACTGCAGCATGGAGTTCTTCAAAAATGTTTTTGCAACGGTAACGCGTTACGCCTCCGGTATCACAAAGGTTTTAGGCTAGCGCTCAGATCACAGTAATATATCTGAGGGTTAAAGTCACTGCTGCATCAGGCGGGGCATATGTCTGTTTAACTTAGTGAAGAGAAAAAAATATCGAGTTGATATAAAGTCGATACGTTTACGAGTTATAGGTATTTCCTAAGGGTTTGATTTTCATTCACGATTCGTGACGTTAGACGTCCAAGTTACAAGTACTCTTAGGTTTATGCCAGTTGCAGACATGATGAATTGATGACGATGTTCGAAGTTCCTTTGACATTTATTAACTGTTACCACTGCTATCTGAAAATCCATTGTAATAGTCACAATGATTCGGGTTAGGTTGCGTCTGGACCTGCAAACTATAGCTGTAAAATTATAGTTTAAGAGCCTACATTAGGATGTAATACTGCAATGTTTTGTTATCAGAGCGCTAGCTTTTTTTTTCTCTTAGTCAAAGTCACGGGCAAACATGTAGCTGATGGAAAGTGATACCGCCGCCTGTAGAAAAGCACTAGCAATGCATAATGTAATAGTTACAATAAAATAATGTTGTTAAAATTTTTGTATATTCGCGGTTTACTTTGCGCTTTGCGAGTTCAGTGTAATGTTTCCTATTGAAATATTGAAGTGTACCAAATTTGTTGGTCCACTGGCGTAATAAAAATTGTACAAGTGAATCTTTAAGTACAGACAGTGATGTGTAAAAAAAAGCCAGCAAGATAAAATATTGGTTTGACTTTTAAAAAGTTGAAATAAAATTTATTTTTATTAACAGAACCAGTGACAATTTTCCATAGAAAATATCTACTTCTTTATTGTATGGACGACACACAAATATGGCCCAAACAGGGTCTAACAGGGATTCAAATTATTCAGCCTAGAACTTAATGCCAATACTTTTTCACATCGTTATTTAAAAAGAACTTCAATGTTATCGTGAAAGATAGCGATTTTATGTCCTGACATAAATATCAGTGGAGTGATATATATCACGTATAAGGATTGGTAACAGAGGTTTCAATTCTATAGGAGATATTCGAGACACACAGCATTGTCGGTTTGTAAGAGACAATAGATAGGTTGCAGTAAATTGACATTTCTGTCTTTTCAAGAATATCCTAAAATGTCTAAATTTTTCAAGGTTTTGGGTGACATTCACTAAAAATAAAAACTACTTTTGATGACAAATTAAATTGTATAATAAACAAAAGATATATCATCCCAGGTAGCTCAGTTTATAATTATAACAATATTATATTATAAAAGTATTAATTTTGTCACGTAATCGGCGCAGAAACTTCTCCATAGAATGCCTCGTCTTATAGGGGAAGGTAGAAAAACAAAAGGTCGCGAGGCCGACTAAAGATGCGCTGGACGGACCTTATAAAGGCGGCTATTGGTGGCTCTATACATGAGTGCACCCGTATGATGGAGAGCAGGCAGAAGTGGCGAAAAGTAGTGCAGTGATTCGTCATGGTTGTTGACCATATCGTGGCAACCATGACCACTCTGTCAACAGCGTAGCGACGAAGGAGAAGCAGGCAGCTCAGTTTATATTAATATTTATGTGGCAACTGGAAAACTATGATTGAAAAAACAACAACTTAATTTAACTGAAGATTTCCATCGGATATTCTAAATAATCAAATGTCGTAACGGAAAAAAGCATATTAAAATAAAAAATGTATTATCCTATAATCAGTAGCAATAAACAGCACAAAAATGAAACTTTGTAACGGTACTTAATCATATAGAGTGGAAACACAAACCCGATCTTTGCTCGCTCTGATCAGACCCCGAGAACAAAATAAGCAGACTTTTCCCCGAGCGATAAATAACCCAATATGCCTACAACATAAATAAATCGGGTCACAAGAGCGGTGTGTTACAATTTATGTGACCGTCTCAACTTAATACAATTTGACTTGATGCTCCCTAGGGATTCGGGTGAGTCGGTTTAGAATCCTGAGGATGGAATCGATCGTCAAAGTGATCTAAATTTCGACTCATTGGTTCAAAACAGTCCCACATGCAGCTGATTAAGTATAGATGTTTATATCACTGCAGCAGATCAAGCGAATGACCAGAAAAGTGTGTCATATCTATTGTGTTCTTAATATACACAGTCAGGTCATAAGTGTTGTCACACAGTACAAACTTTTTTTTAGAATGCTGGCCACAAAAAAGTTTATTGAATTCGAATTGTTCATGAAAATAAAAATGTTAACTTTTTCGAATTTTACTCATTTTTAAATATAGAGTGGACGCTTAAAGAAGACCGTGTTGCAGTTGCGTTGCATCGTTGCGGTTACGCGCCAATTCAAATTTTTGACATACTAAAATTTTTGAATAATAACCAAAAGATTCAAGTGAAGACATCATACAATGAAGACTCTAGTGTAGATGACAGGTCAAGAAGTGGTCGCCCTCGGTCTGTTAGGACTCCAGCAGTGATAAAAGCTGTGAAGGCGCGAATTCAAAGAAATCCCAAACGTAAGCAGAAACTGTTAGCCCTTCAGATGGGGTTAAGCAGAACTACGGTGAAAAGGGTGTTAAATGAAGACTTAGGGCTTCAGGCATTCGAAGAAAAACAGGACATCGTTTGAATGCTCGTCTAAAGGACCTGAGACTGAAGAGATGCCGCGCTTTGTTGAAGCGGTACGCGGGGAAAAAAATATCGGGAAATTTTACCGTAGAACAGAGCTACAACAAACAAAATGATAAGGTGTACGCACACAGTAGTGAAGAAGCGAGCAACCATATTCCGCGTGTCCAACGAGGTCATTTTCCATCCTCGCTCATGGTATGGTTGGGAGTTTCTTATTGGGGCTTAACAGAGGTACATTTTTTTGAGAAAGGTGTAAAAACGAATGCAGTTGTGTATCAAAATACAGTCCTGACGAACCTTGTGGAACCTGTTTCTCATACCATGTTCAATAACAGGCACTGGGTATTCCAACAAGTTTCGGCGCCAGCTCATAGATCGAAGAGCACACAAGACTGGCTGGCGGCGCGTGAAATCGACTTCATCCGGCACGAAGACTGGCCCTTCTCCAGTCCAGATTTGAATCCATTAGATTACTAGATATGGCAACACGCTCAAAGCCTTAAATAAATTCTGTCACATGTTTAATTTAAAATAATTGAAACAAGTTTATTCATTATGTAACCATTTATATACCAAAATGAACTTAACTAAACATAGATTCTTATGACACTAAAGTTTATTCAAAATGACCTCCGTGATTTTGAATACAGGCCTTCAATCTGCGCGGTTAGTCGTCTATCGCAGCACGAACGAGGTCCGTGTCAATATCAGCGGCTGCCTTAATCAAGGATGTCTTGAGTGACTCCAAATTGTGACGAGGCTTTGAGCACGCCTTTTCCTCCGAGTGTTGCCATATCTTGTAATCTAAAACCGAAGTTGTTCTTTTTACTAACAAAAGCAGACTAACCGAACTACAACTACCAAGACTTTTCGACACCAGGCTTCAACTGTCTAAGCAAGTAAAATATCTGGGTATTACTCTCGACAGTAAGCTTAACTGGAGCAGTCATTTAGAAACAGTAATTAAAAAAGCCTGTATAACCTTCTGGCAGTGTAAAAGACTAGTAGGGAAGAAATGGGGTCCGAACCCACGGATCACACTCTGGTTATACACTGCAATTATCAGGCCCATAATCACATACGGTTCAGTCGTGTGGTGGCCCAGAACACGGCTGACCATAGTAAAAACCAAACTACAATGTGTATAAAGCAAATTACAATGTGTAGTATTTTAAATAATTAATGTTTTAAAGTTGAATTTGCTTAAATGTGTGTTGTCTTTTTTCTAAATTGATGGCAATTTTGAAGTGTTATAAAGGATTGTGTATCTTTAAAGGAAGGTATAAATACATAGGGAATTTACACCAAGCTTTAATCAAAGGGCGTACTATCATAAAACTTATAAACTAAAGAAACTGCCAACATGCAAAATGTCAAATATCATTATGTACATACATAGATACAGTATTGGTAATCGCAGCGGAGACCTATCATAAATGCAGTGGCGGTAATGTCATACAAGCCCAAAAGCCCGGCTTGCCCTATCGAATCAAGGTAAGTTCGCGCTCTCGTTCATTCATTACTTTTCAAATCAAATAAGAATATGCTTTGCATAGCATAGTTCAAAATTCGCGCTAATTCGAACGCATAAGTATGAAGTGTAGATTTAAAAGTAATGAGGCAATAAGACATTTATCGAAATCAATTATAAAACTACAATAACGTATCTCTCGGCTTGCCCTATTCTAACACTCTAGGCACATCACTGCATTAATATATGGTTTTGTAACATATGGTCATGGTTATATATTTGTACTTACAATTAACGCTGTGCTGCTCTAAGACGTAAGAACAGTGCAGTATTACATCCTATTTAACATCGAAGTTAAAAGAAGTTATCAAATCTTTATGTTCATTTAAAACCGCAGTCAGGCATTACTTAGGTATTAAAACAACTATGTACCGAACATGGTGTCTGGAAGGCCACAATCTTTACACACAATCTGAAGACTCGTAAAAATGATTTAACTTTAACGACTTTTATCATTTTCCTTGTAACCGGCTTTTGGTACATTCTTCCTATGTTTTTATGACTCGAATTCGCTCATTAGCGATAAAACCACCTAGTTTATCACTAAGATGTAGAAATTAGCGAGTATTCTCGCTCAAATGTTTGAATCTGAATAAATACAGTATTGAACTATATTATTCATAGGTATTGTATAAATAAATAAAATTACAATTCTTGTAAAATTTGTCAAAAAGTTCTAAAAAATATTATAAAACAGTATGAACCTATCCAAAAAAGGTATACGAGGAAAAAAGTATGGGAGTGTAATCCTGGATTATGTTAAAGCACAGTGTCCTATAAGAAAATGTTCCTTACATTTTTATACTTTTGAAAAGCGATATCTTTACTTAAAATTTAAAACCAAAGGATTATTCCGTGATCCCGGTGTTGATACCAATTCGATTGGAAAATTATTAAGTTGATTTTACACAAGCAGCTATAATTTTTTCTTATTAATATAAAATATCCACAATACAATACTTTGTAACTTTATCGGACAGCACTAACTTAATTTGGCCAAATTTAACTATTTCACATAGATCCACTTGTTTTTTTCTACAGAAACATTAATAATAATAATTTATTTGCCAAACAATTACAACGTTTCTTGATGGCTAGTATTAATGAGAGACCAAGAAGATAAATACAAGAAACTCAATATACATTGTCCAGCGGCTTCCACACTAAGACGTGCTTATATGTGTAAATCAATACTTATGTGTAGAATGGAACATAAAATTAAATAATTCATATACATAACGCCAAATTGAACCACAGAATCATGGAACCCAATTATATCTTGGGTCGTTTAATTCCTATTTGCTGAGATAGGAACAATATTATTATTGATTACTTAAGTTGTATCATTTACAGATTGCTTACGATAAGTAATAACGAAGTGAAACCCTGAACAAAATCGTCTTCGACCGATTAATAGAAATCTATCTGTTAAGTACGTTAACTGAATAGTAAAGTTAAATAACAAAACATAAAACCAACATAAACTCACACTGTAATTTATCCCTCGAGAGGGGTAGGCAGAGGTGTTAATCACCGCATTTCGCATGTTTATGTTGAGCCCCAGTGTGACAGGTTGCGAATCTGTCGCAACTATCCGGGCACAATGCAGTTACAATGTACGGCAACCCGAGAACTCTCGACCTGTCGGGTCGGGTCGGTCGGTTGACTAAGGCACGTAACAATCTGAGCTACCACGTTCTCCTTAAATAAAATAATTTTGAATTCTTGATTATATCTAAGTTATTGATATAATGGTATCGATATTGTTTATTATTAACATTATTTTTGTCTCAAAATTTTTGCACGTTTAGACAATATTTGACATAACACGTACAGATCAACTTGATAGATAAAACCTAAATTGTACTCATGTTTCTGCTAATAAATGATTTAATATTATTATTTGTTTTGCGAAAAACTATTTAAATACAACGAATGTAGTAGGGTTTTGCAAAATTATGTGGCTGCTTTCATTAGTAAGTCATCTTGTAAGGGCTACAGGGAGCCACTGGATGCAAGCGACATAGAAACGCTCCAGTCCAGCAGTGGACATCTTCTGGCAAGTGATGATGATAATCCGGTCTGTGTATTGATTGTTATACTAGGTGTTATAATTGATGAGATGAAAGAAGTTGAATGACGATTTGAAAGTGCTTATTTTAAGTCTATTCGAATCAAAAACATTTTGACTTTGTATAACAAAATATTACATGTCAATTCAGTGATATTTAACTGCTACGCGGTGTTACGTTGCCCTTACACAAAAACAACCTCCCTTATAAAAAATCTTCTTTTCAATTTCCAGCGAACAATTCAAAAATAAGGCCTAATCCCCAATCTACTGAAAAATAAGGGAGGATGAGAATTTAAGCCCGAAGTGGTTTAAGCGCTCAAAAGTAAAAACAAAATCATTGGGCCCAATTCAACCTTTCTTTTATAGCTTCATTTTATGGTTGAGAAAGCGTTGTAATCACCTCGCTGTATTCAAAGTTTGAGAGATTTTTTTCCCTCTTTCTTTCGCCATAAGATGTTTTTATATCGAGTAAAAGGTAATTGGAAACGTTAGTTTTTTGAAGCGGTTTACTTAATTTGTTTTTTAGGTCATATATGTTTACATAAAACCTAATAACAATTTTTTGAAATGGTTGTTCGGATGTTACGTTGTTTTATGTAAAAGGTTATTTTCAAAATTATTTTCGCTTTCAAAAAAAATCTCTTATGTAACTTAGTTCTCTTAGAATTCGTTTGTTAATATTAAAAACAACGTGTCCTATATCCACTACAAACTTTACCTCTTTCGATTATGAGCATGTATGAAAAAATCATAATAAGAAATAACCTACCAAATAACCCAGCAAACACCTTTAACACCGCCATCAATAACGTAACTAATAGCTCATATAATCAAACGGCACGGATCGATGTGACTAAATCCGTACTTAAGTGAAATACATGAGAGACAAATAGAATTTCAGCGGTGAAAGACAGGGGTGATCACTAATACAAATGATCCGCCATTAGGGAAGGCGGGGCGCGTTGCTTGAGAAATAACCCTTTAGATGCAGCTGTAAACGGGAGACTTAAGGACACACGGGCTGTAAGTTAGACTAACAATACCTGGGAAGGAAGTCTAGAATCGGTTTCTTCCTTCTATTTCTTCTAATTAAATGTGTGTAGTATGTCCCGCCAATCTGTGGTACACTACACAGCTGCATTATTCGTTAATGCTTGGACCAAAGACAGTTGGAAGTGAAATGGAGTTGCAGTGGTAGGGGTCAGTGGAGTCATATTATGGGAGCAACAAGAATGATTTACGTGAATAAGAACAAAATATTGAGATTTATTGTTTTTTTCGATTTAAAATTGTCAATTATTAATTTCGTTTTTAGATAAATATGTTTAAAGAAAAAAAAAACTGAAATATTATAAAATAAAATTAACAATGATTTGAATTATAAAACTCAAGAAAAGACACAGCATCGATATTTTAATAATAGGTCTCCTTGATTGTTCGTTATTAAAAAACAAGGCTTGCCTTCTTTTATTGGAGGTTTTGGATTTTATTCCCATAAATTACAACTGTCAAGAAAACACGAGTTCATCAACAAAAAAGCACCAGCACAGGAAATAAAATGTTCCTGATTTTTTAATTACAGTTCCTGTTTTGTCTACGAGAGAACTTGTTTTGTGACATATCTTCGCAGGTAATGCTCGCATATATGTTCGTTATCCGAGAGTGCCGTGTGTGTTATGTTAAGCTATTACGACACGATCCCGTTCGGTGTTTGGATTGTTGCTAATGTAAAACTGCATACTGCGCTTTATTTTATTTTGCTGAAACGTTGAGACATCGCGTGTTTTACAATGTAAAACTGAAACCTAGTGTTTGCTCTGAAATTCTTTGAAATGGTAACGAGAACCAATATATTTCAATAATTTTTCCTTGGATTAGATTTTCGCTTTCTCAAATTACATTGAAAATTTATTAAATTATTTAAATTAAAAAATAAATTAGTAGGTTGTTTATGGTTTCTCTATCGTAAAAGCATTAAATACTTTTATTCAAATAAATTAAAAGGAAGTCTATAGCTTTTAGAACTAATGACAAATTACCAAATTTCCGTGTTTCCTACAACTTAAAAGAAAAAATGAAATATTAATTACTTTGGTATAACTCTCCCTAAAAATCGAGGGACTACGGTTAAAATATACGCCTGTGTTTTGACCTGAAGGAACTACCGAATTATTCACACATGTTTGTACATCGTGCGAATTTGCAACTAAAACACCGTAAGTCTACAGTCTTATGTAATAAGGTTCAATTTAAGACAATTTTTTTAAGGTTCGTTGTACAACTGACCCTGGGTATAAATAGAATACTTAAGTAGAACTTGCCTTTACACCTATATTCAATAACGGTGTGGTCTGAAACAGAAATCTTTCGGAGTCGCAATTTTAATGCTATCCTTTTTTGTCAAATACTGTCAAATAAGGAAACCTACACCAGAGAAAATTTTCCAACTGCATTTTATTGACCCGTAACAGTCATTTATAATGCTATCTCTTTTGCGACAGTATAAACAAACAAAGACGGTTTCATGCGTATTTTTTCGGATAAATTAAGTTGTTAGTTGACAAAGGAAAATGCACCGTGGGAGTTAAGAAATGTGACACTTCGAGTGTGAGGCAAAACCTTAGGGAATATAGTTACCGTTCCCTTTGTGCGTTTGTTATTCTTGTTATAAAAAGCTATTTTGTGTTTTTGTTCGACAGTTTAAAATGTTACGGGATGTTACAGACGTGTTTACGTATCTTACCGATAATTTTTTTGATTGTTTATTCTATCTGTTCGATAGTTTATTTACATCATAATATCTGTACTTGACATCCTAAAAAGTTATGTAAATTTCTATCACCTATTTTTTTTCAGGCAAAACGTAAATTTGATTAATTTTACTTTGGAATCTATGTACATGATTAAGAAATGTTTCTTTTGTTCCAGTTTAAATGTTTCATGACGTTTTTCAAGATTGAAATAATTTTATCGATTAAAAATTAAAACACATGACTAACAATCCGAAATGAGGAGTAAAGGTATCTTGATGTAAATAACTATACATAGTATTATTATGCAAATTAGTTAAATTGACTTTGTAGTAATATCTTCGGGATGCCTTAATGTAAAACAAACTTTGCCAACTTTAAGAAAACTTGCAAAACGATAATTGCTTTTTAAGTATTTCCAGCCGTAGATTACTTTTTTTATGAATAAACACTAATATTTCCAATTTGGATATGGCTCACTCATGTGAAGTTTTATAATTTGAAATAAGTAGGCAATTAAAATATTCCCGTATAATTTTTTTATAAGCCCCGTCAAATAATAATGCGCTGGAACTTTGTCTAATTAACATCCAAATCACTAATAAGTTTAAGAACTAAAACCCGACTACTGAAAACCGCTCCCCTCGCCAGAAACCGTCCGCTTTCTTACTACCTCCTATTTCTTCTGATTAAGTTCGTTACGGGTCCCAAGACAGCCGGTAGGGTGTCCGGGCACATCCTGTGCATCATTGCACAGCTGCATTATTCGTTGATTATTCGATCAAAGGACGCCACTGTTGATCCTGGTGATCAGGAGTTGCAGTGGTTGGACAGAGAGGCGGGTGTGCCTACTGAAAACCGCGCTCTAAAAATGTAACAAGAAAATATTCTCATTTAATTATTTACGTATAGTAACTTAGATTACGTATCACTTGCATAATATTCAAATTTAATTAAAGCTAGAGTCTCAAGTCGTTAATAAGGACAACTTTCACAGAATGCATTACAGAATGCACAGGTGCATAGTAAAATGGCATTTTACTCTTTGTCTTTTTGACTAAGTTTCTGCACTAGTTTAAAGCCAATTTAGTTAAAAATATGTTAATTAAAATAACTTCAAAACTGTGTTAATAAAAAGGGGTGAAACTTTACAAAGAGATTTTGCTTTCTAGCAAATTAACATTTAATGGTATAAGTAAGTCCATTCTTGGCTGGCAATTTGTACCATATTTGTATATTATCTTTCCGCGACGACGAGGACGTGGTAGCTCAGTTTGTCACGTTCCTTGATTAACCGACCGACCCGACCGGTCGAGGGTTCGAGCCTCGGGTTGTCGTACATTGTAGCTGCCATGTTCCTCATTGTGCTCAGTGGCGACAGATTCGCAACCTATCACACTGGAACTAAACATAAACAATTCGGTGTTCAACACCTGTTTACTCCTCTCATGGGAGTTTATAATATCTTCAAGAGTTGTGGATTTTGTTCTTAATAAATAAATGTAACCAATAAAGATTACTAGTGAAGTTTTTATTGAAAGACGGTTTTATCCTGTTTCTGAATCTCGATTGAAAATTACTCGTCACCAACCCTATTTGTATTCGGTTGTCGATGGCAAGGTTATTTACAAAGACGATAAACTTTCTTATATCGCATCTAACTTGTTCTCTTTGATGACAACCCTACAAGTAGAGTTCATATTATGAATTAAACAGTGACATATTTACATTTTGTTTCATGTAAACAACCCCAGAATATTAATTTTTGAATTGAGATTGTAATTTACTCCATCATAGAGCCGAAGACACTTGTCTTCCGGATTATTTTATCTTATTTAAGTGTAAATTAAGCTGTACATTCTTTTACTTTTACTATTCGTGTTACATGGATGAAATAACGATTAAAAATATACTAAATAATAATACTAAATACTGTAGCTACCAAAACTATTCCGTCAAGCTTGAAAAAAGAGACCCTCGAATAAAACCTCGCCAAAATATTTGATTTAAAATATGATTAACTACAAGTTAAATTAATACCTTATTCAAGTAAGTTCTTTTTTAAGTTCACAATTAATTGTCTTTTTGGATGTATCTGATACGAATGTTTTTTTCTTTCCACCCCTGAAATTCACAGAATCTGTACAGAGCACTGATAAAGCACAACTAATCTCTTTGTGTATTTACTGCTGACCTAAGGCCACTTGTAAGTCCGCAGTATTGACCTACATAGCTGGTTTTGCCTTTATCCTATATCAAAATTGGGAAATGGAACCATTGTTTCCACGCGACACTTAGTGGTGAAACTGGCAGAGATTAAGTAGATGGTTGTTTCCTGATTAATATTTAAGAGAGAGAGGCGGAAGCAAATAAGGTACGTGTATGCCATGGCGTAATGTAGAAAAACCACATTTTTTTTTGTAAAATCATAGTTTTATGTGATAGATCTTCCCTTTTTTATACAGATTTGAAAACAAGAATTCGGAATAAAATTTTAATTACTTTCAGAGGGAAATAAATGTTATTTTTCAAAGGTAGAGATTATGTAGATGTGTTTTATCTAGAACTTATATATTTTTTAGTATTTGCCTTGAAATTATTTTACTACCTAGTCAGTGCAGGTAATTTTTTTTGTTTCTAATCCCAGTTATAAACAGCCTTACATGGTGAATTGTTTGTTATTTAAAATTTATTTTAGTTTGTTACAATATAAAATAAAAATAACATTGTTCTAACAAGAAAGCAATAAATGTAAATGTAAGTTCTAGCTTCCAGTCATAACTCTTCTGTTCGATTTTATTCTTTGCCGACAAACAACTATAAATTTGAGAAGTGCCATGTCGGAAACACTATCTCCAAATAAGCGTTCCCTCCCCACACGAGTCCATCCCGAAAACAAAACTCGGCCGCTACTGCATTTTTCAACTCACCCCAGCGAAAAACCAACCTCTTCTCAACAAATGCACTGTTTTACAACAATGCGTTTTTTTGCTGTTTTTTTACAATTCGAAATTTCATTCAAATTCCTCAGAGTGAAATGAGATTCTAGTTGTTATGTTACGATTTTTCCATTCATCTTTTTTAAAGTTGGTAGGCCTTTAAAATGGAATATGAAACACATTTTTATTAAAAAGAAAGGAACTTGGATTATTATGAACTTTTTTGCTTTGGTTGTAAAAAAATATACATTTCCTACGTAATTACGCAGAATACATATTAGTGTTATCTCGTTTCTATGTTCAGACTAATCTGCTAAACCAATTAAACTGAAACAACATCATACAAAATCGATAAAAAAAAGTGCGCTTCTTTTACTTTTTATTGCATGTATATAGCTAACAGATAGTCATTTTCTCGTATTTAATATGTTAGTAGGCAAATAGGGACAATGACATTAATACGGAAATATTCGACAACTAATGTTAAGAACTCCACGACGCGGTTTCAAACGACAGCCGCTGTGGCAAAAAATCGCGCCATGGTATCTGATCCAATTTTACATACATTCTACGAAAGCTGTGACGCTGCAATCTCTGCGGCTGCTGTTTTAAACCGCGCCGTGAGTTCTTAGGTAAAATTTTGATTTTGAATTGCAATCTCTGACTCGTACGATTTGATGTTAATAAAAGAAAATATAAATCATTTCACTCCGAACAGTAGTAACAACACAAAGCGTAAAGAAAGATTCTGAAATGCATGAGTTTTTAATTTAATATTTTTCTCGATGAAAAACAAGATCGCTCTACGATACCCACAGTTAAGTTTACACGTATTGAATTTAAATACGAAGAGGGTTCCCGATGTATTTTATTTTTTATTAGAATAAATAGTAGCAAGAAATACTCCCAAAATATTTAGTTCGAAAGTTAAATTCTAGAATTTTTATTTATTAGTTTTTATAAAATAAATAAATAAAATGAACTTTTGACGATCGATGCACAATATCTTATTTTAATACTAACAAAAAATATTATCGTCATTGAAACTATTCATTTTTGAAACTCAACGTTTTAACTTAAATATAGGAAATATAAACCTTTTATCGTATTATTAACATATAATATAAAATAACAACTAAAACCCTTACACACATCAAAACAAGTAAGACCAATACATCTCACAGATTTCGCTGACCAATGACTTAAACATTTAAATTCTTCGGAATCAATTCGAAATTTTTCCTTCGATTCGGAAAATCCGAACGAACCCTACCACGAAAAAAGGTAGATTTATTCATCCCACCTAGATCCCACCCCTTTAGTAAACAATCGATGAGTTATTATCACTCTTTCCCAGCCACCCATTTCTATTCAATGAAAGCCAGGGAAAATAAAAAGAAAAATAATATCCAACGTCCCATTATAACGCAGGTGAATTATGAATTATTCAACAACGTTCCGAGGTGGTCCTGTGATTTGTTCACCGAAATATAGATTATTCAGAAGGAAAACTTTGGTATACTTGTTTTTTGGTTTCCGTACTCAAAGGGTGAGAACGGAATCCTTTTTACATGCCTCCTGTCCGTCTGTGTGTCTATCAGCGGTTTGTATGACAAACACCCTAAAAATTAAACACTTTTAATAAGTACTTTTTTTCTCTCCCTGAACTGTTTTTAGTGCATACTTAGGTACTGCCGCGTAACCTTTGGGCAGCCGTCGGAGAAACGCCACTACTCTCACAATAGGGACAGGGGCCTAAGCAAGGTTCTTAATTGATATGATTATTTAGTTGTGTTATGGTTCTTACTGTTCTATTTTTGCTGAATATTTGTTTTGAACTTATATATTTAATACAAGCCTAGAAATAAACAATCTTTTCGTGACTCTAGAAATTATAGATACTTAATTGTACCTATTCTCGTGCTGTTGTGGCAATTATGTTATTATTCATTCATTGATGTTTTTTGGTTTTGTATGAATAAATATTTAATAGCTTAATAGCTTAATTTGAGTCTCGTTTTACTAATTCAAGGGTAAACGATACTCAAATGAAACTATTATATACTTCTAATAAAACATATTTAAATATATTGATTTGGTTCGAAAAATTTGGTTTTACTGGTTTGAAATTTATCGACCAAACTGTTGAAAATGGATTATTGCTTACTTGTTCATTGATTAGCATAGCTTGCACTCTTAGCTTCGTCATACAAAGACCACTTCAAGCCGTAGCTGACTGCTGATGCTAATGGTGATACTAAGGCGGACGAAATATTTCATAGCGCGTTAAAAAAGCGATCAAATGAATCAGATGGGTACTCAGCTATTTATTCACAAGAGACCGTTTTTAATGCGTGGCTCTTTTTTATAGAGCACTGCTAGATTTCTGGAGTTAAAATTGGACGTAAAGATCTCATTGCACCGATATTCACTTGAACGCTTTTTAACGCGCGTTGAAAAACGTTCGTGAGAATCGGGCTTTAGAGGGATCGGCACGACAGACCATGAGCACATGACACTGTCACTTTTTAAATGGTTTTATTTCTTACTTGTGACAGTGAGCAAAGTATTTCGTCTACATATAGCTTTAAAATGAAACCTTTGATTATTTGGATTTATTCTTGTTTCTTTTAGGTAAATATAAGTATCTGATTCCATCTCACGAAGACGGTTTGAGTAAGGTTATTAGTTTTACCTCGACCTCGAACCTCGAGTTCGTTCAGTAAAGTCGATATGCAAACTAGAACAAGGTGCATGGACACGTCACAACTTAAAGTAAATGGTCTTGGTGTGATTTCAAAGTCAAGGACAAAATGTTTTTTATTCGAATAGACTTAAAATAATCACATTCAAATTGTCATATTTTAATATGTTAATAATTATTTTGATTTCCATTTTAACTTTTATTTGGCTATGTTTTGTCTTAATTCAGTGATGGATTCATATATTCCGATAATATAGAGTCATCTATCTCTAGTTCAGTTGTGTAACTATAACAAATACTACAAATAATCTTGGTTGTGTCTTGTTTTGAATGAGAAAATGAAATAAAATGAATGATCTGTTTGAATTACTATGTGATTAAAAAATTTATCTACTTCTAAAGGCTCCCAAAACTCGTCTGTATTCAGTACTAAATAAGATACTTTGATACCGATTGTATAACAAATAATGAATAAATGATATTATTTAATTTGAAAATTAGCATCTTATGGTAGTTTCTGTAACTACATACATATTAGGGGAGATAAAAATAATAACGCATTATTAATTTCGTTCAAAATAGTTTTAAGGAGAAAATAAAAGAGATGATATATTTTTTATAAATAACAATTTCGTTTATTTTAACTTATTTCATTATGCTAGAATCACTTTTAATAATGCACAGGTAATGACTTAAAATACAGTATAACTTATATTTTATATATTAATTTAGGTTTTAACAGTAAAAATAAAAACACTTTACACTAACATAATTAATAATAAATGATCTGATTACAATTACATAAAATTTATTTTTGACCATTTTAATTTTTTACATTCAACAAAAAAAAAATCATTCTGCTGATGTTTAAGAGGGAAATAATCATTTCGATTTAATTTATAATTAATATTATAATTTAACACAGCCTCGTTTTATACGTATATCTAAATTAACAAATAAAATAAAATGCAACTGTATTTCTTAAGTTTAACTTTTTAATTACATGAACAGGTTTTTAATAGTATGAACACTAAATTACATTGGACAATAAATTTAGAAAGTAAATTTTTAGTTATAATTTTATAAACACTGAGCCTGAGTTGAAACTATTGAAAAAGAAGCATTAGTGTAGAGTAAAAAGTTTTTTGAAGTTGGCAGAAATAAACAATACATGAGTTTTTATCTATCTTGAAAGAAAAGTAAAACTGAAAATAAATATTGGAAGAAAAAATAATTGTTTGGTGTGCTTGTGTGATGTAATGTGTATGTGTGACTCATATTATTATTCTCTCATATTATTTCGAAGTATAAATTAAATGAAAAACTTGGCAAAAATAATATGTAAAAATGTCAATGCTATTACGATGAAAATGTCTAAATGAATACGAAACATAATTTAAATTTTCTAAAATTGTTTAAAGTTATTAGTTTTTTTAATTCTCAGTGTTTAAAAAACCATTAATCCAATCACAACTTAAAAAAACTATTTTGTTTATACAATTTATTTACAAACAACTTACACAATAAGTATTCTTGTTTTTATTTTACAAAATTCTAACCTTAATTATAATCATTTATTTATCAGTCTATTAAACAATTATTTCTTTAATGAAACATTTAACAAAACAAGAAAACGACAGTAATTTTTATTTTCAAACAGTACTATTTCCAATAAATTTTGATAACTTTTAATCGAATATAAATTTCGTTCGTCAAAAAATTCAGATAAAATGTTTAAATAATTCTTGAAGATAAACATTTAGTATTAAGGTATGTAATTTATAATTTTTATTATACTATACGTTGGGTTGTTTGAGCTATCTTATAGAAGTTTCGGTATAACTGCCTAGAACAAACTTTATGAAGAATTGCAGTATTATAACCATTATTGTTGGGAAACGGGCCTCAGTTGCAGCACCTGGAAAAATAAATTAATAAACATACAAAAATAAATATACCCGGGAAATAATATTTCCGGGAAAAATACTGCCTTTACAGACTGTTAGAATCTTGTTGCCACATTTATTCAAAATCAGTTTAGGTACCAAAATCAAACAGACAGATATACTTTAAGGCTCAAGGTTATTAAACTACTTAGCTTTTGATATAATTATAACAATATAATAAGACAAAATTAATGACACATATAGTTTGAACGAGTTGGCGGAGTTCTCAGAGGCTACTGGAACAATCCGGCGTTTGTATTTATTAATGTTTGTTCGACGATAGCTCGAGTATCATTGATATGATCGTCATGAAATTTATGTAGGCGAAATAATGGTGCAAAAAATATATTTTTTTGTTCGAATATTAGCCGAATCCATCAAGGGATTACCGAGGTGAAGTAGGTCGCGAGTTCACAGTTCGTAATGAACATCTGGATTATTAGTATGAATTTCATTTGCCTTGATTTTATACCTGTAAAACTCCTTCCTAGAGCCGAGGCAGGGTTAGCACTGCGCTCCCTCAATACCAACGTGTGACTCGAAGCTTTCCACACTTCGAATATAGAGGCTTCACATCTGTAACAAATATTTGTATTTAGTAAATACGCAAATATTTTTTCAAAGTTTCGTAGAAGCCAAATAAAATGTCACAGTAAACGTAGTTGCCGTAGTAACTACGACGCTACTACGAATTGCTTATAGTAATTTTTGTTAATTGTGTTTACAACTAGTTTTAAAGAAGGAAATTAAATACAATAAAGATAACATAACTTATATGGACGGACGTGAAACAAAAAGAGAATCACGCGTACGTTGCACACACCGTAATCCATTTCAGGAAGCACTGACAACTTGAGAAACATTTAACAGAGTTATTTTAATTAGTGTATATTATTTCTTAATAATAAAACTATTTACTTTGCAAGGTAGCCCAGATTTGATAGAGAATAATCGCTTAAATTTTGAAACTTTCAATTTAAATAACTAAAACTAAGTCATTACATATTTGTATTGTATGACAAAATGCTTGATTTTTTACTAAGTAAGTAGGCAAAGAAATCTTACCTTATCATAAGTGTAGGCACGGGGGACAGAGCGGCCGCTTCCAGCTCTAATGTGGCCAGACTTGAGGCGTAGCCGTTTGTGAAGTTCAACACGTGGTTAGCTGTGAATCCAGGCACCTGACACAGAACACCATAAATTAGCAACCACCAAGTACGAAAGAAAATACTCCTATCCAATACAACGTTCGATTAGCCACCATCAAGTACGATCAAATCTATGTATCATGAATAAGGTCAGATTATTTTTGAAACGACAGATACAATAGACAAACATAACTGGCAATATTAAGTTTCCATCTATCCGTTAGAGGGTCTTCGCCGTTTCGCACCAAAAATGGCTCCCACAATAATGCGAATCGCACAACGAAGATTTTTTTCAATTCATCGGTTTGAGGCAAGCTAATAAGTTATTTCTTATGTGAATCGGTAATATCTTTTTTGATCTTTTTATGGTTTACGCCATGGTGTGAACAACGAAGACCTATAATAGATTGCGACAGCAATTTGTACAAGCTATCTTGGTTCCTCATCTCACCTTTAGAGTCCATTTGCAAAGATTAATATAACGGGAGTGCAGTCATTAGTGGTAACAGAAGATATAATGACACATGGAACAATTCAGTTGATTGCGGGGTTTCTCTACGTTATCGAATCAAAAATGAGAAGATCCGACAAACTTAGCTTCCCGATAAAGATCCTTGTAAGGTCAGCAGGAACTGCGGATGCATTGCATTGGATCACTCCGATTGGAAATATTCTCGAAAGTCCTTTCTAGCAATGGACGTCTTTCGGTCGATGATGATAGAATCTGAGAGTTCGATCGGATGAATAAATTCAAAGGAAAAATTTATGCTCCAATGCTTATATGGCACTTAAGAGAACTCCGCATTTATATTCCTTGCTTCACTAATCTACACAATTATTAGACGCATTGTTTCGCTTACCGGTCTTGGATGTTGTATTCTTATTTATTTAGTTTAAGCATATCGTTGTTTAGCACCTACGACACAAGTTCTTACGATACTGCAGGGCTGAGTCAATGTGTGTGTCGTGATGTGGATATTTATTTAGTTTTTATTTATTCTAAAAAAGCTTGGCAATATAACAAGATAAGTCATATAAATATATCCGAAGCAGTAGCCACGGTCATAACTATAAAGAGAAACATCCCGTAATGGTCTCACTAACGATACCGTGCAAATTTGTCGCCTGTTAACGCCGCCCAGATATTTATGTTCCACGATGGTTATTTACGCCGTCCTATGTACGTAGTTATGTCATAGTACGTAAGTTGTAATATGTTTACATAGTTGTTCATATTTAGTACTTTAAAAACATGTAAGTTTATGTTTTGTTAACAATAGCCCGATTAGTGTTATAATGTTCAAAATTAATGTCTTAACACTCGTGTCCATCTCGATGTGTGAGATCCTGTATGTTTTTCTAACGTACCAATGTCATATAATTGTATTTTTTTGCATATTTTTATTGGTGTTGTCACCATGCACCAGTATTCTTAGAGACTTACCATTTGTTCGTTGACGAACCACGTGATGTTGGCGGCAGGTAGAGACGGTGGTGATGTGCAATTAGCTCTTATGTGGTCACCACCGACGTATGACATCCGGTCTGAAGTCACGTTCGGACTCAGGAGAGGTGGCTCTGTGAAAAACAAAGGCTAGTACATAGTATTTCTATTGGACTAAAGAGAGGCGTCAAACGTATTATTTAAAGATTTCCAAAATAGATTAATGATCAGTATGAGCACAGCGGACACCAATAATTAATCTATGGTGTCCAAATGTATACAGTAATGGCTTGAGTTTAGGCTATAGAGATAAATGTGTCTTTTGAAAAAAAAATGCGAGGTAAAATTGTTAATGCAATGAAATTAAATGATATGATGATGAATATATGGCAGTTTTTATATATTTGTTATATTTAAACCAGAAAATATTTTTATTTGCGAACGTCATAATCTTTCTGTTACTTGTAATGATAAATTTTAAACTTTTTTCTTTATTAGCAAAATGCATGATTTATAGAATGTGCAACTGTCCTGTAGTAAAACGATCCCGAGTTCAAAACTGTGCTTCTTAAAGTACGGGTAACGCACAGCTATTTCACATAAAGTATTAACAATTAATTCATGATCAAACATCAATTATTTTCTAAGCCGTAAATTAAACTTATAATTAAAATCTACAATTTAAAATGAGGAAAGAAACGAACTCTTAAAGCGAGTCATTAACCTCATAACTTGCTTGGAGGTTGTAATTATTTAGGTGAGGGTCCCTGCAGCGTTTACCTATTTTTCACTGCAATGCAACAGGGACGAATTAAGGAGTCATTCTCAGAGGGCATTATGGTTATAATTGTAATGAATAAACTTAAAAAGGATATAAAAATGTATTTTCATATACAAAGTCAGGGGGAAACAAATGGAAATTTTTCCTGATGGGAAGTGATACTGCATATTGTCATTGCGATACTCTTGGTTGCAGTTTTGACGTTAAGAACCAATCATTTACCACGCAGAGACGAATACAAAATGGCGGACTAAGTGTGATTTCACAACCCCCCTCAATATAGATATCAAATGAAAGGGCTTCAGCAGGCTAGCAGAATATGAAAAAAATGCATTGTGGCCGCCAAATAAAAACAAAATACAGAACGCGACGTTCATTTCAATAAAACCGTTTAACTTAAAACATTTGTACTTTAGTTTACTGCTAATCTGGTATTTATATTAAATTTAATATTCTCTCTCCTTTCTCAATCTCAGTATTAAAATACACAATTAAATAAAAGGAAAACATATTACAAATAATTTATGTAGACCATTGAATTTACAATCGCAAAGTTTTTTAATTACAAAGACCCCTTAAACCACTCTCCTGACTACGTTTCTACTTGGCCCTACTTCAATAACATACTTCATATTAAAGCTGTTGAAGAAAGAGATTGCATCATTATTTTGTATGACTTCGTCTCTTTTCCTCGCGAGAAAAAATGATAAAAGTGTTTACCACGCAGAGACGAAGTAAGGGAGAGTAGATTAAAAATGAAATTATCTGTATTATAAATGAGCTTGGAAAGGCTGTGATGCATACAGCTAATCAAGTAAACTAAATAAACTATGTCCTTTTCACATTTTCCGCTTTCTTTCAGGAAAGAGAGTGGCTTGAAAATATAATGCAACTTCGTGTATTGTTTTATTGCTGAATGTAGACTTGCAGTCAAGGATATATGCTCTTATTTTTTAATCCGATTCTATGCATAGGAGCCCATCCGCACTGTTGACTAGTTTATATGTAAGTACTTACGTCGCTGGTAACACTTAGCATAAAATAGAGAGAATACAGAAGTAAAGCTTGTGTATGTACTTCAGTTTTGACAGTTCCACTGGACATTTGCGCTAGGGATGTCAATTTTGACTTAAGTAACAATCATTCAACAAAATAAAAATTGCAGTAGCGATGAAACTCATATTTAAAACGTATAGTTTGATGTTCAATGTGCATTGGTTACTGAAATAACTTTTAGACGATTTCTGGGTAATTGAAATCCATGGTAATTTATTTGGACGTAGGTCTAATAAATGATTTGAAAAAGTTCAAGAATTAAAAGATAATATTATTATAAAACTTTAAACTCATCGCACAATACCGCAAATATACAAAATAGCGTGAATCAAGTGTTTGCGGTGAGTGTCAATCGTGCGTGCGTCCTTCCCAATACTTCCAAACTTTCATGTCCGTGGATGATGTCTATGTGTGCGTTGATATAATGCGCACTGTATGAAGCTTCTGTACAATCTCTAGTTTGTGCCCTTAGGGACTCGTACTTACTACAGTCGATGGACACTTGCAATACTAAGGTCCGGGCTAGTCTATAAGAACCCTATAACTAACTGTATACACTCACTCACCTACAACGACCATTTCCGCTGACTTTATATCCGTGTGAAACAGTGGTGCATCGGCTGATACTTCACACTGGTATTCCCCTGTTAGTGTGTGGTCTACTTCGTTTAAAACCACGCGATTCTCATCAGAGGCCGCCACCTGAGGGATAAAGATTGTTATGTATTATTAGTAAGTTTTAAGGCTATAAAGTGGTATATTATTAAGTTGCTCTTTTTAAAAATCTTCATGGGTTAAGAAGCAAACGGTTCGCCTGATGGAAAGTGATACCGCCGCTTATTAACACGACAATGCCCCTGATGTCGTAAAACACCAAGAGCACCCATAAGCATTTCCCAAGTAGAGGTAAATATGTTAAACCTCTGGTGCCGGTAATTACACTGACTCTCCAATTGTTCGAACCGAAACACAGCAAACTGCGTCACGGCAGAATAGAAAGGAGGGTGGTACAAACCCAGACGATCTCGCACGTGGAACTACCTCCTTTAAGCTTAAGCTAATAATTTGGAAATTTAAGCTTATAATTAAGTGGGGCATAAACTTATACTGTTTGGACTGTACCGTTCTTAAGTCTTACAGTAATTATTTAGGAGTAGACTTGTAAAGGTCATTTAATTGTTTGACCGTGTGTAATAGTAAGTAATTGGTATAATAATATTAGGCACTTTTTACGACGAAGATACTTTTGTCTTCATTAATACACTTAGCCATTCTAACAGTTAATAAAAAGCTATTTTTGTAGTTTTCATTTATACCTATAACAAATATATTTCTCACAGATAAAAACATAACAAATTATTAAAAAAATATATAAATTACATACTATTATATTACATACATGTAGTCATTGCCTCCTTTTAACGCTGTTTGGACGCCATTCTTCTGATAAATTCTTAGTAAAAATAAATAAAGGTAATAACTCAAAACTCACGTCAACTTTGATCTCTGCTACCGGGAACACCTTAGTGGCTGGTGATTCCTTGGGCACGTAGCGGTAGAACTCGATCATGTTGCGATACCACCTAATGGAGTATAGCTGAGCTCCTTCCAGCTCGTAGGAGCAGGCCAGTTCAGCATCACGGCCCGAGAGTACTGCTTTGGGTACGTGGATCTGAAGGGACTTGAGCGTGTTGGCTTTGCCTGGAGGGGAAAGAATTGAAGTTAAGTCATTGGTTTCGGTTTCATACAAATTAAGGTGCAGAGATCTATATAGACAATGTTCTTAAGATGTAATCGGTTATTTTATATATTTATATATCAAGTTTTTTTTGTAAATAAATCTCATACTGATTATGCATAAGAACTTTTATGTTTAAGAAGTTAGAGAATTTAACACAAAAACTGAGATTACCCTAATATCTATCAGATCCAAAACCTCCCTTTCGAACAAAATTTTAGTCCAAAATCAATCAACAATTGGAGGAGGATGTGACCATACGTAAAGTGAAACGAATATACTCAACAAAGAAACTCTCTCTTTTTTGTTTTCGTTGCAAAAAATATTTTTATGATTAAAAACTATTTCACGAAGCATTAATCCCCTTGTCAATCCAACTTTCTCCATTTTCATTTTCCAAAAGTTTAATACGGTCGGTCGAGGCTTTTATTTTACACTTTATGGTGAACTTGGTGAAACTTAACTGTGCTCTATCAATCTTAACCTGGGAGGTGACCCGGAGTTTTGACATAAGATTTTACGATAGCAACACCGGGTGACATAGATCAATTAAGACAGAAGTGCTAATCTTATCAAAAGCCAATCAAATCCAATCAGTCTTATTAAAAGCTCTTTTAATAGTCAATTTTAACATCCATTTTAAATTCTGATCTATATCGAAAGAGTCCGGGAAAAAACCTTCAAGCAAAAGATAGGACATTCTTACAAAAATGTGCCTATAAATCAGAGAATAAATGTAGCTCATGTGAACTATTCAGTATCTATTAGTATGTTCATGCTAAACTAACTCAGTAAGACCATTAAAATATAGTGACCAAAAGACTACAAATAAATTTATATAACAGTCTCTGTTGACTTTCAACTATTGAAAAATTGTCTAAAGAAAATAAATTCGTGTGATAGCATACTGGGCTATAGTTGTAATTGGAGAGTTGACATAAATTTGTAAATCAATAAAACTTACAAAATAAACTTCCTTCGTAACAATGTTATAAAACTTCTGAAGATACCACATGATAATGACACTATCCTGGCTTTGAACGATTCAATAAGCACCAAATCTCGATTGAAACGCGACGGCAATGATCGTCTGCAATAAATTTTTATTCTGTGCCCTAACGGGTTTCTACCTTAGACCTTTTTCAGTGGGTGAGAGAGTAAATACCCAGTTTATAGCGGATCGTTACAACTTGGCTCATAACCTTAAACGAGGTAGTCATTCCATCTCACCAAAACCGTTTAGCTATGGTTGTTGTTCGTTTTGTAAGGTGTGTATGTGCACGTTGTTTCAGTGTGCGTAATCTCGAGTTAGCTCAGTAAAAGCACGCACACAAGAGCTTTGTTCATGTGCAAGTCTTAACACAACCATAGCTGAATGGTCTTCGTGAAATGGAATCACACCTGCTCGTCACTTTTTGCGCCGAAATCACGGTTAATGCTTCTCAAGATCATAATTGCCTGGTACTTTAACAGGTGATACTGTCAAGTTTGTGAATAATTTTGACAGTTTGTCGTGTGTACAAAATGGAGACGCTTTTGTTGTGGAGATAAGATGTTTTTTTTTACGACCTTGTCAAATATTATTAAAGTGTAATACAAAATACTTTTTACTCCATCTCCTGTAACAACAATATTTTGGAAACTGTAAAGCCTACAAATTAATAATTAGTTTTGAGATATTCAACATTCATAAAATGTACTGTGAATAATAACCATCTTTAAATAATACACCATACATCCATTATATTTGTATTTATATTGATACAAAACATTTAGTTTGCATGTTGAATTTGATTTAATAACACTACTCGAAGGTTTTAAGGATTGGAGAGCCAGTGTAATTACCGGCACGAAAGGGATACCATATTTACCTCTACATCGGCAACGCAGTAGCGGTACTCTTGGCGTTCCAAATATCAAGGCCATCTTTGTGTCAATAGGCGGCGATCCATCAGGTGATCCGCCTGCTTGTTTGCCGATGATGTTATATAAAACAACTTACTATTTATGCTTGCAAAAATTCATCAGGCTTATAAAAGGTGGTAAATTTACTGTTAGACCTATTTTTTTCGAGAATCGAAGGAACCTTTTAATTAAATACCATTGTTTGCTTAAGCTACACAATAACGGAATAACTTCTGAAATGGCTATAAAATAGAATAATATTTGAAAACGAACAATAATTTACCAACACGAAGCGATATTTAAAGCTAGCGTATCATTTGGAGAATTTTATTCGATGCGATATTGCGCCAAATACGGTAAACAAAAAGATAAAAGGTTTTTAAATCTCCGAATTTATGGTTTGTTTGTGCTAACGGTATTTGTGAAATCCTTGCGTGAGTGTACCGATATTGTTTAATACGTTGTTTTATACATGTGTTTATGCACAAGCACGGAGCCGCGCATAGACGCTTTCAAAAATATTACCCACCTAGCATCGCGCTTTATTGATTTAAAACTAATCGAACAAAGCCGGTTTCGATTCACGGGATACAGATTTGTGGTTTTCTATGCGTACTATGTCACTGCGAAACTTCATTAAAATCGATTCAATGGTTTCGACGTAAAACGGTATGAGACCTACTTATATTCGATATTTAATCAATTTAGTTTTACCCCTCTTAAGTTATACCTTACAAAAATCGCTATTAAAGAACGATAAGAAATTTATTATAGACAAGAATTCGAATGTGTTTTTGAAAATATTAGTAAGGAGCTTAGTTTGCTGTTCTTCTCAAACTACGGCAAAGTTTGCGAATGCATTCCTTCCATTTTCTCTCATGTTTTGTAAAACATTGGTCTTGTGTTGTGTTAGCTATCCCATTTTATATCGGGGCTTTTATCCTTTGGTTTCAATATTCTTAGAAATATCAGTAAACTTACTTAATAAATAAATACAAAACATACAAACATACATTTCAAAGTCAAAGTCAAAATATTTTTATTAAAATACACTTAAAATAAGTAATTTTAAATATTTTATACTACCGCACCGGTTCGAAACGCTATTTCTATGGGAAAGAATCCGGCAAAAAACCTCCTCAGTTGTTTTTGCAAAATAATTAGGTACAATAAATTAAATTTCAAATTTTTCTTGTAATAGATCTAATTTGTCTGTATATTTGACTTTTAGAAACCAATTTTAAATAATATTTTAAGTGGCGACTGTTTCTGTATTTATTAAATTAATAAAATTACATGAAATACAAAGGATGCAATGGATTTACCGTACGGATTTTGGGCTCAAACTTTTATTACCGCTTACCGTTCTGTGATCTTATCTATATAGCTTAAACCATATCGTTCTTTAGTTCCTGTGACACAAGTTCTAATGATACTTACTTCAGGGCTGAGTCAATGTGTGTGTCGTGATATTGTTTACTATTATTATAATTGTCCTTGAAAAAATATTTCATTCTTATAACGTAAAATAAAAGTATAACAGGTATTTCAATGCTCAAGTTTTTGTAGAATATTCTAAGAATTAAAAAGGGCACAACCTTAAAGTTTTTTTTTTAGGTTTCTTTATATTAATGGCACATACAAATGTACATGTAGAGGTAAAGATGTTATATCTCTCGTACCGGTAATGACACAGGTTCTCCAATCCTTCGAACTAAAACACAGCGAACTGCTTCGCGGCAGAAATAGAAAGGAGGGTGGTACCAACCTAGACGATTTCGCTCATAGATCTATCACCTGACAATGACATTGTACGCTTAAATGCTTTTTAATCGTTTTGAAAGAGAAATGTTAAATAATAACCTTCAAGGTACTTGTCAACTTACAAATAGGGATCATTAGCAATTTCCTTCGGACAAATATTGACAAATTTATCAAGGGTTGACTTTAAGTGACCTTTGATTACCCCATTGAGATTAAACTTGGATCAAATCATATTTAAATCTTCCCTTAATTGAATTAAATTGGGCCCAATCATAAACGGTTTAAGGCGATAGTAGATTAACTTTGAATGAGGTATCAATGAAACGAAATTTGATTTTCAAAGAGTCTTTAGAGAAATTAAGCTCGGATAAATATTTAATTTACTTCAGAAACTAACGATATCGAAAGACAACGGAATAAATAAATATAGGCGCCAAGTTCTCGAATTGTGAAATCAGCGGGGCGGAAGCGAGAGATAGGGTTGATACAGGCGATGAGGAAAGAAAATACAAAGGAGAAATTAGAAGAAAATCGTCCACTCGATTGTTTATAGGAAAAAAATTAAGCAGGAATAAAACCGATTTCAAATTTTATGACCTTGGTGGCGCAGTGGTGTAATAAGCCGACTGCTACGCTAAAGGTCCCGTAATCGAATCCCGGCGAGGACAAAATATTGTGTTGTTGGCAAGACGCATTATTTCGTTAACTGGTCTGGGATGTAGTAATCTTAACTAAGTAGTTAATACCATATCGTTGCTTAGCACATGCAATTCAAGATTCTACAATCTTACTGTAGGGTTGAGTCAAGGTCTGTATCGTGAGGTGGTTGTTATTATACTTTTTTTTTCAATTCGATTGACAAACCAACATATCAATCCCTATACTGTATCATCAGATATCGGATTGATTCTCAGAAACTTCCTTTTGAGGGTCAACGCACTGCAATACGTGTGCCAAACCGAGAATGGTATCGTAATTATGAATATAATTCTTAACATTTATTTTCAGTGTTTGTATGTGTACTGAACGCGAGCCTATTTTTAATTAATGCTTTACCTATGCCTATGTTTTACAATTGTTACATAAGAAAAAGAAATCAAATGCGCCGTAACTGCTATTTAATAAGTAGTAAACCTCGTTTTTACCTTTAGCGGCAAAGCCTCTTTCCTTTCTGAGGAAATATAAACGATATAATTATTGCGGAAATCTCTATCCAACACGTAGCTTTGCGGTCTCGCATCATAACTATCGAACTCGTTCATTAAAAACGTGTAGCAAAGAGAGATTTCAACGAAACTTCAATCTACATCACACTCGCAGTAGGAAAATATTTAATGGGATGTTTTCAACGCGACTGTAGTGCTCTCTGATTCCACTCCACGAGTGGTCATCGACGATATTGACAACCCATTGACGCGTTGTTACGGTCCAATATTGCATGTCCAATCGTACTCAGATAAATGAGGAAAAGACATAGGTTCAGTATGTTATTGATATGTCGAAGAAAACTTTTTTGGTGTAATTAACGTTGATAAGATGTTTATTTAGGAAGAGAAATGGATATTAAGTTTTTTTAATTTATTCGAGAGTAAAAATAAAACAGAGGCAGATAGTGATTGCGTTAGGTTCTAGTAGAAACATAATTGAGAAGATGAATAAGAAGTATTGAGCATATATATTTTAAAATTAAAAAATACCGTTAAACGGAACCCTGAAATGAATAGGCAAAGGCAAAAATTCAATTTAGTAACATCATAGGGTGTCGTGTAAATAAAAAGAGAAAAACATTTATTTCAAAAATAAACCAGATTGGAGTGTTCAGTGACAACTGCTGAAACCAACATATTCAAAACAAAACTACCATGTATCCAAATGTTGAAATAAAATACAATGTATGTGCCCAAATTTGGTATCTCTATATATGGTTACGCGACAGATATGATTTGGTATCTCTATATATGGTTACGCGACAGATATGATTTGGTATCTCTATATATGGTTACGCGACAGATATGATTTGGTATCTCTATATATGGTTACGCGACAGATATGATTTGGTATCTCTATATATGGTTACGCGACAGATATGATTTGGTATCTCTATATATGGTTACGCGACAGATATGATTTGGTATCTCTATATATGGTTACGCGACAGATATGATTTGAAAAGCAAAACTAATAATATAATTAATTAAAATCACTAAAGAAATATGATGCAAACCAAAATAATAAAATCTAAACAAGAGGTAAAACTAAGCAATGTGTATGTTTTATTTTAATTTTAATTCAATCATTTGGCTAAAATCTCATCTGATACGTGGGTGACGATGTGGCCATGTCCTGACAACACTCACAGATATGCAACTAAGTATAAGTACATACGTGCATGCTCACATAAGCACGACTCTACGCCAAACCACCGCATTACATTAAATTTCCACAAGTTCTTACATTATTTAAAACGAAGAGATGTTAGTTAATCTTGCTAAAACTTGAAGACGCTCGGACCGATTTGAATTGGCAAATGGTCAATTAGTCAGTAATCAAGTTTACAATACCCGCTAGATATAATTAAAAACACAAGTCTTCAAATATTTTTAAAGGACAGTTCAACTCAAGAATCTCTCAAAGCAAGTACCTATTTCCTTTGATTAAAAACTGGAACAAACGTAACGAGGACAAAATAAATATTTATCATTTACGTACCAACTCCGTTTCAACGACAAATTGCTGGAAACTTTTCAATTTCTTCCCTTTCAACTGTACAAACAAGACTTAGTTGGAGTTATCTCTTATCAAGTAATCTTTTGGTCCAGTGGATAGTCTTTTATGAGTCTAAGAAATATAAAGTTTACCCAAGCTTAGTAAAGTATTTCTTCAACTAGTACATGCATAACTTCATGATGATCACTCAAAAAGATTTCATTTTTACCTAAATTTTGATATGAATAATCACGAATTTGATGAAGACCTTTGTAGCATAGTGGTGTAAATAGCCGACTGCTATGCTAGAAGTTCTGGGTTCGAATCCTGACGGGGGCTGAACTCTGTGTTATTTGCAAGATCTTTTGAAAAAGTTTTCTGATCTGATGTAGTATTCTTGTCTATGTGGTTTATACAATATTGTTGCTTAGTTCCTGTGACACAAGTTCTTTCGATACTCACTGCAGGGCTGAGTAGTATGTGGCATGATGTGGTTAATTTATTTTTATTATTTGTAACTATTCTGTAACTTCAGTTAAAAAATATTAATCTATTTTTTCTAAAAATCATACTAAATGTGACAATAAATAATAAATTCTTATGAATCTTTGTCAAATGCCTCTAACGGATTTTCAGTGCAAAATCACTGTACACGAAAAATTACATAGAAAAATAATAAAACTCATGGTAGACACAGGTGAGACTTCTATATACTATGGTATCTTTACTTTAAGTCAGGAGAGACTTGTCTGCAAGATGAATACTTAAAGCTGTATAATTAGAAGAAAATCCACCCAAAACTTACATCTCAAATAATTACCAAAACTGCGAAGCCTCTACAAAAGTATGCGGATCGCTAAACTCTCCAACACATTATTGTCTAGAAACTTCGACGTTGAATTTCGGTACATTATTCGGGTAATGGCCAAAGTTATCAATACCGTTTTTGTACGTGTGACATGGAGGAGAAAACTTTGCCATATTTAACCGAATGACTTGTGCGTTTCAACGCTAATGCATTCTTTAATCAAACGTACCAAAGGGGCTGACGATGTTGACGGAAGGTCTCATATCAAATACTGCAGATAGTTGCTAGGCGCAAGCGGCACAGGATCTATTTGGGAGAGTATTTGTTCAGCACCGGACGTTTTTTAGCCAATAATCATGACCAAAAATATTGTGAGTAAAAAATTAAGTAAAAACTTTATTCACAAAAACGTAACATAATATTCCTTAATCAAAATAAAAACAATAGTTATTAATTTAACACATAAAAATTATGTTATATCCATGAAAAGGCATGCAACTCAACATTGTGCAAGGAGGACTGGCGCTGATTTTGGTTACTATTAAGTGAGAAAAGTCGAGCAGTATATACAAACCTACACGAAAGTAGAAAAATAACAGGAGTATAAATTTTATTAGCCCTCAGTGACTGACCCAGTTTTTATGATGTGACAGTGAGTACGTAATATCTCTGAATATTCTCTGGATTTTATAGTGAGGGTTGTTTGTTAGCAATTTTGATTTATCACCGGAATAAAAGTAGCAATTTTCACTGTTTCATTTCCCTATAAGAGACTTTATTGTCCTCTCTAACAGACTTTTAGATAGATTTTGATACTTGATCACGGTTTAATCAAAGTTGATGTATCAAATAAAATGGTATAGAATATTTGGCATCGCATTTTATCAGTATGGAAATTTCAGTTTTATAACAGTCGACCAAGCCCATACCTCTTTCCCTTGAGCAGGTGACAGGTACTCAAGAACATTTTCTATACAATGTTGAAGTACGTACGTGAATTGTGGTATCATCATTTCATATAACATCTCACTGCTCAGGAAAGCGCAAGTCAATATCTAGAAACCTTTTAAAAATACTGGATTTTTACTTTTAACTTGTTTTAATATTTCAAGTTTATATTATATATTTAGTATAGATTTTTATCTAGTGGTAAGTTAGTAATAAGTGTTACTCTCATCAGACACAACACAGATATCATCATATTAATAAGAATATAGCTATACCAACACCGTTCAGGTAAGCTTTATCAGAAATCAAAACAATCTGGTTGACTTTAAGGTATTATTATAATTAAATTTACCTAAAGCCCTCGTAAAATATGATGTCAATCGTTTTGATACTGTACATTAACTTCGTAAATTACTTCGCTGGAAGAAGAGAGACGCGGTAGAATAAATGATCCCTTAAACGACAGGAACGCAAACAAAGAAGCAAAAATTATTCAACTTTATTACGAAGCCTCCTTCATTATGACAATAATTAAGACTAAAGGTCTGCTTGCCGTCATTGCTGGGATCGAGGACTTTTGAACTGTAGCCTGTTTGAAGTTTGGGGTTGATGAAGGTATCTATTGAAATGGGTATAAAAATTAATGTATTATATAACCCTCCTTATTAGCTTCGCGGCAGTAAGGTACTAAAAAGAGAAGGGATGAATCACTTACCATCCAGCCTAAACCCTTCAACCTAGAAAGCTGATTTTTTGATGTAGACGAAGAATAAGAAAGGACTTATTTAGATTCAACCCCTAGGTCTTTTCAAATTCAAATTCAAAATGTTTTTACTTAAATATACTTAAAAATTATATGCTTTCAAATTGTATTTTTTATCTACCACCGGTTCGGAATGCTACCTACGTGTACGATATTCTATCCCAAAAAGCTAGTTATAGGTATAGTATAATTGTATAGCATTGAAAAAGTTACAGAATTACCGCGACTCATACTGCGGTCAATCAATTGTTGCTTACTAACTGGCGGTAACTTACAAAATTTGTTAATATTCAAAAAGGAAAAGTTCTGAACATTTCAGATTTATTCAGATAGTTTTTCATTGACGGTACTATGCTCTGTCCCACCACTGCAGTTCCTATAAACAAGGCAACAGTGGCGTTCTTAAGATGCAGTGAGGAACAGTCCCACCCCCGTCCCGTCATACTACTGACTGTCTTGCCACCCGAAATGAAAATATGTAGAGAAATTGGAAAAAGAAAGATCACTCGGGACATTTACTGATTAATTGATGCTAATTTTGCGTGTGTTAGTCAAATTTTTCATCATTTAATTCCTTGTTGAAATTGAACATTTGTATGTCTATTGTGACAAGGCTATAAATATATATGAAATTTTTTGTAACCACATTTAAGTACAAATAAACTATTTGAGTTTGAGAAAAACTTTGTACTTATTTTGTTTTAAATGTCATCGACAACATGTTATTTTTGTAATTTATTTCTTATGTTACTTTCCAGTAAAGATCCGATTTTTAATTAAAACAACCTATTGTTAACTTCCTGAGTTGGTTGGTACACTTTTAAATCGAATACCGTACGAGGGAATAATGCAAATTACCAGGAAAGTGCTTTAAGAGAACAAAGGGACAAAAAGCCACTTAATAGCGTTCTGAACGGGGGCGATATGAAATTTTCTCTTTTTCAAAAAACATTTATCAAAACGTCACGCTCTCTGGCGACCAGCAAGAACTTTCAGAGTTACAAGTTTTGCTAAGGTTTTTTTAAACACAAGAAATGCATTTTTCTTCAAAGGAGAGCATAATTTTTCAACGTTCCGTTGCAAACAAACGGTGGGAAGACAGGATAATGTTTTGTTTGAGCTACAGACTGTTGCTTCTGTTATAACTATAGGGTTCTGCTATTTTACTGCTGCATTTGGATTTAGTAATATAAACGATAAGCTCACAAACTTATTTAGAATAGTGTATGTAGTTCTGTATTTTGCGTCATGAGTTGCAATAAAAAAAATCTTTAAGATGTCTCGTATTAACGACTTTGAATTGTTCACGCGAGTAAGATTAACATTAATTCTTGTTATCGAGGCATTAAGTTCATTGTAAACCGAACATATTCTCGGCAAGAGTGACATCCGCCTAAGATTTGTTCGGCTCAAAGAGACACAGAAAAGTTTTGAGATTGGGTGCCGAGGAATTTTTAGAGAACGTATATTTTAATTCTACGTAACAGTGGCAAGAAAGGTAGATCAGAGTTATACGACGGTCTCGCAAGGACATTGTCTTACATATAACAATAAAGAGATCATTCTAAATCAACAGAAACAATTTAACATCTAAAAAAATTTACATGAGAATAAAGTTGCGCTAAAAACTTGCACACAAGGTCCCTTAACATGAACGGTTTTATAATTACAATACATAATTATTTACCACGTGTAGTCGTAGTTTTGTGGCTTCCATTAAGAGGGAGCAAGTTTGAAAGTAAATACTTGGTTTGTTAATCAAAGAGGTCAGGTTCGAGAACTAATTGTTTCTGCGTAATTGTTTTCATAACATTATTATGCATAAGCGATATGAGTCTATACCTAAGCTTTTGTTTTCAACTTTTAAGATAACTTGAAATCATTAACCACTCTTTAAAAAACTATTTCTTTTGGGATAAAAAGTAACGAAACATAATAATAATAACCACATCACGACACACACATTGAATTAGCCCTGCACTAAGATGTAATCTAGTATCACAGGCACTAAGCAACGATATTATATAAACTGAATAGAAAATAACTACTATATCCAAGACCAGTACGCGAAACAATGCGTCTTACATATAACTTAAAGTTCCGAACAGATCGCGATTCAAACCCGTGATCTCTTGGGTAACAGCCGGTGGTTTCACCACTGCGCCACGTAGGCTGCCAAAAATCTAACATAGTATTTTATTCATCAACATTTATTGTTTATCCATCAGAGTATTTCTACCTTTTTTACCAGACTAACATAACAACACAACGAATACACACAACATTCATACACACATAATTATTTTAGACAGTTTTCGACAAAGCTTTTGAAAGCGGTAAACGTATTCTCCTAAATATATTAAAATACTTATAATTTACACTTGAATAGACTTCAGCGTAGCAGATATTTCAGTCGAGGAAATAGAAAAGTTATTGGGTACACATAGTACTAATGTCAGTTATAGAAATAATGTTTAGAGTTATAATATTTAATAAGACTAAAAAATTAAATGAAAAGTACAAAATTACAACGTTAAATTTAATATGAGATATAAGATTGATTTGTAAACCCGGTAGACCTCGATAAAGGCCCTTCAGTCCTAGGGTAGGAACCAACAGAAATGTTTGTAATGTGAAATAAACATTTCTTATTTAAATCAGATACTTTTCAATTATTTGGAACAAGAAAACAAAAGTTGGCGATCACTTAACGCTTTAAATGATCATTTGCTAAGTAAGTCTAAAAACTGAAAGAAATCAGAATAAATAATAAAAGGCTAGGATCAGAATTTCCAATCACAAGGCGGATGTCATCTTTAGAATACATTTTCTGAAATATCAAAAATTACCTTTGTCAGTATTGGAAAAAACTAACTTCGACTTTGTCCAATGTATAAATAGGAGGAATTCATTTCATTTTAAATAAGTATTCTCGATCCGTCCGCTTTGTCCAGACTCCGGAGAAAGGAATAAAATATATTTTTCCCGGAGATTGGACGAAGTTTTTTCAATGCCTATTCTGAATAACGATTTAAAAGGAAAAAAGGCGCCAAGAAAGGGTCTGCATAAGCTGAAATTTGCTGAAGGCACGTCTATGTTTAGAGGTTTTTTTCTGGTGGAATATGCCGGCAATTATCCTTGGGATGTATAAGGTTGTCATAAAATTTTTCGATATTTTTATTTAATATTATTATTAAATGTTAATTTTAATGTTTTTAATCAGAATCGATCCAATTTATTTTTCAATTTATTTTGTGGTAGATAAAAAACGTAGAAAGTATGTTTTTCTCTATGCTATCAAAATCTATTCAAAATAAGATAAAAACGTAAATCACTGTTTTGATGTTAGGCACAATAGTTGTGGTACCATCCTCCGACATTGGCTGTGTAAAATCTTATATTATTCATACGTTCGTAGTAACTTGTAGAAGTGTGGAGTTCTCAGTATCTTATATACACTGAAAGCTAAAGAAAATCCAGAGTAAGTTTATAAATACTTGAACTTTAAATGTTATCGTTTGCGAATTAATTATTATAACGATTCATGCCAACACCATCGTCTCTACTTTACTACCCTAGAAAACCGGCTTACATTAGCATATACATATGTCACTTCTACATAGTTTGTGCAATAGCTACATCGACTGTCCCTATTTAGTAGAAACATGGTTACGGTTTTGCATTCCGAAAAAAAAACGAATAAGGCTATCACGTCTTTTTGCTGTCTCTCATTCTTCAATTCACCAATCTACCAATTACGCCCTAAATTCTGTAATTAATCGGCTGCATCGAAAGCATAATATAACATACATATGACATTGATTTATTCCATACCTTCTTAATTGTAATGATCATGACGATCATTGAGAAGTTTAAGTACAAACACATGCATACACCCATACACACACACACTTAATCATAAAGTGGATACAAAGGTTGTGAATACATTGTGATGTTAACATTTTATATGATACATTAGTAAAACGTTTTTGGCTTTCAGTTTTTACCATAAGTACTTTTGTGTTATCTTTTTGGGCTGTGGATTTTGTTCTTTAATTTAATTTTTTTATTATTAAGTTTTAAATAATAATCATAATAACCTCATCACGACACACACATTGACTCAACTCTGCACTTAGTGGAATGCAAACTAAGCATTGTAAGTTTAGCACTAAGCATCGACATGGTATATATATACTACATAGATAATATTTATAATATTAATTCACTATACTTTAAAAAATTATTGAAGACAAAGCAATATTAATTCATAGTTTGTATTTATTGACGTAACTATATTTCTTTTTGACAAACTCGAAATGTCCCTAAATTTAATTAAACGAATTCTGTAAACAGTAGTCGTACAGGGAAAACATTTTTCAAGTAAGAGCCAAAAAGTAAATGATAAAATGATGCCATTATCATTAATTCCAAATTAATTTGAAATGAAGCTGAAAGGAATCTCGTGTTCTTATGAATACAAGAGGGAAGTTTCGAGAAAATTTAATAAAAAATGAAGACAACATTAAAACACCTAGTTATGTTTGAGATGTTCACGTAAAATATGTTTTAGGGAGAAAATGGTCGATTCCATTTAAAAAAAAATCTACACTCAGTTTCATCTTCCTTTGTCTTATTGGTTTGTGATTTCTATAAAAATAAAAATAAATGTTTTTTTGTTTACTTTCAACTTGAAAGTATCGATAGTTTGGCCCATCACTGATATTGTTTCGCTGTGGGTTGTGGGAATAGTTAAGAAACAGAAACATTTTTATGAAAATTATTAATAAAATGTTTTATTTTAAAGTAATAATTCACTTAAATAAAGTTTTTACACCATAAGTATGAGTGGATAAGAGTATCTCAAGACATTATCCGAATTTAAAGTTCACACAAAAAACAGAAAAAAAAAATCCCAACACACACATTTTATTTATATAAGTATTTTAAACACATTTCACCTTTTACATACAGTTGAAATGTGTTATTTCAGAAATCATATCCAAATTTAAAGTATTTCATTGGAAAATGTTGTTATGGAGCTTTTTACGAATCATTCTCTGAAATTTACTCTGTACAACAATTAATAAAGTAAAATTGTAACATTTCATTCAAAAATACTTTCAAACAAGCTTGTTGAATTTGAATTAAACAAAGAAGACTGATAATAATGAAATCTAGACATATCATCAGATATTCCAAACCACAGAGAAACAATAAACTTACTTAATTCCTAACTTCAGGAAAGATCTTCAAATAAGTGATTTTTTCAATCACATTTATATTTAGACAACCGAATCATATCGAACAAAGTCCAAACAACACACACATACACTGACAAAAACGCTACACATTCAAACCAAATTTAGGGTACCAACCACCAACGACATAACACAGTGGTTGTAGCAGTTTAGTACGAAAACACGCGACGACCACATTCTGTCTGCATTTGTGGTTTCAAAGTGGTCAATAAATACGACCATTTCGTTTGAAACGCGATGACCACTTTTTATCGTTTGACATTGTACGCATAAGTCAACTTTAGTTCATTACATAAACATATTTAAAACAGAATTACACATGTAATTGTAAAAAAAAAATTACAATGGCAGTATGACAACACAAATAATTCTTTAACATCATTATCTTTCTTTGTGATGAAATTGATTATATTTTGATTAAGAATACATTCATCGCCGACCTCTGTGGCGCAGTTGTATAAATAGCCGACTGCTACGCTAGAGGTTCCGGGTTCGAATCCCGGCTGGGCTGACTTTGTGTTATTTGCAAGACGCATTCTTTCGCTTATCGATCTTGGATGTTGTATTCTTATCTATGTAGTATATACCATAACGTTGCTTAGTGCCTTCGATACAAGATTATATCTTGGTGCAAGACTGAGTTAATGTGTGTGTCGTGATGTGGTTATTATTATTATAGCAAGTTTGATGAAATTTTTGATGATGCTTTTATAATGTCAGCATGCGCACACACTGAAAATTAAGTACCATAATTGTATGATTGATAACTGAAGCCATTCTATTCAAATCAATGTTAAATAAACATAGTAGGTACGATTAAACAGAACGTTCCTAACACCGCAAATTCCGAACACAATCGCACACAAAAGTGAATTTAAGCAAATACACCACGCTCAAACGGGCGACTTAATGAATATGCAAAATAACCTGGCATATGACGATGTATACGTGTTTCGCTAACAACTATAGGTAAAGTTCACGTTTTATACGAACGTTGGAACGTAATATTGAAAAAGTTTTCGAGAAGACTTCCAATGGTATACACGTTATGATGGAACGCATACGCTCTCGTATCGCGTACAGCTTGAAATTTCATAAAACATGTCATATTAAATTGTGACTCAAAGTTTAAGAATGCGTCGCATGTGATCATTGAAGTAAAAAAATTAAGAAGTAAAGTTATATTTCTTTTCTGTATGACAAAAAACAATAAGAACTGCAAGTTGTTTCGCATGGAATTAAAAAAAAGTTGGACCTAAATCTTAATATATATAACATTGTTATTTTATTAAATTATTAAGTAAAGTTGAGACGATTTTGTTGGTAAACTATTATTCATTATTAAAATTTAATATGAAAATAAGGTACCTATTAATTTCAGTATACATAGTATTACGAGTATGTGGCTATTAAAGCTTTGTGCTCAGGTACTCATTATAAATCCGATTACTTTTTCTGCGTTACACAAGGAATTACGAGCAAAATGTTACCCATTAACCTATTTAACCCTAGCTTACAATTATTCATATTAAAAATCTTTGTAACTTAAACACGAAAACTGCATTATGAAACATGTAACATAAAAATAAATGCCGGATTACCCGTTTCCTTAGTGGGTAAATTACCTTAATATCCAAGTCGACGCCACCGTGAACGCAGCTTTATGTTTTACCCTCAGTGTTTGCTCTGTACTCAGGCTTTTACCTTTTACCAGAAGTAGGTTAAAAGCGAGTTGCATTAAGGTTCGCGATACGTTCCGAAAAGCGCGAACTCGCATTCATTTCTATGCCTTAATTATTGTAAGAACGTTCAACGTTTCTACGCGACTGTACTTTTAGGTTTTTTAATTTTATTAAGGGTATTTTCCTAAGCGGGCGTATAGAATGTTTTCACTGTGAGCCGTCATTTTGTTTCTGGAATTGTTTTGTATGGAAAGGTTTTATTGATATTAATGAGAAGCAGTTGCAAGTGAACCGAGGTTGGTTTGTTCACTCATTTCCGGTTTGATAAAATTATTGTTAATGCATGGTTGAAGCTCCCACATAAATTGAATAGACACAAAATGAAATATTAGAAAAAAATGAAATGAATTCCATGCAGGTTCATTACATAAATGATAATGTAACATTACAATAATGTAATTGAAAAAAAAACTTTTGGCAAAATATCATATAAAATTACTATACATTGTCTAATTATTTTAAAATTATTCAGCTTTTTACTGGTGTAGTGATAAAACTTATCATTATTGCTGTAGTAATCTATGCTACCTGACGTGTAAGAAAACAATACGATTTCATGCTAGACAAGCTGTTAGTATGGAGCCTACAATAAGTATGTTGACCGCAGAAACATACATCTTCACAACACACACTATAAAAGGGAGAAAAGACCTAACCACTAAAGCGATTTAGCTAAAAATTCGTTTTATTTCAATAAATTAGTACGAGTATATACATTTAATAAAATAAACACATTAAGTCTAGTCTAGTTAAACATGATGTGTGATACTATATGATTTCTATCTCCGTTGAACCTAAATAATAATAATAATAACCACATCACGACACACACATTGACTCAGCCCTGCAGTAGGTATCGTAAGAACTTGTGTCACAGGAACTAAGCAACGATATGGTATATACTACATAGATATGAATACAACATCCAAGACCGGTAAGCGAAACAATGCGTAAAGATGGAAATCTTGAGTGTTATCAAGATACAGTATTGATAAAACTTAACGTATAGCGTATTCTAACAATTCGTTGTAACGATAAACGGACTGTGGTAAAGGAAGTACTAATCGAACTGCGTCGTTGTAAAGGTATACCAATTACAATTTATAGCAACCTGTTTATTGCTTTGCCGGCTTACTTTATTGATGATCTGTGCTATTTCCAATGAAATTTGTAACACTTTTCCAGTATTTTATACACCATCATAAACAAACAAACAGACGGTTCACCTAATGGAAAGTAATACCGCCGCTTCGGTGCACAACCGCCACTCTGTCCCACCACTGCAACTCCCGTTCACCAGGATCAACAGTGGCGTCCTTTGATCGAATAATCAACAAATAATGCAGCTGTGCAATGACGCACAGGCTGTGCCCGGACACTCTACCTGCTGTCTTGGTACCCGCAACGAACTTAATCAGAAGAAATAGGAGGGAGTAAGAAACCGATTTCAGACTTCCCCCCCGGCAAAGCGGAGACAGCAATCGAAATGGAAGAGGCCAAAAACTAAGGGGGGAGACAGTCAAAACACCACGGAATGCCACTAACTAACAGGGGTTTAATTAGATACTAGCCTAAAACTTACACCAGTAATATTGGCCCAGTAATATACCGCCGCTTATTGCCAATGTGCTTCCTATGTAGTTCTAAAGATGTTATATCTCTAATACCGGTAATTACCGGCTCTCCAATCAACACAGCGAAATGATTCGCAGAAATATAAATAAACAACCCAGACGATCTCGCACGTAGATAAAGTGTGTAAAGTATAGGTGTGTAATAATTAAATGGTCTCAGTCGGTTGGAAAAAAGGAGTTATTATTAAATAAAGTTCCATCAAATTGTATATAGTAGTATTAGTAGTATTGTAGTATAATGAAAATACGAGCAAGTACGAGTTGAACTTACTCAAGGGTCCCGCATCGGTTGGGGAGTAAACGAGATTAAGCAAAGAACGCCAAAACTTTCGATTCTTGTATGGCATTTTACGACCTCTGGCGCAGTGGTGTAAACAGCCGACTGCTACGCTAGAGGTTCTGGGTTCGAAGCCCGGCGGGGGCGAAGCTTTGTGTTATTTGCAAGAAACCGGTCTTGGGTGTAGTATTCTTATCTACGTAATAATAATAATAATCACATCACGACACACACATTGACTAAGCCCTGCAGTAAGTATCGTAAGAACTTGTATCGCAGGTGCTAAACAACGATATGGTAAAGTAAATAAATAAGAATACAACATCCAAGACCGGTAAGCGAAACAATGCGTCTTGCAAATAACACAAAGTCCCGCCACCGCCGGGATTCGAACCCGGAACCTCTAGCGTAGCAGTCGGCTGTTTACACCACTACGCCACCGAGGTCGTCAAACGACGAAGGACGTAGTATATACCATATCGTTGCTTAGCACCTGCGACACAAGTTCTTAGATACTTACTGCAGGGCTGAGTCAATGTGTGTGTCGTGATGTGGTTTATTATTATGATTATTTAAGTTTTATAATTTTTTGACAAACATATACGGCACTGAACCCTAAAAACGATGTGTTCGTGTCGTGTCCATTTAAAACGCAATTAAGCAGCCTATAGGTAAGGTTATTTGGGAAAAGGTTTTAAAGAAAGTGAGATAAATTAGGAGTAAAAGGAGCCGCCTTTTGATAAGGGCTAGATTTATTTAAGACAATTAATTTCATCCGTGATAAACTTGGAGGATCCCGGGGTTTTCACCCTAAGTCTAATTGCTACAGTTTTTAGGTTGAAAAGGCTTATAAATGGTGCTTTTTTAACACTTTCACTTGAATTTGAAATATTCGTACATTTATTTTCATTCATTTGCATTTAATTCGATGTTTGGGTTTAATTTAAATAATTAGTACGTTGGTGTTGTTTTAGAGTTCTATTAATTATTTTATAACCAGCCCATATTTTTAGTTGGGTTTGCCAACGATTCGTTGAACAAACCGACCCAAATAATTTATTATCATTGTTTTGTAAGGATTTTTTTTCCAACGTTAATTTGCGAGTTCTTTTTGTTTTCATGCTTTGTTAATTTGTAAAATGTCAAAAGCATATATTCATTATTAACTTATCAGTTACAAAATAAACCCTTGGGTCATGACTTTTTTTTTGGAAAATAAAAAGGTAAAAACAGGTAATTTTGAAGTTATGATATTGAGTTAGAAAACCAACCTTGACAGTAATTCAATTTTCTGGTGACTAAGCTATTTTAAAATGAAAAATTAATCAAAGAAAAATAAAACTACAAAGTATCATTTCGGTGGCTATTGGCTATTCCCCGGCGGGCAGAGTTTGGTGCCTCCGTAAATTGGTTAAGTTATACCAAGTGAACCAATTTACTTTGCCACAGGCGCTTTGGGGCAGAACTTTGATCATATTTAATTTGGCAAGGTTATCTCGCGAGACTGTACCGTAGATTGTTATAACTGGCTAACTGTTTTAGTAGTTATGGAAAGTTTTATCGCTTCCCGCTTATCAGTCGGTTTGCTTTTTGTTTCTTAATTAGTTTTTTTCGGTTCAGAAGGAATCGAAAAGTTGATGCGTTTGATATCTCCGTAATTTTAAAATTAAAGTCATCAAGTTTAATCATCTTTAGTTTTCTGATTTATGTATATTTTGGAGTAACAAACATTTTAAAATAAATTTTGACTATCAGTATGAATTTTTGAGTAGCAAGATCAAGATGGATTGTCTCACATTTACATTAATATGAATACGAAAAGAAAAGAGCAACGCGTTGGCAATGCTCTTGACGTCGAAAGACATCAAGGGCGTTGTCTTGCTAATAGACGGTGGTATCACTTTCCATCAGGTGAACGGTCCGCTATGACGTTAAAAAACACACAAAAAGTGATATAGATACGAATTTAAAAACACAGAGAAGCGTTAGTCCATAGATAAATGTGAATATTAAAGCTTCTGAAATGACCGGGGTTCATCCACAAAACTGCTTTGTAACTTCGTATACGGCCATTGTTGGTTAATTTAATATTGTCATTGGCATTTTGCAAACACTAGCTTTTCATTATTACAATAAATGCTAAACGGTAAAGTGCCTTTAAGGCGGTTGGTTGGAAAGTAACAAGTTTATTTATTAAATTGGGTTTTCTTACTCTACAGATTTGTTAGTACATCTGATAATTTTTAAATAATAAATGCGAAAACCTTCATAGTTTTCACTAAGTAGTTGCTAAGAGATACAAGCATAAGCAAGCTAAAAGCTTTGGCAACCTTACTCACTAGCAAACGTGTCTCATTAAGCGAATAAGATTAGTTTTTTATACAACGTCATAGACTAACAAGCCAACGGCGTGGTAAGTAGTATTAAAAATTACAATTCAGATGTCTTCAACCTTTAAAACAAAATGTTAACTACCAAAAATCCTGTAATAGCAGAGTAAATGCGATGTAGTTCTTTAGTTCTAGTCGCAATCAGAAGGTTTCTAGCTATTCATCTAGAATATTACAAGTACTACAAAGAATCATTCAAAAGGGAGAAAAGTTTAGGATAACAAATGAAAGAAATAAAGGATTGTGAAGAGGATTCAATCCAGTTTTTTTACCAAAACCGAATTAAATCTGTACAATTTTGATGACATCAATAAAACATGTATGGATGTAGGGTTTGAAATTATTGGTTTAAAGTTTCAAATTAAATATAGATTAATTGTTATATTCATTAAACAAAAATAGACCTAATCTTCATTTACATTAGGTACTGTCTAAGTTATTCTCTATGACGTAGGCAGGGAATGTAACCTTACACCTACTGGATACATGAGCCCATCTTTTCGTGGTGCTTTATGCCTTTACGTGACTTACTGCCTTGTCTCTGAATGGGCTTTGTTTTGTCTTCCGACGGATGACGTAAGTTTAAAGTAGAGGAACATTATTTGATACATAGTTTATTTAGGATTGAATAAATAAAACACTTTCCTTTTTAATTCTGTAAAATATGGTATAAGTAATCTTAAACTTAATAAAAGCAGTCCAAAACTAGAAGAGAAACTTGTAATATGAAAAAAAAATCTTTTTTTTTTTTTGTTTTAGATTCGGTAAATTACTTTTTGATACTTACAGTGCAGTTCAAGGTTTAAGTAAACACAATATAGTTAAAAGTTGAAAAAAATCACACAATATGCTTAATCCTCATTTTGCTGCTTCACTATCGAAGTGAAAACTACTGTACCTTTTTAGGTATTGTTGCAGCTAAATTAGCTTAACGACCTGTTTGGCGGCCATAAAACTATTTAGGACTCTAGGAACATATTCCATGGCGTATATTAAAATATTTGGTACATTACCCATCCTATTTTTGCACCAACAATAATCCCAGGCATTCCAAACAAACAATACCTTTGTGCTTTTATGTGCTGGCTTCATTTAATTTTAGGATTTAAAATAAATCTCATTTTATTCATAGTTCCTGAAAACGCTGCAAATAAATTTCAAACGAGAATTCCTTTTAACGTTGTTTTATTAAAACGTATCCAAAACGCTGTTGGTATTTTAATTTATTTTTTCTTAGGTTTATAGTTAAGGCTTAAGGAGGCACGGCCATGGAACGACCTAACCACTTAGGACTTTGTACCGTTCAGTTGTACCTAGATCATAAGGAGATATTGCACTTGTTATGTGAAACTTTAGGTGTGGCCACAACAAATTTGGTTAAAAAAATGATATTCCCTTATAACAATAATTTCTTAAAGATACACCCCGTAATGAAGCAACATTTTAAAATACTTTTTGAATATTTGTTACGATTACGACATTAAAATCAATTCAACAAAAACCTCCCTTTGCAATCAGGCACAAAATTTTTCTAATTTGAAAAGAATTCATTCATTTCCAACCGCAAACCCATTTCGATCTCAATGCCCTTTGAGCGGCACCCGCAAAAATGCATTTCATCTGAGCACTAATAAATTGAAACCCCTCAGAAAAAGTGCTAGACATACCATAGTCTTGATTAAAAAATAAACATGGCAACTTAATAAATTTAAAATATTTTTTAGTTTATTTAACGGGCCAACTTAAATGTATACTCTATACAATAAAACAAGAATGATCAAAATCGGAATACTCACATCAGCCACATGGCTTAATGAAAAAAATATATACGGGTCGACTATAGAACTTACTCTGTTTTTAGGGTTCCGTAGTTCTTGTTTGCTAACTTATATTATTATCATTAGGTATGAACACATATTTAGTAAAAATAACGTGGAATGAACAGTGTTTTCGACTGAAAAGTCAGGAAAATTTTGTTCTCCATCGATTTTCTGTACATTATTTGAACGGTTTCCTAGAAGTCCATTCGGCTGAAGTGTGACCTATTTTTGTAAAGGTAATCCTCTTATGGCTTAAAAGCATCCGTAAAAGTATGAAGAACCGGAGATTTTACAGGCCTTTGACTAATCTATCGATTTCAAGATTCAAGGGCTTCGTTGATAAAACGTTTCATACATAACGTAATTTTCGGAGTGAAGTAAAATTTTGGTATTCTTTTTTGGAATTACGACAACTAAAAAACATTTAAGTAAATATATAGCTACGTTATCTGAGTTCTGAGTTTTTAGGTGTAAACATTGAGATAAATAGGTATAGCGGCGACATTGCGATCTGACTTTTTGTACCACTAAGGATGAGTGGATGTTAGCATCTTAAAATAGTACGTTTTGCAAAGCTAGACGCTTTGTAGTAGTAGTAGTTTTGGCGAACACTTTTGTTCTGAGATATGTTTGTTCTAGTACGTGGCACATACTACTTCAATGTGTGTAAATAGCTTAATTTTACCAGTTGTAAAATTACTATTTTAATATTTTTATCGAATTTTTTGCACAACTCTCTTTTTGGCATGAAATAGTTGATACAGATTTATGAAATAATTATTTATTTGATTGACAGCAAAAAATATGCTTGCTGAAGGTTTATGATAAAATTTTGTTGAAAGTTAATTTGAAAAAATTACATCTTTGCATGGAAAATTTGACTATTGTGCTATCAAACAAGTACTCAAAACCAGACAGGAATTTTACACAAAACTCACAAGTTGTCATATTGTTAAGCAGAAATGTCATGCATGATGTACGAAAAAGGCAATTTCAATTCCATTGACGGCACGTTGTCGATTCATGAAAAGATTTTTTATGGATGTAAATAAAATGACATATTGTTCGTTGCTACGCACAAAACAAGAACGGCTACACCGATTTGGATTATTATCTCTTTCACATGTCAAATTCGTTATTTCAATAGTGCAGGTGGAATATTTTATACCATTGAAGTGGTAAACAATGATCATGCCTGGTGCTAAACAATTATAGTCTAAGGAAGTTTAAAATACCAGGGGCATAACGCACGCATTATCGACCTTTTAAGGACATTCAAACACATATTTTAAGAACCCCATGATGTAGGCACTAGCGAAATTCATGATTATTACTGCTTAACACCTTATCTGTAAAAATCTGCCCGTTACTAAACCTCTTAAGATAGACATAAAACTGACACATTTTTCAATAGGATCAACTAAAAAACGAGCGAATAATTCCATTTCCCTTTTAAAATCGGTGGCAAGTCTATTAACAGGAAGAGGTTTTTGCTGTGACTTTTATTATGGACAAAGAAAAAACGCCCTCATTATGCTAAGACACGGGCTCACCTCGTTTCGTCCTTACCTATAAAAGTCCTTTTAAAATGACACGCTTAACGCTTCCACCACAAAGATATTGCTTTACAGGTTTTTTATAAATTTCATAGAAAATTTCCTCTAAGAATTTAACCTTCGAAGAATTCTTCAGCGGTTTATCTTAAATTCAGATCAATTTTATGTTTTAACGTAACGACTGTTTTCATAAAAACCGTAGTTGAGTCACTTATGTGAGTTTTGAAGTGTTTTAGGAAAGAACTTGATAAACATCTTAATTGTATTAGAGTAATAGTACTTGGTTTAAAGTTAAAAAACTTTTGATAACAGTTAGTGTAAGGCACACCTATTACCTAAATTATAATCTTGAACTTAAATAATAAATTTAAAACACCCCGGATTGGTTATATTTGGATATATTCGATTGTTCATCCCTATTTTCACCGCCATAACTTTTGGGTAGGGAAAACGATATCGATCAAACTTAGCTAATAACATGTTCAATTAAGTCACCTTTCAAACGAAAAAAACTACATCAAAATCGCTTCATTCGTTCAAGAGTTATGATACCAAAGACAGACACACAGACAGACACGTCAAACTTATGGCAAACCTTGCGTCCGGGGTTAAAATGGAGAAATAAATTTTGAATTGGCTTTTTTTTAGTTTAGGCATCTCATTACCTGTTAGACAAATTTAATAACATAAAATCAAAATTCCACTCTAAGAGACTAACCAAATTTAAAGGGGATTACTTCAGCAACCAATACGTTCCAATGAGGAAAAACGAACACTCTACTGATTAATCTTGTTTTTTCAGCCATTCCTCCGCTCCGGTTAGAAGTATCCAACGAAATGACTAGGTTACTTTGAAACGGTGAATCAGTGCAATTTCTGCTCCAAATTATACTGAGTACACTTCATATTTCCCAGCATATTCTATCAGCCGTTTTTCAGAAATCCTGGCTAATCTATAATTTTTTTAACAAATGACTTACAAAAACTGCACACTGCACCCGAATAATCAGTAACCATTCGTGATTATATTCGTTGCTTGTCCTAGATAGCTGACAATATATTTGGACGTAGCCTGGATACTTGGATTATTCGTTTGAAATGACGACATTGTTGATCCTGGTTATCAGGAGTTCCAGTTGTATATGATGCTTGATTAGACAGAAGTATGGACGTTTGCTCTGGGTCGCATACTAACTAGAAACCATGAATGCTTTTAAATGAGATGAGATGTTCTTAGCTGTACTGTTTGGATTTAAAAAGTTTTATCATTTACATAATATATTTATGGTACGATACATCTTTCACATTTGCTGAGAATTAGAATTCTCTTCCAGCAGAGTTTTCCTCAAGCATCACAACATTAAAATTAAGAACATAAACCTAAATAGTCATTTTTAACAATAATTTTCCACCTTCTCGCTAATTTTCACCTACTACCAGGTAGTATTCCAGCAAAATAGCTTAAACATTGTTATTTACATGTTGAAGGGAACTGTGATTTGGTAATCTAAAGGCAACCATAGTGCCTATTACTATGATATGCAATTAGGCCGCTTCGGTCAGATTTACCACTAACATAATTACGGGGAGAAAAAGTTCGAATGCTTGAATTATTTAATTAGTTAAAAATGAAAACCTCCTTTCATGTAATGACCTACATAACTTTTACCACGTTATTTTTATGTTTTACCTACGCAGTTGTCTCGCTTCAGATTCACTGGAGCCATCTACATACGAAATTTTAATACCGTATTTTTCTCACGGGGTTTAATATTTATTAAGCTCATTCTTGGACGTGTTCTATTTTAGTTTCATAGCTGAAGTAAAAGTTCCGTAAAATGGTTAAACACCAGGCGGCCATGTTGGTTACGTCAAATTGACGTAATGTCCTGGCATTAAAATCTTATTTGTTGTGTATTTATGTATGTATCTTTTTTGTAGATTGATCAAATGAAAAATGATCTATTAAAAATGTTTCTGAATAGGATTTGGTCTAGAAATTGATCAAACCTAAATTTTTCGGTCCACTTTGTAACCGCAAATATTTTTTGTCTACAAAAGCACCACAATCAAATAAAAGTAAATTAATTTGGTGTTGGTTCAAAGGATTGGAAAGCCAGTGTTATTACCAGCACACGAGAGTCATAACATCTTTACTTCTACATGGGCAACGTCTGGGTTGGTACTCTCCATTTCTGCTGTGAAGCAGTTCGCTGTGTTGATTGTAGAGACAGTGTAATTACCGACATGAGTGAAATAACATATTTAGCTGTACATAGGCGGCACATAGGCGGTATTCTTGGCGTTCCACGACTTCAAGGGTATCGTCGTGTCAATAGTCGGTGGTACTTTCCATCAGGTGAACCGTTTGCTTGATTACCTATGACGTTTAATAAAAAACAATATGTTCTCGCAGAAATAAAAAACATGTTATTTAAACATGAACGAAAACGCAAAATGAAAGATAAACACATCCTAAAATACTCTGAAGCAAGGTTTCTAGGGAAAACGTTTCAATAAAGCAGAACTACCTAACGGCCGGTGTAACTGAATTTCGTACATAAGCGGTTTGGGATAATTTCATGCCAAAGCGCAAACATTGTTGCGAAACCGTAAACTTCTACTCGGTTTTGGCTTAAATAGTTATACGCTTTGCGAATGTACGTCAGTTATAATAACGCTATTGCAGTCAGGACCTTTTCGGACTGCTCTCTAAACGGATTGGTTCCTAGAATTTAACTAAACTTCATGTCGTGTCAGATGTAAACGATCACATGTTTCGATGATTTATTCCATTCTAATACCAAAATCTAATACCACTTGGCATTCGTTTGTATTTTAGTGCATCATTTTACAAAGCCCCGCAAATAGCAAGCATTTATTTACGCCAGTGGTCCTCAACCTTTTGACAGGCCGGGCCTCAAATACATTTAAATTAAAGAGTCGTAGGCCGCAAGCAGCACCCCCATCCCTAGCTTACTAGCATTTTAGTAGGTATCAATTTTATTTACATAGCACGCCTTAAGTTTCTGTAATGGGCATAAGGCATAAGTTGACAGTAAATAGAAACTCTTGGCGGACAGCATTGCAAGCATTGCTGCATACGGCCAGGCGAGCCGGGCTTTACATTGAGGATAGCTGATTTATGCTCTACTTCGAACAACAAATGTGACAAGCGTAATCATTCAATTCTAGAATCACGCTCAAAAGTCAATTTAATTAGATACATTTCACAAAAGAAAAAACATCACAAGAAAATAGGGACAGCGAATCTTTATTTTTCCTGAGTTAGAGAGTGGTCAATCTAACTATAACTTTACAGTAAAATTAAAACATCAAGCATTAAACCACAAAAGTGAATCCGAATACAGCTTGAAAAGTAACGTGAATAACAAACAGTGCCTACATTGAAAGGTCAAAATGACCCTAACCGTACTTGAGCTCGAAAACACTTGAAAATCTTAAAGGACAATGGAACTGCGGAGTTGCAAAATGCTCTTTTGAAAATAAATGTCCACAACGATTAGGGCACGGCTGCATTAACGCTTTCGGTTGTGTCATGTAATTACAACTTGTTATACAACTATACCTGTCTCAACTTTTGATTCGCTTGAGCAATCTTCATGCAAAATCTCGCATTTCTTGCATTTAGGGGATGAATTAAAAAAAAACATTAGAACTATCTGTACTCAGTGATTTGATATGTGTGTTGATAGATCAGTCAGACAATAACATATTTTTATAAATGTACCGAAGATAAGCAGAATAACGAATAATTTTTAGTCTTCACTAAGTAAGAAATGCAAAAGAAAAAAAAGAAAATTGCGCTCAGATGTTCACTTTGCCGACACAAATTTTATGACTACAAAATAATTTTTAACTGTTTACAGTTTAAAGTAAATTAAAATGTCGCTTTCAGCAGAGAAAACTAATTTTAGCTAAAAGAGGAAACAGACAAATAAAATCTTAATCCATATTAACAACAATTTCTATGACAGGGTTTGATGGCTGTGAGCAAAATTTTGTTTTTCATAAAATAGATTTCTGGTGAAAACAGATAAAAATAATGATAGAGCAATGTCGGAAGCGATTCACGCGTGTGGCCAGTGAAGTGTGGATCGGGCCTTATTATATTTGTTGACCGTACTTACATGAAGTGCGGTTACGTATAATATTAGGACGTGAGACGCTGCTGCGATGGGAAGAAAAATAAGTATGGTTGGCAACCCAAGCAGGTGATAGAAAAAATATATTTTTCATTTTTTTTGTGGAATTCCCGACTGTTGTTATTTGTGTTTTACTCGTAGTTAAAACGTTTTTTAGATTGTGGCTGATTATGAAAAATCAAATTATAATCAATTAATATATTTTTATTCTGATTAGATCCGTCAAAAAAAACTGTACTTGCTGAATTTTAAAATTGACTTGTACATTTGAATTATTGAAACCATCAAATTCCACGAAAAGTTTTTCGTCGAAATTATTACTTTCTTCAACTCGATTTATTCATCTTTTGATTTTGGTATAATAAATTCATAAAAAACAGTACATTCAAAGTCAGACTAGACTGAATGGAGCTTGTTTCAAAATAATGGCTTATCCGTACTCTTGCTTGAATATCGGTTATCGAATTTGAATGCTAAAACTTAAACAGGTGTTTTTGTAACAAGGAAACAGCGATTTAATAAGAAATGAATAAATCTATCTGTAGTTTGCTTTACAAATAAAAACACTGATTTTAATTTCGAAACAGTTTATATATTTTAGTAATTTAATACATTTTTGTGCTCTAAAAAGTGGAAGAGTAGAAATATCGCTTTTTATCCAAAACTCAATTTATTTTGAGATTTTTTTTTCTTTATTTATTGAGACGCTTTTAAACAATGTCAGCCTCATTGAACATAAACAAAATATCAACAATAATACTTAAAAATAATAACAACTATCTTAATATATTCACTATCGGACTTCAAAAAAAGCTTTATAGATATAAATCTCATTTTAGCAGATTCCGAAAAGTTTTCCGGTAAAATGCATTGAAGAACACCAATATTGTTTTTAGATACACCAAAAGTTCGAAAAATTTGTTCTCTTTCACGCTCGACCCGGACACATTCCATCAACAAATGTTGCTCATCCTCAACAGTTCCACATCTCTCACAGTTAGGTGAATTAACTTTACTCATTAAGAAGGCAAAGTTATTTAATGGGACGTGCCCTGATCGAAGCCTGTGTGCAATTACAACGTTATTTCTATCTATGCTACTAACAGAAACCCAAGGAATACGAGGAGGCTCGCAAACTATTGCTCTATATCAAATTCCTTTATCCAAAGATTTTTTATTAAAATATTCTTGCCACCTCAGATAGCACAAGGATTTAAACTTGGGTAGGATTTCAGAACAATTTGGAAGACAGTTAATTTCTTCACCATCGGTAATCGCAAATTTTGCTAGTTTATCAGCTTCCGAGTAATTATTCTCGTAATGGATTTTATCGCATCCCTAAGTTTACATGGACATCTTTACTAAGGACGGCTAACTTAAATTTACACCCAATTCAAATTAAGTGAGTAAAATAAAACGCGAGATCGCTACTCGCTCCGCTTATCAATAACCCCGCTAAAATATTCCATTCATACATCCCCAATACGTTTTAGATTAGCATTTTAACTCGAACCTTCCCAAATATTGTTTCGAATAATTGATTAGAAAGTGGCCCTTTGATTTGATAAGCCCTGATCGCTTTCAGTAAGTGCTTTCGTATTAAATGGGGCGTTATATACTGAGGTTATTTGATTTGAGATTATGGTAAAGTTTGTTCGGATTAAAACGGGAAGGATGGGGTTATTAATAGGTTTTTATAAACGAAAATATTTTCTTCATGACTTTAGATACTTAGATTATTTACCAACTCGTAGTGACAAACAAGTTTAGAAGTAGCTTGCAACGTCAACTTTACAAAAGTAGTTAATTAATTAAAAGTAATTACACCACCATATATAAGTGGAGATAAAAAAAATATGTCACATATATCAAGCAAAGATGAGTGACTTGTAGTTTCAACTTATAATGGACTGTAAACAGATCAAATCGGTAAAATGGATATTGTAATATCTAAACCAATGTTAAAACAAACATCAAACTGTCGAACTTTTTTAAAATATGCAAATAACGTTTTTTTAATAACTCTTTCACTTTCACTGTGAATTTGCAACGTAATAGCTTTCCCCATTTTAAGGGAAGAAAAAAGTTTTATTGCAAAAGTTTGACCTCCTGTTGGTACCCTAGCTGTGAGACTAACCCATCTGTAGTCAAGGCCGATTTGCGGATGGTCAGGAAATTCACACCACCGTTTCAGTACATTAGTACGTTTCAGAATCATAAGAAATCAAGACTTAACAAGTTGAATAGGGTCGACAATACTTTTTATACTAAATACAGAATATTTTAATGAAACTTATGAATTGAGGACGTGGTAGCTCAGTTTGTTACGTGCCTTAATTAACCGACTCGACAGGTCGACAGTTCGAGTCTCAGGTTGCCGAACATTGCAGCTGCCATGTTCCTCAGTGTGCCCGGTTAGAGGCGCAACCTGTCACACTGGGACTGAACATAACATGCGAAATAAACACTTATCGTAATCAGCGACCGTAGACTATGGACGTTTGCAATACCAGGGGCATGAGCGTAACTACGTATACGTTGCCAAACCTCTTAAAACCAAGAAGAACCCCATGCAGTATTCATCAGGGAAAGCTGTGCTAGGAAGAAGCTTCTTTGAAAGCATAGGGTCCACGACCAGTCACTAACTAAGGTATGAGTTTCCCTGATGATGTTGAGCTAAAACTGTAAGAAGTGACCGTGGCTATCAGTCCAAGCAATCCCTCAAAACACTCCCCACTATACAAACGGTACAACAATGTAATAAGTTTCTTGTGAGCAAGCAAAAGCTTGCATTCTATATTTTAAAAGAATGTTATTGGATGTTGTGATGCAACTTTGTAAAATTAAATTTCTGACGACGAAGTACGGAGCAGTAATAAAAGTATTACACTGCGAAGAAAATAGGATAACCTTCTGTATTACAAATTCATTTAAAAAGATCCACAGATGAATATCTTTTCTTGTATATAGATAAAACTCATGAATCTTTAAGGCTTTATTTTGGGTTGTACAAAAATTTACGTTTGAGCTGTTTTAAGACAACCATTTGTTTTAAATTCCACATAAATAACAATAAAACACATGACCAAAACTTTTCACACAATTGTATTAGTTTTTTATTGCCAAGAATAATATCCCGAAACGATGCGAGAACTCCTCCAATATGACAATGCAATCCAATAACAATAAAAATCGGTAATAAAAACCAGTCAAGACCGATTTGGATCCATTCAAGAGGGTTCCTTACAAAGTTTAGCTCTACATATCTGTCAACGTCGCGAACATGGCAGAGGTTAGCAGAATTTCCAAAATGGCCGGTGTGAGATTTGTTGCCACTCGATGAAAAATATATTTGTGTACACGAAATGTGTCTGTGTGTTACAATGTCTTGGTATAAATATGAAAAACTATCATATAAATCTTACCCTTGACCTGTTATTGATCTGTTTTTTTTTTCTTTAGTTACATAAAACCACAGCACTACAAAACCATTAAAACCATTTAAAGTAAACTTAACAATTGGTCAATTACGGTTTAATTTTTTTAAATGGAACATTTAAGAAAACGGTCAATCATTTTATAAAGACAAGGTACAACTTATTCTACATATAAATGAGTAATTTAAAAATAAATACAAAAGTGCGTGTGTATGCGTGTATGTGTGTGTGGATGCGTGTGCATGCGCGTGAGCGTGCATGTGTGTGTATTTTTATATATTCCATTTTATACAACCATTTTGTTTTTCATAACTTTTTTTGTCAAATATTTGTTAGTATTAGAAAGATGTAAGCGAACACTGTTATGTCTATAAAAGTAACGTTCAACTATCCAAACTGATTATTTTCCCCATAAATTGAGCAAACAATATGCTTTTTGTAACTATCCAACTATCAATATCTGGGTACAAGTTTGGAAACAACACAAACTTCTTAGTACGGCGCTAGGTTCCGAACAAATACTGTTTCAAATGTATACGAAAACTTTAGTTCTGAATTCTGACGCTGAAGGATTTGTTGGCCGCAAACATTGTATTGTTCAATCTACGGAGATATTTTGGTATCGTTTTCTTTGAATGATACTTTGAAACTCCTTATTGAATACAAGTTTCCGAGACGTATTTACGTCTAGTTTATTTGAAGTGGTTTACAAATGTAATTATAAACAAGTTTGAGATTCTTCAGAAATTTAATGTTTTATTAAGAAACTTTGACTACAGCCTACACGATTTGGTTTGTGTTGTGATTTTACAAAAAAAAGTATAAAACGATGGTTGAAAATCTTTTCCTAATAAAGTCTTATAAATTAGTTTTTAATAGAGGATTTTTAAATAATCTAAAGACTTCCAACTTTTATTCGTAAAAAATTTATAATTGAAATCTCTCTCTGAAAAGAGAATAGGCAAAAAAAGAAATCGGAGCTATTCAATCTCCCACACAAATTGGAAGAGTTTACCAAGTATCCAGAATTGTATCAAAAACTGAATACGCCAGAGAAAAAATAAACAAAAGAGGCTAAAACTTACGTACCGTAAACTTGTTTACTGAACTATTTACGGATATAAAGAAAACACGAAGGGGATCGCAAAAGCTTTTTATCTATATTAAGATTGACAAATGACAGAGAGTTTATTGGTTAAAATGTTGCTGTGAAACGCTATTCTATGGTTAAAAGAGAGAGAAAAAGTTGAATGTAAATAAAGCTGTGACAGGTGGTTAGTAAGAATGTGTAGTAAATGTGTGGTTAAGAATACCGTTCTATTACAAAAATATATTATACTACTGAGGTAGCTAGTGACGTAACTAGGTGGTGACATAAACGCAGAACCCCGACGCGAGTGGGATAAGGGCCCCAAAAGTTCGAGTTAAATATGAGTGAAGATCAAAATAAAAATGGTGCCTTTTTTTGTAAGGGAACCTTCCCCCCATCCGATGAATCTGATGAAATAGCCACAGGCTTGAGCCTCGTACGGTACTTTTAGTTGGATTTTTTACTTAGGGCCCCGGACGGTCTTAGTTACGTCACTGAGCATACAATCAATGCTGTTAAATATGTTGCATATGGAACCAGAGGTATCACTTGTATGTTGCTGACTTGCAGATTTTATAAAATAACTCGTGAAAAAGATGACCTTGGTGAAAAGTCATATTGTAACAAATTTATAGTTAATACTTAGAAACTTGTTCAAAAAATCATTACAAGAACTTAAAACCAATGTTAATCTATGTACGCGACAGGTTTTTATATTGATGTTAGTAATTCTGCTTTCCACCCGCAACGGCAGTATGTCACGTGCGTTAGATATTTGATTGATGGACACGTCAAGTACCTTTTTAGCGCAAATTGTATAGGCTCGTGCCACACGAACCGTTCGATGTGTTAAAAGAAAAAAAAGCAATTTGTCAAGCAAAATGTTTACTCACGCGACTATATGAAAATAACTTACTCCTTATGAAAATAAGTCTTTTTAGCTTTTTAGTGCGACAAAGTGAATGTGATGCTTATGCTGTGTCAAATTATGAGTAGGAGGAAAAGGCGTTATAAGAAAGTAATACGTAAAGTAAAACGAGCGTGTTGAATATCCAGTTCTTAGGTTTTAAAAACAGTACATCGTAACTGTGATTCTTTATAAAATTTGATTTGTGTAATGAATATCTTTTTACCCGATTACGCAAAATGGAGGGTCATATCAGTACAGTAAATAATTGATTTGCTATCATTTTTTATCGATGACAGAAAATAAAAGTTTTTATATCACAAAATTTAAAACATAAAGGAAAGAGAGCAATTACTCCTATATTAGAACAGAAAAAAGTTCGTTGGATTGTTTAGTTGTAGTTAAAAACTTGATAAGCTTTTATGTCTTGTGATATTTACATAAAAATTGACACAAAAAACATGAAACCAAGTACGTTTATGATTAAAAAAAGTAAATTTTACATGGAAAAAAGCCTGTTTAAAGATCTCATTTAGCTTGTTAGCTTCGTGATGGAATCTAATTTGAACGATACATCGCTTGTCCATTATGTTAACCCCACACCTGTATACTCGATTATCGATTAGCTTCACCATGAACTGTAGAAGCATTAAATCTGTATGTAAAATTAATAATTTATCCACCTTGTTAAACTACTAAAATATTTAACAGAACTTATTTCGAATTTCGAAGTTAGTTCCAAAAAATTGATACTTCTTTGCGAGAAATTGCAGATTTTAATGACATTGACATTGCTGAGTGTGTTTCTTTTATGGCATTGGCAACATCATGGCAATAACTTTGAGTATTTTGTCAGTGTCAATTTTTGATTAGGGATGGAATGAATATTGAAAGGATGAAAATAATACATAGAATGATGAACGTTCTCCACACTTGTACAGCACCACAGATATTCAGTAGTTAAAACACCAGTATTTTATACATTAAAGTCTGCTAATAAACAAGAAAAGACAGTAAATTAAGATTTTTTTTACCTCAACTTCCCGTTACCGGAAACAAACTCATGAGTATAGTTTAAACCCTAGTTCATCATTTTTATTCGTCATATTATAAAAAAGCGCTAAATCAAATCGAAACCTACTTACTCATACTTTTTATTACAGTAAAAAAATCCAAGATTCGTCTCGAATGAACTCTCAATTATAGCGAAAAAAAACATATTCATTTTTAACAGCCTAATTGTAATTGTATGTTAAGTATCTCCCTCTTCTAAAATACCTCTAGCGTACTCTTGTTTGTTATTTCTTGTGAGTGTAGTAGACCTACGTGAGAGATCTTCTAGGTTGGTACCAGCCTCCTTACTATTTCTGCTGTGAAGCAATTCTTTTTCTTTTGGTTCGAAGGATTGGAGAGCCAGTGTAATCACCGTCCCGAGAGGTATCACATCTTTACTTATGCATGGGATACGCATTGCCGATACTCTTGCCGTTCTCAGACATCAAGGACATCATCGTGTCAATAGGCGGCATCATTTTCCATCAGGTTTACAGATTTTATGACAAACAATCATACTAAATCGAATGCCACCTTATCAAAAACCCCATAACTCATAAAACACATAAACCTAAGCCAAATTTCACAAAAACATCAGAAAGAAAAGGAAAGTAACGCAACAATAAATTATGTAACCCATAAAATTTCCAATATATAAGTTAATCTCATCAGTGGTTAGATAACTCTATATCTTATAAGATACTGATTCAATTTATTAGGCAAACAGTGACCCTTCGGATTAAGTAGTTTATTATCTGAGTAACAATAAAAAAAGAAAGCGGTCAAGCGGAAACCGCTTGATTTATCTGGGGTTCTGTTTTTAACTTGCAACAAAGATAAACTTATGAAAGTGGTTCAATAGGTTATGTTTTATTTAATTTAGTTTGGTTTCATGTAAAAACTAAATTAGTTACGTGAGTTATCCAAAAATATTAGTTTTAAAATTTAAGAAAAGATTTCTTAAAAGAAAATTTTTCATGATTAAACACAATTTTAAACAGAAAATTAAGTTTGATTTTTAAACAAGAATTACATTGTAATGTTTCAGAATTAAATTTACCATTTTAAATCGGAATTAATTTTAAATATTTTACCCAACACGGTATCAACGATCAAGCATACAAGCACAAAATACAGAAAGACAAATTTTTCAAAATTATCCCACAGTACCCTGAAATAAAGCATCATGTGCTTTTTAGAAATGTAAGTGAATATGTAGTAGAAAAGTTTAGTGTACCATAAAATGACTATAAAAATCTTCGTCTTCAATTTCATTAGTTAGAAAGCAAGATGAAATAAAAAGGACATATTCTTTCGACAAATATTCTTTTGTCTTTTCATTGTACTAATTCAATAACATTGAATCGACCTTGTGGTATGTTGCTGCCCAACCCATAAGTCCTTGCTTTGATTTCTAATTGAGGCGTATATTCTTTGTTTAATATAAGTTCTAGCTTTTCCCCGCGTCTGCATGCTTCATAAAATGGCATTTAATAAATAATAATTTGGCAAAAATCTTACCTTACCTAATTCTTCTGAAAGCTTCCTTTTTTACTCGACTACGACGAAGCCAAAAGGAAGGGTTATGTTTTTGGCCGTTTATGTATGTATGTTCCACCGTAGCGCCTAAACTACTGGACCGATTTTAATGAATAATACAATTTTTGTACCCATGCATTTCTATCTGAATTATTTTCTTGTTTTGTCCCTTTTAGACCCCTTTTTTGATGTGATTGGGTTACAGTTATAATTTTTTATACATCATATACACTCTCTAATTAAGGATAGACTTAAGGGAGCTTATTAATGTGCACCACTGAGTCCCATTCCCAAGCAGTTAGTGCAAATTTACTTATTGACTGATGCATCATTTTACTGTTCTGTGTTACTGTTCTGGCAGGAAAACTTAGCTCAGCTGCTTTTGCAGTCCGTAAAATAAGACTACTAACTAATGTTGAGACGGCAAGACTGGTTTATTTTGGTTATTTCCATAGCGTCATGTCGTATGGTTTACTGCAGTGTGGTTCCGCAGCAGATATTCAGACTATTTTTGTATCACAAAAGAGGGCCAATACATATTTGATTGAATTTTATATGTTTATAAAAACTTTGACTTTTTCCCTAAAAACTGTGATCGTCATAATTTTAATACCAGAAATAAGCACAGACTTGCGGTTCCCAATCTCAGGCTTCACAAAGTTGGTACATAGTTCACTTATTGGTTACTGTGTAAAAATATTTAATTAACTACCACTAAACATTGTAGCCTTGCCAATGCATAATTTAAGCCACTTATTAAGAAGTGCCTAATGAGTAAAGGCTATTACAACCTAAAAGATTATTTTGATGACAAGAACTCATGGCCATGATAGTTTGCTCTGTTGTTTATATTAAGTTTAAGCAAGTTAAGTTTATTTCGTGTTCAGCATTTTTGGTGTATGTATTTATTTGACGTCCAAAAGTATTTGTAAAAATCTATTTGCAATAAATGATTTTTGATTTAGATTCAAATACATTATCGCCAAAGCGGCCCTTTTAGCCTCACTGATGGTAAGTAAGTATGCGAAAGTAACAATCCTTATTAGTGCAGATGATGACGCAAAATGCTATTAGGAAAGGTTTAAAATAGATTAAGCTCATTATGTGATTACTAATTCTCTTTAAAGCCTAGTGTAGCATGTTAGTCTAAATAAATATTTTTAAAATATAAATCTGACGTTCTTCATTCAAATTCAAATGTATTATAGTATATCATTTCTTTATTCAAATTCAAACGAACTATAAATGTATATGGATCTTCGTGTCATTTAGGAATGAGAGCGCTAAAATAATTGAAATTCAATTGTGCAAATTGCGACTTTTGGTCGTTGTAGGTCCTGAAATAAGTGAACACCAAAATCAGTTTTCCTCATAATGCGAAGATACTATAGCATGCCATAGCATCCCTTAAGCGTTCTAAAAGTGCTATGACGTACTAAGCTATGCTATGATGGCGGTTAGCGCCGGGTTTTAATCTCTGATTTTACTCTTATGAACACGGAACATCAATGGTTGTACTGTTTTAACATACAACAGTTATTTGAGTAACAAGTTAGTTTATATCTTTCATAGTTTCTAGAAAATATTTATTTATACTAATATTATAATGAGGTAAGGTTTAATATTTATAATGAAACCAAAAGGTTACAGTACTATTATAAGAATTAAAAAAATAAACAAAAGTTTGTAATTACACCAATATCGAAGGAGATTGGTACCAATGGTCAGATTTAACTTGTCTTTGCTAATATGTTTGTAAGTTTTATCAGGAGGTAATCAGATTTCAAAAAAGTATTTTACCAAAAATTTAGTATTTTTTATAAGGTCGTGTAATTTGTAACTTCAATTCAATTTTTAAATTTAGCACATTCCTTTCGTTTATGTTCGTCTAGTCACTGCAAAATTAAATCATAGTATGTTTATAAGCTTTGTGCATATATCGGTAATCTATCGGTAAGTGTGAACATCACTAAAAGGTCCCGAGACAGAAAGAGATAAGCGGAGCTCGACAGATGCTGTGTAAACGAGTAAGTTGATAAATATTTCTTAAAATAACTTTGAAATAAATAAATTCGGAGTTTCTAATAAATAACTCATCTTTAAGGAAAATTTATGACAGTTTGTGATTGTAAGAAAGAAAATAGTGAAGCACATTTGATTGTTGACTCTCTTATTTTTAGGTTAGTTATAGTATAGTATAGGTTTCTATGTAAGTTGCTTAAAATTGGCAAAAAAATATATAAAACTCTTATTTTAGTCAAATCTAATCTTGTTTTCTTCAATTAATAAACCGTCTTTATATATTTTTTATCCTAAACATTCTTTACACGAGCTATGTAAGAGCGATTACCAAAAACGCAAAACGGAGGCAACATACACATTTTAAAAGGAAAACAAAAGAATAAAAACAAGGTCATCCCCTAAACATCAACCCCCTGAGCTATTTTGTAATGATCGCATTATTTCCCAGAAATATACAGACATACATGTACGGAAATAAAAAGAAACCGTATGAATAATTGGAGGCAAATGTTGGTATTAGATACTATACTTTATTATGAGAAAAAATACGAAAATCCTTTGAATTAGATTTGTGGGAAAACAAAAAATCTGAGAATAAAAGGGGAAAATGGGAAATGAATTTATATTATTAAGTGATTTGGTTTAATAGGATCAGGTCTTTGGCTACTTGAAATGGAATTAATTTTACAGATATTGATACTTCAATCAAACGACTTCTGGGATTTCTTGCCAGCTTAAATCTTCCTTAACTAAAATTTTCCGAATCGGTAGTCGAGTAATTTTTTAGAAAAATTTAAATTCATTTGACTATTCTCAGTATTTTAAAAGTTAACGGAATAAGGTATTTTATTATTTTAGTACCATAACGCATTGTCGACTTATCGCCGCAAATCGATCGTCTGCGACCAAAATCATTGGTGGCATCGTCTGGGCGTTCGGCAACCAATTTTATGAGAACCCATTTAAACCTAGAACTTAAAAGCGTCACATTTGTTCTTAACATCAATGAAAAAAATAAATGTGTTACGAATAGAATCGATGTCAAAATATTTTTTATTCAAATAGACTTAAAATAAGCACTTTCAATTCGTATTTTTTTTACTAGTATAGTATTCCTCTACGTTAATATTCGAAACCGATTTCAATGAGACTACAAATAGATAGGGTATCTTTGTGGACTTAAAAGTGGATATGACAGTTTAAAAAATACCCCATGCTTTATGGGAATACCAGTGCAACAAGATCCCTTAGGGAATCTTTCCAAGGGATCTTAGTGGACATCACCACTTTGAAAATGTAAATGGTTGGTTCTAGTTTGAAATATGATAAAGTTTTCAATCCGACAGATAGCTTTTGTCGACATCTAACAATTGCTCGAGGAAAGCTGATTCTTAGTTCTAAATATAACATAAACGTTTATATTCAAGTTTATGAATACAATTTCAGAACCAACACTGACTGTTTCATCTCTCAACATCCTCTACGTGTAAAGGTAAGATTATACTAGGACACTAGACACCGTACTTTGTATGTACACTAATGTATTTATGTAAACACTAGTATTTTTAATTGTGACATTTATTGACTTGATAAATTAAATAAGGATATCTGTCTTAAGTGCGAACATAACATAAGAAATTTTGTGACACAATTTCTGATGTATTCTAATCTCGCCTTTACAATTTGAAGTTAAGCCCCAACGCCTCAGGTATTTCAAGTTCTGAAGTCCCGTTGAAAAGGCTGAGTTCCGCTAACTAAATCTAAACTACGGCATTCCTTCTATGAAGATTACTATCAGTCATTGCATTATGTATAATGTTTTAGCAAGTTTCAATAGATCGCCTTTGCCTTATTATTGAAACAATAGTTGGTTAGGCTTCAAGTGTTTCTAACGATAGAAACTCAATCTCATTTGTGTAGCTAAACGTACCCATAATAAAACTTATAACGTACGTATGCAGAGAATAATATTTATTTATGTTAGAACTACGTAATGCGATGATACTTATGACGTTGTGGCGTGCTTATTTAATTAAACTTAATTATTTAAAGATAATATTATATACACCTTAATATCTAAAACATTTCATAACACTTAATCTAAAATAGCATTTATACATTAATACATATTTGTTATTATAGCTTTAATTATATATGTATTCAAAAACTATGGTCATCACAAATCAATTATTAATCATGTATAAGCAAACTTCGCCGTGACGAGAATTCAAGTTAGTGGAAACAAGTTTCTTGACCGCTACTCAATACGTCACCCATTGTTCTCGGCCCGCCGGCTCCGGCGCAGCCGCATAGCAACATCAAGTCAGTCGGAAACTCACTACGACGCGAAGCGCACGCTTGCCGCTATATGCTTTCTCGGCTACGCTATTTTGTACTTTGTTTCTTGCATACTAAAGTTGCTTTTTGCTTACGCTTCTTTTCGCTTTATGCTATAGTACTTTATTAACCGTATTTGTTAATTGTGTTCGGTAATTGTGTTCCGTGACTATTATACATTTGTGCAATTCACACACACCTTCCAAAATAAACTTGGTTAATAGTGAAGTATGGTAGTATTATTTGGTAACCGTACCGGTGACCTTTGCACCACCACACCCCTAACCACCAAAACGTCAATACTGAGAAAAATATGGAGTTATGTCTAAAGGTTTATTGTTGGACAACAATTAGTAATAGATCACAATTATAGGCAAATGTTCAGTTCTCACGATTTTTTATGTAAGAAATCATGAAGATAGTTTTTTTTATTTAACTTTATAAAGATATTACAATAACAGCAGATAATTGAGGCATTGTAAAACCACGGAGGTTTGTACCCAATGCTTAATGCGTATTAAAGCAATATTTTTAAACCCACATCTATTATTTTTCTTTTTTTAATTAGTTTTAGTTAATTGAAACCGTTTTTTGTAGATATCGTTATATAAGAACCCGATATTGAAATGTTGTTTTAAAAATCGTCTAACTGCAGACAAAGAGCTACATGGCTTAGATTTAAATTAATAAGATGGTTCTAGATAGCGCGAGTGTCACTGGGTGTATTAAAATCAAAATGTTGGAAAGTAGGGCGCAAATTGTAGGGATCTTTATTTAAAATAAATTTCTATCATTTTTAATAAGTATTAACAGATATTACTGGTAGATAAAATATTAAGACTCACCAATAAGTTGCAGGAGGACGAAGTAAAAAATTGTTTTTATTAAAAGATGCATTGTGTCCGTCATTGCTTTACATATTTCTTTCTATGCAACCACTTTAACTTCTGCCAAACATCACACATTGCTTGGCCTCAAAAACTCGAATGTTCTTTAAAACCATCTAAACATACGCGGTATTGAATTCTCTGTTTTGTAAGTTTAAGATTAGAATTAGTTTAGTTTTTCATTTTCAATTCTTGCAGTCTTGATTTCTTTGTAGAATTACCTGAAACAAAAAAATATACTTAGTTTCGGAGAGAGTCGTTAAATTTTTAAACACCGCACGCGTTTACATTTGTTCCAAAAAAACATAAGAAAAAAGGATCAAGTTTATTCAGTTTTTAGATTACCTTTTAAAAACATTGAAAACTGTTAAAATAATACAATATATTAGTAGCTAATACCATAATTCACGTAGCTTTAACACCCTATGGTGAGAGAATGCGATGCTCATGCGACAATACATTAATTAAAATGAAATCACATCACTATGGTATCATATTGCCTCGGTTTGACAGCAAGGCGAAAACATTGCAGGTCCATTTCTGATTTAATAGCATACACACTTCAACCTCACCGTATTATATGAATTCCCTCTTTGTTAATTATTGAGTGTCAAAGCCATTATGTCTGTTTAAATTCAATGATCACTCCATTAAAACAAAATTCCATTGAAATTCACTCGGTGAGTAGGTACGTATAACCCAATCGAGTTACGTTATTTGAAGAGATTGACACATAACATAAATGCACTCAGTAATTAATCCCTCGAGAGAGGTAGGCAGAGGTGTTAAACACCGCATTTCGCAAGTTTATGTTGAATTCCAGTGTGACAGGTTGCGAATCTGTCGATACTATTCGGGCACCATGAAGAACAAGAAAATTACAATGTACGGCAATCCGAGACTCGAACCATCGATCTTTCGGTCGATTAACCAATGCACGTAACAAACTGAGCTATCACGTCCTACCACGAAGAGATTGACTTGCATCTGTATTGAAGTTATACATACTCGTATGTTAGTTCAGGATAAAAATCATAATGTTTTCATTTATATCCATTTTATGTGACCTCGATTCAACTATACTAATCTACTAATCTATGCTAATACTAGTTTTCAATCAAATTCCTTAGAAATCGATAAGATTACTTGATCAAACATTTAAGAGATCATGAAAATGAAGCCCATTTCGATCCTCATTTCTTCCTCGTTTTTTTTTGAGGACAAAGAAACATCAGTAAGGAATCCTTAGGATTTTTGACTTTCTACACAACTCTCGAAGCCAGCGTCTTAGACTTTTGATTTTCAAAAATTTGTTGTCAGCGAATTTCCTATATAATTATAACTGTATTATTTCAAGTGATTATTATTACTATTCAGTGATTTGAGCTATGCGTTCATAAAGTCGTTCCGTCTTATAAGGACCGTTCGTCTACAGTTTGACTGTGTGCGTATCGACTTTTCTGAGAGAGCACGGGCTACGCACACTGATACAATGAGCATGTACATAAACGTCTGAAGGAACTAATAACAACCTAGGTCCGGCGGCCTTCGTGAGATGAAATGACAGAAGATCAGTTCACGGTTTTCGCATAGATAAGGGTATGGTTACTACTTGTCATTATATATACACATAATAGATCTATCTCAGTGTTAAGAACATATTTTAGTAGTTATTTACTCCAATATAAATAAACTATAGCGGAAATTTATGTTCCTACTTTTTGTTGATCTGTCTGCTTTTAATGTTATGTGATATTAAAAAACACATTATGTATCTTTTATATTGTAGTTGTGTTTATTGTTTTATTGAAACATTTAGTATACATTCTTGCCATGCCCTTACATGTATACCTATTTATATTAACATCTTTTGTACCCATTGTAATGTTACAAGCAATAAACGATTTGAAATTTGTTTAAATTATTACAAATACCACGTTTAGACAACTTAAAAAAGAGTTTTAACATCAAAATCGTTTTACTATAGGCTAAAATAAAAGAAAAAACAAAGAATTCCAATTTTGTTATCGCTTTAATACCATTATTTTTCCTTTCCCGAAACAGTTTTGTTAGTTTTGTATTCTCTCAGGTGTTTTGGCGAGATTTGCTAACGTTTGGCGTTGAATCATGAAACTCGTTAGAAACTTCTGGAAATAAATTGACTTAGCAACCTAGGGTTCGTCTACATTGGCGACGTGGTTTTGAGATCGACAAAAAGATAAGAGCAAGGGTTTATTTTCGCATTCCTTTTTTATAATATAATTTTACTTATGAAACTATTTAATAAATAAACGGAAAGTTCGTTAGTTTTATAAAAATAGATGGTTAGTTCTTCTTTTCCTGGAATGGAAGGCTCGAATAGATTTCTTCATCTTATTTCTTCTGATTAACTTAGTTGGGATTCCCAAGGCAACCAGTCGGGTGTCCGCGCACGTAGCCTGTGGATTGCACAGCTGTATCATTCTTTGATCTTGAGATTAAAGGACGTCACTGTTATTTCTGGTGAACAGGAGTTGCAGTGGTGAGACGAGTAGCAGGTGTGCAAAACACATTTTGTACATCTGTCACTCGTTAGTACTTGTGATTTTTTTTTTTAGCTTATTACAACTTGTGACACCACAGTTGACAAACGCGCGTTGTGAATCCCATTCCAAAACATATCAGAGAGTTTAAAGTTTCATGCAATTTGGGGTTATTTAAAAACTAAATAAAAATGTAAAAAATTAAAATGATTGTTAAATTCAACGTGTGCTTGTTAGTTACAAGCTTGTTAAAATGTTTACATAATTTTATTGAGTTCGATAAATACTTATTACTTCCCCAACTTGTTAAAGAAAAACATAAATTTTGTATCTACAGTTTATGATCAAAATTTAAATAATCTTACTATTATTTTAAATTTTATTCGTATGTAATTCCAAAGAGTATTTTTAGGTAAAATCAAAAACAGTCTGAACAAATTCTCTTCTTTAGCTTTTTAATAGTTAAAATAACTATATATATTTAGTTTAGACACGTAAAAACTTGTTTTTGAAATTCAAATGTCAGTTCAAAGTGTAAGTAAGAAGTAGACATTTAAATTCAATATGAACGGTCCTTTAGATTTTTATATTTAACTTTTCATACCATGAGGATTTAAGTTTTTGTTTTAAATTTCTGAGGTGCTTTCTCGTTATTAATATTTATTATTCCAGTTTCTTATGTAAATTTTCGATTAAACTTGTTTATGAATGAGGCTTCAAAGTGTTTTCTTAACTTTTTCAATGTTTATTATGTACGAGAGAAGATTACATTTTATTATGTTTAAATACAAAATCTATTTTCGTAGTCATCTTTTAAAGAGAAAACGTAGTAGCCTACGGATTTCGTAGTAATTTACTACGAATATTGTAATAAGATATATAAATATTTATATATATATTAGTCTTAGGAGGTTTTGTAGTAACTTTCTAAGAACTAATTAGAGCTAAGATATAGACAAGCATACATCGGCTTTGAAGGTTGTAACACTTGCATTCACTTCGAACCATTCAAACAACACTTGTAACATAAATTACTCACAAGAAAAAAAAACCGAGTTGTTCTGACACGATTAATAATATTTGTATGTCTAGTGACTGACTGAACATATGGACTTCCTAATGTAACAACATCGGCTTGTAAATATTTAGGTTCACAAATAAATATATTTAATTCGATTTGAAAATAATGTGATGATTTTATCATGATAACAGACTGAAGGTACTTCGAAGGTACGTACTTCGTTAGTTAAAATATGCCGCTAGATATGAAAATTTGCTTAACCATGCTTCTTTTTTAAAATTTTGGATTTTGTTACTTTTTCCTATGTATTTAGGTAACCATTTGACCGAAATATTACCTGATAGCAACGATGTGTGAAGAAATCTTTATTTACTCTCTGCCTGCATATTTAAGCTTTTATATACTATTTTACTATAAACATTTCAATCGCATTCACATTTTAATACAATTTTTCCGTACATTCACCAATAAAATATGTTAATTTTATCATTCAAAGCTATGTATACAAATTGCCCCGAAATTCGAGTTTGTTCGAGATATTTGCTTGTTTGTTTTGTCGGGAGACAAGTAAACAAATCGGAAGATTGATAAACTGGATTCCAATCCCATAGAGTAAACAGTTTAAAATCTCCTCCCGTTCCGCTCGGAACAACAAGCGTCGTCTCGCTCATTTATTTACATAGGAATCCGTTTTATCTGTTCTCATTTAATATGCATCGACTTTCATCATATAAGAGAATATCAAGTTGTATATGATCTTCTGTTGTTTGACCGTTTGCATTTTCTTATATCTCATTATATCTGAATTCAACAAAGCAAAGCGGGTATTTATTTCAATGTAAATTTAAAATCCGTGTATTTAAGGAAAACTAATAATTACCGTAAACTATAAATACTTTTATGGTAAAAGTATCACATGTTTATTATTGATGCTTTACTGATATTATTGAAAATTTATTTGCAAAAAAACATCGAGTTGCTCTCCCTTTCGCTATCCGGACAATGGATACGCTTAGCACATTGTTACAACGTAACGTTAGACTATATGGAAGTCAACGAAATGAAGTCTGTAGTCACCTTGAGACAAAGACAACAAAAAATATAATTTAAGAACAAAATTAATCATTGTAAAGTTCTATAAACTCTTAACCTAAATATGTCTTCTGGTATATCTCCTATTGATCTACTTTAAATTATAATCCTGAACATAAAAAATTTAAAAATCCCTCCACTGTTCTTAATTAAATTTGATCTAATTATGTGTGTTATGGTCTTACAAAATCAATTACAAATCTTTAAAAGTTATGTTAAATTACGCATAACTTTTATTTACAGTTAAAATATATAAGATAGAAATTGAATATTTAAAACAAAAAAAACCTAATGAAACTCATGTGGACAATGGAGTGTGCTATAGCTCTGGTTGGATTTCCACGCTGTATAGCGATGCTCAACCTTTGAGCGAAATGCAGACCAGCGTCACGGTCACGACTCTTTTTTTATTTAACACTTAAAATTTTGAATAGTCTTTTAAGAATGTTTGACTTTTTTATAAATTAAAATACTACTAATTACTATGTAAAACCGCTGTTCCATACAACATTACACAAATTTAGTTTCGGTAACGAGTATCGAATGATAATGAAACGAATCGGAGATAACGGCTCGAATTAATGGAAAGAGAATTTCGAGACGCCCTACTAACTAGCGGTTTATAAACGCCATACGTAAAACATACATAAATTCACGCCTTCGTCCAAAAGTTGTAGACAGAGAGCTGGCAATAAGCAAACTATCCTTCCAAGCTTCTTTCGTTTCCTCCACATCCATGCATGCATGTGTGTTTAAAGAGATCCACATACATACCACGGATGGGTACTTTATACTTTTAAATCGTATAGTTTACATTTTTTTAACGTTGACAATTTTTTAACACAATTTTCAAGTAGTAAGGGTCATTTTATGATTTGACTAAAATGTCTACCATAATCAGGTTCAGATAGGAGATGGTAATTTTAACCCTACATGTTTTTTCTTAAAATGACATCAATCTGGTCGTAATTCGTTTTTTTTTACCTGCTCTGCCACAGACAAAATAATACATACGTAATACTAACTTTGTAATTGACGAATTACTGACGGACGAAATTGTAATGGCCGCAGAGAGCCATTGGGGGATAGGGACGTTCCCGTTGCAAATTTTTGAGGCCTCTATCCAGCTGTGAACGTCTTCAAGCTGATCATAACGATTACAATTCAATAAAAATTGATGACGATTAGCAAAAACAGTGGTTTGTCACTTTTTTTACTTTTACTAAAATTTGTATGCATTTCTGATTTTTGTGTGTTATGTTTCCTTGTGTACATCTCTGAAGGTGAAGTAACATTGTTAATCCGAATTAATATGTTGAATTACCGGACAATATTCAAAGAGCTTGTCCACCTTATTAATGAACTAGCGACCCGCCCCGCCTTCGCACGTACGTTATGCACGTAATATACACATATAACCTTCTTCTTTAATCACTCTATCTATTAAAAAAATTGCAATAAAATCCGTTACGTAATTTTAAAGGTCGAAGCATACATAGGGATAGACAGCGAGAAGCGACTTTGTTTTATATTATCTAGTGATAACGCATATCTTATAATACGAACTATGAAGTTCTTTACTCTAAACCAGGTTTACCGCAAGCCATGTTTCATCTAAACAACTTAAATTAGGTATGTACAATTTCGATTTCCCTTAACACTTATACAGTTAACCCAAATCACGTATGCTAAGAAATAGTAGATCAAATCTATGGTTTTTGAGACATCGTGTATCTCTGTGAGTGTACCTTTAAAAGGTATTTCTTAAGATATTTATAGAAGGAGGAGATATATTTAAAAGGAAAGTGATTAAATAAAGTGTTACTCGAAGCAAGAGTTGTGTTACCATGATTTATGGATCGTCTTATCCGCTCGTGTGTAAGTTTATAATTGGTTTCCACAACACGCCTTACTACATACTTGATGAGCATAAAGGAATTCATGCTTAATGGCATTATTATGTATCTGGAATATTATAAGATTCCCTAAATCATATCCGGCATTACTGGTACTTTATTACACTGTACGACTTTGTGCCAAAATCCTTCCAGTTCGAAGGGGAAAACAGAAATGAATTTATGCATGTTTTCGGTTTTGATGACCCAAATTCTGTGTAAGAAAATAAGCAATCGATTTATATGGAACTTGACAAGGTTTATTGAATACCAGTTGAGATAGCAATCTGTTAGACTTTGTCTAGATACTAGAAATAGAATAGTGTTTTAGGGTTTTGTTAACTGATCATGTTAGGTAGATGTTAGTTTTTAATAAAAAAAACAAAAAATGGTTTTAATTCGTCCGCTGATTGACCGATTTTTGTGACATGATGTAATTTATGATGATGGATTAAGTCTATTATACAGAGGTTGACTTTGATCATTTTTTACGATCTCGTAGGCGCAGTGCTCTAAAACCGCCAGCTGTAAAACTCGAGGTTCCGAGTTTAAATTGTGGCTTGATGAGATATTATTTTAATGAACAACATTTGCTTTGGGGTCATGGATGTTCTTTAGCTATTTCTGTATGTTTTTAGTATCCATAGTAAAAACCTGTAGCTTCGTTTAGGACAAAGGCTGAATTGAATTTGAATTGTCCTAAGATATTATTCTTTCACTATATTTGTTTGGAAACTATATCATTTTCTCTGCATAATCCAACGCAAAAACATTACGACGTAACTTATTTATTCACATAAGCAATCCATTTCATATTACAAGTAAATATTTCTTTCTAATATAATATTTCTTTATCCTATAACAAAAGGACTGACGAATGAAACAAAGAAAGATGTTGTAAAAATCCTGAGTAAAACGAAGTCCATTGTAGGAGTCTGCCGCCATTTATATAACTCGGAACAGTAAGATTTTTAAATGTTTTTTCTAGTGCACCTTTTTATACCACTTTACAAAAAAAAGAAACAAACGATCATATGGCCCGACCCTGCAAGGACCTTTTAACACCCTTAAATAACCCTATTTGTAATTCTCTGTCTGTAATAATTTACCCAACAATAAATTATTATTATTATTAATTTATTAACAATAGAAAACTATACTATCGTCATAAAATTAAGTATTGTAGCTACATACATTATATCTATTTAAACATAAATTAAAAAAAAATCCAAGATTATTTTAAAAAGCATCAGTGGAAAAAAATACAAAAAAAAAAGTTTAAAGTCTATATTACGTATCATGACATATAGCCCAATGATAGACAAACGGACGGACGGCTTATTAATAAAATCTCCACCCCTTTTGTATCGAATACTTAAAAGAAAAAAAACTTTCTATGAAAAGAATCGCAATTTGCCAGTTCCATGTAAAAATAAATAAAAACTACTGTATCTATTTTTAAAAGCCTTTATTGTAGTATTTATTGAGACACATCGCAGCATCAGGTGTCGATTTATTTATTTATTTCGTATCTTTATTATCTGAAAGGAGATGAAACATGTTTTATGTGCTTTTATTACGTACTATCGTATGGATGCTGTGATCATTGACCGTACTTATATAAAACGGTATGAAAATTTGAGTTGTGTATTGTTGTTACAGAAACTTATACAAATTGGCGCAAAGTTAAATGGCAAGACCGGTTCAATTTTTGGAAAAAAATACTACTTAGGCAAAAGGTAAGTATTGAATAGAATTAATCACAAAATAAATGACTATACCTGTAAGATTTTAAATATTGAAACAATATATTTATAGTACTCACTTTATCCGTTATTGTTGTAGTTTATTTTTGCATGAATAATAAATAAAACCTACGGTTAACAAATTAGACGGCAATAACCTTATAATTTAACGCAATTTTAACTTTGCTTATATTAAAAAATTAATTATAGAGCGATACGTTTCATGACACTGATGATAAAAATTTTGTTTATTATTTATCTTATAAAATTAACTAAGTGCTCGAGTTACCTTTAAAAGTGGGTCAGGTCTCAAGTTTCCTAAAATTTAATAAAATCTTAAAATTGTGTTGATAAATTATTATTAGTTTTTAGGATATGTTATGTTGAGTAATAAGGATCACATTATAAAACAATTTAAGGGTGTTTAAAGTAACCTCTTTGAGTGAACTTTCCATAAATATTACATAGATTTATTACAAATAAAAGTATTCAATTAGTGTGCGTGTCGTGAGTGTAAACAAAAGGTAAAACAATAAAAAAAAACAGATAATGCTTACTACATTAACCTGCAACTACTATATTAAATATTTAAATAGTGCAAAGAAGCTTGTATTCTTGTCTTGATCTAGAATTTTGTTGATTTAGAAAACCGACTACAAACATAATCCTGTATGTTGTTTAATGTTTAAAAACCCTTTCTTAACTGACGTCTCCTACATATATATTATTTTGGGTGCCCACTTGTATGCCCAAATGTAATTGTCTCTGGGGCTTCTTGCCGGTATCTTCCCCGACATAAATTTTCCGAACCGATAGTCGAGGCATTTTTAAGAAGAATTTAAATTTATTTGATGATCCAAAGTTCTTTTTTTTAGTTTTTGATTTTGACTTTTGTATCTTAGTTCCACTTGTTTCTTCTTCCTTTCTTTGTTCTTTGTCTTACTTGTTTTGTCTGTTCATTGATTGTCAAGATAATTGGTTTTACAAGTACAGATTATCAGATCAAGGTAATTAGCAATAAGGATATTAAGGTTTAAGCAAGACAAGTTCGCGAGCTCTTATTCCTAAGGATGGGTATTTTTATGAACTAATCTGCTTAGTACAGGCCATTTATATCCTAATTAATATGAGGTGTTAATAAAATATATTTACGCAGTTAAGATGTTAGCCATAGATACGGCCAAAATCCATTCATCTCAATTTTCTTCACTAAGCGGGTCCTAAGCATTCCTATTTTTCAAGTAGCAACTAACCGTACATACTAAAATAATGGTTAAATAAATTAATTGGTGATTTCGGAGATTAGAATGTCAAAACATAGGGAATTGTTGTTTTTATAAATTAAGACATTTGCAAAATTTAATAAACAAAAATAATTTTGACGAAAAGAGAAAAAGTAAGTAAATCATACTTCTGTATAATTTTAGATTTAAATGATTTCGCATAAAAATTCAAATTTCAAACACATGACGATAATAAATCGTCATTCTCCTAAGTATCTACCTTTGATTTATATGTACATATTATACATATAAATGTAAGATGGTAAGGTAAATAGGTGCTTTAGTTACTTAGGCTCGTCGCAGCTGTAAAAATAACGATTTTAAAATAGTCATTTCACGGTGGAACTGTCTTACTACTTACGTTTTCTTGCTTTTGTCTGCAATAGTTGAGTTGGTGGCTTGCCAGTTACTTGTACGAGTATTTTCATTTTTATCATAACCCTTCTTTTTACTTTTCGCAGTCGGATAATAAAGGAGTATAAAAACCCTGTTTATTTGAGAAGAATACAGAACTTATGGAATCTTGAAATTTTATTTGTTTGTAAAAAATATGCATAAAACTTTAATCTTCTGTTTGAGTAACGCATGAGTGTTTCAAAGGTTAGTTTAAATTCATAATATCAAATAAAAAATAATTAATTTTCATTCAAGTCAAAGTCAGTTCCACTTTAGATTACCACTGACATCTATTCCTTATAAAATTGTGTTTATTTTTCCTCAGATCACTATTGAATAATTTACTAACCGTACTGACATACTCCTTATTTTACACATAAAAACACTTGTACAAGTAAAAGAGTTCGTTAAAAATACGGGTTTTTTGCAGAGCCTTACATTTTTGCGTCAGTTAAAAAGACTTGTACATGTGTAGACAGCACGTTCAAACGAGGCTCGAGTTATCTGGGAGGCAAGTCACGACTACTATCAGAACCTCCTAGATCCTCCGAAGCCGAGTTCAAGATTTCAACCTATCTACTTTTGTTCTGCAAAAGGTGTGTTTTATTGGAATGGAATTGATAAATCGATCAGTAGGCTTATGTTTTTAAGAAAAATCCCTCTGTATAGAAAAATTATAATAATTCTGAAAATAATGAAATTTACGAATCAACTTAGCAAACACATAAAACATTCATTTTCGAACGTAAAAATATAAAAACAAAAAAGATAAATCCCTTCGAGTCATTTTACGACCCGCGCTGCTCCGGTTATTCGTTGATTATAACATATTAAATAAAAAAAGAAAAAAAAATCAAGTGCTATTTTAAAAAAGATGTTCAAATGTTTGAAGCGAAGCAGTTAATTAATGAAACTGGCAAACATTGTACAAGAACATAAATATACTATTTATCGATTGGGTTTACGTAGCAATGACATACAAGAACTATTTTAAGATAGAATAGGTATGTTATTGACATTTTGCTTTGTACATCTATTTTAGTATTTAGTAAGGAGTTCTCCCATTATATACAAAGACAAAATAACTTACACGGTCTTACCGTTACCTGCAAGCACTATAACGGGAAAGAACAACTCCTTGAAACAACATTTTCAACGAGATGTCTTTGGTTATAAAACATATAACATAAACACTCACGCCGTTATTAACTCCTTGAGAGAGGAAAGCAGAGGTGTTAACCACCGCATTTCGCTTGTTTATATCCCAGTACCAGTGTGAAAGTCTGCGAATCCGTCGCCACTATCCGGGCACAATGAGGAACATGGCAGCTACAATGTACGGCAATCCGAGACTCGAACCTTCGACCTGTTAGGTCGGGTCGGTCGGTTGACAAATAATTACACATTCCCTAAATTGACCCGACATTGTACACATTTCCTAGGTTTCATATGTTTATGTATGCAACTAATTATGCCGGCCGTAGGTTTATTGCACCTGATTTAAATCAAAATAATGCGTTGTAAATAATTTACCCACAATTTATTTCCCAAAACATCAACGTTTTAAGTCTTGTATAGGAAACAAAATTAACGATCAACATGTATTGAGTTAAGGCACAACTTTGTCCGTTTCCAAAGAAAAAAACTGACATAAAAATATTTCAGTACAGTATTGAGCTGAATCCAAACGACTCAAGTTTCGTTACTTTGCTCGGCATGCAGTTTTAATTCATTTGCTGCACTTTTGTCTCGGTAGCCCAATCAATATTAAACCCTATTTCTTATGCTATAAAGTCGCATCGAGTTTTACAACAAAGAGAATTTCAGATCACATTGCGGTATGCCACTTTAGAGATGTCTCTCCATAAGAATGTTGTAGCCATAACTTTTTTAAATTACCTCTTTGTGAAGATCCGTGTTTGTTAAAGAAAAATAGCCTCTAAAACAAAGAACATAAAGAATAAACATAAGGACAAAGGTGTTCAACAAAAAATAAAACACAATAATATGGACATGCTTTCAATACTAGACTTACAAATGATTTTGTTATATGATAAGAATACTTATGCACAGTGGGCAACGCAATGTTTTGTCTTTAAAACACCAAGGACATTGCGGCGGCGGTATCACTTTCTATCAAGTTTTTCCAAGAAGTTGTATTAAAATAATAGAAACACGTGAAAGCACATTATATAAATAATAATCACAAATCAAACATTCAAAAACAAAATAATAAGAATCAAACTTCAGGTAAGAACGGAAAAGTACAAACAAGTACAGAACTGTAAGTTTGTGTAATCAATCACGCCCTCGTTCTGACTGAACAAACTAAATCGTTTTCTTAAGAACCTAGGTATATATACTTTGTTAAAACAATGTACCAAAAACCTTGTAATAATAAAAGCGACAAGACCTCCATTTGTAAGATCGTTTTTAGTTCATTTTATACTTAATGTTCTTGCGGAGGCTTATTTAAAGGGTCCCGTTTTTACCCTATGGCTACGGAACCCTAAAAGGTAAAAAAATTGTAAATCAAAAATGAATTGGGGCTTGATTTTTTCGAAATGTATCGTCGCTTTTTTTTTGTTTCTTCAACGAAAAGATCTAAAAATCTTATAAAATAAGTTAAGCTTATAAATTAGTACGGAACCATTCATTTGCGAGTCCAAATCACTCTTGACCGGTTTTCTTTTGTTCGTATTGTAATGATCGATTAATCTTTGGCAAACTTTCAGATTCGTTACTGTACCTAATACCGGATTGTATCTACAGAACAGATGCGTCCAATTTATTGCTTAACCTTTCCCTTTGGATGGAATTGAAGACAATAAATTATACTTGAAACCCAAATAAGAACCGTTAGTTACGATCTGCCGAAATGCCCGCCTAATGCTCGATCATTCTATAGATTAGATAGGTTTCCAACTCTTTCAGATTTGCTTCCCACTTTGATTTAGGGACGTTGTATACGGGCGGGGATTCCTACAGAGAAATATTTGGCGTTTCATCCTTGTTCCAGAAAACATGATCGTTTTCCTTACTTTCAATGCACCATTTTTTTGTATACGTATGTGCTGATCTTGAATTCTGGAATCCTGAGGCTTTGATGATTTAATTATTGGTTGGCCCATGAATAGACGTACTGTCGTGTATCTAACAGCATGTAATACCGTTTATGTACATTCAAGCTGGTACATGTATCAGAAGGCACACATTTTTTTCCATCAGTCATTGACACTGTATCCCATAATAATTTTTTGTACTACTGGAACACTCGCATCATCCACAGCATGTCATTACGAAGTCTTATTAAAAATCAAATTTGCAAATATGTCAACGAGGTCAGGTCAGGTTTCACCAAGTGCGGGACCAATTAAATATTGTTTTCCTTACATGGAAATGGTTTGTTAAAAAAGAATATGATTGAGTTCGTGCTATGGAAAAAATTTAAATTCCTATGATATTAATTTTCCCTCTATTACCAAATAGTCTAAACGGTATGTTTTTTTACAAATACTAACAAACAAACAAACATTTATACTTATATATAAATAAAAATAAATAAATAACCACATCACGACACACACATTGACTCAGCTCTGCACTAAGTATCGTAAGAACTTGTATTGCAGGTGCTAAGCAACGATATGGTATATACTAAATAAATAAGAACATAACATCCAAGACCGGCAAGCGAAACAATGCGTCTTGCAAATAACACAAAGTCCCGCTCCCGCCGGAATTCGAACCCGGAACCTCTAGCGTAGCAGTCGGCTGTTTACACCACTGCGCCACCGAGGTCGTCATGTATATGTATATGTATGTGTATTTTTGTTTATTTATTATTCTTTTGTTAGTATTATTTTCTTGTATTTTATTTTGTTAGTGATCCTTATTGAGCCGCTCATAATAACCATTTACTAGTCACACGACTTTTTGGACTACAGTACAGTTATAGATTAAGAAATTACTATGTGTCAGTTGTAAATTTTTACATTAATCTGTTTCGTATGTATTAAATAAATAAAAAACTCTACCCAATTCATATGAAAAATCCGGGTAAAATATTTGATGGATCATTAAGAGATGGGAATGCTTCAACATTTTGCTTAAACCATAACTTACTCTAACTTTGAAATAAAAATAATTTTTGCTTTACCTCTTTTAACAAATATAATAATCATCATAATATCCACATCAAAACACATACATTGACTCAGCCCTGCAAGACATAATTTCGTATAGCTGGCACTAAGCAACGATATGGTATATACTACATGCTCGTAGATAAGAATACAACATCCAAGACCGGTAAGCGAAACAATGCGTCTTGCGAATAACACAAGGTCCCGGCCCCCGCCGGGATTTGAACCCGGAATCTTTAGCGCAGCAGTTGGCTGTTTACACCACTACGCCAACGAGGTCGAAACATACAAAACAACGTTCCTTCCTGGAGTTCATTTCCCCTATGTTTTAGTGTTGCCAGAAATGTTTAAATGGAGCTTTCTTTAAAAGTTGTAGTTAATGAAAGAGAGGTTTAGTGGTGGCTCCAATGGACTGTCTTACACAAAGTTAACTTCATTACACTCGCAATCCGATGAGAAGAAAAAACTAGCGAGCGGGGAGATGTTTTAAAAGTACTGGCGTAGTCGAACTACTTATTTACTTACCTTAAATAAATATGTATTTAGGTTAAACAACTTAAATTATGTTATTGAAACTTGGTATCGATGATCATGAATATGTACTTAAATTAAGGTAAATTTAAAATATTAAAAAAGTGTATTTTTAACCGTAAACAGCGGTTGCTCTGATAAGTTCGAATTATCACGAATTTCGAATTATTTAGGAATTATGTAAATGTACAAAAGATTTGGATAAAAAACAACACAGGAATTTTATCAGTTAATTAACGCCTCTGAAAGGAGAAATAAAATCAAAGCAATATCGTTAGCATGTTATTGAGAATAGTTTTTGCATCGAAAAACTAAAATAATTAATTTTAAAAAAGTACTACAAAAACAACCGCCACATACAGACGATCATATCTTTAACATTTTAGGACAAGCATCGTAACAGTTCCCGAAAATTTATCTCGTTCATAATAAAATCTGATTTTCAATTACTTACTAATTTTTTTGCTTGATCATTCATCCGATAGGAGTAAGGAGCAAAGGAACGATAAAATATTTTTCCAGTAATGACCACTTTGTGCCCGATTGTACCGTAAAAGTAGAACGTTCATTATCCAAAAGCTGGTGTTTTTTCTTTAGTTTTTTTTTTCCTCTAAGACAATCGCTTTTATACGGAAATCGAAATTCAGATTTTATCTCAGACGGAGTTACTTTAAATTCATAGTTCGTTTGTTTTTTTTAATACATAAATGTTTTTTCTTAATGTACACACGGCCATACATCAACCTTATCATTTTTGGAATTGGTAGCGTTTTTGCATTGGTACAGCATACGGATTGATTTTACACTTGTTTATTTATTTATCTAAATATGTGTTATCTAAATAATAAATAAACAAGTGTATGTCAAGCTTTTTGTGGCCGTCTGACACACTACGAAACATGAAACATTGCTATGGAACTATAGGATACATTTATGTGAATAGTTCATTTTATTACAGTAAACTCATTTAATGTTTTCACTGTAACATTTCATTTGAAATATTGAAAATTTAAAACCAATAATTTTTGTAACAGGATTTCGTTTCGAAATTTTCATCAATCTTGTTTAAAAAAATTGTATTCGAATTTTTTATCAATCTCTCTATCTGGTAATTCGACAAATCTGCAAATCAATAATTAAAAACATCAACACCATGTTTTTGGCGATATAGCACGATATATGTACGCAATCGAAACGCGGTCAGACGTGTAACAAAAAAACGAAAGTTCCGAAAAACAAATCCTTTGTAATTTTCAATGATTACCGAAATATCGAGACCTTTTCCCCAGTACTTAGCAGACGAAGCAAGCGAAAACGTAAAAAACAATACGAACAGAGGAGCCTAGCAAATTTATTGTTTGACCTTTTTTCGGTGAATGGAGTTGTGCAAGACAAATCGACCCTTCCAGTGGAATGATAGGGCCTCGCCCTCACTATTTAAGGAACGCTCTTGTTTCCCATCAGGGTTGTTTTAAACGAGGTAAATCACAAAATGTTTTTGAATTATTATTTTTACTAAATTTCTAAAGTTAATTTTGTATTTCTTAAGTCTACTTCCAAATCTTGTTATGACAACAATCGATTTAAACTTATTAAAGCAACAACATTATTATAAATCAGTAAGCACAAAAACTAAATTAGAAACGTAAAGCAATAACGTGAAGAACATTTTTTTTCTAAATAATTTATAAAAGAGCTAGAAAATATCCATTGTATTATTCTCATTAGATATAAATTCCTTGTTCAAAAAAATTTCTAAGGAAACCCATAAAGTAGTATCCAAATATCCAATACTATTTTGGTTTGTAATCGTGCAAAAATAGGAACGATTTGCAAAAGAATTACGTCAAACGGACCCGAAGCGCCCCAAAACACATATAGGCACTTTGATCAGCAAATTAGACCCATTTACCGAATCAAGAGAGCCAATCTTAAGACTGGAGCTCACTCAATCTCAACATTCGAAATCGTTTATTCGATCTCAACCAATTCCTTCAATTTATTTAAATGGACCCGTTATTAGCCAATGCTCTCTTGAAAGGATTTCAGTTTTGTTTTTCATACAAATATACGAAAAAAAAAAATGATTTTTGCATAAAAGTATTTATGTTTTGAATTCATAAGAGACATAGAAAAGACATTTGATTTTCTCATTGTAATACAATGAACCCTTTTGAAAAATCTTGATGGATGTCTATTCACATATCCTTTACGCCTAAACCATATACCTTTTTAATTTTAATAAAAGTATCACCAAAAACATATTTTCACGCCACTCCACTTTATCCAGTTGAAATATAAAGGAGATTAAAAAAAAACTAGCATTTCACAACGAAAACCTAAAACCAAAACACCAACCTTTGTACTAAAAACCCGCAACACGTAATCATGGAAGCAAATAATAAGTTCTCTGTACCATATACATTCAATAATATTATTCATAGTTTAAAACTTTAACCACGTTCTTCAGGTACAATAAACTTTCCCGCTATCATACACGGCGAACACACAAAGTCCGGGGAAAACTAATTACTAGCGAATGAACTGCATAAAGAACTAAAGGTGTGCCAGCCCTGAGTTCGTTCATTAATATGCTAATATCGTTTTCAGTGCACCATCGAGCTCCAAATTCGAAAATTGGTCTCGAAAAGAATCTAGGTGGCCAGTGCAAAAATTTTGTTCATTCCACTGCAAAAAGGTCTGTTTTAAAAAGACCTGATAAAAGTACTGTTGCCAGTAATTTCACAAATGAAAAAAAAAAAAACATGCAAAATATTAAAACATTTGAAAATCACGTATCACACGTATCACGATATATTTGAAATAAAAGAGGGAGTTGCCTAAAGGCTAAATGAATATTTATAAAATAACAGGAAAAATATAAGGAAATAACATATCCCATATTCAGATGAGTTTAGTTATTGTTTGATAAATCCATTATAGAAATTCATAACAGATAATACGTATATTTATTATCAGAAAAAGGAATCTATTTCTATCAGTTTATCCCATTGTCAAGGGTATCAGAAGCATTTTAACTTTACTACGTTTGATAGCTTAGCATTGTAATGTAAAATTGGTATATTATATATTTTAAGTTATGGATCAGACAAATTGTATACATCCCAATATGAGCCATTACAGTTGGCTTGTCTTATAAGATCTAAGTAACGATAAACGTGTGTATACATTAATTTTTAAAAGCTCTAATAAAAAATCCCTATCCAGGATACAAACTCGGGACCTCGGGTGGCACAGCCAGCAGTTAACCACTGCGTAATGGAGGCAGTCCGTTTTATTTAATGTTGTGAAAGAGAACTACAAATTCACAAATTATTTTAACGTTGTTTTCTATCGCAGCGTGCTGTATGAGTTTAGTAGAAATAACAGCAAAAACAAAAAATAGTAAAGAGAGGTTCAGATCGTCAATCTAGACCGCGCATTCCTGTTTTCATCACGTGTTAGACGCCGACCGTTCACCTTTTTTTTGCAATTAATTCAGTTATAGGTTCACAATCTCATAAAACATAATTTAAAAAGATAGATAGATAGTTAACGTTAAGCGAGAATGAACACAGTTTAAAGCAAATTCAATTATTACAGAAATTATTATAAGTACAGAAAGATTATTAGTACAGAAAGGTGTATCAACCGAACTCACTAAAAAATAATTAAAATAACTGACAAATCTCACTTATTGTACCACACAAAAAGTCTACCCAGGCGGACATTTAGTCAGGCCGTCTTCTATCACTTGATTATGATATAATTTTATCCTTATTGATAAGCTTACAAATGACGTCCCGAAAAACTTTTATCCATCCATCAGATTTCTAATTAGTCAATTATCTTTTATCAAACAAAGGCTTCGAGAAGTTTCATTGTTAGTACAACATAAATGACCATTTCAAATCAAAGTTATAATCTTGTTTGATTACAATGATTACACACTGCGTCCTCGAAGCTTGGGTTTGTTAATCCAGGCATGATCCGGGATAATTTGCAAGCCTTCACAAGTAAACCTACTGGCGCATATTTTTTGCATAATTTCAAATATAAAAAAAAAAACAAAAGTACACACGACCATGCATCAACCTATCCTGTTTGGACTTTGTATAGTCCTTAAGTTGTATAGCATATTGCACTTTTTATTTAGCAGCTTTTAAGTGGCCGTCTGTAAATGATTACATCTATACTTAAGGGTATAATGGTGAGGTATAACATTTGTATAAAGTAGGACTACTGATCAGATTTAAATTTTAAAAGCCCGTAGACTAGTCGAATGTCTATAACTCTCTATATATACTTAAAACATCATTGACCATCAACACACTAACGTACATAAACATGCTTTTGTTATGTAGGGTGTGAAGAAATCTTAATTTCGACACATAGGTAAGGGGTTCCCAAGACAGCCGGTAGAGTGTCAGGATACAGCCTGTGCATCATTGCACAGCTGCTTTATTCGTTGATATTCGATCAAAGGACGCCACTGTTGATCCCGGTGAACAGTGGTGGGACAGATTGGCGGCTGTGTCCCGAAACAGGTGATGTTAAGACATGTACGAGACGTCAGCAAAAATATTAAAACTGAATCACTTTGAAAGAAAACTTGGTGATGAAAGTACGCTATAGATATAGATAAATATAAATAAATACAATAACAATAACCAAATCACGACACACACACTGACTCAGCCCTGCAGAAAGTATCGCAAGAACTTGTGTCACAGGAACTAAGCAACGATATGGTATATACTACATAGATAAGAATACAACATCCATGACCGGTAAGCGAAACAATGCGTTTTGCAAATAACACAAAGTCCCGCCCCTGCCGGGATTCGAACTCGGAACATCTAGCGTAGCAGTCGGCGATAACTTCGCTATAGACAGCCTAACCCTGACTTACTGACTCAGCAACGCCCAGCCTAAACTATTAAAACTAGAAAGCTCAACTTTTTCACATTTATACATTTACATTTGTTGACATGGGCGAAGAATAAGACAGGATTTTTTTGAATTCAATCCTTAAGGGCTGACAAAGGGTTGAACGTTTCCATGCAAATTTAACGGGAGCGAAGCTGCGGGAGAATATTAATTATCAAAAAATTCAATTCCATTTTTTTGCAGAAACATAAAAGCATTTAAATAAATGCGTATATTAAAAGTGAAACAATAAACAACATTTCACGTCCATGCAAAGCGGATTACAGGAAACAAATGACTGTTTAAGAAGCACTTTTTCATTTATTCCTTGAGTTAGCATGAACCATTGAACAAGAGTCATGAATTAGAACAAACACGCCGAAAACGTGTGTCTTGTAAGGGAGAATAGATATTTTCGGTGGTACTTCGTTCTGAATCATATTTCAGGGTATTTACGTTAAGCTTGAAACGTTCCATTGCGCTCGGGTTCACCCGGAGAAAACACTTCGTTTATATTTATTGTTGCCATATTAAATACTAGTTGGTTTGCCGCAAAAATATAAAAGTAGACTTTCAATTTAAATTTATTTTATAACATTTTACAAATGAAGTCAGTTTTTAGTCAGATACGCTATAATACGTCTTAAGATATCACATACCCAGCGGAAAATGCGTTCACATACGGCCACTATATTTTTATTTAAGTACTTATACACATAGCGGCTACTGTGAAGCGCTACTGTCGCTGTGTGAGCGATATCTTAAGGTACCGCTACATACACATTCAGGTCATAAGTATTGTCACACAGTAAAAACTTTTCTTTTAGAATGCTAGCCACAAAAAAGTTGATTGAATTCGAATTTCGAATTATTCATGAAAATAAAAATGAATACTTTTTAGAATTTTACTCTTTTTTAAATATGGAGTGGACGCTTAAAGAAGACCGTGTTGCAGGTTACGCGCTAATTCAAATTTTTGACATACTGAAAAATTTGAATATAACCAAGAGATTCGTCTATCGTACCATCAAACGATACAATGAAGACTCTAGTGTAGATGACAGGTCAAGAAGTGGTCGCCCTCGGTCTTTCGGTCGGACTCCAGCAGTGATAAAAGCTGTGAAGGCGAGAATTCAAAGAAATCCCAAACGTAAGAAGAAACTGTTGGCCCTTCAGATAGAGTTAAGCAGAACCACGCTGAAAAGGATGTTAAATGAAGACTTAGGGCTTTGGGCGTATCGAAGAAAAACAGGACATCGTTTGAATGCTCGTCTAATGGACCTGAGACTGAAGAGATGCCGCGCTTTGTTGAAGCGGTACGCGGGAAAAAATTCGGGAAATTCTTTTTTCGGATGAAAAAATTTTTACCGTAGAAGAGAGCTACAACAAACAAAATGATAAGTTGTACTCACTCAGTAGTGAAGAAGCAAGCAACCGTATTCCGCGTGTCCAACAAGGTCATTTTCCATCCTCGCTCATGGTATGGTTGGGAGTTTCTTATTGATGCTTAACAGAGGTACATTTTTGTGGGAAAGGTGTAAAAACGAATGCAGTTGTGTATCAAAATACTGTCCTGACGAACCGGTTTCTCATACCATGTTCAATAACAGGCACAGTGTATTCCAACAAGATTCGGCGCCAGCTCATAGAGCGAAGAGCACACAAGACTGTCTGGCGGCGCGTGAAATCGACTTCATCCGGCACGAAGACTGGCCCTCCTCCAGTCCAGATTTGAATCCGTTAGATTACAAGATATGGCAACACTTGGAGGAAAAGGCGTGCACAAAGCCTCATCCCAATTTGGAGTCACTCAAGACATCCTTGATTAAGGCAGCCGCCGATATTGACATGGACCTCGTTCGTGCTGCGATAGACGGCTGGCCGCGCAGATTGAAGGCCTGTATTCAAAATCACGGAGGTCATTTTGAATAAACTTTAGTGTCATAAGAATTTATGTTTTGTGAAGTTCATTTTGGTATATAAATGGTTACATAATGAATAAATTCGTTTTAATTATTTTATGTTAAACATGTGACAGAATTTATGACCTGACTAGGATAGCGCGTGTTTGCAAACCTTTATAAATTGGTGATAAAAAGTAAGATCATAAACTAAAACCCGACTACTGAAAAATTGCGGTCCAAAAAGTTTTTAGTAAGAAAATTTTCTGATCTGAAATTATTTTGTACGAACTATTCAATTTAGCTGCAGTTATTGCCACCTTCAGTATTAGATTAGGCGATCATCTTTTTTGTTTTAGTATTTTGTGTGGTTAGTCGACACCAACACACATACACATACTTCAATGTATGAATGTGTATGTATAGTAAATGTTGCCTTAAGTTTTTCAAACAAATACTAATAGCTCTTTACAGCATTCTATTTGAATGAATATCTTGGGAATTTCCGTAAAATAAAAGTTCGCTAGAGAAAATAAATTCAAGCGGTCTCGACTTACGCGGCGCGACGAACGAGGCTGCCTTGAAAAAATCGCTACTACACCTACGAAACCGTTGAGGGTCGCTAGTGATATATATTTTAATAATTTCGTGTTATCCATTATTCATTGTTAAATATGTATTTTTGGTAGGCCTGCAGAGAAAATATGATTGATTTACATTTGATATGTAATTTTATAGGAATACCACAATTATCGGTTGCATGCAAGCAAAGCCGCGAGCAACACACGAAATACAAACATACATTTACCGATGAAAAAATTATCCTTCCTTCGTCGTTTAATAAAAACAAGTCATGAATATAACAAAATTGCCTTTCGACGTTTAACCTACCTATTGTAAAAATACCAATTTTTAATGTAATTACAAATTATCAATTCACTTTGTAACAAAACATTGACAAAAAAAAAAAACATTAAAAAACCCATTAACAAAAACATCTGAAAGTCAAAGTCAAAGTTTTTTCGTAATTATGTAACAAACGACAGAGGAATAAATAAAACTCTCTTTACAAGCTCCTGCTGACATATTTCAGTTGTTCGTACCATTTTTAATAAAGGGCTCTACTTAGGAAACTTGTACCGAACACAAGCTTTTCTTATACTTATACCGTAATAAAGCAATCATTTAGCTCTGTCGTTCATAAAAAGGGGAAAAAATTGCTAACAATTTGTACGCCTTTTCGGACGTATGGGGAAAAACATCGTCGCTCTGGGGTGGCCATGCTTTTAAAATAATTGGGACAGTAACGAAAATATTTTGAAACAACACCCTTTTACATTAATAATTAAAACGCTAGAATTATTTTAGTAACTTTTCGTCTCTTTATTTTAAATATTAAGTTTTGTGATTTTCGGAGATATCCATGACAATAATTTGATTGAACGATTTTTTAACTTTAAAAAAATATTAACTATTTGTGTTATAGTTATAATAATAATAAACTATATCACAACACGTACATTGACTCAGCCCTGCAGTATGTATCGTAAAATCTTGTGTCACAAGAACTAAGCTAAGATAAGAATACTGCATCCAAGACCGGTAGGCGAAACAATTCATCTTCCAAATAACACAAAGTTCCGCCCCCGCCGGGATACGAACCCAGAACCTATTTTCAACATTCAATACTATTGAATCAATCAAGTTGAGATTTAGAAGGAAATAAATTTATAATGAAGTGTTGGAAACAATTTTCAATGTATATATTTTACCTAACCGTTGAAAACAGTGACATAAAACTCATAACCATTTGATAACAAAAACTTGACATAATATGAGTAACAAACTATAATATATGTAATATAATATAATATAAGTACTGCGTAATATAAGCATTACGAACTATAATATAGTATAAGTAGTAATAAAACTATGGAATTCAATAAAAAAAGGAAAATATCAGTACTTGAATGTTTGTACCAAGACATTATTGTATAAAATAAAATTATAAATCTCCAGTTTCATCACAATTCCTTAATTATATTAACGTTGGATACCTAATTTTATACATTATTTATATGAACGCGTGATTATATGTATATTCTCTGATAAACGGGATCAGAGAGGCCGAAATAAGGCAAATTAAAATTCCTCCCTTTAGGCAATGTATTGGAAAATGCCCCAGGACTTAATAAAATATTCTTTTATCAGACAAATACCTTATTTAGATTTCCTTTATTTCAATTTAATTAAAAGAGACATTAGAATATAGTCACAAAAATGTACGATGAATGTATTATGAAGAAATTAATAAAACCTTGGGGGAAAATCTTTTTATTGATTATCCGACAAGGCGGCAATTAGTTTGATTTAGATAGAATCACTTATTTCAAATAAACAATATTCAATATGAATATTTATCATTTACTACCATTCTATTTAAATATGGTTTTCCTGTTATAAATAAATCTACGCTTTTGGTCTAAATAAATTATTAAAGATGCTATGTTTTATCGATATAATCATAAACGTAAATATTCAACAAATAAAAATATTTAAATATAAATTTTATTTCAACAACAGTTATTTCCGTTAAATCTCAGTTTTGAATTAAAATTTTATTTGGTTTTATAGGTATTTTAAAATAATTGTTCAATTTGTTATGCTAACAAATAAAAAACACTTGAATTGATTGGAATTGATAAAATACTATAAAGCGAAAAATATATGCTATTTATTTTGAAATATTTCAAAACGATGGTGTCAGTAGTTCGGCCACTTCAGATAGAGTCGACTTTTATTTATTGCCCCTTTTGTAGTAGAGCTCTCTTCAGAGAAGAAAGACTTTTAGGAATAAATTTAAATGGAGAAATATTTTATCTATTGCATTTTTGTGTGGATTTTCTAATGTTATCATATTTTTTACAGCACATCCACCATTGTGTCCAACTAGTGCAACTCCTGTTAACCAAAATCAACAGTCTCGTCTTTTTGGTATTTTATTGCAGCAGTGCGATGCTTTCATACGAGAAAGAGATAAAAAAATTAATTTGTGAATGTAGGATAGTAAGAAAGAAGTAATCAATGATAATCCTTGGACGGTTTTTTTTCACCAACGTTTTAAAAGAAAAAAAAACTTTGAGGACGTTTTTGTTAAATTGAACACACAAAAACAAACCTAAAAATATTATTGAATTAGACCTTGCAACTAAAATTTTGATCTCAATAAAATTTATTCATTAAAATAAATTATTTTGTTAAGAAGTATAAACGTATAGACTTTTTAATTAATTAATGTAGCAATAAGTATGCAACTACGCATATATACTTTTTATTTATTTTATGTTTAAGAGTTTCTTTTATCAGCTATGATAGGTATAAATGCTTAACTGCTGAAACTTCAAAATTCAGTGTTAAAGATTTAAATAAATATTTAGACTTTTAGGATTTATCCATTCAACATTAAATTCGTTTACGTTATAATTGGTAAAAAAAACTTTTTATTCGGTGCAATTTGCAGATTTTCGTTTGTGCAATGTAGTTTTAAATTTAAAAAAAGAACATCCCTCATTATTAAGTTTTAAAACCTGTTTTTGCTTTGTTCAGTGAGCTGTTTATGGTAACTTCGTTTTTATTAGTTATTCTTGTTTTTTCTGTTTATTATATTAAAATAAGGAAACCTTAAAGTATAAGGCATTTCAAATTAGATCCGAAATTATTAACTTGTATTTATGTATATTAAATTTTACAAACAATTTTTTTTTTAATTACAAGTCGAATACGGAGAAAACCAGTAAAATTAGTTACAGTAAAATATCCTGGAAAAACAAAGCCTTGACTCACCCAATCAAAAACTCACATCACTCATTAATCTTATAATCACTTCACTTTATTTTGAAGTCACTGTTTTTAAACACTCCTTTTGCTATCAGCAATCAATAAAACCATGCAATGAGTACTGTCACTCTTAAGTACATTTGTTAGTGGGGTGAAAATGTTTACGTGATAACGTGGTGTAGGATAGCGCATGCGTGCTACGAGACACGTCTTACCTAGACGCGGTTCGGCGGGCGACTGGGTGAACTTTGGAATTTGCGAAACATTTCTTATTTTTCAGCAGATATATGTGACTTTAATTTAACTCTACGTATTCCGCACCTTCATTTGAATGTCAGCTCCAATAGTTTATTTGAGGCGATACGAGACGGATATTGTATTGTTTTCAATGTTCATCTAGAAATGCAATTTGTTGTATTATTGTTCTGTTAATTGGTATATTTGTATGTAGGAGTTGTTTATAAAACTGCTAAATTCAAAAATCTCATATAAATATTTTGAATGGATTTTCAGGGTAGAAGTACTTTTTTGTTTAAAATACGAAGTTTACGTGACTAAGTTGCGATGAAAACAAAAAAAAAATTGCTACGGCGTAGTCTCTTAACAGTCACCACTCCGTAGTAAGACAAATAGTTAGAATTCATTGTTTCAATATGATTCTTATATCAATACGAACTATTTAAATTGTTTTTATAAAGTTATATTTAAATATTCACGAATTAATTAATATAGGCTAATGATTTGTTTGTTTTTTTTTTTCGTAGTGATACCCTAGCGTATACAATCAAACATACGTTTTGTAATTACCAATATTAAATGTTCGGATTTGATCATAATAGAATAATGTTTTATATTTTCTTATCTACAATCAACAAAAGATACTATAACCGCTGTAAAAGTATACATAACGAAGGAACGAGAAAGAAATATTTAAAACGAGACAAACGTAGATCTAACAAATACATGGACCCTACAATGAAAGTGGACGGAATTGAAGTAATTTTTGCCACTACCTATTCAAGCTGACCACTACTTCAGTCGATTTTTTTATAGATTCATTATATATTTGTGCCCGACTATGGCGAAACTAAAGGGATATGTCTACTGTCTGAATGTTTGTCTACCTGTTTGTCTACCATGAGTTCGTATTGTTTTTCTACTCGTGAGATAATAAAATACTACAATGATTTTGTATGACCAATGTTAATTCCACATCAATCCGTTAGATCCCCTTTACAAAGATTCCTGCAAAGTAACTGCATTCGCTATCCAAGGTAAAACTCATGGAGGGCACACTGTTTCCGCATCTTCCAAACTATTACCATTTAGTCTTAAATGTGTTTTTACTTCCTCTTATTTCTTCTGTTATAATTCATTGCGGGTCCCAAGACTGCCGGTAGCATCTCCGTGCACGTAGCCTGTGCTTCATTGCGCAGGTGCAAAAATACTTAAGTTTTTATAAAAAAAAGTTTTATAAGGATTGTCCTAGTTGTCTTGTGGTTATAAGCTATTGTTATTATTATGACGGATGTATTACCATGGTAGTAGAATAGTTAGTTTCCATCGCAGAACTGTTGGCAATGAAAAGCTTAAATTTGACGACCTGAATGTGGTGTAAATAGCTGACTGCTACGGTAGAGGTTCCGGGTTCGAATCCCGGCGGGGGAGGAAGTTTGTGTTATTTGCAAGACGCATTGTTCCGCTTACCAGTCTCGGATTTGGTATTCTTATGTATGAAGTTTATATCATATCGTTACTCAGTTCCTGTGACAGTTCTTACGATACTTACTGCAGGGTTGAGTCTTTGTGTGTATCGTGATGTGGTTTATCTTTATTTTTGTTTTACTAATTTCATTGGACATGATAAACGGTTTAGAACTCTAGAAATATTGTTTTTTTTCTATAGAAAATTAGAGTGACAAGGTTTTTGTCCGAAGATTATTAATTATAACATGAGATATATGTTTATAATATTTCATTGGAGTTATAAAAACTACAAAATGTTTAAGACTTTGTCTGGACCAGTACTTCTAAATATTCAAAACCCTCCCCAAGGCTCCCATTAAAAGATTTCGTCTCATTAAATATGTTAATATACCAGGTGCAAATGAAAATTTCCTCTGCTTCCCCCAATTAGATTAATTAGACGATAAAAGAAGTTCTCAGTTTAATTTTTGAATAATATCTCGTATTCTTTTTGAAAGCTTTGATGCTTTTTTTAATTATTTGCTTTCTCTTAGAATTTTTAGATTTGGCAGGTTGGTGTGTTTGTAAATCGCTTAGTATTTTAAATATGCTTAATAGAAATAAATAAATTCAACATTATATCGAATATGTAACATCAAAGGTGGTAAGTCTACGTGCGAGATCGTCTGGGTTTGTACCACACTTCTTTCTATTTCTGCCGTATTTCCAGCAGAAAATGTATAACATCTTTACCTCTTCATGGGCAACGCAAAGGCGGTGATCTTGGTGTTCCACGACCACAAGGGCATTGCCATGTTAACAGGCGGCGGTATCACTTTCCATCAGGTGAACCGTTTGCTTATTTGCCCGTGACGTAAAAAAACACAAGTTCGCACAAAAAAAGTAGAGTATATTTATCATGTAACCATATTATAATATTAAAATAACAATTATAATGATTTATTTAATAAAAACATACATACTCGTACATATATTGTACGCAACCGTGTAAGTTAGTTAGTGTTGTGACATGTCACATGAACTTTATCGCATTCTCTCTCCTATACTGTAAAATGTGGCTAAGTATAAAAACATGTTGATATACTAAATTACAGAATCTGGAGTTTCTTGTCGGTATCTTCCCCAAGATAAATTTTCCGAAATTTAATGGTCGAGTCACTTAAAAAACGATTCGAAGTTTTTTTTCTTTTAAGTTAACAGATTTTTGAGTGTATTTTGATTTTTAATTACAAAATGGTCTTCGTATGAGTAAACCTAAACATAATATTAAAATTACTGAGTTGCCATATTTTCCCTCGAGAACCCAGTCTTCCCTTTAATTGCTTTACCTGAAACATCGATTATAATTTGATTGACGGATAACAATGGCGGCCTGTGTGACCGTAATCTAAAATCGATATATTGACACCGAAGATACGAAAATTGAAGACCCTACAATAGACGGACATAGCTCCCAAGCGCTGGTTACTAAATAGAATATGTTTTGATAACTACCTAAACGTTTAAGAAATTCTAGCTTATGTATCTTGTGTGATTAGATAGTAAATAAAACGGAAAGAGAATTGATTAAGTCGAATTGTTGTAGTACCAAATTTTTAAGATGATTTTTATTTCCATACATACGTATTTGTTTAAAATGTATTTTTTTTAGTTGGATTTTGTATATTTTACCAACTTATTTAATAAAAAAATCTCAAAAAGTACAAAAGGTGACCTGTCCTTTCTGAAAAAGGCTCGTAACTTTGTTGAACATCGTTTGCATATAAAAATCCTTTGTTTTATTTAATTTTACAAAACAAACCCAGTGGCGTAGTTAGTGCTGTGTTTGACAACCCCTACGAGGTATACGGAGGACCTCGTAAGAGCTGCAGGGAGCTGCTGGATGTAAGCGGCCCAGGATCGTTCCAGCAGGCCTAGCACGCTAAATAAAAGCGAGTAATCCCGCCCGAAAAGATCTCCTTTCACTGTCATAAAAAAGACAAAAAGTTAAAGATATGCGCCTCTTGCATCTTAGTGTGCTAGCCCTGTAGAGAAGGCTTAGTGGACGGCATCCAGATAATAATGATTTTGAAATATTTGACATCATTCCACGTAACACTAATTCTTCGTTTGAACACACCCGTTTTCACGACCAACTTAATTTTAAGCCTAAAGGAACTTTGTCAAAACCGACTTTGATAGATAGGACACCTTTTAATATCTATTTATAATACTTGGAATTACAAACTTTGTTCATTGGATTTACTTTGCCTGTGAAATATGGGGGATCCATTGACGTCGACTTTATAATTTATCGAGAAATCATTTTGTTTGAAAATGTTTCTGAGTATCGTTTCGCAGAAAATCAGTTATGTTCAAGTAGAATTTTGTGTTATATACTTAGATAGATATGGATTCCGTGGAAATTTGCCTTCATCTTTTTCTTTAGTTAGTAATATTATATCCCTATTATCCGAAGCAACGATCTCCAATAAAAACTAGATACACAATCAAATTACAGAAAACTTTGTCAGTTGCTTTTGAGTTGGGTGGACTTTTAATGTGTGACACCAGTCAGTATTTTATTTTTGTATTTTTAGTAAGGTCAGTAGATACGACATTACGTACTTAAAGTTGAATTTTCTTCAATATGAGTAAGTTTTAATTTAACTATGTCACTTTCTCTATCCTAAATTGGTTCCATTTTTAAATGAAAATTAATATCGGATTATGTATCTACAAATAATAGATTGATGAATAAAAAGATAACGCTATGAATCAGATTACGTCTCAACAGTTTAATTTAAACTTTTCAAAAGTTTTTCTATACCTTTTAACACCTTACTTCATGAGCTCATACGAATATAGCACGAATCGAATATTCATAGAATGTGAAACACTATGCAGTATCGAATAATAATTTGTGAATGAAAAGGACTAGGTTTAGTTGTTATAAGACTATTGATAGTAAGAAGAAGCTTCCTTTTTCAATAAAGAACCGGCGGCATAACGTTTTAAAAGCATTAAATAAAAATCCACTTCCAAGAAAATGAATTATGAATCAAGTCGGACAGTCGCAGCGTATTTTATTATTCGTATTTTGATAAAAACCGCATAAATTTCCCCAGCTTCCCGTATGCCATGTCAGATGCCGCCAAATACTTTCCTGTTTGTGTTTTTGCCTGTTTTTTTCAATGTTTTTTTTTTGCTTAATAAAGTTAACACGGTTTAGGTGGGTCCGGCTGGACGCGTGGAAGCGAAACAAAATGGGACAAAAAGCTCTTCGAATTTGAAATGCTTTTTTATCTAAGCTATACAAGGATGATAATGATAAATCATAATTATGGAATTGATTAAAGTTTAATTAATCAATTTATCAAGTCGAAACTCATAAATCATTAGTTGTTTTTTATTTAACCTCATAAAGATAATTCACCTGATGGAATGTTATACCTCCGTCTTGCCCCAATAGCACGGGCTATGCGTTATGCGGAGGTCATAGATGTTATATATTTGTGCCTTAATTAAACTAACAAAAATGAACATCTGTTAAAAGTAAGCATTGTTTAATACAAAGATATGCGAGATTACAGTTGCCCGTTATAATAATTAAATCTAATCACCCAATTAAACTTTAGGCACTAAGCCAAAGTAGAGACTTATTACCTTAGGCTAGAAACAGTTGCTAGAAATGGTTTCAAACTTAAATTATAAGGGAGATAATTTAATTCTTAGCTGCGAAACTGTCGACAGTTAACGCCTTTAATCTGTTTAATTTTTTATTTGAATTGGGTTTGTGTCGTTTTCTTAGTCAACGTTTTCAATGGGTACGTATTTAGTTGTTATTTACGCAATGTAATGTTGTCATGTCCGGGTCAAAATAAAAAATAAGCGGAAGAATTGGGAACCTATTCCTTTTTTTGACATTGGTTAAAAAACATTTTATTCTAACTAACTTTTAAATGATATTTAGTCGGTAAATAATGTTCCTACTTATGGTTTAATGGTATCTAGCTAAACTGTTTCCTTATTTTAATTTGGAGATTACCAAACCTAGCGATAAAATTGACTTTTTTTGTCGATTAATAAAAATGGCGAAGCAATTAAAACTTTATTCCTTTCCAATGTCACTTTGTACATTTTCTACAGTCAAATGTATCTTTAAGCAGAAGTAACGAATAATACAAGTTTGTTTTTTTTCGTAAGTACATTATCCTTATACAAATATACGGAAGACTAAATAACGTTTGTGACTATACAGGAAATACAAGGACGATGCTGTAAGAAAATACGGTAAATTACCAAAATCTTTTTTGGCGAAAATTCTTTAATTGCGATAGCTTCAGCAGCTTCGTATGTAATTTAGTGAAAAATTATATAATATTATGAAAAAGGAAACGTTTCACCTAATATTAATAACCACATCACGACACACACACTGACTCAATCCTGCACTAACATAAACTTGTATCGCAGGAACTAAGCAACGATTTGGTATTTACTATACATATATGAATACAATATCCAAGACCCGTGAGCGAAATAATGCGTCTTGCAAATAACACAATGTCCCGCCCCCGCCGGGATGACTAGGAGTCGGCTGTTTACACCACTGCGCCACCGAGATAATGCTAAAATTCATAGTGTTTCCTGAATCCGACGATCTTTCTAGTAAAAGTCAATGGATTTAACCGTTTATAAAATTGTGAACAATCCTACTGTCGGGCAAAAAAGTTAATGAAATTAAAATATCGCTAAAAACGGCTTTCTAGCAACACTGAGCAGAGATCAGCTAATGAAATTGCTGAGTTTGACAGAAAACATGGTATTGCCAGGTAAGACATACCTGTTACCATGTCTTAACTCTTTTTTGCCAAGCTGTCCAACGGCTACATCTAAAACTTCGCATAAAAAGAACAATATAAATGCTTAAGCAGTACAAATAAGGAACGGTACAAAGTCGTGTTATAGTTATTCCATTTCACGAAGACCGTTTGACGAATGCTATGGTTGTGATTAGTGTACATGTCATTGTTCTAGTGTGTGTGACGACTTGATAGAGTGAACTCGAGGTTACATACTCAAACAATGTACACGTACACGCCGGTCAAAACATACACAACCATACGCTAACGGACTTCAAGTTTACCAAATAGCCGGAATATCTCTTCGTCATTAGTCATTTAGAGGTTATGTAAGGTGCTTTACTGTCTGTAGTATATCTTAGAGCCGCAGGTGTGACTCTTGTGTCAACATTCTCTCAGACAGTGGCGCCCTCTGGGACCGCCTCGCTTCAGGAAACACTTCCTCTACTTTTAATTTCGTTTCACTGGAACGATTTGCTTGGGAGGATAGTTTAATGAATTTATACTCAGTTTAAACTAGTGTTATTGAACTCGAAATCACTTTCGTGCTGTGAGAAAGGATTTAAGTGAAAGCTTCTGTAATTTTCTAGCTATGAATCATGGTAGTAAAAAAGGTTTTATAATAAAATTAGACTGTTCTGTAATAATCTAATTTAAGTACTTATTTATAGAATAGAAATTCTAATAAAAGATTTTTTTTGTTTTCAATACAAAAAGGAACACACCTAAGCCTAGTAACTGTGTTATATATTAGTCTTATAAGTTGTAAATTAGCTTGAGAAACCTCCATTTGGTACTGACCCTCTGCTACAGGGAAAGATATGTAAATGTATGTTTATATTGGTGGTGATCAGTTTCAATAGTGAACCCTCTACTTATTTGCCAATGATATTAAATTAAATTTTCCCTGTTAGTCAACTAATTAATACATAAAACTCTTTCCTTTCTTGACAGCGGATGGCATCATTACGTTCGCTGTATAACCGTTATAAAACGTTGTAGAATTTTGTGCGCACTCAAGCGTATAATTCCAACATCTGCGCTCTTCGTCTCCTGATTCCAAGTCTTTGTTACCTGACAAACTTAACTGATAACTCGTTTAAAAAGACAACTTATCGTTTTCGTAGATAATGGTCTGTTTACTGCTTACAACTAGCGCCTTGACGAATGTCATGTGAATCAAGCATGTTTAATTTAACATAATCTTGTATATTTATTTATATAACATGTCACATGGCTTTACAGTTGGTACTCAAATGATATATAACAGTTAACTTATTTTATATCCAGCGATGTTATATGATTATAGATGAAATGTTGATACAAGCGAAACAAGTTGGACGGGCCCTCCAAGAGGCGACGGATGATCTTTTATGGATTCCCGGGAGCCTCTGGATGCAAAAGGCCTAGGATCGCTAATAACTACTTCAGTCCGCTTTGCTGAGGGGGAAGTCTGGAACCGCTTTCTTACTATCTTATATTTCTTCTGAATAAGGCCGCTGCGGGTCCCAAGACAGCCGGTAGGTTGTCCGGGCACAGCCTGTACGTCATTGCAGAGCTGCGTTATTTGTTGATTATCCAAGCAAAAGGCGCCACTATTGATCCTGGTGAAGGAGTTGCAGGAGTGAGTAAGAGTGGCAAGCATGTCTCGAACTACTTCGGTGAGGGCTTTGTCCAGTTGTGGGTGATAGCTATGCTGATGTTAGAAAGTGCTTTACCATCAAATAGCACAACGTATGTTTAATAAGAAATAATCATATATGGTAGATGATTACACTATAGGAAACTGCGCTACAACCATCAAAAGGACAACCATCTGTAATGTGCCAGTTCTAACGAGACCGACGCCGATCTTTCGTTGCACACCAATGTCCTGCTAACAAAAATAAAAACAAAAAAAACAACAGAGATTAATGCAACTTTTACCTAAAACTATCATAGGGTACAAATCAAAACAAGAAAGTAAAGTATTATAAAGTTCAATGACCCTCAAAAAAACTATAATAAACCCAAAGCTTCAAAGCTCCCAAGACTATGTAATACGGACAGCTACAAAGTTGTCATGATGCACTTTTCAAATTGACGTCGCGAGCTGAATGCCAAATTTTGGTTACCTACTCGCAAAAGGTCTGCGTTACAAAGAAGAATAGGGTTAGCACAAATTAAAACGTTAAAAATTTGGTATAGACAATATTCACAGCGCTCTTGTTCATTCTTATCTAATAATAGAGACGCGACACAATGAATATTTTATTGCAAGCTATTTTTAAAAGACCGAGCACAGCGAGAATTCTTATATTGGAAAAAATACTGATGTAATTCAACATTTAAGTTCTATCGAAACTGACTAGCGTATGTGTGACACTTGAAGAAAAAGCATTGGTTAGCAGTTTGTAGCCACAAAAATGAACATTTTTCGTAGCAAAACCTAGTACACTTTGTATGGCACAGTTATTTTCTTTGTCTAAGCCGTCGCCGACCCTATTTATTGTGGCATTGACGTGGACATAAGTTGAGAACTTAAATGTTCTGTCTCGACTATGATACGAAACATTTGGCCAACAAGCACCCGTACTAAAAACACATTTTATTTTATTACTATTAATACGAACAACATTTTAGTCAAGTCATAAAGGTAATTAGACAATTTAGTTCGTAACCTGAACTAGAAAACATGTTTGTTCACTTATACAAATCCATAAGGATAAAAACGTTACCATTAAAATTTTTGTGCTAAAGTAGAAGATATATTTGTTTACTGTTTTTATGAAATGTTGGTGTTTATGTGTTAACTTTCATATGGAACTATTAAATTTACTTTTAAAAAATTCAATACAGAAAAAAAAAATTTGGAATTTATATTCATTTGTTTTCAAATAAATTAAAACTTTTACTTTGTAGGCATTTATAAAATACCTTTTTGTTTATTTGGAAAAAAAAACATCAACGACTCCGTCTGAATAAATAGCCGCATTTGTTGTTTTTTTGTTTCAAATATTTTTTAACAGAAAACATATACTTGTCTCAAACCACTTGTAAATTGAATGGAACATTCGAAGGATGAGTATATATTTATCTAGAAATAATGTCACACACATTGACTCAGCCCTGCGCTAAGATATAATCTTGCGTAACATACCTATTATATCATATCTACTATATACCCAGAGTAAGTAAGCGAAACAATGCGTCTTTCAAATACAACTTCCCGCTCCCACAGGGATTTAAATCTATAACCTATCGCTTAGAAACCGACGGTTACACCGCTGCACCATAGAGGCTGTCAAACATATAAAAAAGTTATACATAGTTTTATCTTTTATTTTGAAACTGAAAATTCAAAATAAAACAGTGGAATAAAACAGTTGTAAATAACCGCAATAGGTACATTTGCTAACAAAGAGTTTGCAAAGGCTCGTACTGTTCGCGTTACGGGTCACAAATTGTTTTTGTGCCTCTCCTAATTATTTCCACTTGATGACATTTTACAAACATGTAAGGTTACTGGATGTGGCACTCGAAATTTTAACTTTTATATTGTCTTATATTACTTGCACTGTTAGGCATTAGCCTTCCCGAAACATGTAGTTCCAATTAGATCCTATCCTGCTTGCATCCGTTGGCTTCCTGTAGCACTTGCCTGAAGCCACGATACGATGCAATTGTGACGCGGCGCCCTGCCTCATAATCATATAACATTCATGGTATATCACACAGTACTGTGCGGCGCCTTTAAAGATATACGATTTAAATTGTGCTTGCATTGCACAAACGTTAAATTTATATTTTCTCAATATTCTCTTAATTTCTGGGTTATATTTTTGTTCCTAAATCTACTACTCGTCAACTTTAAACAGCCTTCGGGGAAAAAGGTATAATAGAATGAGGTTTTAAAGAAACTTTTCAATAAAATAGTAACATAATAATTAGCCTTAATTAAGAAACAGGGTAGCAAAGCAAAACATGAACACTAATTAGGAGAAACGTTATTAGGAAAACGTGCCTAAAACCAAATTCTAAGAAATCAAAATCTAGTTTTAATATCCAAGAAATTATCTTAAACCTAATTACAGTTAATTATCGATACACATCACATAATAGCTTTGTCACTCGTGTTTTGATGTTTTAAAAGAAAGAAAAAACTAAGTTAATTTTAATGCACACTTTTTATAAAATTAACTTTGACAACTTACCAAGGGTTAGTGAGAACATAATAAATAAAATTAAAAAATCTTAAATTAAAAAAATAAAATTATTAAAAAACAACAGTCAACTATTGTGAATGACCTAACCACAAATCAACCTACGCTTCTTGGTCTTAGTACCAATCATAAGACATGAAGAATTCGGGTTGATACTTGTATGAGTCCTTCATCTTTTTAAAATCTATGGCTACAGCAACTCACACTGCACATACATTCACAACATAGTATAGTACAGCCGCTGTAGCATTGATGCACACAATTTCATGCCCAATGGGGTAGGCAGAGACCACGGCTCGGCACACGCAACGATCTATACTTCTTTCGAATAAGTTTATTTGATACCGTATTGTATATTTAAGCGCTTCCGTCTCCTTTAGATCTACAATCTTAACCCTAATACAAGTCGCGGTGTCGCGCACAACCCGCAATAAAAACGCAAACCTGTCACCGCAGCGTTCGTTTGTGACACAAAAAAATCGGTTATGGGTAAAATAAAAAAGTTAATACATACTCCTGAATAAACCCTCGGAAATTTTAGGCTTTTTGTTACTACTTTTACCGCTTCTTGTTTTAGCAATGTTAAAAATAACAATGAAATATAGAATACAAAAAAAGGTTTGCAACGAATGAATTCAATCATTTTTTTTTTGTTTATTTGTAAAACACAAACAGATCACAATCAAAACTAGAGTTAACATTACAATCTATGCTGCGACCCAACATGGTGTATTAACAACATTTATAATTATACTTTGAGAACTAATTGTGACCGTGTGTCTGTGTGTGTGTGTGTGTGTGTCTTTTTATCTGTTTTAACTATTTGTGTCACTGTGTACGTGTGTGTTGAACTGTACGCGTGTGATGAGAGAGAGTTCAAATGATTTATTCTAAAACAAGTAGTTGCAATCGATATTTTTCTAGACTTTTCTAAGTTATTAGCTGTTGCCCGCGACTTCGTCCGTGTAGAACTGGTACTTGACAAATGCAACCATATCTACTCTGAAAATTCATTATCAAAGAATGAAATAACTTTTAAAATTCAAATTAGTTTTCTATTCTTCGTACAAACTTACGAAAGCTTTATAGTGTTAGATTTGGGATAGATTTTTTTTGTGTGTCTCTTAAAATCTTTTAGAAAGTTCTTACATTCATAATGCTTAATTGGAATTGGTAACTCGAACTATTCTTTCGATTCAATTTAATTCTTCTATGCCCTTTCTACGAGTGCAATAGCCGAATTTAAACTGATGTAATTAAATAAGTTCCAAAAATGGTTATATTAGTGCAGGGCTAAGTCAATTTGTGTGTCGTGATGTGGTTATTTTTATTATCTTAGTTACAGAAGTTGCGGTACGAGGTACGAGGATTGTTTACTGTTATATTCGGTTTCATAACTTGTTAAAGTGTTAATTGGTTTGTTTTATTCCCACTGAAATAACCACTACATATACGATTCACACTACCACAAACAAGCGAACTTAGACATTCAATTTTTGGCTTTATTTTATATTTCGTTCTATGTATTTGTCCTGTGGGTTTTATAAGTAAAATAAAATGAAAATCGTGGAAGTACATGGTAGCTCAGGTTGTTACGTGCCTTGGTTCATCGACCGAACCACCCGATAGGGTGAGGGTTCGAGTCTCGGGTGGTCGTAAGTTGTAACTACCATATTCCTCATTGTGCCCGGATAGTGGCGACAGATTCGCAACCTGTCATACTGGGACCCAACATAAACATGCGAAATGCGGTGTGTAACACCTCTGCCCTCCCCTCTTCAGGGACTACTTACGACATGAGTTTATGTTATGCGTAAATTTAAAAAACTATTTTTAAATAATATCTAGATTTCGAGTGAACAGGCTACCTGATTGCTAAGAAAGGTTAGAACAGATCTCTAGCTCAGTTGATCTTCTTTTTTATTCTACCCGATCAACTTAGGTAAAGTTTCGACGAAGCGCTCTATTGTTCTCTAAACAGAAACGAGTATTCAACGAAATAGCGTTAAAACAATTCAAAGGAAATCAAATTAAACTATATTATTTGTAAACAAAAGGCATTTCCCGTCAATATTGATGTTAAAACAAATTGGGTAACGACTTTTAAATGCAATGTGCTTTGTGAAAACAAGTGTTGAATAATTAATAAACTGTTTTAATTCGATGTTTTTGAATGGATTAATTATGTTGGTGTTAATTTTTTAAAGTGTTTGTGTTATATTTTTCGATAAGTGTTTTTGTTAACATAAAATTTTTCACGGCTGATGGTTCCGAAATATTTTTGAAACTTTACTATGCGTTGATTAAAAAATTACAGCAACGTGCATGCGCTCGGGGTTCAAAAACAAATCTATTTGCGGCCATTCGTTTGTTCTTCCCCACTTTCACCCCTGTAATTTTTGAATGGGTTAACCGATATAGATTAAATATAGCAAATAACACGCTCGGTTAAGTCATCATTCAAACAAAAAAAACAACATCAAAATCGCTTCCTTTTTTCGAGAGTTACGATGCCACAGACAAACACACAGACAGACACGTCAAACTTGTAACACCCCTCTTTTTGCGGCGGTGGTTTAAAATATTTGGAAGCGAAAAAGTTCGTATAAAAGCTATTCTTAACTAAATTAAACTTTATCACAAGAACCCTTGGAGCGAGCGGTCGTCTACCCAAATTTAATATGGCAGTTTCATTTCACGATCCGTTGTACGGAGACCGTCTAAATTCACATTTCCGTATTCTAGAACGCTTACCGCCCCTATTTGAATCCTAAGCTTGCTTGCGCATAATTACGTGAAACGTATCGCACATGCGTCCTATTCTTGCGAAATACTGGGAGTTTAAGGTGAACGTCTACTAAGATTAGGTTGTTTATGGTTTCTTTTATAAAGAAAATTGAATTTTCATTCCTAAAATCGAACTTCATCCAGAAAGTTTAATTTTCACCAGTTGACCCCTTTTCTGTTTCCTAATCCAAACAAATTAAAAAACAGAATCATTCAAATCAGCCCAGCCGTCTTCCACTTTTAGCGAGACGAACGAACAGCTCTTCATTTTTATACACAAATTCTGTCTTACTTAAACTAACAATCTCTGACAAAAGACTGCTGCTAAAGTTTAAATAATCTTCCTGTGATATAAAATCTGAAGATTCCTAGAGCCAAAGATGCGACGTTCTTTCATGGAAATTTCTGGTTTCTAGAAAGTTACGGCCACTGGTTTATTGTTAGAACAGCCATAATGTTGGCGACTTATTTTTGATATGAAACATGTAATCATGTTGGCGTGGCAACGCGTGGTACTTGTTTGTGTGCGCCTATGTAATACACTCCATTGCTTGTCTGTGTGAGATAAATACAGCTTTAACTGCGTATTCCTGTTCTTTTTATTTAATTTTTGGTATTCATTCAAGCCATTAAGTGATTATATATCAACCATTGAAATTGAAAATAGTGGAATTTTAATTACTTTAAAATGGTTAATTGTAAGAATTAAGGAATTTAATAAGAAACCCAGTCTCCCTTAGTAGACGATCAGCCTTAAATTATTATGGAAAGTTGCATTTTGACATTCATGAAGTAATGCATAAGAATAGATTTTGCTGTAATAAGTTTTGTTTATGAAGTTACAGAACTAAAAACTATACAACCTGACTAATTTATCTAGTTAAATAACAAGAACTGGTTATTTTTTATATGGTTTAAAATTGTTAACAGAAAAAAACCTAATGTAGATACCAAAATAAACGATGGATAAAATTAATTTCAAATATTACAATACAATGTTTTTCCAAATGCACGATAATTTGCTTTTAAAATGAATAAACTGAATTTAATATTACTGGTAGTACTGTAAGCCGATTTAATTTTAAAACGTTGGTAATCCATTATAATATTTTAAAAGCTAGATAAATAGCTTCAAGCCTTGAACAGATTGTGGTCTTTGTCATGACAATAAACTAAATCCTAAAGAAAGGCATAGGGCAAGCGGGGAGAATGTATTTTTCCCTCTGATAAAGTTGACAAAAAGTTGTAAAACAGTATTCATATTTAATTATAGGCATCAGGCTCTAATACCCATTTATTTATTTTATTCACTGGAGATATAACAGATTACAAACTACATATATACAAAGAATAAAAGATTCTAGACCTCCGGATAGTGGCGACAGATTCGTGACCTGTCACACTGGGACTCAATATAAACATGCCGTGTGTAACACCTCTGCAAACCCTCTCAAAGGATTATGGCATGAGTTAATGTTATATAAAATAAGTTTGAATTCTATGAACATATCTCGTAGGTGCATAATTTACTTTGACTTTTATGTAAACATCCGGTAACGGAGAAAACAATACATTTCTAATGAATTAAGCTATGTAGGCTAAGTTTTTGCAACGATTTTATAAAGATTAAGGTTTACCCTGGTGTAAAAGATTTATATAGTAAGCAACAAGTAGTCTTGGATGAAACACGCTATCGCTAAACATGTTACCTAAACTAATTGTGTATCTTGTACGCGTTAACGTGATAGTCAAGTTCAAGAAAACATAAAACGGTAGCCGTACTGCAGGGCTATACAGAGTGCTTCCGAAAGCTACCTTTCGGAAGCGGCAATGTTCCGATCGTGAAGTATTCGATCCGAATGTTATAGACTGAATTCACATCTCGCCTAGTTTTGGATTTGACTCGGAAAGTATCTAAATAACTACGAACCCTTGTTCCAGATATTCACAAAAAAACTGTTTTTCAAATAATAATACGTCCTATTTGGAATTAACTTGTGTTAACTATCTTATACCTAAAAATAATATTTATTTTCCATTTTCCAAGATCTCGCCAGCATCAGAGCCCTCGGATAGTTTCGTTTGCGAACTGTCACATTTATCTGAACGGTGAAAGTGAATAGCGTTCCCTTGGAGAAGTGTCGAAACCGAGTCGATTCTGTATTCCGACACGATTGTGAATAGTCCTACTAATGGTGGTAACTGGTAACCGTGTATAACACGTATGATTTAATGTTACTTTTGATCCAAATCTCAAAGACATTTAATTTTGAAAATACTTTAGGCAACTGAGCCTCTAAAATTTCATAAAAATTACAAAAAAATTCCAGATATTTTCGTATGACAATCATAATTTTTACTACATGTGTCATATTGATATAAAATCTAACCTACTTGCAGATGACCTAGAAGGTTAAAAATAAAATTTTCTAAAAACTAAATATTAGGAGCATATTGTATTTTGATTCATAAAACGTGTGTATTTTTTAGTACTTCAAGGTTCTCACAAACCACCGATTTGCTAGTTAGACCAAGTTATTAACAAATTCAATAAAATCTCAATGTTTTATTATTATTATCTAAGGCAACTGAAATAAAATATTTCTTTCGGTTTCCTTAAAATCACATAAAAACCAGCTTAACATTTTGATTACCACCAAAAAACATAACAATTTTCACACCCTTCCGAAACCTAAGGGTCGAAGGGCGAATCTTACAAAACAAGCCCCAACAAACAAGGGTCATTTTCCTTTGTCTTAATTAAAAAGGTAATAATATCATGATTAATGAGCAAAGCCCGTCTGGGGAAGAAATAATGAAGTCTACAGGTGCACGAATCTCAGGCTAATTAAAACTTACGCTGAATCTCCCTTTTCTTAATGTTAGGTGTACCTAACAAGATATTTAAGATCCTTGTCATGTTCTAACTTTGTCAGATTAAGTAATAAACTGTTTGATTATCAAAAACATTTTTATAGTAAGGTCAAGGTGATTTGGCCACAATCACACCTGATAACAAGCTACGTTACGGCCGAGAGTAGAATTGTACCAATTTATTTAATAACTTAGAAAAGGTCTAAATTGCATTACTTAGGGAATACACCCTTGTGAAAAAATCAACAATAACTCTAAAGCCAATAATTTGATTGATTTCTGCTTTATAAATTGTTTTGTCGAAATCCGTGCATCTGAAATAACGTTAACTTATCTTTTTAATTAATTCCGAACGAATAACCGCAGCTCTTTATTTTATGAAAATAAATCTTCATTTATAAATCAAACTAACGAATAAAAGTGTTTAAAAAATAAACACATAAAATCTGATTTAAAATAACAGAAAAACCAAAGCTCTGCAAGCAACATTCGCGGGGCTTTCAACAATTTTATATGAAGGATCACAAATATAAACCAACAGTACGATCTGGCGCTAGATGTGAAGAAACCTTATAGAAATGTATTGAATAATGTAGTTTTAAAGTTATCCGTTATAGTAAATGGATGGTGGGTTGCGTTCGTCGAAATTCGACGAAGGGCGGAAATTAACAAGACCCTCTTTACTTTTTAATACAACCTTTAATAAATGAGATTTACTGTAATCTGTTTACGCCTTAATAATACACATGCCAACAAAAGTTTGCACGTCCGTTCCATGTTTTGGTATTTTCGTAATAGATCTATCTTCAGATAAATAGGCCGAATATATGTATATTTTTTGACTAAATCTAATTACAGCAATCTGTCACAGTATTATTTTGTGTCTCAGAGGTCAAATGTTTAGTTCATTCAACAACGAACTAAATTCAATTTCTTTCCCCTTTCAGGAGATTTAGGTGTTGTTTAAGTAAATATTTTACTACATATGATTTCCAATGAAGTGATTTTTAAAGACAATATTTTTGCAACAAAATGTATTCATTTCCGTCCAGAGAGTCGATTCAAAACACGTGTCTGAGATTTTTTTAATCAGTTTGTTAATTTTGAAAAACCTCCACAACGACTATATCTTTAAAATATTAGTGTATAATTCAGTCATATATAAGTACCATAGTTTGAGACTCATAAGATATGTACAACTTAAGTTTTACATTCTCGACAAAATAGATATATTTTATTCATAAAAAGTTAAACCTGGAATACTTAAAAGTTAGATCAATCTATCTTTGTCTAGCACAACATTAAATGTAGTTGATAGAAAGAGATAACAATAACATACCAGATTTTAACTTAAAAGAAAAAGCAGTTCTTCAGTCTATAAAACGCCTTTTCCACAATAAATTAGTCATTAATATTCATAGCGCTGTTATTTGCTTGTTAGTAATCGAAACTCCCTCTTAAGTCAAATAAAACGTAATTGGAACGGACCTTATTATCTTTTATTGCTTTTTTTAGGTTATAAAAAACTTATCTATCGTTCGGCTTCAATACATTATCTTTAATATAATGTATAAATACAATTTTTTTTCTATTTTGCTATGCGTCATAACAAAAACAATGACTATATATAGGGTTAAATGTAGTAATGTACTTTGTCACCTGAAAATACATTGATACAGATGTTTAAAATTTCAAAATATCATTTGTTTATTAAGGTTGTTGTGGCAATGAAAGTTTCTATTGCTTATATTTTCTAAAACTTAAATTGAGATATTTCGCTTAAAGTGATACTAGCGGTGTTTCAAAAGTCGACGAACTACGTACAAACTGTCAGGCAAGCCATCATCATTACATCATCAAGCCAGTTCATCACCACTGCAAGGTGCATGACTTTTATTGAACATATTAATAAAAACTTGGAGCACGTGTTTAGTATATTATCAACTAGTGACCTTCCCCGACTTCGCACATATATTACACATGTATTATACACATATACGACTAACTTTCCTCTTAAATCACTCTATATATTTAAAAAAACGCACCAAAATCCGTTGCGTAGTTTTAAAGTTCTAAGCCTACATAGGGACAGACATCGGGAAGCGACTTTTATATTATGTAGTGATATTATTGAACAAGTTAATGTGACTTTGATAACAAAGCTGCTTAATTGATTGGTGATACGATACACCATTAATTATGATACCCATAGCACATAATGTAAGTGCATAATCATATACATTATATCCTCAATAACAAGTTTACCATTATAACGACTATTGAATTACCGAAACTTTGAATATGTTGCAGTTAAAATTTCTGTTCCGGTGTTTAAAATAAATTCCGGAATAATATAATATGTTCATGAAACTATAATTAAAGTATTCCAGTCCTCACAATATAATCAAAGTTTATTTTATTTATTTATTGCGCACAAAACAAGAAAAAAATATTATGATACCCACATATTATCTTTTATAATTTCCTAACTGAACCAGATTATATCTTTATAAGTACATAATATCATTAAAATAAAACATAGCCAAATAATATTAATAAATTAAAAATTGATTTAGTACATTATAAAGAAATTAAGTAATAAAAATATTAAATAACTTGTATATTACGAACAATGTCAATTTATAGCGTTTAAAATATTTTATTGAAAAAGCGAAGAAATATACATCAGCTAACCAAGCGTACCGAATAAGCGCAACATAGCCCTGGAACCATGAGACTTCTCTTCCTGTCACAAAAAAGAAGAAAAGAGAGACTATTTGTATCGATTATCGATCGATCGATGTGTGCTAGCCACTGATATGAGCGAAAAAGTAAAATTAAGCACGCTTACAAACGTATTCAGCTTGTTGTTGAAAATATTAAGGCAAAACTATCGAATTGGGTGTAAAAATGTCTGACTAGAACGGTCAAAAGACGTGGGTCTTTTAGTCGGCTTACTTTGATTAACTAAGAGAACTAACTAATGTTGTTTCTCGTTTTCTCTGGTATTTCGCAAACGTCGAGTTTAATCACTTCACTGTGACATATTCGCGTTCCTCAAATAACATCCCTGTGCCAGTAGGTAGTCGACTGAAGCATAATAAATTACATTACGGTAAGACAAGATGACTGAATAGTGGTAAGATAAAAGATTCCCAAAGAATATTTAAGCATGCAGAAGGGAATCCAAGGTTACTGTTCCTCTCTCTATACCAATTCTTTTATTTCACTAAAACCATCAACCGCAAATCAGACACGCTTTTTTTTTCGGGGCACACCCGCCACTCTGTCCCACCACTGCAACTCCTGTTTATCAGGATCAACAGTGGCGTCCTTTGATCGAATAATCAACGAATAATGCAGCTGTGCAGTGATGCACAGGCTGTGCCCGGAAACCCTACCGGCTGTCTTGGGACCCGCAACGAACTTAATCAGAAGAAATAGGAGGTAGTAAGAAAGCGGTTTCAGACTTCCCTCCCAGCAAAGCGGAGACAGCAATTGAAATGGCTCAGAGGCCCAAAAATCTAAAGGGGAGACAGTCAGGAGACGCCTGACCGTCTAAACACCACGGTATGCCACTAACTAACAGGGGATAAATTAGATACTAACCTAAATCTTACACCAGTAATATTGGTGACAAAACTTTTTAAAGGCACGCAAGTTTCCCTTCGTTTTCACAAGATCTAGGTAATAAATAGGACTACACGCAGATACTTGAATCGAATTCAACATGATTAACCGTTCGTCATGCCAGAGACTACACTCCCACAAGATATGATGGGCAGTTTGCACAAATTCTTGATCCGACGTTGAACATTCGCAAATAGGTGACGGCACCAAGTTAAATGAATAAAGTTTGCCCTTAAAGTTACCATGCCCGGTTAGAAATTGGGCTACGCAATTATCGATATCAAGCCACGTTTTATTTAACCGTTCGCGTACTATAGGGAAAAATTTAAATAAATGTCGCCCCTTAGTCGAAGTATCCCATCTAGTTTGCCATTCGTCGATTAGTTTTTTATGAACGTTGTTGTTATTATCAAATAATCTACTGATTTTAGCCCTATCCTTCGGTTTTAGAAAATCTGAACTCATACCATTCCGCGAGTTGTAATACATTGCCGCACGCCGTTGTATTTCCAAATCTACCGGTAAAACGCCCGCAAGAATCGGCAGGGCCTCAGTGCTGACGGTTCTATACGCTTTACAAAGAAAAATTAACGCTAATCTCTGACTCTGAAGCAATTTACGTCGCGCAGCGCCAATTGTGGCTCTATCCGCCCACACGGGGGCTCCGTAACAAATGCAACCCAAGAAAGTAGCAGTATAAATTATTTTTAATGACTTAAACGACAATCCCCAGGTCGAAGTTGATATTCTATTTAACGCATAAAAATTTCGTTTTGATTTTTCGCTAACTTGCTTAATGTGCTCAATAAAATGAAATTTCTTTTCAAGTATCAAACCGAGATAACAAACTGAGTCTTTCTTTTTAACTGTAACTGAATTAAATTTAAAGCGCGGTAGCCCTACTAAGTTTCCTTTTAACATTAAATACTGTGTTTTATGGGCTGCGAACTCAAGATGATTTCTCTTTCCCCAGTCGGCCACCAGACGTAGGCAGAACTCAGCTAACAACTCAACTCCTGTTCTTGTATGAGATTGAACAAGCAGGAGACCGTCGTCTGCATACCCCGTCAGCGAACAGTTAGCCGGTAACGGTATAGACAAAAAGTCATCAAATCTGATATTCCAGAGATACGGCCCTAGCACTGAACCCTGTGGGCAGCCCCGAGTCAAAGCCTTGACACTGCATGATGACCAAGTTGAAGCTTAGTTGTTCCATTTTTAAAATAATTGTATATTAAGGAATATACATTGCTGTAACAACCTCTGTTTTTAAGTTTGAGCAATAAGATTGGCCACCATGCATTATCAAAAGCACCAGAGATATCTAGGAATACACCTATGACGTATTTAAACTCCGACGATTCTACCGATTTTCTCACCGAGATAGCCGCGTCGATTGTTGATTTGCCCCTAGTAAAACCGAATTGACGTTCGTGAAAAGTTGGACCGCCCGGAAGAAGCCGAGGTACGATAAGACGCTATAGAAGTTTACCCAGGGATGGTAGAAGGGTAATGGATCTATACGATTTCGGATCATAATTCGGATTCGGATTTTAGGTATGATTTTAATTAGCCCGCGGCGCCAAATTTGAGGAAAAACCCCTTCAGCAATGCAACGGTAATACACAATTAAAATAGAATCCCCAGCGGACTTTACGGCTTCCTGGATCATCTTATTCGATATTTTGTCTTCCCCAGAGGCCTTATTAACCGGTAACGCCCTAACAATTTTGACAAATTCATCTAAAGTTGGAAGATCGGACGAAGGAGATGTGGGTGGAATTGCAGCCATGAGCCTAACTTCTCGATGATAGTCGGTATCATTTTCAGTAGTGTCGTCCGGAATGAGAGCGTTAAGAAGGGCCTCCGCCGTCTCCTCAACACCAAGAGTGTGAGCATCATTTATTTTGATGATTGAAATAAATGCTTGATCAGTTGCTCTGTTAGCTTTGAACTCATGATATATGGGTGACCATGGCCCCTCTTTGTCTAACCTATCTACTACTTTCCGAAGTAAATTAGTTTTTGATTTTTGGACTGCAGCATGGTAGTGAGACCTAGCAACTCTTAAAGCAATTAAATCAGACACGCTTATAAAGAAATACCTTTGTGAAAATTTCAAAAGTTTATGACAGACAGGTAGCTAATAGACGTTAGTAAGGGTATTTTGGAACGGAAACGTAAAAACAAATTTTTGTTTTTTTACGTTTAACACAAAAAAACTAGTATTGCCATTGCAAATTCACCGAAAATATTTTACGAGAGTTGACTAATATGACAATATAAGTACTTTTTCGTTTCACATTTGTTTTAGAGTATAGAACACAGTCTAGAGAATACATAATTCATTTTAATGATCCCATAGGAGCCTAATATTTTTCTAGGATAGAATAGTATACTACATTTTTATCAAGTAATATATATATGTGCCAGAAGTATGTATAAGTTGAATTCAAATCTGTTTAACCATTTTACGGAATTCTGTAACATATAAAAGCATGATACTTTCACAATTATTATATAATATGTGTCTCCACTGCACTTTTACATCTTCTTAGTAATTAACTGAATGAGTTGTCAAAGCGAATGAATAATTGACGGGTTTTTCGTCCCTTGGTTTGCCTTTAAAGTTCTTGTCTTTGTTTTACAATGCAATTATTAGAGGCCATCAATTATATAATGTTTTGCTTTAATTATTACTCTTAATTAATTAAACTGGGACATTTTGAGGTGTACGTACTTATATAATGTAATGATTCATTTATGTTGTTCTATGAATAGATAAAAATACGAATAATAAAAACGTATGTTTAAATTTTAGTACATGATTATCACAAAATTTCCACTGACATTTTTCACTGATTAATGAATCTAATGGACCAGAATTTTAAATAATTTATAAAACTTTACAACTTAGGATTAAATCAAAGCATTCAAAAACTACAAACTAAACAAAGTAGTCTAAATATAATAAAAATAACGTCACTTTTACTAAAAATAACATTTGTCAAATAAATGTGGCGGAGTACTTTAAAATTTCAACTGGGACCGGTAGTCGTAAGTTTCTGGAGTAGCCTCAGTTGTTTTGTGCCTTAGTTGTTCGGTGCCTCAGTTGTTTAGAGCCTCAACTCGAGCCGCTGAGGCTACAGTCGAGCGATAAAAAGGCGAGAGAGTCGAGAGCCCTCTACTCGTATATTGCGTTCTTTTTTCAAGCATCTATAAAAAAGAATTTACGCAAAAGCTTTTTGGTCTACGAATACAATAATAATGTACAATTTGTGGCTTGAATAGACGAGAAATTTGATTTCAGAACATTTATTATACTAGAATATTGTGGTTGGTATTTATTTTATATCAACGTTTGACTATTTTGACTCTTTGATATTCACATTAAGAAAATTATTTATCTTAATACCTACACTGCTTTTCAGATATATTCAGTAAATGTTCTAACAAGTCTACTTACATAATTATTAAATGATTACTATTTGCCGTTATTTTCAGACCATCCGGACTAAACGCTTCGATAGCTCCTTCAAAATGCGTACTGCAAGGGTGTGGAATTCTTTGTCTGTCGATGTGTTCCCTGACCAATATAACTTGGGCCTCTTTAAGGCAAGGGTGAATAGGTTTCTCCTAGGCAGGCATGATCTACCTTAGGCCTCATCGTCTCTTAACATCAGGCGGGTTTAGGGTCAAATGCCTGCCTGGTCATGAATTAAAAAAATCTGGTTAATATTAATCTTATCTTTTAAAATATGAAGTATTTAAAATGATTACATAATAACTTTAAACAGAAACATAAACTCACGCCATAATTAATCCCTCAAGAGGGGTAGGCAGAGGTGTTAAACACCGCATTTCGCAAGTTTATATTGAGCACAGTGATAGGTTGCAAATCTGTCGCCACTATCTGGGCACAATGAGGAACATGGCAGCTACGGTAACCCAAGACTAGAACCCACGATCTCTCGGGCCGATCGGTTACAAGGCACGTAACAAACTGAGCTACCACGACCTCAAAATACATTGATTTTTTACATACTGAGCATCAATATTAGATTTAAAGATGCTAATGATAATAAAATGTAGTACAAAGTATTTCTATTTATAGTTTATAAACACCCTTTACAATATTCCGCTAAGTTTCAATTCTCCTCGTATCTCGAGTAACTACTCTGCTATACAACGAAAAACAATGAAAGGTGATACCCTCTTTAAGGCGTCTGCTCTCCATATTGTGACTTGAAATGCTTGCGTCGTGGCTTTAAAATGTACAACTAGCCTTACTTTTCCAAGCTGTTCTAAACACTATCCCAACCCAATAAGAGCGAAAAGCGAAAGGGTTTTAAGTTCGAGCCGAGTAAATATGGCGAGCTTACGTCGTCGTAGTAAAATAAGAATTTGCTGATTCATTTTAAGGTAGATTTAAAATTCAACTTTTATTAAAACTTAAGTGCGTGATTATTTCAGCCGTAGTAAAATGTAGTAGTTGACTACGGTGCTACGGATACTACACATTATTCGTAGCATGAACTTATTAATGCAAACACAATGAATTTTATTAACCCATACATTAAAAGTGGTACCTATTCTAAGTCTCTACTGTCTGTGTATCTGTCAGCAAAATTTCAGGGAACGTCTATTTCTATTGCCGCTATAACAACAAATAAGAAATAATATAACAATATTATAATAAATTATATCAATAAAAATTATAACAATAAAACATAAATAAATTAGAAGTTTAAGGGAGGTCTCATACAAGCATCGTGATATATCGACATTTTTCGCTTTTCCTTGTTTCTTTAACGAAATAATCTAAAAAGTACATTATGTTTAAGCTTATAAAATGGTATTATAAATTAATTATAAAACAGAGCGGAGTTAAGTATGAAATGAAATTATAAACGGTTAAACTTGTACATTATGACATGAACAGAAGAGATATCAAATTTATTACAGTCCTGTCAGTGAATTTCACGTTTCGTTATTTAAATTTTCAATTTTATGTGTCTAATTTTAAATTTCGACCAATATTCATTTCGATTTCTGTTGTATTAAAAACTTAGCTTTCAATTTACATGCAAAAATCCGGTCAAGTTTGAGCTGTACTCACTATAGAATTGGTATCATTTGCCGTACAAAATTATATCTATGGTTCAATTTAGATATTAATAAAAACCAATTAAGTTTTTATTAAAAAGTCTAATGGGAGTCGGAATCACGCACCGAAAATTCCGTACAAACTTGTAGGTAAGTACATTATTTATATTGTTAATTCATTAAAAGAACCGAATCTCAAATTTGATTTCAGTTTTTTCTTAATTATGATGCAACTACAAACTTCCGGTTCTCGGATTTTTCTGTTTACTAGTCGTCTTTGATATGGCTTCTTACCAAAACTTATGATTCTAGGTCAACGAGAAGTACCCGCGTTATGATTCTTTTTTGAGTCAGAGTAATATTGTGATAGGCGATACAAAAATTTGCTTTTTTCACAGCTGAAAGGGACTGCAGATTCATGTTTTTGATATCAACTTGATACCTCCTAGCGTTCTAGAGACAAAGAATTTTAACAGACACTGAGAAGAAATTCACAGTTTTCGGATTTAGCATACACTTGTATCACAAAATATTGCTTCTTGCCAAATTTCATGATTCTAGGTCACCGGGAAGTATTATAAAGGTCCTTTCCGAATGTATGGAATATGCGATACAAACGACAATATCTTTGGTTTCCGTAGAATTAGAGGATAGGTTTTTTCACAGCTCGGCAGGACTCAATATTTTGCAATAAATTCAACTTCATATACATATTCGCGTTCCTGATAAAATGTCTTTACGAACAGACAGACCACGAAGTGATCTTATATGGGTTCATTTTTATCATTAGAAGTACGAAAAAGGAATTGCCTGTTATTGATTATAATTATTGTTACAGCTGCAAAATGAATAGAAACTCTGTGGATATTTCAACTACCTGTTTATTACGATCCATGAGAACACCAATGGACAAATAGACAGACAGCGAAAGGAAAGGGAATATTTAGCACCCTTTGTTTCTAAAAATCTAGATCAGAAGTCAAACCTTAAAAAATAAACCATTATCACATACACTCGCCATTAACACATAAATATCCTTCCAATAAATATGCCCAATATTAAACAAATTTATCATTGTACTCAATCAAATACAATAATAATATCCATAGGTAACTTCTAGAATTGACCAACCAATGTTGGTAATCTACATGTTAAAGGTAAAACTGTAGGTCTTGAACACACTTCGAAAATATTCTAAATTATTAAAGTTTAGTTATAAAAATTCTTTAGATGTAATAAACGCACAATTGTCACCATTTAATGTATAATTATTTATTTATTTATTCTACCTTCTTACCTAAAATAGTTCAATTTTTGCAACCGTTACAAAAATATAAAATTATTACGCATTAAACATTGGGTGCAAACCTCTGTGGTTTTTGCAATGCGTTAATTTATCAGCTGTTTTTGTAATACGTCCTTATTTTAAATGGAAATATTTTTTTACGTTTTGAAGATAGTTCAGACAAAAAGACAAATACATAAATTACCACATGTGTTCAAACGAGTTCGATGTATTTTACTATCGCGAAAAATACCACAAACAATATGTTTGTCTACAGTTAAATAAAAGCTTTGAAGAATGCAAAAAAAGTGATCTACCAAAAAAAAAACTAAATAACGAAAGAAGCATCACCTTCGCGTTGCCAAAATAAAATTACTAATGTAAGAATACAATATCTTATTATGAGGAGACTAAAAATTAGATAACAAACAAAAAATTCAGCAGTACAACTTTCTCCGCCAATTCTAACACTTTGAGTTTTGTTTTTGTAAGTAAAAAGTTAACTATCTCCTTTTCAAAGGCCCTTAGACCAAAATTTATCCAAATTGGTTTAGCAGCTTCAGAGTGAATACGCAACAAACAGACCGAGTCACTAGACATACCATTGCATGTACATATAATAAACGTATTTTTCCGTTCGTTCATGAACGTTACAAGGAGCATTACTGTATAAGTTATACAACGACTCTGCGAGCTGTATTCCAAGATGAGGCCTGGGGGCAATGCTATTTACATTTCCCAATTGGATCAGCCTGTCGACTACGTAGTAACGGGCTTATGTACCTACAGTGGGCGTACACTGCGGCTTATTACATTCGTTAGGCCGGACTTCCTTAAATGGCCGCAATTTTTTTTTACCAGCATTTATTTTAAAGATGCAATGCATAGTCTGTAACGGGGAAAAGCATTTAAACAAAAATTATTTTAAACACAATGGCCGCTCAATTATAAGAATGACAGAAAATTCAATTGACAAGTATTTTAATATTTCATTCTGCCAAATCGATCATTTTGGGTATTTCCATAGTGCATTGGTCTAAACAGCTCCAACGTATGAGGTCTGCATTTCGGGTAGAAGTTTTTTGTGAAGTAATGATTTTTGCTCTGGGTTCTTGGATGTTTTCTACCTATTTAAGTAATTATTCATAAATATACCCATGCACGTTTTTTATACAACGTCATGCGAAAACAAGCAGACTTGACCTGATGGAAAGTGACACCGCCCATTGACACGACTACGATGCTCTTGATGTGATGTTGTTTTGTGTATCGTTGTTTAACTTAGTTTGGGACTAAGGCAATATGTGGGTCGCTAAGATATTCTTATTATCAGGGCACACCCTTTACTCTGACCTACCACTGCAACTTCTTCTGACCATTATCATCTGTGGCGTATTTTGAAACAAAATTTGCGGCTGTTATGAAAATTTAGCAAAGGCTACCTTAACATGTTTTATGATGAAACTCTACTGTTTTAGGTTTTGGCTCTACATTACAACATTATAATACAGTAAAATAATCTTACAACATTTAATTATAATTAATTTCAACCTTCGGTTACTTCAGTAAGATATTTTTCTATTGTGATTGAAACTTTACCACTTATTTATTTTGATTTATTTTGTGACTATTGTTTTTATATGAATTATTTGGTAAGTAACGACTTACTAATGATGATAAAGTAGTAAGCGGTGTACGCTGATCTCGTCTGACATTGTGAAAATCGGATTATTTCCCGGGATTCGATTCAATTCGAAAATTAAATGTTAAAAGTTACAATTTAATACTGGGAGCTCCTTTAAAAGAAAAAAAAACATGAACTCACAAAGAAGACGGCCGTATTAAGAATTCCCAGAGTAATTTACTTACGGCTCAAAATCTCGTAATAAGGTAAATTATTAAATATTCAATGACATCTTTTAATTTCTCTTATCTTTTTTCAAGCAATTGCGACCCACTTAGTGAAAAAAAATCCTTAGTTTTAGACGCTTTTAACTCTAAAGACATCAAAAGTGGGTTGACAGATCCATTAGTCCACAAGGAGGGTTTTTATACAACTTCACGGGGAAACAAGCAAACCTAATGGAAAGTGATATAACGCCTATTATCACAACGATGCCCCTGATGTCGTCAAACACCAAAAGCCCCCTCTAAGCATTGCTCATGTAGAGGTAAAGATGTTACGACGATGGCCCTAATATCATGAAACACAAAGAGCAGCCCCTAAGTGTTTCCCATGTAGAGGTAAAGATGTTATACCTCTCGTGCCGGTAATAACACTGACTCTCAATTCCTTCGAACCGAAACACTGTGAACTTCTCCACGTCAGAAATAGAAAGAAGAGTTGTATACACACCTGTAAAGAAGGTTAGGCAACCTTACTGCTAAGCAGAATATATACAAGCGACAAGCGCCACCGCCACCAGCTAGCGCCACTCTCATTATACTTGGGAAGCCCAAGAGGGGATTTTTGTATCTACTCGAGCGCGTCAGTTTAAGATGTGGGAGATACCTTGCATATTGACAGTACCTGCAACCAGTATGAGCTTTTAATTTTGGTGGGTACAAGGAACATTAAAAATAAAAATCGATCATCAAAACTACTCGTGCATCAGATAGAGATATGGGCCGTTGATTACTAGCTAAGAAGTGTAAATTTTGCTAATCTGACAATTTTAGTCTAACCTAAAGGGGTGGACGGGTAATTTTTCAACCCTCCTGCATGGAAAAATCCAAAAGGTAAATTTATTATACTTTTCATGTCATATACATGCTGGAGCATGAAATATATCAATTTCTGACACACGTGGGTTTTTCCAAGTCATCGTTTTTTTCCACTCTTTAAAGTCTCTAGACGCTTTCCACATCGCTAAAAGTGAAAACCTGATAGAACCATTTATTCATCCTGTCATCTAACCTTCCAGGTCTGATAGGTTTCCGTGACGCTCGAGTAACTCCACATTTAGCATCATGGGTTCCTCAACTATTTCATTTGAGTTTACACTATGTTTTTAGGGTTCCGTAAACAAAGAGTAAAAACCGGGACCCAATTACTATGCCTCCGCTGTCCGCCTGTGTTTCTTTCTTTCATCTTTCAGCGGGCTGTATCTCAGGAACTACGAGTATAACAGCCAAACTCATGAAATTTTCAGAGTATGTCTATTTCTGTTTCCGTTATGACAACAAATACTAGAAAGGGCTCCTAAACAAGAAAATTTAATTTTGCATTTTATTGTTTATTTTACGAAATTAACTAAAAAGTACATAATATTTAATCTTAGGTATAAGATAATACGGAACCTATAACGTGCGAGTCTGACTAGTATGTAGCGGTTTTTTCTTCTTCTTCCTTCTTTTTCTTCTTTCTTCTTTTTCCTTTTGTCTGTCTTTCGCCTGTCTTCTGTATAACTTGCACCAGCGCTGGATCCAGGATTGTCGTTTGGGAGGGCTAGGCTGCCGACCTTTTTTTACAATCAATTTTGAGGGGGGCTTGAGCCCCCTAGCCTTGATTAATTAATTTGGGACTGGTGTCCTAAACGTATCATAACATTTCTTTAAACATGTTTTAATCGATACATATTTAATCATATGATATGTACTCGTTTATAGATCAACGTAAAAGTTTTTTAAATTTTCATTTCTTTCATTTTGCTATGTAATTACATTTCTAAGCACTTGATAGATTATTTTTCTTACGCAACAAAATTTTTATTACGGGACCCTGTTAAAACATGTTCATTTCTAAACTGACCACAGAGATAATTACATCGTAAAATTATGTTTCAAATTTTAGTAAATATATAGGTATATCGCGCTTAATAAAACCATAATGTAATAATACATTTAGTGTAACTTGAACTTACTTGAATGTAACACAATAGCTGGATACATTATTAATTACTAACAGTATATGAAAATTGGAAACCAAAATTAGTAAACAGGATATTTTCTTACATTTAATAAACAGTATTAAAACGATGACGTAAAAAGCAACGGTCAATGTTGCTATCAAGCTCAGAAGTTCTGTTTTAAAATGTGTATATTTATTTTACAGCTAAAACTAACATTCTAAGCTAACTTACAAGCATAAAGAGACTAATTTATCGTTGAATATATCTAGTTATTTGCAGTTTACTGTGCAAGCACTAAAAGTTTCAAATTTATTTTGCTGGTACAAGTCATCCTACACGAACACGGTTTGACTAAAGTGGTTGTTAGTTTAATCATCGTGTACTTGCATATTGTTTCTGTATGCGTAATTTCGAGTCCGCATAGTAAAAGGTAACGCAAACTAGAACACTGTGCATATGTGTGTGCTAAACACAATGATACCCAAAAGTTTTCGCGTGGAATGACTTTACTTTGTCATTTATGTTTACTGCTCCTCTAATACAGACATCACCAATGTGAAGAAAGACATTCCAGTTTTTATGAACTGTAACGAAAAAACTATTTAAGTTATCTTAAAACATACTAATTACACTGCTAATTACTGATGGTTTTGTACTGAAGGACATGGTAGCTCAGTTTATTGCGTGCCTTTGTTAACCGACAGACCCGACCCGACTGGTCGAACCTTCGAGTCTCTGGCACGTCTGCCGTACGTTGTAGTTACCATGTTCCTCATTTTGTCTGGTTAGAGACGCAACCTCTCACACTGGGACTGAACATTAACATGCGAAAACCGGTGTTTAACACCTCTGCCTACACCTCTCGAGGGATTAATTACGGGGTGTTTTTATTTTATTTTATGAAGGTTTGGTGCCATTTATTTAACACAAAAGATTTAAGTATACCTAACAAATCTTACATCTCTTCCTTTACAAAGGCAATGCTCTTGGCGTTCTAAGACATAGCATCGTCGTGTCAATAGACGGTGTTATCACATCCCTTAAGGTGAACCGTCTGCTTGTTTGGCCGTTGTAGTGATGGTCAAAATCGCATACAAACTACTACTTGACTACGGGGGTTCGTGCTACCGGTACAAAACGCCAAGAGCAACGCCAATGCTTTGCTCGTCTAAACGTCATCTTAGAATAATATTGAATTATTCATACAAAAGTATAATTTCGAAAGAATTTTGACTCACCCAAGTGAAAGTAGGTAGGGACAATTGAATGGAACCGAAGATGTAGATCGGCATCCTTTGACTGAGCGCCATTTTGAATATCTGCATGTTCACTTTGTGCCTCTGATTGAAAATGTACCATTTCTCAGTGACTGCAGTCTCTAATTTTTCAGACTATCGGAAAGGAATTCAGACTTAAAGTGATAGTTTAATAAGACACTTTAGGAAGAATCTACAATCTTTATAGAGCAAGTTTTGTTCAAGATCTAGTTAGATTTTTTTTTTCATGCAACTACCGACTTTAACAAATGTTTAAATTAATAACTGACACAATGGCGGAAAAGAACTTGAAAACTTTGCAAAGAAATAATGTGTTTTAAATTCGATTTTATAAATCAAATCGTTGACATATTTAAGCCATTGCAAACATCAACCAAAAGCAAGAAAATTAGATTTCTCATAATATTTAATCAATCTAATGTAAGTGAAAAAGGTAATAATTTTAAAGATTGCTTTTTTTATTTTACTTAAAATTGGTTTTTTACTGTTTAAATTCAGAGATGTTTTTGGATTAAAGCATGTTTCTTTTGAATTAAAGTCAGCTTAAATTTAGCTTTCCAAAAGAAAATAATTCGAGTTCTTTACACTTTTTAAGGCAATTAAGGGTCAAAGTACTTTTTTTTTTTAGAAAAAGAAACCTTGACTTAATTTTGAACAACGTCGTAATTTTAAAAACCGAAACTTCATTAACTCATTAATTAAACGGAAAACTGTGTTTCCTTTAATCGATGATTAGGTTGTTTTCTTAATTTTTGATTGCTTGAGACATTACATTATTAAATTACTAATGCAGACATTAATAACTCGTCGATACAAAATATTATATGCACTAAATATACAAGATTTAAAGATTACACGAGATTGTTGTCAATAAATGTTTTGCACCAAGTGTCGCAAGCATCTTTGAGCTGCAATTACTACCATGTGAACCATAATCTATGTATGTATTTGTGTTTGAATTTATTAAGGTTTTTCCAATGTAGATATTTGAAGCCGTGCGTTAGTTGTCCTGCTAACGGACGATCGCGTTTTTTTCATACAAAACGCGCTAAGCGGTGGCCTTGCGACCAACGCACGTCATGGCGGGAACGTGTCGTATGAAAAGAAGAGAGCGTCCGTTAGCAGGACGATTAACAATCATCTAAATTTAAATAGCCTTTATTAACATGTAGTTCAGATTTAAAGTGTTTTGGGCCTATAAAAGTAAGTGAGATATTTATTCGTGAATAATACTAATACCTGATTCTCTACTTGCTGTCCTAATAAGCAAAACATAAGAACAACTAAAATGAAACAAAACTCATGAACGTAGTATTTCATGGTATCCGGTGACATTTTATTCTGAAAAAAATATCCTATTAAAAAACGTTTTATCTTAAAGGAAATTATTTAAAAGTACCTACTTGGTCGTTTCTAAGAATTCATATTAAAATTTATTTCTATTTTACGTAAAATTTAATACTACTATTAAATCTTATTTTTGGTCGTACGAAAGAAACGATTTATAAAAATTCAATATTTGAGTTGAAAACATTTCGATTGGTACTCAAACAAGGTTGAAGCAACGCTAAATTGATTCGATTTAAGCACAAAAGACGTGCTCAAATTCAAATTCTCAACGCCATAAAATATTTAACTCACCGAAACTGCAATTTTAACAGAGCAGACGCATACAAGCATTATCGCGTCAATGATCAGCGCCAAATAAAACGGACGACAGATTGTGTTCAATTGATTTGAAAATCTGAAAAAAATCATCAACGTGATCGGATTATCGACAATTGTTGCTTTCCAATATGACTGACTACGAATGCATTTTTGATGTACTGTCTGCTCATTTGATTATACAATGTTTTATCTCAGAAAATACAAAATACGAATTCTACATGAATGAAGTCATAGGCGAAAGCTATTTTTTATTTTAATTAATTAATCAAAGCCATGGCACGGCATATATGTCCTTCCTTCTCATTGAAATGAAATTAAAATAAATTTATTTGCTAGAAACATGGTACATTACAGATGTTTACGTTCGTTTAAAATAGTTCATATATATTTTGCTTTATAAAAGCATGCAAAGTTTTAGTCAAGAACAAGTGAGTCATCAGGACTAATAATATAAAAAAGAAAACAATTAACATGACAAATATTATAAAATGAACGCAATTCTAATGTCCTATAATATGAAATACAAATGTCGATTTTAAATTTTTAAGCGTTCAACCTTAAGCATTAATTTAAAGTGAATCGTTTTATTTTTCTAAACTCCAATACTTCCATTTTATTTTTATAGCTTTTCAAATGCCATTTTTATTATGACAATAAATAAATATGGAGCAAGTCAAAGCTAAACGTCTGTTATTCCGAGCGTGACGGCAGCATGGGAGGTATAAATAAGGATGTAGACAGTGAATTCTAGTTTAAACCTCTCGAGACCGCTCCTAAGTGTCTGTCCGTCTAACAGGACACAGACTAGTCTACGTAGACTAGAATAACGCAATTTATAATATAGTAGTAGTGTAGATATAGAATGTCTCATTTTTGAGGTTATTTGAAAGCAAATTTTGCAACACCACAATACAATACGTTAATATGCCTAACATAAGTATTGTATCAACAGTGGCGTCCTTTGATCGAATAATCAACGAATAATGCAACTGTGCATTGGCGCTAAGGCTGTGCCCGGACTCCCTAAAGACTGTCTTGGGACCCGCAACGAACTTAATCAGAAGAAACAGAAGGTAGTAGGAAAGCGGTTACAGACTTCCCTCCCAGCAAAGCGGAGACAGCAATGGAAACGGCCCAGAGGCCAAAAGCTAAGTGCTATTATAGATATTTTTTTCTTTTTTGAGGTTATTTGAAAGCAAATTTTGCTCGCGACTTCAAACACAATGTAGCTTATAGCCACCCAGAAAGACCATTTTAATCAATGGTGAATTTTAGGATATTTGTATATTTTAAGATACAATGCTTACAAAACAACCTCTTTATAGTATTAGTATGCATATCATTAAACTTAACACTTGAGCAAATGTTTTTTTTTAAGTTCTATATTAGTAAGCCTCATATAATTTAGTCTGTGTCTTAGTACATCATTCGTCAAACTGTGAAGCTCAGATCCTATACAGCCGATAGCGTTGGAGAAGGGATCATCTAGATACAGCCGAGAAGCTTTATGCCATATATATACATATTTTTTGTACCAAAATGTACAAAAATATGTGGATATTACTGTATATGAATGTAAAATGTATCTGTGTTTAGTATCAAACAAACACAGAAGATCACAAAACATAATTTTTTGGTACAGGTGATAATTAAGGCAATTCTGGTATGCCTCTAAGTAAATCCAGTATACTTGTAGTTTTTTGCTTTTTTTTGCGCATGATTTTCATCATAATAATCTTTTTTTTATTTGAAGAACGAAAATAACGTGAACATTCTCAATCAAGCCTTAGACATGTATAAGAGAAGTAACCACAACCTACACTTTTTACAAAAAAAACTTGGATTAAATTTAAGTATGCAATCGAATTGAGAACGACTTCCTTTTTTGAATGAACTTTAAAATCGAAAAAAAATTACTTGATGAAAACATTTCTCAATTCAAACGTTACTGTAAAAGCTCAAATTAGTAAATCGTACGTACAAAAATGTGCAAAGCGTATATACCTCTTTAGTTTAACATAATGATCAATGCATTGCGACATCACGACAGTGCAGTATATCTGCCATTTATCGCCTCTGCCTCTTGACAGCTCAGTCATCAATTCATCCAAATTTAACAGAATGAACGTCAGGATTTTCAATTGACGTATTATCTGGCCGACCAGCAGTATTATGATGCACTGGAAACCAGGATACGCTGCAACATTATAACACCCATAATATCACATAATAAGTAAACAGCTTAACATAAGCATAAAATATGAACTTACGCCATAATTAATCACTCAAGAGGTTTTGGCAGATTAGTAAATGTTTGCATTTTGATTGAAACTTTAACATGCAGTTTATTATAAAATTTTCTAACCTAATTCTGAAGAAGACTTATTTAAATTATTGTTTGTAATGCGAATTGAACTTTATAGTTGCTGCGCCCAATATATAAATGATATTATTAAAGACAAACAATTATTATTATTAAGAACCGTTGAAGCCATGAACTTCGTCCCGATAATTCCATTGGAATATATATTTTTTTTACCACTTAAACCGTTCCTGTATTAGAGCGAACAAAGTAAAAAAAGAATAATTCAAATCGTCTTCAAGTTTTAGCGAGCCTAACGAACAGCTCTTAACAGCTTTTATATAACAAATATCGATTAAAGATTAGCAAAGTTTAATTAGTTTAACGTGATCCAATAAAATAATTTATAAAGTAAAACCAAACATCGTTCGAACATGCTAATCTGTAAAACCACCTAACCACCACAACCCAACTATTTCAATGAATTTCGTGTGAACGTGCACGGTACATTCCTGCTTGGAGAATGGAATAGTTTTGAAACCTACTTGTGGTGCAGTCGAAATCAAAATTTGTACGATCGAAGCTGAAGCGGGCTGCTTTTTACAACCTCATTGGTGGACAAGCACACGATTCACCTAAATTAAAGTGATCACCGACACCTATTAACACGACAAAGCCTTTATGTCTTAGAACGCCAAGAGTACCGCGTGCGTTGTTCATGCAGAGGTAAATTTGATTGCCTTTCCGATTATCTTTAAAACCGAAACACACAAATAATCAAAGATCTAAAACTTACCAATGCAGCATAAGTATCCAGCATATGCGTTGAAAATAAAAGATGCGATGTAAACTTTAAAGTTATCCATGCTCCAAGGAAACCACATATCGAAAGCTAGAAGAAAACGTAATAATGGGAAGAATTAAACGCACGGTGTTGATACTGTTCATTCTAGTATATAGATTCCTATAGACCCTTTTTTTTTACAAAAGATTAATAAGTATCCTTAAGCTACGAACAGGTCGCCATGTTTTTGCTCTCTTACTATTCTTAGTAAACCAAAACTCTCTGTGGCTATCGTTTTAAAAAAACATATGAAAATCAAAAACAAAGCAAAAAAGTTACAACATCTAAAGTCTTACATGAGATTTGATATGCAAATTCTTCATGACAATTACTGCGGAAAGCGAAAATTAGTTTTAACACTGACAGAGCCAAAGTATAGCAATAATAGCTGTCTGAAGTAGCAGAAACCTTACCTAAGAGCCTTAAAGATTCATCCTCCGTGACAATCATTTGATAAATTGGATCACACAGGTACAAGGTCGCACACAGCCACACGCTGGCTACATATACCTTCAGTATCACCCTTGTTATCTTCAGCAAGGTGTCTTGTGACGTCACGACCACATGCTTGAGTTCCAGCAACTTCTCACCATGATCTAAGCTCAAGACGTAAGTCACTAATGGCATGTCTAACATCAAGTCTTTGAAGCCCATCTCTTTAAGAAATGTTCTGATATTCTGCCTGAATATCAAACAGATTCCGAAGGAAATCATCATAATAAACCCCGTAGTCCAAATACAAGCTCCTGCCAATGTTATTGCAGTTTAAGTAATAGTTAACAATAAGCTATAAACAGCAGTAGCAGTAGAAATTTAAAAAGTGTAACTCTTATTTTTAAAAGCAGCCAAGTCATGAAAATTCAATATTTAGAGATTTATTTTACAAGAAAATTATTGAGTTTTGCAATAATAAGTAAACAAATTATAGCGAACATTTATACAAATTTCGAATTGTATAAAATGATCACTAAATGAGCACAGAAAACTTTTTTTTGTAGAATGGAACTCCTAAGTACGCAAGAGTATAGATTGATAGTGGAAATCATATAAAGCATTAATTTAGTAAACAATACTTTTGAAGCATAAAGGTTAATAAATTCAATACCTTTAATACATAAATGCAGGTCGGACGAATGAGCTACAACAAAACCTGACGTGAAAATAAAAGTCAAAATGCCGACGAAGAAACTAAAATTTTGCAATGCAAGCCAAGGCTTTGTATCCCAATTTCTATCAGCGAATATAGAAATACCGGCCATTGATAGAACATTGTGGAATGTTCCGAACGTCGCTTCCATCGTGGATCAGAACTGTGATTTGAAAAAGAAAATGTCCTTTTGATTTTGTTGCTTTTTAATTGGTATCGTCACAGAGTACACTTTTAAACTTTTTTAATAGGCTGGAAACGTTCTTTACATATAGGCGGTAAAATTTGAGGAAATAATAAATACCCTGCCTATGTTAATATTGCTATAAAAATCAAACACTTTAAACTAATTATCATTAAATTTTATCTTTAATTAGCATCCATAGCAATGTCTAATAAATAATAAATCTGTCTTAAGTTATCGACACATTATACAAAGCATTCACTTTTTCTAAGTCTGAAACTTTAGCAACAGCGAGATTAATAACTGAACAAAGTTTTACCGTAAATAAATTTTATAGAATGGCATAGATCAAATGTTGTTTTTAAATATAAAATCACACACTACAAAATGTGTGTGGCTAGGTACCTACTAGCCAACACATTTGCCAGTAGACACCAAACGACAGCCGGCAATATTTAGGCACGTACCTTTTGGTTCATTGCACAGCTGCATTATTCATTTCAAAGGAAACCACTGTTGATCCTGGTCAACTAGAGTTGCGGGTATGGGCTAAAAATAAGAAAAAATAGCCTTGATTCCGCGTGACTGTACCTGTCACTTCTATCATCTTCACTAAGCTGAAAAAAGACGGAGAAATAAAACATCGTGGGAATTCTTGGAGTGTTCTTTATTTATTTAAAAACATTTCAAATGACACCTCTTTTAAATCGTTTTGATTTGACAATGATAAGGTACTTTGTATTACAGATTCGAAATGACAGCTCCGGTACTTATAAATTATTTTTGCTTTCTAAGTGGAATCTGGTATTATTTTAACCAGTAGCAGCACAGATAGGTTATGGACTTATTTAATATTGTAATCTTAATGTCTTTTATTTTGAACTAATATTCAATTGTCATACATCAAAACTATCTTATCCCTAATCCGCACGTGAGGTAACCAAAAAACTATCTCTCTAGGTTATTTTCCGTCTCACTCTCTCAGGCTAAGTAATCCGAGTAATTACCGAATCGTGTTAAGGCGCGAATTTATGAACTTACAATATTAAATTATTTATTTTACTTACTAATGTTCGTAGGGCTAGATGGTGATTAACGTAGGTCGGACATTCTTTTAAGGGCTGTAGGGAGCTGATACAAGCAGCAAGAGATCACTCAAGTAAAAAAAAATGTACTAGGCCCAGAAATGGCTGCCTGCCGACTGAACATGATGATGAATAAATGAAAAGCTGGCTTTGACTTCTGTGTTTTTTTTTGCTTTGATATTTGTAGATCTTGCCTCTTGCTTTGTGGTTTTTGTTAGGGCCGTATTAATCTATAAAGACACGAATTCATTGAGCCACCTAGAAAGTATTTAATTATTTTAAAAAGAACCGTATATCTAACACAAATGTAGGTTATATTTGTGTATGGATGTACGACATTGACATTGTATAAAGTGCCCTTAAATTCCCTCTTTTCAAGATTAAACAATTTGATAAACTCTCTAACCTTTTGAGTTTTTTAATTAGAACGAAGTATTAATGCTTGGTAACATAAAAGCATATCACAGGTATTTATATTCAATCCATATGATATTTCAATCATTTAATCCAGGTATTTCATAATACATTATACTAATTAAATAGTTCAATGGGATGAGTTTCAAAAACGGTTATTATACATAGACACTCGCATTTAAATGACAAATCAATACGAATTGCTTTTGGGAAAATTAATTTATTTACCTAGTTTCCGATTGAAAACCATGTTTCAATTTATTTATTTTATTTTCATACCAAGAAGTTAAAAGTTCTTTTGTTCATTAAGTGCTTCGTTATTTTCCATAAATACCTAAATGAACGAAAGCGTACAAACATTCATAAATAAATAAAAGTTATTACTTTGATCAGAACTTTGTTTAAAACACAATAATCTTTTTGACGTTTTTAACAGTGACAAATATTAAAATATGACATGTTGTATGCGAGTTAAAGATACTGTGTGTAAGTCCCGTAATATGGTAATGCGCTGGAACCGAAAACAGAATCAAAAAACGGACTTCAAAAAGTCCACTAAAAAGAAATAAATAACCTATTATCATTAGGAATTATAGGCTGCTGACAAGGAAATAAGCTAATAGGTAAGACAATAGGGATTAACAATATTGAGTCGAAAATGGGACCAAATAGAAAGTACACCGTTTAAAAAAAGAATGATTCAAATCGAGCAAACTGTCTTTGAGTAATCTGGAAACATACGTAAAAAATTCCGCGCGAACTGAGAACGTCTTCCTTTTTTGAAAGTCGGTTTAAACGTTCAGATATCGTACGGTAAAAATGAGTTAAATGCTTGATGTGACGTCAGTTTAACGTCACCAAACACCAAAATGGCCGCCAGGCACATTACCATTTCACAAGGCCTGTCATTAAAAAATTGTCATTATCAAATCTTAAATTTTTTTCTACTATTTTACTTCAAATTTTAATTGTTATAGTACACACGGCAACATAACAAGCTAACCATCATGAGCGCAATCAATCCTTACGACTGAAGAAAGCATGCGTGATGCCCTTGGTTTTGCAAACGTCTAAAGGCTATGGTGAAGTATCAAAAACAGTACAAAGTCTTAATAGTTCAGCTGGAAGTGTGGTTGTCTGTACGTACAATAAACTCGTTTTAATAAATCAAATATTTAGTAAGTATTACAAACTTATTAATAAATATTCATTTTAATTTTTTCAGTACTAGTTTTGCTCAGTAGCTCTTGTGAGCTATAAACACCGATCTCCTAAAACAAACTAGATAAGGAACAGAAAACCAAATAACCAAAATGTAGAACTGGGTGAAGTTTTCGTATGATAAGTCAAGCGTCATCATGATCAATTGTTTCTTTCTTTACTTTTGTTAAGGTTGAACTTGCTTCAATGTGTGTTTATTTCTAATAGAACTTTGTATCTCTCTGTCTTAATCCTAAATAGATAAATAAACTATCTCCGTAATCCCTCAAGAGGGTAGGCAGAGATATTAAACACCGCATTTCGCATGTTTATGTTAAGTCTCAGTGTAACATGTTGCGAATCGGTCGTCACAATCCGGGCACAATGAAGAACATGGCAGCTACAATGTGCGGCAACCCGAGACTCGAGCCCTGGACCTATCGGATCGGGTGGGTAGGTTAACCGAGGCACGCAACAAACTGCGCGAAATATATGTGTATAATTTAATAGATGCCACTTTTTAAAAGAAGTTTTCAATGGGATTTCGTATCTAAATAATAGTAGTTCGATGGTTACAAATTTTCTTTCAGTACTGGTCTTTAATAGAATTTTCCAATTTGAAAGAACTTTTAATGAGAATTTTGTATTCATTTTGTAAGAACATTACAGATCTATAGCCAAAGGGCTTAATTAATATTGCCAGGTTTGAAAGTTATTATTCTATCAAATAAAAATACAAAGAAGCCCTCATTGTATTCTAACGAGAACTCCCTATTCATTACAAAGGTTTTAATCGGTGAATAATACTCATATTTTAATTGACAAAAAAAAATCCCTTTTTTTAAATACAACCTCAAGGGCAAACATTCAGACGGTACATCTGATGGAAGGTGATACCGCCGCCTATTGATACCAAGATGCTATTGATGTCTGGAACGCTAAGAGAACCGTCAATGCATTGCCCATGTGGGGTATAGATGTTGTACTCCTCGTGCCCGTAATTGTACTGGCTCTCCAATCCTTCGAACCGAAACAAAAAGTAATCAAAAACATTTAAAAAATGGAGTAGTTTTCGAAAAGTACAAGGTCTAGCTGTTATAGTTCATGAGATACAGCCCGCTGACAAACGGACGGACAGCGGAGGCTTAGTAATAAGGACCCGTTTTTACCCTTTAAGTAAGGAACCCATATGTAATTTTTTTATTATTTCGTCGGGTTTTATTGGATCATCAAAAAGTTCATGAGCAAGTTTTAATATGGTATTGTGTCTGCCGTCAGTGTGTGTCTGTATATCTGTTTTGACGACCTCGGTGGCGCAGTGGTGTAAACAGCCGACTGCTACGCTAGAGGTTCCGGAACTTTGTGTTATTTGCAAGACGCATTATTTCGCTTACCGGTCTTAGATGTTGTATTTTTATTTATTTAGTATATACCATATCGTTGCAAAGCACCTGCGACACAAATCTTTACGATACTTACTGCAGGGCTGAGTCAATGTGTGTATCGTGATGTGGTTATTTATTTTATTTTATTTATCTGTAGTATCAAAAATCTTTAACGGACAATGAGCTGAATGTATAATAATGACGTGGACGTCGTAGCTTCGTTTGTGACGTGCCTTGGTCAACCGACCGACCCGTCCCTACAGGACGAGAGATCGAGTCTCGGGATGCCGTACATTGTAGCTGCCATGTTCCTCATTGTGCCTGCATAGTGGCGACAGATTCGCACCCTGTCACCCTCGGACTAAAGAGAGATGTTAAACATGCGAAATGCGATATTTAACACCTCTGCTCAACCCTCTCGAGGGATTAATTACTGCGTGAGTTTATGGTAATATTCTAAAAGACTGTTCATTTTAAAAGCCTCGCTTAGATTTTAAAATATACTCGTATAAGATGCAAGTAATACTGACAAATAGTCAACTTTATTTAACAAGTTTTGTACATAATATAAACTAAACATTACACTTCGGCGTCAAATCAAGTGAGAATAAAAACGATTTCTCAAGTTCTCTGCTAAAGTAACAAAATACAATATACTTATTGACTGAATCATATCACGTTACCAATTTATATATACCAACGGATAAATTTGGAACTACGAATCCTTTGAAACCAAACATGATGACTATTAAAATATCTAAGTGTTTAAGGAGACTAGCGCTGCAATGATGTACAGATATAGTTTTTGCTTTGTAACAAAACTCGTAAATCACTATGGTATTATGTTATTGTTATTTTTCACCCTCTCCAGCCTATAGTGAATATTACTATGTGCTAAAATGATTTATTAAAGCCTTCTTTGTAGGATGCTTTTAAGTTGATTGAGCTATAGCCTGTTTGTTACAGGATCATCTTAGTAATGTATGATGTTTTCGTTATTAATCTAGCATTAGAAAGATAAAAAGGGATATATCAATCTATACATACTAACTTGTTTAACAATGTTTTATTTATTGGTCGGTAATTTGGTGTAACCGTGACAAACTTGTTTAGACTTGACTTGTTTGTGATTTAATCGTGTGATTAGATTTTTTTGTTCTGTTGCCGTTTTCAACGTTATGTAAAATAGGGTAATTTTTTAGAGATCGCCAGCGATATACATAAGTAAGATTAGCTTACCTAAGTGGGCTTTATACAGAAGAGGTGTTTCCAGGAGACTTGATGCAGACTGATTCCAGAACAAAACTCGACCTTAGTTACGAAGTACTCGGTCAATTTCGGAAGAGAAGATGCGCACCCACTCTTACAAAAGTCACCAAGTCCAAGGCTATTTGGCCCTTGGCTTGCTTTCTACCAAAATAGACCAACTGTTTTGTAAATTGAGTTTACGGTCAGTTTGACTATCCGTCCACGTTATACCGCTTTGAGACGACTTTTCCTTATAAACCGGGCTATAAGTTTATAGAGAAAATGTCTTATAAATAAATTATTTAACTGATATGTTGACTCTAACTCACCGCTAAATTACTACTACATAGTAAATCGTGAAGATAAATTACTTGTAAAAAAACGTTAAAAAGATTTTTTGAAATTGTTTCTCTTTACTGTAAAATGAGGTAAGAGGATCCTTATGGCAAAGTTGAGGCGGATCGTCTACTATTCATAAAAGTCTAATTCATATTTTTTCATCCATCTGATTATGGTATTAAGATTTTGTACACGATATATACATTTATATGTTTACCACTGTCCTATCCTTGGTTAAGTAATTTCTTAAAATCAAGGTAAACCCGAGGATGCCAAAAGTTTTTATGCAATTTAAATTTAATTTTTTGCTACACTCAATTATGAAGCGGAGTTACTTTATCAAGTAGAAACATTTAAAGACCGTTTTCTTTGGCACAAATCCAAGATGGCGACAAGACGAAGGCGAGTTTATCCTAGAAACAAATTATGGAACGCGAGAAATAGTAATAATATTTTTTTATAGAATTTTCGCCAGTCCTGCCCTGGCCCCTGCTGAGACAGCATCGGTACAAAAACAAGGAGTCAGGAGCGCAACGAAAATAAAAATATTACTTGGACCATCTCGATGTTTTAACTCACATGTTTATCTATATAGAGATGTTTGTAACTTTCGTATTAAAATGAATAGAAGTACACCTTTTATCATCATCGTCAGCCTGAAGATGTTGACTGCTGGACCAACACTGCCTCCAAATATTTCTAACCAGATTTATTCTAGGTCGTATGAATCCAGCGGCTCCCTGCAGCCCTTACGCGTCCATCCGTACATTTCGTACCTTCCGGCCCTCGGTCGACAACCTTAAACCTTTCATTCCCAATGGTCACGATTCCACCAACCAAAAAAATAAAAAAACGTAAAATGTTTATCATTCTTCAAGCAAATTTTTTGTATCTTCATAATGTTACTGACATCATTCAAAATCAATTTAAACTTTTAAAAGTGTTGAATTTGCTATTGCATTTGCATTGCATTTCTATGACACATTGTACATACGTTGTAACAACTCACAAGAGATCCCACTGTCTTTTCAATGTTATCGCAGTGCTTAGAAAAGTCTTGATTTATCGCCTTAATATCACAAATGTATAGTCCGACCTCATGTTATCACTGCACATTCATCAATAGACATTACTTAGTTATGTATTTATAGACTGTACAAATAGATGTAATAATTATTAATGATGGAGGAAACCCGTGCATTAGATAAGGTTCCGTTGGGGAATGGAATTATTTCTGTAGGTTTTTGAGATCATGATAACAATTGATTATATTTTCAAAATTAAATCATATCATAAGGGACGTTAAACGTTGCTCTGAAGCAAAAATACGTCTTATATTCGTTCATTCATAAATTGTACAGTTCTTTAGTCTGTTGATTTATTGTTTCGTGTTTTCAGGGAAATTAGAGAGAGAATAATTCAACAGAGTACCTTGTACAATACAAGAGTGTAATTGAAATTGAATTAAAATAGTTATTTCCACTTTAAATGGCAATAAAGAAAATAAAATTACTGTTCAACCAGTTAAAGTTATATTACTGTGTATTTTCATTTACAATTCTATATTTTCAACTAGTATTTGGATCTGATTCATGTAAAAGCCCATTAACAGAAGTAAAGTTAATATAAAACGGCCACTCATTTTAGGGACCTTTACGAAACATATTATTGACATTCATCAAAGCGTACCTTTGCAGTATTCCACAGACTGAATATTAAATGCCTGTTTTATGACCATCCTTATCACGCGTTTGCGGCATTCGAACACCTGTGTACTGCTCGACTACTTTACAACGAACCTCTTCGACTTTAATAAATAGGTTGCTTCACTGCAATTTTTTCAAGGTAGGGAGCAGCACCACCAACTAAGTAAACAACGTTAATTGATGAAGAAAATCAAGTCAATCTTCAGTTTTTACAAAAAAAAAACTTTTAAATGGCCGAAGGAAGTCATCATATACGTTTATATATTAGTACGTTAAACAAGAATAATAATGAATCTTTGATATGTTTTAGGTAAGAATATCCCGGAATATACATGAAATTTAATATGATTATTCAATAAATTTATCGGAAAGTATGTGGAACTATTTCATTTACAGTTATAACAGAATCCAAATTGAACGACAAACCAGGGAGATACAACCATCAAAAGTGAATATTTCTATCTCGCTCATCAGAACAACCTTTTCTATTGAAGTAGTATGGCGCCTGTGTACTTTGGCGTCATTGTACATATTGGATATTTCTGTGTTACCAACAACTTTAAAGCTTTATAACTTCAGATATGCTTCAGATATTTGAGAAAATCTAACGGATTTGTGTATTTATGTGGTAATTATAATAAATGAATAAAAAAGTTATGAATTATTGACAATGTTTTCATATTGACGACGTTTTGACGTTTTTGACATCGAAATGGCTAGAGCGCCCTCTACTTTGACCTGTGCGGAAAACACCTTAGTCCCTAGCTTTTTTAAAAATTGCCTGCACCATGAAAGTCTATTCAAAATATAGGAACGTTTTATCGGTTGGGTTTAGTTTAAATTTTGAAGATTTGTCCCTCCAAACATGTGAAGTTGAAAATTTTAACACTTTTTAATATTACTAGATAATATAGTACCTTTTAAATACCTTCAAAGATTTGCATGCTGTTAAAGGTATGTACAAAACTTGAACACACTTCAACATAAATTTAGATTAAATAAGCAAATGTGAATAATGTTTTATGTTTAATTTAAAAAAAAAACGTGTATTTTGTGATAGTGCAAATCAAAAATTTCAACATCATTTAACTACCTTAACAGAAGTAGACGGGTAGTACCACCTCTCGCTCAAATGTACGGGCATTATATACCTATCTCGCTCCCACATACATAAATATTCAACATGGGAGAAAATAATTTACAGCCTAAACGAGAACTAAGCATTTTCTCTTTGTGCCTTCGAAATTTGATTTCCCCATTTACCCAAAACTATCATAGATAATTTGTCGGTCTGTATTCATTCATAGCTCCACATCAAGCTATACATTACAATGCAATATCAATCCTTTTAAACGGTAAGTATATTAAAAATTATATTTAAGAAATTAATCTGTCGAAACGGTGGAAGTATAAAAAGATGACGTTTTAAAAGTAATTATTTTAAGTCTATATGAACTAAAAATATTTTGTCTACTATTGGTTTTTCCATAGCCCTTATAGGCTCAAAGAGCTGAAATGCATATCCAGATATGCTTATATTATATAAATTGCTTATTGAGTGTACTAAAAAGGAAAGACGACTTCGAAATAAATAAAATTTCTCGTACTACATACAAGCTACAAGTATAGATTTTGTTATATTCTGAAAAACAGAAAAAAACATATATAAATGAAAAATTCTGATGCTTTGAACATAGTTGAGAGGGTTCCGTTTTTCTAGCTTATTTTTTATAATCCTATGGATAAGCGAAGATTAAGATTTGGAATAAAGAATTAGAATTACCATGAGATATTTAGCTACTGTAGACTCGTATAAACTTCTTTTTGGCTTCCTGACTAGATTGATGTATTACTACATAGTATAAAACAAAATCGCTTCCTGCTATCTGTCCCTATGTAGGCTAAGATCTTTAAAACTACGCAACGGATTATGAGGCAGACGCAGAGTGATTCAAGAAGAAGGTTTATATGAATATAATATATACATAATATCCGTGCGAGGCCGGGGCAGGTTGCTAGTTATTTATATAAATTGAATGCGGACGTACGATTATCTTCAATAAGGACGTTTAACGGTTTTCATAAGAACAACTACGCATTACGCATGCATGATATTGCAAACGTCTAGGCTATGGTGGCTGCTTACCGTACCATACCGTGCGGACTGTAAGCTTGTTTACCAAATGAAAATAAAAACCGGTCAAGTGCGATTCGGACTCACGCACTGGGGGTTCCGTACACTTTTGATTACCAAATGATAATTATTTCATCACCAGAATTGAATCGTGATTTTCATTTCCATTTTTTCATATTTTTATGATGTAACTACAAATTTATTGTGTCCGGATTTTTTGCTATATTTTTGCTACAATATTCATTGATATAAAATTAATAATAATGTATTATTAATAATAGTATTATATTCATATATTCATTCCATGATTTTGATAATTTTTTAACGGAAAGTACGGTAGGCTTTGATTCCCTTTGCGAATGTATGGGAAATGCGACAAGCGTGGAGGGTTGTTTTTTGTAACTTTTTGTCTAAGGGACCGTAGACCTTTACCCCTTCCTGAGAAAAAGCGTCTTCACGGACCAACAGACAACGAACTGATCTTATAAGGGTTCCTCGTTTCCTATCCAGAACCCTAAAAATCACATAAAATGGAAGACACTTGATTTGTTGTACAGTAATTAGTTATTATTAAATTTGGGTTGACTGCAAACAATTCACTTGTAAAACGTGACAAAGACACTGAAGTTTTAGGTACTTCCTTTTCTTGCTAAATTTGTAAAAAATCATCCTTAAGATCCAGGTTCGTCCAATAAACCTCAGACTAAAAGAGGGGAACGGAAAGACTTGGAAAAGTTAAAAACATAACTTTATTAGACAGAATAAATGTTACAGTACCGTAAAACTTAACTGTTAGTATTTGCTTAAGCACCAACGAATGCCGAAGTCAAATTCCGTCCAGCCTAAGTTGACCTCTGAATTTCAACCTGACCCCTTAAAAAGTATGGAGATTTGACGATCCAGGGCGGGGTGGGAGGTCAACTTAATTTTCATTCCCCGTGCTTAAGACGACGTTTTCAAGTCTTAGAACAAAAGTCGATAAAGATTAAGTACAAATAGACTGTACGTGCTTTGAAATAAAGTTCTAAATGCTATGTTCATGAGCTTGACCTTAAAGTAATATTGGGTGACAAACTGAACTGCTACGTACTTGGAGAAGACATGTTGTGACAAAAAAGATTATAATTTGACTTTGAATTATACTTTGAAAGTAATGTGGCCATTTCAAACCAATCATAGACTTTATTAAAATTCTGAGATCAACCCAACCTTTGTATAATTAACTCTTTCTCAAAGAAAAACAACATCACATTACAATAATGTCAGAATTATACAATTCCTGACCGTTTATTCGAACACATGTTGCGGTTTTCACACTGTTCGGAGATGCGAATTATTTTAAGCAAAACACACTCATGAAAGAGCTTGCAAGATGTCTGACAGCATGCACCGTACACAAAACTGCTGCACCCAATACAATCTATATGTACAACTCCCCTTCCCTTAGAACGTGATTGAAAATCACATAATTTGCTAATAGTTTTTAGGTACTAATTATTTCTCTTTTTCTCACACTATTACCGGATATTCTCGCACTTGCGGGTACTGTTAACAAAAAAATGCATGAAGGGAAAATTAACGCGAACAAACGTTAACATTTTACTGACGTGACAGATTTTGGTGATCTTTCGATCGCATTTGTAATTCTCCCTAAAAATACTATAGTTTGACACTAAGACAGTACAAAAAAGGCGTACGAAGGCGACTTCAAAGATTTCCTGTTCCGAAGCAAGCAGTTTTATCACGCGTTTGGCAGCGGAGACTACTGCACTTACATTCGCAATGGTGCAACCGAGCTTCTAAAATATGAAAATTGAATCTTGTTACTCGTGTTTCTGGGTCGGCTTGCGCTGACACCGCGTAAATTTCGGAGCCATAATAATTTTAACGGTACGATTTTCGATTGCAACCCCTGTAATTGTGGTTTAACTTACGTTTGCCTGGGTACCGGGTCTTATTATTAAGTTATGCCAGAGGTGTTAATGCTTTATTCTTGATTAAAAATGTAAAAAATTGATACTCTAAATCTTAGTTTCTACTTTTGTCATAAAACTGATATTCTATCAGTACCTTATAATTTTTCATTCGGCATGAATAAATTGTAAATCTAAGATGTTATTTGGTTTTATAAGTAGGTTACATACTCGTAAAATAATGAGAAAACAAAGTTTACATATTATGTTAGAAGTATGTTTACATATTATGAGTTTACATATTATGTTAGAAGTATGTTTTTCAGTCAGCATGTTGTCATGTCCCAACATCAAAGTGATCACAGAAATATATCCCCGAGCGAGTCCTAGGTTTTCCTCGTATAAAAGTCATACCAATTTAATTTATACTATTACTGTATTTATTTATACCGTACGTACAATATCTCGAGTGGTATTTAAGAGGTGATTAAAGTGGACAACTTTGCCCTTCAATCACTTTATAAAAAGTCATTGAAACATACTGACCAAAGACAAATTTTGAAAAACCTTTTCTTATTCAACTAACATTCTGAGCTCTGTATGAAGAACTGAAATCTTGCATGTTTTATAGAAAAGAAATTAATTTAATCTGTATAAATATTGTTTCTGGAAATCGTTCAACTAAAGTTGTGTTAGTTGGTACAGATGGGCATGTACACTTCAAATCACCATCAAGATATTAATGAGATGGCATTTCTGTCCATATTTTCACACCCGTACTACAGCCTCATTAGTACAGTGATTGTAACACCTTGCTGCTCTCAAGAAGTTTCAGGTAGGAAAATCAGCAAAGATACTTTGTGTTAGCAAGGGGAGGCGAAGTGACACCGCGTCAATCCAACGACATCTCATAAACCGAGTAGCCGTAGGCATCGGTTGTTTCCTAGTTTATATCCAATAAAAAAATAGTTTAAAACACTAGAAAAATACGCTTGGAATGCCAGTGTCTATCTCCCAGCTTCATTATCAGACCTTGATCCTATTATCGTGGTCAAAATTCATTACAAGACTTTTCTAATAAATCCAAAACAGATATGATACGATTTTCCATCATGAAGTTCCAGTTCATATCTTCCGGCTCCATCATCAGATCAGTTCGACGGTACCATATTGTTGTTTTGTCATCAGAACAACATATTGCTGCCAATTTTCATTACGCTACGACCCAGAAGATGGTTAAATATTACATAGTTGGTTACACACAGGTCGACCTAATAAAAGCGCGTTAAATACAGTCCACTGATACTATTTTATTTGTTTTACTGAGCTCATCAAACGTCGTAACGTTTGAAGGACCGTAGTCCTTCGAGCCAGATCACTGACAAAAAGCAAACTATTCTGACGATAGTCACTTCAAATGGGCCATACCGCACAATTTCTACTTCGACGATTTTCTTGGAGGTACCATGGAAGAAAAATTAAAAAAAGACCACAAAAAAAAGGTCCCAAAAGATACGCTCTATACTTTCTTCTACAAAATTTTTACTTGAGAATGCTACGATCTAATTATCCCGACAGATTGAGTCAAATTACAGACAATGACAATTGACAATGTGTTCCTAAATGATGGAAATAATATTCTTAGCTATGTATAATAAATACCATACCATGTCATTGCTTAGTACATGTGAGACAAGATTCTATTTTAGCCCAGGGCTGAGGCTGATTTGATGTTTGAGATAATACAACTATTATTATTAAACTACAAATTCTAGTTACTGAGAACACGATCTATAAAACTACTCCATGTTGTAAAAATGCATAGAAGACAGCTATTAATAACTCATAGGTATAGAATTTTAATGATACTTATGTAACAAGTGAATAATTTTCCGTCACTTATCAACTGTCGTTCATAATTACAACAAATGTTTACAAACACTAGATGTGTTTTAATGTTGTGCCTGTTGTGTGTTGTTTCGTGTCATTGTAAAAAGTTTACGAGATGCCGTCTTGCGTCGGAACTGTTAAAAACTAAGTTAATACAGAAAACTTTTCTCGGGAACTGTAAGTTTTTATGAATCACTGCAGGCTTAACTCGTTTATTTAAATTTGTATCCGACTTCAAAAAAGTTTGAGGTTATAATATAATCGATTGTTTTTTTTGTTTTACACACGACTATATGGATATCAATAACAAAATGTTCATCACAGTAATGTCTGCTTAATTAATTCAATCTTTTATAAATACTCACTATATATACCTACATAAAAATCTATATTATTATTATAATGAGGTAAAGTTTGAAAGTATGTACATTTGTTTGTATATAAGAGCTTATCTTCGAAACTACTGATCTGATTTAAAAAATTCTGTTGACAATTTTTAGAATAAACTTTCAGGTTATATAGTGATAAGCTGGTAGGCTATTTCTACTCGAATACGACGAAGAAAAGGAGGGTTATAGGTTTATACTGGTATGGATGTATAAATATATCTTTATCATCGAAGCGGGCGAAGTCACAGGAAAAAGTATGTTAATTATGAATTCGAAATTTTCCATTTTGGTTGGATGTATGGATATGATAACGCGTGAACTGTTGAACCGATTGAAGTAAAACTTATCACACAGATATAATTAGCAATAACAAAAGGTAAACATTTTTAAAAAATTAACAATTCTGTTTGCCATGCCAACGAAGACGCGGAATGAAGTCGTTTCATAAATCACTGCGATTAATTGTTTTTTCCTCCTCTGATTATTCTTGAGGAATACCCACTATTATAATTTTAATTGTCAGACAAGGTAATCATTTCATTAAGGAAATATTAATACGGGTCATAATTGCTAGGGATCGACTCATTTTGGTTTCGAGAGTTAACTAAACGATCATACTTGTATCACGGTTCGGGTAAATATTTTTGTTTTCCTTATGTTTTTGTTAAGGGGGGTGGGGAAAATTGAGCGTACACGCGTATTAGATTCGAAATTCAACGCTATTCAAATAGTCCGATTTCAAAAGGAATTTTATTAATATTTAGAATGGATTTTCATAGGCAACCTTTTTGAAGGAAAAAATAAATTCGATAGTTTTCTAATAATTTAGAACAGATTTATAATAACCACATCGTGACCCACACATTGACTCTTCCCTACAGTAAAATTGAAGAATCTGATGTCGCAGGTGCTAAGCAACCATATGATGAAAACTACATAGATAAGAATACTGCATCAAGACCGGAAAGCGAAATAATTAACTAAGTACCGTCTCCGCCTCGCCCAGATTCGAACCCGGAACCTCTAGCGTAGCAGTCGGCAGTTAACACCACAGAGGCCGTCCAAACTGGTGTTTGGGTTTTAAGATTTTGTTAATTCTTAAAATTGAAACTAATGATGGAACTAACCTTAAGTAGATCATGATACATGCTATCAAGTTAATCTTAAATCAAGTAAATATATATATTATAGAGTTATATAAAATATATATACATTGTTTAATGAACCACACCCAAAATGTGCTAGAATGTTTTAGCTTGCACGTCATCTTTTACAAATCTATCGAAATTCAGGTAGTTATTTTTAAAATATTTATAGTTTAGAAGCAAAAATAGTTTATCCTTCACTTTTATCTTATCTCCTTAACTATTTTCTTTTATCACTTTGTTATTTTCCATGGTTATTTATAAATAAACTTTCATGCAAAGTAAACAAACTTGTATCATTCTTATTTTTGTTAATAGTTCACGAGTTCGGAGTGAACTGTAAATATTTCGTTGGCAGTTTATTAACTAATTAGATTTTGATTTAAAACATGTTATTTTCTTTGACCAAATATAACCGACTGTGTTTTCATTGATTTTTTTTTTATTCAAGACCAGGCAGACATTTGACCCCAAACCCGCCTGATGTTAAGCGGCGATGAGGTCTAAGGTGGATCATGCCTGCCTAGGAGAAACCTATTCACTCTTGCCTTAAAGAGGCCCAAGTTATATTGGTCAGGGAACACATCGGCAGATCAAGTTAACAGAATGATTGTTGAGCTAATTCACAATAATTAATGAGATGATAATGTGGTAGCGATAAGATTAATGTAATCGTTCTATTTTTTTATGTAGGTACGGACACAAACACATAATTTTATCTATCGTTCGTAAAGAAATTTTGTCTTGTTTGGTCGTCTATTCAAAGCTACAGAATGCTATTAACCAATAACTAAGAATAAAATAATTTTGACTATAAAACGGTATTTCTTAAAATAGTGTGTGTAATTATATCAATGTATTTTTTTAATGTTACTTTCTTCTATTTATCGATAAAAATTGATACGGTCCAGTGATAAAAATTCGAAGCCCTTCGAGCCGGATTATATATTCGAAAAACATTTCTTATTATGAATATACATTTTTACAGATGTAAAGAGTTTTATACAATAAATCATCGTTGATAATTAATTTTAAATATTGATAAATACAAAGGCACAAATTCTAATTTCGAGTTAATATTGTAGTCCCACGTTTAGCAATAACACAGCAAAAACAACACACTCCTAAAAAAAATGACAGTCTATAAAAAACACAAACATACGGATCCACTCTGACAGTGACGTTTGAACTTCGATCGACCGCATGATTATCATATTGATAGCGTACGCCATGCGCGCGTGTTGTGTTTTAGTTTTTTTATTTTTCACTATAAGTGTTACCAGTGGCAAAAAAATCGACACAAGATGTAAATTAGTGCGTGAACTGTTAAGAAATGGATTCAGCAACGACCACTTTTTAGGACAGTGTAAGTTGTTCATATGAAAATAAAAACTCATTGTAAATATACCTACATTAATTTAATTATGTAGTTTTTTGTAATTGGTTTAATTGTTGTAATGAGAGTTGTTGATTTCGTTAGTAAATAATACTTATGCTTCAGACGTTAAGGTTCATTGTTAAACTAATTTGCCAAGTCATTTTTGATTTAACCTGCGTTTCATTTCAATAATTAATTGATACATTGAACCAAACTAAATGAATGAACTTTAAAATTCAATGTATTACAATTTTCATTGCAAACATTGCATAGGAAAAACCTCCTTTAACTTAAAACGTATTAAAAATAAAGCAAGCAAACAATACTATATTATTTAATTTGATTTCTCAAACACGATAATTTTTCCGGTACTTTGATATAACCTCTTTTTTTCATATTAGTTCACGTAACAATTCGATACGAATTTTCGAAAACTTTGTTTGAAAAGGAACACTTTACAAAATCAAATTATATTTCATAATGTTAATTTTTGTACTTTAGACCTAGGGAAATTTATAATCATGACTTTTAAACATAATTAATATTGATTGCATCGACCTTTGCTTTTGTTGTTTGTAAACGAATATGATAAGAATTATTAAGATAAGACGAGTGAATTTTTAAGACCTAGCAGTTGATCATTAAGTGAATTGTTTAATTAATAACAATAAAATATAATTACTTTTAATACAAACTAATGGATCAATTGAACTCTGACAAATATTTATTTAATTAGTATTCTTACCTATGTAGTTTTTATCATATCGTTGCTTAGCACCTGCGACACAAGATTCCTCAATCGTACCGTAGGTCTGAGTCGATTTGTGTGTCGCGATGTGGTTATTATTATTATTACTTATGATAAGGTATTTAAAATGGTTACTATTTCTAATCTATCAACGGTTCGGAATGTCGATATATGGGAAAGTATCCAGCAAGAAACCCCATAGTTGCTCTTCTTCACAGTATACCATTTTAAAGACATCAAACTCACAGTTTTCATTATCACATCTTTATTAATATTAAAGGTTAAGCGGCAAAGAATTTAAGTTAGTAAGCAATCTTTGAAAACACATAGGTAACATTCCAACGAAAACTAACTAATTTTAAGCTAGGTTTTGACTATGTCATAAATATCGAACTGAGATCAGAATCAGATCACACTGCGACATAGTTAAAAAAAAAACAACTTTTATTTTAATTTAGTAGACAAGACAGATCATCATCATCAGCCGTATAACGTCTAGGAACTAACTAAAATAATACAAAAAATTATAATATTTACTTTAACGTAGGTATTCACTACAAACCTTTCTACGGGGAAAACATTTATGAGTTTTATGGTGAATCAAGGGGAAACATCAGACAAGTGGGTAACTTTAATAAAAAGGAAACATTCTAAGGATTTTTGCTCTCATACATCAGTAAAAGGGATAAATAAAATTGTATATTTCGAGGACACTTTCCTAACGTAGTTTCTATAAATAAAATTTATCCACGAGCTTAATTTGCGCTCTCTGATGTTGCTAAACACTACACTGTTATTAGAAAAATAAGCAACATCTGAGTGAATTTCTTGGTTAACATGTACACATAAACACAAACTCACGCCGAAATTAATCCCTCAAGAGGGGCAGGCAGAGATGTTCAAAACCGCATTTCGCATGTTTATGTTGAGTCCCAGTGTGACGGGTAGCGAATCTGTCGCCACTATCCGGGAACAATGAGGAACATTAATTTATCCTATTTTTCGTTTTTCTTTTACTCTTTCTTTTTCTCTTCTTCTTGCACTACCAACTATTAATAGTATTTTTGTTTAAAGGATTATGTTTCTCCTATAATTGTATGTATCATATGTAGTATTCGTATATTATGTTTTTGTGAGATATGTCCATAGTTGTCAGGTTTATGTTTATGTTTCTATATGTTTCTTTTTTTGTTCCTATTTATGTGTAATCTGTCCACTGTTGTGTCTCCGAATAAGTAAATAAATAAATAAACATAGCAGCAACAATGTACGACAACTCGTGACTCGGACTTTCGGCCTGTCGGGTCGGGTCGGTCGGTTAACCAAGGCACGTAAAAAACTGAGCTACCACGTCCTCCGTCCTCGTCCACGACGTCATTTCTTGTTTAAATAGATTCATACTTAAACATGAAATTTAAAACAAAGTGTAATCTACATATCTCTTACTTTTTCCATAATTGTATAATCTAATATAAACTATATTCGTAATCCGCACGTGAGGTACCTAAAACCTATCTCCCTTAGGTTATCCGCCATCTCACTCTGCAAGGCCGGCGTCGGGAAAGCGATGGTGGCCGAGTAGTCCCGAAAGAAAGCGAATAATATTATGGCGGGAATTTATGAACTTCCAAAAGTACGTTTTTAACTATCGTCATAATATAAAATACCAGCTCAATTTAAATAAATTTTAGCATTCGATAACAGCTACACCAATCGGCTCGAAATCTATCCTATCTTTCAAGCTAAAACCAACCAAAAAATAACAATTTTACATAATATTTTGGGTTGTTTACGAATACGATAACACGTGTTTTTATATTAAAGACTTAACGTGAGAAACTATTAGGTACGTGTCGTTGGTTTTCCCGGTAACCATGTAATGATTTCTGATGATTAAAAATATACTCTATCCTTGACGGAATAGGGACGAGCTTTCAATTGATAGTCGTGATACAAATCCGACCTTCAATTGTTTATCTTTGCGCATAACAATAGTAACAAAAAAGGCATCGGATATTCTTGTTTAAGGTGGGAACACACCTATCAACTTGTAAACGGATCGACACCGCAACAACTCGAACCTCGAACCGTTCAGTATTCTTAATACGAAATTGAAAGTTTGGAGAAAAAATTGATTTTAAATGTTTTGGAAATTTTATGATTGCAAAATTTTTTAAAGCAGGTTTTAATAAAATCGCTCATCGATGTGACGTCATGAACCAGTCGTATTGGGTTTTTGATGTGTCAAAAAAAACAACGTGAAATAAGTTTTTTTTTAAACAAAAATAGTCTTGAATGAAACATGTGACGATATTTCCAGTTATTTACAAAAAATTCAAAAACTCTATTACATACTTCATTTCGTCTCGAGTATTGGTAAGCGCGGTAGCGAGGCAAAAGGCAAGATGTGAAAAATCCGTTTCCTAGTTGATAGGTCTGCTACTACCTTTAAATAGAATGTAGCAACAATATACTGTTATTTTGACTCATCACAAAATCTGCAACCGAAACTCGGCTGAGTTGAAATTAGGCATACATTTCCCGCTACGCTTTTAGGCCTCGACCACTGATATTAGTTATTTGCTTATTTACTGCGGTACGAGTATCCTACAGTCAATTTATTGCAAAGTGAACAGTTTTGAGCTATATGGATACAGTGATTTCTGTAACGTATACTTGTGAAGACTGAGAAAAGGTTTTAGGAATTGTAAATTTATCTGAAATACTCCAACTTTCCTAGATTCATAGCGTAAATCAAAAACTATATGGTTTTTTTTTTTAGTTAAAAGGGCTTTGTCGCTAAGCGATAATATCGCCCAAGTAAAAGGTTAAATTGGCCACTTAGTTCCAAATCTGATTATTGTCAACATTTGCAAATCGCGTATTAGTCAACATTCTATGCAGATTCGTAAAATGGGCCCTAAACGGTGAATTGCTTTTACGTCAAACAAAAACAAAAGCTTTCAAGAATGCATTAAATAGCATTTTTAACCCCACAAAGGTAGATTTCCAGATACTTCCCTGTAGATTGGCGTTCCTGGCTGGTGGTAGATTAAAAACCTGACAGTTTAAAATAACTTGTCATAATTCTACTTAAATAAAAACATTTTTATTTTGATTTAACAGGGGTATGTCTCATTGAGAAAGTAAGCAATCGTGATACCGCTGCAGTAACCGTCTCGCCTAGTGGAAAGAAGTCATATGGATTGTTCCAGGTTTGTTGATTTGCCTTAAATTATTTTTTATCTTTAGCCTTTTTTTGTAATAATGCATCCAATTGCTTCGTAACCGTCTATTGCACAGCTGCAAGTTTATACCTATACTTAGGATGCCACTGTTGATATTTGTTAATAGGAGTAAATTTTTGGGACAGAGTGGAGAGTGTGTCCCGAAAAACACCTTTTTTTTGGGTTCTCCTTGAAAACATATTATATTTTACGTTTAAAAAATAGAAAATTGTAACAAACTCTAATTGAATACGCTATCCAAGCGCAACTATCGTTCTGTCCACCAATTATTCTGGTCAATTAAAACAAAGAATTGTCAAAAATCGAAACAGCATTTCTTACGAAACTCTCAGTGAATTCAGCAGATTGCGACGAAAAACTTCCAGTAGTACCGACGTAACTACAAAAATTTTGAAACTCCACTAACTTGAAAATTATTCGAGTCGTTGCCGACTTGAAAAGAGCCGTATGGCGATTGAGATAAAGTTAGTTTTATTGTTTTCAGATACCAAGCAGATGGTGCAGGGAAGGAAGACGGGGAGGCGACTGCAATATTGCATGTGAATGTATGGTGCTTTAGATTTTAATGCTTTTCTTTAATTTGCCATTTTTGCCTAAGATATGGCATTGTTTTTAATCTGTTACACTGATCCATTGATTAAAAATTACTTATCAATTTAAAGAGTTCAAATTTGCTTTGAAGAAATTTATGAGATTTGATTTGTTTCTTTGGTAAACTGGTCCTGCTTAATCCGAGTAAGCTCTTCGTCAGAGTCACGTTCTTCTTTATTCCAAAAACAAAGAAAATTCTATTTTCGATTGGTTTTATAGATATTTTTGAACAGACCTTTAACTAGGATACGGACCACTTAAATTAATAAAAAGGTTTCCATGACAAAGAAACTTTTTTCGTGGTCGGACGAATTGGAAACCGATCTATTCGTGAAGCTGTGGTATGACAAACGGTTACAAAAAAACATGCGGCGATAGATAGGATGAGTGGTGAAACCTTTCAAACCATTTAAATTTTAGGTACCTAACACTACGAATAAATACAAATGTTTTAAAATCAAAAATCAATTCGAAATACCATCAGAATTAAAACGCATAGTTAAGAAACTTTAATACAAAGTAAAACAACGCTAACTCTTTAGTTTTCATTTGCCAGATTTGTTGACAAGTCAGTTTTATTTTTAAAAAACATATTCCGAGCAAGCATGCTCTGACTTCAGCTACATACAGTCAGGTGTCATTATGGCCAAATTATTGCTAAATGTAGCTTTAAGCTCCATCCAACCGGGCGGTTTTCGAGTGGAGGTGGCGTGTCTCTGACGCGACGGCTACCCAACGATTGCTCCTTATAAGTCTTTGAAAGGGTCGGTATCTATTAATGTTGTCGCTCATTGAACGGTAACGGCCAGTGGTTGTGTAAAATCTTGCAATCGCTGGACAACCGTCACGTCGGAGAAAAGCCGCCGCTCAAAAATCGCCAGGTGGGATAGGGGCCTACTAAACAAATTCATCTAGTGCCTAGGGTACATCTCTCTGCTCTTTGCTAGTGGCAACAGAGCGAACATCTCTATGGGTACATTTCAATCAAACTTCAATGCAATATGTAGGCACATTGGAGTCTGCCTTCTAAGTAACACATCACAACGTAGAAATAGCATTGCACGAATTGGAATTGTACTGCTTTCATGTCATACCAACGAGCCCTATAAAATGCATAGAATAATTGCAAAAGAAGTTCAAATTGAATGTTTCGCTAGTATATAGTCTCAGTTACTGCTTTGTTATTGGGACTTTTGTTGATTGCTATTTTAGTTGTAGCAAACATAAAAAAGCCTGAATCTTAGCTATAAAATAAGTAGTTTTAGTTCTAAATTGTCAAGTCGCGGGTTTGATTAAGAAATTTGGTAGGTAATGTCCGAAGGTTGAGTACCTAGAGTCCAAGTAAGACAATTATAGGCATATGCAACATATACGATCGAACGCAACTGTGTGAAATAACAAGTGAAAATAACAATAACAAAAAGCACCAGTAAACTGTCTGGGAGGAATAAAGCAGAATTTTATGAGCAACGTTTTATGTCGCGCGCATTTTCTTCCACAAACGAGGTTCAGTAGATTTCTTTTTTTTTTTTTTTGTAATTGATAATAATTTATATTTTAATTTAGGTATATTGTTATCCAAACTCAGACATTGAAATATGAAATGTGGCCGAAAAGCATAATTAATATTTGAAAATGGACAACTCGGACACGAATCAGTTTTTTGTGCCCCGCATGCCAAAGTAATTAGTTTAATATAGTTGAATAAATGACGGTAATAAATATGGCATTTTCTCTGAATGCTATCAAGACGCTTGGTTTTATGTGATAAACTGGTCCTGCTTTTTGGAATCAAGCTTAACTTACCCTTTAAGTCATTCCCTTACCTTATTTTTTTACGCATGGAAATCCTCATGGATCTCCTTTGGCCCCCCCCCTGAAGGAGAGTATGTCTGACTCACTTAGAACCCGTACCTACCGACTAAAACTCCACGTTCTACCAAACACCGTTAGCTGTCAGAGCCTTACGGGATAGAGGGAAGCCAAAGGAACCCTCAGACACCGCACTACTCCAACGGCTGGCCCGTCTTAAGAACCACCACCGGTAAGCCTTGTTTGCACAAGCAGGCCACACCGTCCCAGCAGTCTTAAAACGGGCCTTTGTCCAGTGGGCTTTTTACAAGTACAGGGTCCCCCGACCCAGTACTCCGGCCACACTATTACGGTGGGAGTAGAAGATGCGCATATCTACGCCTTGGCCCCGTCTGCGCCCACTATCAGGTCGGCGTTAAGGTCCCCCTCCCTTAACCGTACCGAATTCACCGATTCGCAGAAGGAGGCCACGGCGTCCCAACACCTCTGGCTGCCAATCATGACATTGATCATGCATGGCAGTGAGAGGTCATTACCCACAAGCGGCATGAGGCTCTGCCTCTGAGGCCCCCGCCACGCTTTCTTCCAACGTGTGACATACCGTAAGTCATTCCCTTACCCACGCCGATATGGGTAAAATATTCTTAGAGGTGGCAACCCCCTTTCAATTGCAAAAGTTAAATACATTCATGAATTGAAGCATTTAATATTTATAAACCAAGTCAAGTGCAACGAGACCCGCACAAAAAGGATTAATATTTTTCAGTCCAAAAGCAACGTCAGCATGTAGTAGGCGTAGGCAGATGTTATATAAAAAGTAGTCCATTTGGTTATTTACCCCTGTGTTAATTTTGTCAAAAGAGTTGGTCGGGCCTGCACATGTGAAACATTAAAGTTGATGGTACAGTTTATAGTTAATGAAAACCAATAAAGGAATATGGAGTAAAATAATAAAAGAAACGAAAGGTATACGCGGTGCATAGCTCACACAGAGAAATCAACCAATCTTATTACATACGCGCACGCACTCAAACGCGCAACGCGTCGGTTTTACCCACCGCTTTAATCATAATTAACATCTCAGAAGAACTCAACAAATTTGCGGAATCCCAATAAACTCACGACACTCTAAGAAGGTAGTTTTGAAACAACAAAATTGTGACGTGGAACAACTTAAGTATAGGATCAATTTTTTTCAAATTTAAAATCTTATAATAGAATCTTAAATAAAGTATAACATAATTAAAAATCTTTGGATTATACTGTACGTAACTACTGAATCTTGTACGCGGCCGGTCAAGTGCCCAGTCCTTTGTAGCTGGATGCACGAGGCTTAGAGGTGCTCAATAAGTACTCGGCGCACTTTATTGTATTGTATTTAGCTCTTACAAATTTAATTTACAGTTCCATCTCGCCTCTCCTAGATAATAGGGTTGTACACGAAAGAGTTTGTATATCTAAGAAAAACTTGACATTGTCTTAACGTCTAAACATCCACAACTGTACGGTTTACGCGAAATTTCCTGCCTCGTGTTACCATTTGTGGAATCAGCTACCGAAAGCGGTATTCCCAGATATATATGTACAACATAGAGACCTTCAAAAAAGGGCTTACTCCTTTTAAAAAGGTCGGCAACGCAACTGCTGACATCGTTTGCCTGCTGGTGTCCATTGGCGTCGGTATCACTTACCATCACGTGAGCCGCCTGCCTGTTTGAACTCTTTTGAAAAAAAAAACCGGTGTTTTTCGAAAATTCATCGTTTCGGACGAGACGTTTGAGACCAATGGTACGAAACGCACCACGACGATCTTTGAATTGGCCGTTTCGGACTAAAGTTATTAACGTTATATCAATGGTCTGAAGAAGGAATACTTTTTTCGAATTTCCCAAAATTTTATGGAAAACGAACTTAGCCGACAACTCACGTGTCGTAGAATTTCTCACTACACCCACTACACTACACACATGTATGTATGTATACAAACCTCTTAGGTTAGGTTCGAAGTTTAGTTTGAGGCTAAGGCAAATTTTGATGTCAAGTTAAGTGCCTAGAGAGGAGAAAGGATTCCGGCAGAGCACAAAGTTTTATTAAAAGTTTCCGCCATTTTATTTGATGTCAAATGACTGCTAAAAGCTATTTGTAACCCTAAATTAAAACCCGGCTTTTTCAATTTAGACGTTTGTTGTCGGCCGTCTAACTATAGTCGTCCTGGACGTTCGCTTTTTAGGGTTCCGTACCCAAAGGGTTCCAAATATACTATGCCTCCGCTGCCCGTCTGTATGTCTGTCTTTCAGCGGACTGTGTCTCATGAAACATAATAGCCAGACTCGTGAATTTTCAGAGAATGTCTAACACATCATAAGTATTTTATATATATATATTAAAATTTTTAAACAGTATGTATTTTTTATATTTAATACTGTTTAATCTTGTTTTTTTTACAAAATTTTCTAAAAAGAGCATAATGTTTAATTTTATAAAATAGTATGGAACCCATTATGTGAGAGTCCGAATCACACTTGACCGTTTTTTTCACAAAAAAAGCTCCGTCTTGCTGTCGAGCGTTTATCGCACGGTCACCGGTCCGCACGTTTTGTATGAAAAAAGCGGTCACCCGTTATCAGGACGACCTACGCACGGCTTCGGCACCGAAAACGCCTATAAGAAACGTCTAAACTCAAAGAGTCTTTGGTATTTAAATAATCGAGTACAGTTGTTAGCATATCAAATTAGTAGTTTCACCACCGTAATAATTTATTCATAAAACGCCGCACCATTGCATTATAAAAACGCAAATTAATCAACTCAACTTGTTAAGTTTAAGACGAGATAATTAAAAAAGTCACCAGCTTAACTCGCTGAAGTAAATAACTACGAGTTTATAGTAAAAATCCTACGATAAAGACGGCCATTCCCGACGCGATACTTTTGCAGTTTTTTATTTTAAAGTTATTGATTATTTCTTATTACACCACTTGCCTTGTATTTTGCAAGTGAGTGTCTAATATTATTCAGTAGCAGAATCGAAAAAGACAGAAATATAAATGATAGCTAACAATATTATTAAATTAATGTTAACATTCATAAATTATAAGTGGCATGCTTCATCGATCAAATAGATAATGGTAACCTTCCAAATATCACCGGCAATGTCTTGCATTATAAATAAACCTGGAACACCAGAGTTGTTTCAAATTAACACACTCCTAACCTTAAAGATTTCTGAATTAGAATTGAACGATAAATCAGTTAGATATAACAATTAAAAGTAAATATATCTATCTCGCTCATCAGAAAAACCACGGAAGTTGTATGGCGCCTGTGTACTTTGAAGTCATGGTACATATCGGATCTTTCTGTTTAACCAACGACCTTAAAGTTTTGTAACTTAGTTAATATGTCAGATATTTGAGAAAATCTAACGGATTTGTGTAAATATGTGGTATCGAAAGAAATCGAAAAAAACATAAAAAAGTCATACATATTCCCTATTATACGATTAGCAAACAAGTTCGTATAATTAATTTTGTAGGTATAACATGGTGTGGACATAGAATTTTTTTTAACTCCATAAAAGTTGCATTGTGTATGGCCGTTTTAGTTTTCACAGTACAGATCCTGATTTACTCCCTTACTTTAATGTTTTAACTTGAGTGCTACTTAGATAACAAGCTCTACTTGACGTTAACTTAAGCCTTGTTAACTGAGCAGAGTTATATTGATCATTTTGAAAAGAAACTGATTAATTAAACTCTTATTTTATAACATTATGATTGTTTTAGACATATAATAAATAAATAGATTCATGAAAAACAGCCTCCTTAGTACATCATTGTGACATGAGATATGTGATTGTGTGTGAGATATCGGGTTTGAACCCCAAATCTGTAAGGTCACACCTTTTTCAGTCTTAGTACATTTTAATTTAATTGTTGATTTACCCATAACTCAAGCTTACTTGGCCCTAAATCGACAAAGAAGCTTGAGAGCTACCTGATATTAAGCAGACACAGCAGCTTATAAGTTTGCAATACAAGGGGCATCTTCCCGACCATAAAATACGATCACAATTTTGGTGAATGATCCCACACACATTTTATATAAAATTTCAATCCCCAGCCCTCCTAGATGACAATATTCGAGATGACGCAGAGTGCGCCATGACGATATTCCAGCTGGAAGGATTCAAGTACTGGACCCAGTGGACCACACGCTGCAAGAACGATAACCTTATCACTAGAGAGATCTACAAGTAAGCTTTACACTATAAAACATAAATATAATATAATAAAGTTAGTAGTATACGAGTATACTGGTGTTAGATCTGAGTGCTAGATCGTCTGGGTACCACCCTCTTTTAGTTAGCTGGGTTTCAGTTCGAAGGACTGGAGAGCCAGTGTAAACCAATATGAGAGGTTCAAACTTCTTTGACATGTTGCTCTTGGCGTTCAAGAGAATTTCCGAGTCAAATGGTTTTTCCATCAGGTGACTCGAGTGCTTATTGGTGCATAACGTTGAAAAAAAACATTATTTTAGTAACCAATTTTATAGCATTGCATGGCTATGCAGGTACCAACCCATCCGCTTTAACTTTATTTGAGCAATCTTTATAAGAGGACGTGGTAGCTTAGTTTGTTATGTGCCTTGGTTTACCGACTGAGACTGGTCGAGGGTTCGAGTCTCGGGTTGCCGTAAGTTGTAGCTGCCATGTTCCTCATTGTGCCCGGTTAGTGGCGACGGATTCGCAACCTGTGACACTGGGACTCAACATAAACAAGCTAAATGCGGTGTTTAACACCTCTTTCAAACACTCTCAAGGGATTACAGGGCTGTGTTTATGTTATGAGGACTTTAAAGTTTAGATTTCCCTTTACAAACTGGAAAAGTCACAGGAATAATTGTAATACATTTAAAATCCTGAATGTAGATGTATTCACTGATAAAAATAATAAAATAGTTAGAAAAACACTATAAGTGTTGCCACTTATTCTAGTATTTTTCAGGCTAGTTTAGTTTTAAAATGTACTATAATTTTTCCAGGTGTCCAGATTTAATTTCACCTCGCACGAGTCCTGAGAGAACACACACAAGCGACGCTTTCATTGCTAAAAAAAGGCTGTCCAGAAGCGGAATGGAGAGGTCTTCACGGCAAAGCTACTACGGAATACATTGGTTACAGTAAAGCAAGCTGGTTTTATTTCCTAGAAATTAGATCCAAGAAATTGTTTGTTCTTTTTTCATAAAAATGCTGCTTCCTATAGCCAATAGGGAAAATGCAGAAATTTTATTTGGTTATTCCATCAATTTATCGAAAGTATGTAGAAATAGTATCTCTACAGTGAAAATAGAACAAGAATAGTACGATTAAACAGGGAGCCATTAAAAACCAGGGATAACCTTTAAAAGGGAATATATCTATCTCACTCATCAGAACAACCTTTTCTATGGAAGTTGTATGGCGCTCAAAACTTTGACGTCATTGTACATATTGATTATCTCTGTGTAACCAACTTTTAAGCTTAATAACTTATTAAAAGTCAGATATTTGAGAATATCTAACGGATTTGTGAATATACGAGTACAGTATCGAAATTTATTGAATAAATTAAAAAGTCATGCATATTCACTATTACTTATTTAATAAACATAAAAACCACATCTCGACACATACATTAATTCAGCCCTACAGAAAGATTTTAAAAATTGTATCGCAGGTGCTAAGCAACGACATGGTATAAACTACACATAGGAAGAAGATAATAAATAAGAATACTAAATCCAACACCAACACCTGCATTAAAGTACCAAAAATACCTACCAAGTGGTTAGATCCATTTCATTACGATTTTTTAGACCCTTTTTTACTGATTTTTTTGTCATTGAATCCACAGATAAGTGATCAGAGTTTCTAGACGCCATATTTCAGTGCCACTCTCAAATCTATATTAAATTATCGTATTCAATTACGGCTAACAAAATTTCTACCCACTGTTCCCATTTCTACAATATCGTAAAATTAATTTACGAATCTCCTCATTGAATATACCTTCAACTTCATATCTAACATTGCGCCTCACTTAACAAAAAAGAGCTTTACTTGTTAAAGAAAACGAGTTGTTTTCTTACAACCAATTTTAGTTTTAAGCGCTAGTTGTAGCATTACACAAAGAAATGCATTTATGTCAATTAGTTCCAAGTTCAGCTAAACTGCAAGTTAAATTTGCCTGATTTAGATCATTTAGCCATGGACCCAACAATCTATCACCATTTTTTCTATTATTTTAGAATAAGGCATGTTTAGACATATCAAACTATCAAGACCTGCATCAGCAATCAATGGACTAAAATATCACTATTAAAGTAGATTAAAAAACTAGGATTTGTTACTAAAAATAATTCATACAACGTACGTTCTTGTCAGAATAGATAATGCTATTACAACTATTCTGATCGAATTCTGAAAAGGATAAAACAAAAGATTGTTGTTTAATCTTACAAAACCCCTGCCCCTTATACCAGGTCCATGACTTAACGCTCTGAGTAACAGGTCACAAAGACAGCTTGAACTGAGCAGTAGAATCGCAGATGTTGGAACGATACGCCTCAGTGCGCACAGTGAGTCAGTCTCAACGCGAATTAAATATTCGCGGAAATAAGCGAAAACTGCAAGCCTTTTTAGCTTGTTTTCCAACTTGCAAGTAATGAAGTAAAGATATGTATAGAAATTCATTTTTATATAGAAACATACTTCAAGTATGAAACATTGTTTAGGTATGTTATGCAACTTTTAATTTATTACGTATGTCTTGTGTCGGTATTATATTCAGTTCATTATAGACACAAACGAAATAGTTCCAAAATCAAACACAAAACTAATCCATTCGAAATATCAAACGAAACTTATAATTAACGAACTGTAGTACCAATTGCTAATTGAAATATTCAATGCTGAATGTAAGACTGAATCTGCCAGTGTGATGCGCCCTCGGTATTGTACAGACAAACTGCTCAGTAACAAACAGTTACAGTGTAAATAAAAACAGAGATAAGATGGAAATATAAAAAAATCTTTTATTTAAAAATTATCACTTTTCGTGAAATTTACCTAAGGTAACTGGAGATCAGTTATATTAGCAACTGGTAAGTTGAAAATACTCGACTAACTAGATGTAAAATGAATTCAGAAGCATCACGATATCACTACGATAAAAATATAGTCGTTTATTGGAATCCAATAGGTGGCGCTGTTAAAGAACTAAAAAAAGAGTAGAAAAAGAATATACGTCACATTAAATAGATCAAAAGAGAAAGCGTGCGTAATGCTGCTGGTACTGTAAAAGGTCAGGGGCTATGGTGACTGCTCACCATCAGGCGGGCCGTGTGCTTGTTTGCCACCTTAATGGTATAAACTCAAATTACAAAAATAAAACCCTTGATTGGATATTTGCGTACATTCAATTTTTGACTTTCACCCCTCTTAACTTTTGAATGGCCTTTTGAATGAAACCGATGTCGTCCAAACACGCTAACATAGCTATTAACACGCTCGATAAAAAAAATACATCACTACGATAAAAATATAGTCGTTTATTTGAATCCAATAGGATCGCATTTTTCAAATGGCTTCATTTTTTCAAAAGTTGCCACAGACAGACACGTCAAACTTCTAATACCCCTCTTTTTTATATCAGAGGTTAAAAATATTTTTTGGAGCCACTGTTTTCCCACATGGACTGTTCAATTGAGCAGCTCAAAGACACAAGCTTGTACAACACAGCTCTACCTTCTCTCCACCTTATTTATTCATACGCAACTTAAGATATACTCAACAATTCTCGGAATATTTCATATTGGCTTTTCCCATGATTTTTCTTATGCTCTTAAAGAGTAACGCTCGGAATACGAATGTAAAACTGAGTTTTCTTTGTTCCGACGAATTTTCATGTACAATTATTATGCTTGGTTTCACACTGACAGCTGTGGTAAATATAAGTATTTTCCCAGTTGTTCTCCCTATTATCTTTTACCCTGTAGTCGGGTAAAATATCAAACGAATGGTAATTGACTGTAAACTTGATGTACCTTCTTTATATTGTGTTGGTTTTGAAGGTTTTTGTTTCTTGTTTAGGAGTTAAAAACAGCACCAAGACTGTGCTAATCTCCTATGACACTATTGTGCTAGTGTGGTTGTGGCATAGGAAACAAAGACTAGTTAGGCAAAGTCTTGCGTTGGGTGTTGCAGGGTCAGCAATATTCAAACTATCCGGACGATTGTGTTTCTCGAGCATTGCAACTCATAATTAAATAGGCATTTTGTGGCGTAGTATAAAAATGTTTTTTTGGCAAGTTAGGCCATAGACATTTTTAAGGCCACATAGTTCCTTTTCATCTGGTGAGTAGCCATAATATACTTTCTATCTTTATTATTAAGGTTCATACGGTTCAACTATAAGTTCAGGTTCAGGCCGATTAGGTGCACTACCCATAAAAATTATTTCTTCTTCGTTTTTTGGTTGTTATTGTGTTATGTAAACGCTATCGTATCAAGATAAGGCATCTCCTAAGGTTTTGGTAAGATTTTAACTAAACAAGGCTTGCTTTTATATATATTTTCAAAAAGTACATCGTTTTACATATTTCGCTCATCTGTTAAACATTGAACTGGTGATTTCCAAACCAGCATTTCCAAAGCAACCCTCGTTTAGGGGTTGTTTAGGGGATGTTACTGTAAAGGTTCGGTTGAGAGCGTAGATATTAACGACTAAGGGTTTCGAGTTCATTGGGAACGTGTAATGTAAGTTAGATATCGTGATACACACGGGCACGAAGTTTAGCTAGCTTCTGTGAAACACACCATATAATAATAACCACAACAAAACACACACATTAACTCAGCTCTTCAACGATATGGTATAAACTACATAGACAAGAATACGACATCCTAGACTGGTAAGCGAAACAATGCGTCTTGCAAATTAGTTTCGCTCCCGCCGGGATTCGAACCCGGAACCTCTAGCGTAGCAGTCTGTTATTTACACCACTACGCCACATAAGTCGTGAAATATCAGATGCGTTATGGGGATGTAGCCGCCATGAATGTGGCTTCAAAAATGTTTTGTCACATCAAAAAATCCTGGCTAAGTAAAGTAGCGGAGGTTTAACAATTGGATCCCGAACTACAACACTACTCTATGGCTAGAAACCCTTGAAATAAAATACTTACACAATTTAACAATAATCCTATATAAACGTGATAGTTAATTTACTATTATTATCTATTGAGTATACTCATACCATTTCGTGGTTTGACAGCTGCGGTACAATATTCTATCCTAGTGAGTTCATTTGTGTAGTCAGGTAAATATTGTTAGATATGTAAGACTTTGAGGACGAGACAGCTCAGTTTGTTACGAGCCTTGGATAACCGACCGACCCGACCCGACAGGTCGAGGGTTCGAGTCTCGGGTTGCCGTAAGTTATAGCTGCCATGTTTCTCAATGTGCCCGGATAGTGGCGACAGATTCGCAACCTGTCACACTGGGACTCAACATAAATATGCGAAAAGTGGTGTGTAGCAAGCACCTCTGCCAACCCTTCTTGAGGGACTACGGCGTAAGTTTAGGTATGTATGTGTATAGATGTTTTATGTATGTAATACTTCAAACTCTCATTGCCATTGAAGAAAATATAAAAGAATAAGAATAAAACGTAAAAGTTATCAACTTCCCCCAGCATTATTAGTTACCAGTTACCCTCATCAACATTCTTAATTGAATAAGTTTCATTGCTAACAGTTGATAGGTATTGGAATTTCTTTGAAAAGTTTTAAATGTGGATACTTAGATGTTTCAGAATTAGTTCAACCAAGTGAAATTATGACCAATCACAAATCGTCTTTTTCAAAGGCAAATCAATAAAAACATAACCCTGCAGTTGGCCCAACCTAGCAAGTAAAAAACTTAACATTTTAATTTTTAACAGACTTAAAAAAGCTCTCAATAATCTCAATTTACATCTTTCAAATCTTTACTTAATCTTACTCGTTCGTCGAATTATTTTAGCATATAACTGGTTTTTAAACATATTTCTTTGAACAAAGTTTTCATACATATTGATACGAGCTTTAATAGGCTACTAGTCGACTGATACCATATCAAAACTGACATTTCGAGATGAGATACTACTGCATTAATTTTAATAAAAAATGCGACCTTATAAGGTCGCCAACAAGCATACGGACCGCTTGACGGTAAGCAGTTAGTGGGCAGAAAGATACAGCCTGATCGATTGTATAGGGAACGTTAGCCACGATTAATTCGGGTCGCAGTACTCGTCTTTTATGACACAAAATAGAAAAAAAAAGAAGAGAATGGTAGGTAGGAGTTTTCAGTTGCTGGCGGTCCGTTAAGTCAGTAAATACCCGAAATTGCAGGCAATTGTTAATTCGAACAATTAGCATTTGAAACAAGAGTGGTTGAATTTTCTAAACGCTTCCTTAAACTTTGCTCTTGACAATTTAAATCCCTGTCATCGCCTCACAGTAGACACGAGGAGAAACAAACTTTTAATTATTGTAATTTATTCTGATGTCCCATTGTTTACGGTCTCGATAGTCTTTTAAAAGTTTTGGTATTTAAAATGTACCTACAAGTCATGAAGTTTTTATTTATTTCACAGCAAATCATTAATCATCCAAAATTCAAATAGTATAATCACTTTATTTAATTTTATTCATATTTGAAAAAAGGGTTTCTATTACTTTAAGATTGTTACAGGATTATTTACTCGTTAGCTAAAATTATACTTATTATGCATTTACACAGTCGCGGAGACCAGTCATTAATCTTAGTTTTCAAGATTTAAAATGCTTTTATTTTTATAAATTCCTTATGAATCTTTTTGTATTTATTTGTCATCAAACATACTTGAAATTTCAATTAGATTATTAAAAGCCTTAAACGTTTGAACTCAACCCTAACTAACACTTAGTTATGAGTACTTTCTTAATTGTAGACTCAGCGAAACAGTTTAAACTGAGTAAGGAAATAGTATCTATTTATTAGGTAACCAAATTTATATGACCAACATAAACACACAAATATTAGAAACTTGTAAACCCGTCTCAGCTTCACCTGTCCAACTTGCATTCTTTTCCCTGTTTTTGCCACTAAGGGATTGTATGTTCATAAAACTCCTTCTTAGTAACGTCTCCTACCTACCCACCAAAACTTTTTTACCTTTCTGGGCTTAGTAGTTTAGAAAAAATACAAATGAACATTGAACATTTTTGTAATCGTATAAATGAACAAAGCAATTTATATGAAAGGAACTTTCTATTAATTTCAGAATTTCCACAAACATTTTTTCAAACCCTGTCATTTTACATTTCGCCGTTGACTAGTTTTTCACACTGTTTGATGTTAAATATAAACACGGCTAACGCATTTCTGAACTTGACGTTTTGTAGAACAAAAGGTTTTTTTTTAATTTGATAAAAGAAAATGAGAACTCTTTAATATCTTTGGCTGTTAACTCGGGAGTTGTTTGATAGGATTTTTTGGAAATGACGTATTGTCTTGGGTTGTCACCTATAAATTTAATTATTTATAAAAGTAAAAACCTCAGTAGTAAAGTTATTATATCTCACAAAGAACGTTCGACGAAGGTTGTGATAATTTTGTCAGGCATTTACATGCACATTGTTTCAGAGTTCGTCACTTCTAGTTTCCTCAGCAAAGGACACACACACTCATACGAAGTGCATTTAATCTCACAACCATAGCCGTTCTTGAATTTGAATATACTTTTTGATAATTATTGCAGTGTGATTATATGATGTACCTACTCTGTTAGTGATGTAAATAATATATCGAAGAGAATTCAATTTATGTACTTGTTTATATCAAATCTTGCATCTTACTTCCAGGGAAACCAAGTCAAATTTTTAATCCTCAATAAATTGAATTGATAACACAGTAGAGTATAGATCTAAAATAATTTATTTATCATTAGAACACAATTTAAGCAGAACAAAGATAAGGAAATTTTCACATCGCTTGTCACTTCCAACAATGGATTCGGTGAAACAAAACGCCGTAGGCTTAAGTCCATTAGAGGAAATAAAACGTTTTCTCGAATTTTACCGTATTACGTTTCACCACCGTCAATTATCTTTGATAACAAGCCAATAAGAGAGATTACACAGCGAGAAACAATGGACTCAATAAACTTCCCTTCAATAAACAGATGGTACTACTAGTCTAGTTGAAATGCAACACTGCATAGATGGCCACACAAGGTCTCACATAACAAGTACGATATCGATCCTTATGCTCTACAACTTAAGAACGGTACAAAGTCAAGTTACAGTAATTTTTAGGCTTTTCCATAGCCATGTACGTATACAAAATATCAAAAATGTGTGTTCGTTATCACTAGCAACAATGCAAATATTATAAAGAGAAAATTTGTTTTTTTTTTTAATTTTTAATGTAATGACAGTATCATACTATCTTTTTAAATTCTTGATTCGACTTTCGAAATCAACGAAATCTTCTCTTCGGTCACAAAATTTCAGGTAAAACTCTTTTTCAACCCAATTTTAGGATTCAGAAATAATTTTGTCACGCAATATCTTTTTAGTGTTGCGCCTTCAAAGGAATTTAATTATTTAGTACAAACGAAATTCGTTTTGTACCCTTGAAGAGTTTCAAATCCTATTGTCATAGTTAATGTAGATGTCAAACACTTGGCTGAACAAATATCAAACACATTTCCAAATTATTTATTTAGAAATTCTATCAAAATGTAAGTCGTAATCTTTTTGTATAATTAAATCGTGCCGCCTTCAATAGAAAAGGCTTTCTGTCAATTTAATAATAATCTGTCTCTATCAAAAGTCAAAGTGCTTATTCACTAGACTACAAAGATTAGTTTTCTTTGAAAACAAAATTCAAACTACAAGATTAAAATCACCAGTTATAAAACTAATTTTAATCAGGTTTTATGTTCTAACTGTAGCATTACTCGCATCTTTTAAATTACTACGACCTGCTTCATCAAATCTTGTTTTGAATTATGGTCAGTAACAATTTTTTTTAATCAAATAGTCATCTAAAATTAATAATTGTACAAGGCAATTAAAATACAGCAAAAGTTAATGAAATTTCACGAACCAAACATACCAGTAGCAAGGCCGAAGTTTGGACGGATAATCCTATAGTTAGGTAGACATATCCCAGTAATTTAGGAGTTTGGACGGATCATAGCATAGGTACAGTTGTGTCATCTCACGAAAACGATTCAACTACGGTTGTTGTTTTTTTCACACGTAATAGTGCATACCGTCTCAGTGCGCGTAAGCTATGTGTCTTGAGTTCGCATAGTTTTCCTACACGTCAGGTAATCCCCTGTTAGTGGCATTCCGTAGTGTTTTTACGGTCAGGCGTCGCCTGACTGTCTCCCCTCTTAGTTTTTTTTTGCCTCTGGACCATTTCGATTGCTTTGCTGGGAGGGAAGTTTGAAATCGATTGCTAACTACCTCCTACTTCTTCTGATTAAGTTCGTTGCGGGTCCCAAGATAGCCGGTAGGGTGTCCGGGCACCGCCTGTATGTCATTGCACAGCTGCATTATTTGTTGATTATTCGATCAAAGGACGCCACTATTAATCTTGGTGAACAGAAGTTGCAGTGGTGGGACAGAGTGACGGGTGTGCCCCGAAAAACACGTCAGGTAACTTAGATTACTAATTTTACTACTAAATACTGGTAATTTTAAATGAGCAATCTTAATTACTCATCAATCCGTTAGAGGCGCTTTACAAAGATTCGAACAAATTTCGCAAGCGGCAATCGAAGGTACATATAACTCACGGTAGGCACACTGGAGTTGGCTCTGTAAAGAGGTTTAGCTCACTACAGTAATGTGCATGTACAAATCTAATCACGACCATAGTAAAAAGCCGTCGTGAGATGGAATGAGTATAGGTAGGTATCTCCTTAATTTGGGATGCCTTTCAAAAAGTTTTCGATCACCGCGACCTCCTTGCTTTACGAGTGTAATAATAACATTCCGATGTCGGTACTATATCACTTATCTTCAGGGGAGGAAATTTAAAGGTATTCTGTAAAAAGCGGTGAAGTCTGTTATTAAAAATCCTGTGGGTGGTCGGAAAGTTTTAGATACCTATATTTTGGAAATTTTGTTAGAAGGGCTTGATGAGTCATGTTTATTTTGGATTAATCCTACTGCAAAGTTATTAATGCTAGACCGAGAATATTAGGTATGGTAAGTTTTTTTTATAAATGTTTTTACGGCTCTGGATACGAGTCCTTTTGAGCCTTATCGTTATACTTCATTCTTCAAGATGATAAATGAGATGAAGATGATAAGATGAACAATGAAAATAATGAATCTGCCAACAGTCACATGTTAGTACGGTTACTGTAGGCTCTAAGGAGTTGCTCGGGAGATGATGAAAAGCGCAGCAAATCGTCGTATTTCACTTTCTCCAAACTTTTTCATTACTACAGATATTTACTGGTTAAAACACTAGCATTTTACACATTAAATTCTACTGAAACATAAGAAAAGACAATAATATAAGAAAATTGACAGAAATGTAAGAAAATGACACTTCCCGTTCCCGCCAAGTAACTCCCAGATGTGGTAAGTCTCTTTGCAATGTTGCAAGTTTTTCGCGCATGAAAATCCACAAAAAATCCACTGACGATTTTTTACATATGGCAGTAGTAATGCGTGAACTGTCAGGTTTTAAATGAAAAAAGAAGGTAAGATATTTCTTTCAATATACATATTTGATTACCAAACCAGAATTCTTGTCGTTATTTTTTACATAGCCTTTATTGTCTCAAACGCGTCTTATACTATTTTCAGGTGAAATTCAAACGTTAAGAAAGTGTGGTTTGCTGAATATCCTCTTCAGGGATCTTTTGAACCTGCTCATTCTTTTGTCACGACCTGGAGAAACTGACGACCTGGGCGGGTATACGAAGTCTGGGCACCTGGAAATAATTAGCCGTTATTTAAAGTTTTGTATTATTTAGAGAAATATTGGTTCTGAATATTATACTTCAACCCTGTACCTAATTTTAGTAAGGTAGTAGGGGAACAAAAGGAGTATAGACATATATATATAAATATAGACATATATACATATGTAAAATTTCTGTTCGTTTCGAATTTCGGCTGTCAGTTTGGCGATTGCGTGGCTAATCGAAGGCTAAATGGCGTAAAATATTGATCTTCAGAAAAAAAGATGAGTCAACAAAAAAATAAAGAAAGTAACAATTAACGGTTACTTTCTTTATTTTTAATTTGACTGTGTTGTCGTTAAATGAATAAGAAAGGAGATTTTGACAAAAAAAAATGTTTTTGGTGCCAATTTGTTTCAAGATTGGCGCTAGCGTCGGAGGTGGTAAGAGGTGGTAATGTAGATATTTGGAATGACCATTTCAAAATCTATAGAATCGCAAGTATTTAAAATGCCGGATCACTTTTCAGCTAAAACTATCAACTGACTGAGTTAATATGTGAGAATATTTTATTCCTCGCTTCTAAATTTATTCAAAGCGTTAAGTATATTTTGTAAGTAAAATTATTAAGATGATGAAATGCTGGCGACATAATTTAATTCTAGAACCTTTTTCATACTCGAAAGTTCACCAACATCTGAATCTTCACATTTGACTTTTCTTTATATGTTTTTTAATAAGTCCACGACAAAGATGTAAAGAGCAATCCTTTTTATAAAAAATGTGCATTTGAATTAGTCGTCTCATTTCTAAGTCAATAAACTAAACGTCTAGACTGTTCGTTCTTTATTCAGACTCAAAACAACATTTCTGACATGAGATTTTGTTTATTAGTATCGTAGACAGATGAAAGCACTTATAGGGATCTTTTAAAGACATTGTGTTTTGTACGAGTTTTCGTATAATTTCTTTGAATGTGAAAATTTATTTAAATTTTTCCGAGCTTGAGCCCGACACTTCACACAGAAACACGCTTATTTTCTGAATATTTGTTTGAAGTAAATAACATTTATTTATATTGCTATCAAGTACATATAAAAAGATAATGTAGGTACTCGTGTGACATCAGCATCACTCACATAAGTTTCACAAAAAAATGTATATTTATTTTTTTTGTTTTTTGTCCACAGCCCCTGAATTGTCCAAATATATTCTAAAGGGTTAATTAAACTCACTTTTCAATATCAGGTAAGGTTTGTCCCTTGCACCTCGCTTCCCATCTCGACCAATATTTGAATCCTTCTAATTTGAATATCTTCAGAGCGCACTCAGCGTCATCTTTTATGTTTTCATCGAGGAGCGCTGAAATAAGAGAAAATATATATTTAGTCAATGAGCCCTGAAACCGCCATAGACTTTTACTTTCAAACTTTATGTTTATGCAAACCAAAAATGTCGAAAAATATCGTTTCTTGTATGGGAGTCACCTGTATTTTTGTAGCGGCAACACACATATAAATTAAATATAAATAACCACAATAAATAACCACAACACGACACACACATTGACGTAGCCCTGCACTAAGTGTCGTAAGAACTTGTATCGCAGGTGCTAAGCAACAATATGGTATATACTTAATAGATAAGAATATAACATCCAAGACCGGTAAGCGAAACAATGCGTCTTACAAATAACACAAAGTCCCGCCCCCGCCGGGATTCGAAACCGGAACCTCTAGAGTAGCAGTCGGCTGTTTACACCACTGCGTCACGGAGGTAATTCTCTGAAATTTCACACAAAGTCCCGCCCCGCCGGGATTCGAACCCGGAACCTTTAGCTTAGCAGTCGGCTGTTTACACCACTGCGCCACCGAGGTAATTCTCTGGAAATTTCAAGTCTAGCTATTATGGTTCATGAGATACAACCCGCAACGAACGGATGGACGGACGGCTAAGTCTTAGTAATAGGCTTGCATTGCGTACCAAAACTTTAGCCTTAATTCAAATAAGGTTTTTTTGGTTTTTGTCGGTAACAAGTGAAGCCTATTTTTAAAGTTATTTATAAAATTTTGTGTATCGTTTATTATGGGCAATTATGATTGAAATGACCTATTATTATTAGTATAGCCTATCGACTGTCGGTGCTTGTTTTTTAATAATTTCCTAAATCACCTACTAATTTTATTGAATATTTGTGTCTTTGTTTACGAACAGAAAAGCAGGCCAGTACGTCCCCTTTCGCACGAACGCTTTTTCAACACGCGTTAAAAAAAGCGTTCATATGGATATGATGATATAGCTGTATTTGGTCACATGAGAGCACTTTAAACCGCAAACTAGGATTTAGCGTTGAGCGTTAGAGGTCATGGTCTCATTTGCACTGCTTTTAAAAACGTTCGTGTGAATGGGGAATTAAGGCTTTTTCTTTATTTGGTGACGTAAATTGAAACTCGTTACACGTAAATCGCCAAGATGTTTTGTTAGTAATATATAATTCAGACTGTTTATCAAAAATTGTATTCATTCGTTTTTAACATTAGAAAGAAAAGGAACTAAAATTGTCAATTGCAATGTTTATACTAATAATGTCGAATCTTTCAATGTTAGAATGAAAGATCTGTAACAAACAAAATAATATAAATTTTGTTATAAATTTTCTTTATGTCAGAGAGCGAAATAATTCTACAGTAGATAACTAGTGATGACTAATGTTGCTTTTAGTGATTTGATTGTAATCAAATAATAAAAATGTAGTTACCGGTTATTAATTTAATACTTTAATAATATCAATCGTAATACTGTCTTTATTTTTTAAATAATGTTTAAAAATAAGGATAAGTTGAATACAACATAATTACCGTAGAATTAAAAGTATTAACTGACACCATAAATAAATAACTATCGGTCTGTATAAATAAAAATCACAGCAGAGGCAACACTTGAGCGGCTCATCAGATTTGGATGATATATTTCTTGCTGAGTTATTAGGGTGGAATCACACTTGTCAGCAGGTTATGTATAGGAATCGGTATTTAGTGTGAATAGTGTGTATTCATGCTAAATAGCGATTATACATACAGAACATGCTCATCGAACCACCCTTAATTAATAATTTGTGTTGGGTCGGACGATATAGATATGGAAGTCTTTTTCATGGATAAACATTATCATGGACAGTTCACCTAATGGAAAGTGATACAGCAGCCTATTGACACGCCGATGCCCTTGATGTCGTGAACACCAGGAGCACTCTATATGGACAACGCCAATGCGTTTTAATTAAATTCACTGGCTCTCCAATACTTCGAACCGAAAACAGCTAACTGCTTCACGGCAGAAATAAAAAGGAGGGTAGTACCAAACCAGACGATCTCGCACTTAGATCTGCCATCTGTGAAAAAGTGGAAGTATAAATTTGGTATGTCATACCTTCACATGCGACATCACATTTTCCCCCTTTACGACCTTCTTTACACCATTCACTTCCTATCTGCAACAAACGACCGAAACTATGAGATAATTGCTCTTACAATCATGGAAGGCACTTAAAAGGTATAGATTTAAACTTGGGCAGTCTGATTGGGGAAGTACCTCAAGCGAAATGTAATATTTTCCCTATTGCTTTAATAGGAAAATATGACCAGCAAAGTGTGAGACGAAATCGCGCATGACGAGGATTCAATACATTTATAGTGGAGAACTATTGGCGTAAAAACATAAAAACTGCGAATTTTGAATGCAGTTGATGAAATTTAAGAAAATCAAAAACGAATGTTTATCTGTAACATAAAGGTTTATCAATCAACAATTATGATCTTAATTTGAAATAACAAAGTAATTCAATTAGTAGACAGGTTTAGATGATAATCTAGAAAAAATAGAAAACTAAGGATGTCATTGAAAATAGATGTTTAGTAAAGAATTATTCTTTTTTTATCAAAACGGACGTAATTAAACTATTTTTAAACATACGTAAATTCCTTGACAATTCGGTAACATTAACGTCGTTTGTTCATGAACAAAGAAAGAAACAAATATTGCTTGATAAAATTAATGGTTTTGGGAATAAATCAAGTAAATATCTTGCATGTTTTAGGTCAATGAGAAATATCTGAAAGGTTTTAATTCTTTTGATATTTATAGAGAAAGACAGCGAAGTAAGGCTTCTGTTTTTCTTAAAATTAAGTTTGAAACCTCGGGGTTAAAATGGGGATCGAAGTTTGATATTAAATTTAAGGAGACATAATTTGTATATGTGCCCGGATAGTAGCGACAGTTTCGCAACCTGTCGCCTATAACACCTCTGCCAAGGAAATACGGAGTGAGTTTATGTTTTTGTTATGTTTTTATAATTTGCTTTAAATTTTACGGTACACAAACAAAGGCGCATTAAATCTCGTAACGTGTATCTTACATGAAACAGTCCATAATATTTCCTTCTAGACGATTTGCTCACGAACGCTGATGTATTTTTATCACTCTCCTGCTCAATAAGGCATACCCCTGTAAATAAATATTAAGTACAATGTTTATGGTTGTTTTGCCATGTTTTGTTTACAAACCTACATATAACTAAGCATTAAAAAACGGAAAGAAAACTGATGGTGTCCTATATTCATGGTCGGTGTCAAAATTAACGGCATTATTTAAAAATCGCTAGTTTATGAAAAAACGGTCAAGTGGAACTCACACACGGGTAATTTAGCTAGTAGGTACAGTTCAAGATACACCAGGTTCAAGGTTGACCAGAAAACACCAAATTTACAAGACAAGTATTGTGTAGCCAACATACATGCTCGTACATCAATTTTATATTGTTATTTAAATTTTCAATTGAACTAGCTGTAAATTTTGCTCACGAGATGCATCTATTACGGTTCATGAGATACAGCCCGCTGACGGACGGACGGACAGCGAAGGCCTTGTAATGGATCGTATTACATCGGCACCCTTATATACAGAATTCTAAGGAATAATCTTCGTTTTTATTCCAATAGTTTAAAGGTCATAATTTAATAAGACAACGCATTTACTCATTCTTCCAGTTGTTGCTTTATGGAATAAGGCTTCGAGACGTGGTTTGTTGTTATCGCTCTTGTGTGGATATAATTAATTACCTTAATTACAAATAAATGATAACATAATATTTTTTTAATGATCCTGAAAATAGTTTAGCGATTGTGGTTCATAGAAGCCGGCTGTAGTGCTCTTTTTAATTATTCAGTTATTTAAAAAAAGAATCTGACTGTTTACACAATAGAAATATATTTAATTGGGCATTTCTATTTTATACATAATGAGTACCGGATTTTCTTTGTTTTAAAAGTGTATGTATGAATGTCGCTTAAATTTTTTTGACATTCTTCTGAATAAGTAAAAATATAAACACCTTGGTCATGACTGTGAAGCTATTAGTACATACCTACCTATTTTAATGTCACGCACAATACAATAGAGAAAAACTCAAACTCATATTATTACATGAGCATACATAATCATTAACTATTGACAATACACTCACGGACATAATAGAACACACAAACAATAGCTCCTATTCAGCTGGATGATCTACTAAAACGATTTCAAAACTCACAATTACTAAGGAATGTCCTTGAAAAGTTAATTTTTATTAACTCCCGGGTTAGTTCACATCTGCTGAATACCTTTGCTTCGACAACATATGATAATAGCACTGCAATTATGGTAACAGAGACGACACGTCTTACTTCCATGGCGGTTTGTGTTGTACTGAGAAAAACATGGTTAATTAGTTACTGGCATATAATAATTATGCGCCGGCGCAACTTTTTGACATTTGACGGTATGGATCGGAAGCAGACATGCGTTGCCAAGGTCTTGATTGATTTTATGCATTCATTAATTAACTTATCGTTTATTTGTACCTATAAAATATGTCGATAACCGATATTAACAAAATGAATTTTCTTGATTTGTTCTACGAATGTAATTAATAATTGCTTGGATGTTGCAGAAAGAGGCGTTGTCCTGCTTTTTATCGTCTTCGCTTCCACTTTCCTAGTAACCTGTGGTCTTTGCAGTCTTTTTCTTACCTCTCTGTCACCCGTCATCTCGTCACTCAAATCCTTTCCTCTTCATATCGTCTGTCTACGTTTTCTTAGGTCTGTCCAGTTTTTTTTTTTTGTGAGGTACGAGTATAAATGCATAGCTGCCATGTCAACTAAAACGATAGTTGAGTAAGTCAACTAAATACACTATTCGTCTGTTAAGGCAAAAAATATATTCGCGGCCACAAATCAAGCTATACATTCAAAACTGTCGGACTACTCAATTTTAAATAAAAATCATTCTCTAGTTTTTCCTCTTTATCAAGAAATTTCTGCTATATTTAACAAATTTCTGATTATTGAAACTTAACGCGGAATTGAAAATAATGTTAAAATTCATTTGAATTTTATGCTAAAACTGGATTATTCACTATACTGATCAAAAGCAAAAATATGAATTCACCTATTGGGAACTATTGTCCTGTAATAAAACAACGATTTAAAACTGTTAATGATTTATTGTTAAAATGCCATTTATAAATTATTTATTTACATACATTACTATTAAAGCAAAACCAAATGATTAAATTGTACATTCGACTTAATTAAAACCGAAAACTACATTACAAATTAAAAACTAAAAGACGGAAATCCAAACTACAAACATTCTTTATTAAATAAAGATAAAACAAAACAATAACAAAAGTGCCAAGCCTCAATGTTAATAGTTTAGTGCTAATTTTAATTTATAAACAATATAAACATTAACACGTATTTCACAATCGGATACCAACGATTTTAATTTGAGAGTTCTCTGTGCACTTTTAATGCATATAGTCTGTAGTGATATTTTTGTTATCTCAAATTGACGCCTCATCTTGTTGAACAAAAATTACACCAATTTATGAAAAATGTAAAGATAATTCAATGCATAAATAAAGGCCACAGCACACATTTCAACTCAGAAACAACTCAAAAAGTCGCTGACAACCTGAGGTATTGCGATGCCGTAATGGCAGCTCCAGATACTCGCCGGGAACAAGCGAGAACGAGAATGTAAATGATTTTTTCGTGCGTTCTCGCCTGTTTACCGATCTGGCCCCTTAGAAAAATATAATTATTCCACACGCGTTAACGCCAACAGACTTTAAAAATGTATGAAAACGACAAAAATCGTTGTTATCGACGTAACTCGAGCGCGAGGAAATGTCATTTCAATACATTTTTATTTTCTGTTCGCGTTAACGCTTGCGGAATAATGGTTTTTGTCTAAGGTGGCGGGGCCGAGAATTCCCGCTGATAACATTTCATTATAATTCTAATAAGTGTGCGTTTCTGAATGGAATTTTATACAAGAACACCCAACGGCTAGAGTTGATGCGGTTTTTATCCGTTAACTTATTTATAGGTGTACTGCGACCTTAAGCAATACTAGGTTTAATGTCTTTAATGAAAGCTTATGATTTTTTCCGTTCATTATCACATAAAGACTAATAAACACATCAATAAAAATAAAAAGACAACATCTGATTGTTATTTAATATCATCTATATTTTTACAAGCGTAATTTAGTTTTATATTTTATCAATTATAATATAATTACAACTTAAATTATTTAAAAGAGCAATCGACAAAAAAGTGTTCAATGTAGGTAGGGTTTTAGTATGAAATGCAAATAACTAAGAAATTCCAGTTCGAAGAGAACCATTTGGCGTATGATAAAAGCATCAAAAATACAGACCGCTGTGACACTAATCTAATGATCGGGGCTTCAGAGAAGAAGGGATCCAAGTATGAAAAATCATATTCTACTCTGATGCATGCTGAAATTGGCGTTCAATTGTTGGCGAGCACAGGTTCGAACACTTAGGGGTTGGGGGTGTAAGGGGTGGCCCCCTAAAGTGCTCGAAAGTTACTTTTGATACTATTAGAAAGTTGAGCTAGTTGGAGACCGTAACTGACATTAATTGAGACACCTATTGATAAATTGTCTCCGAAGAATTCGGGGTAAACAAGCTACTACCAATATTGCATATTATAATCATAGTGGCATTGATATTAGATTTTTCCTTGTAATAGTTTGCTAACAATATTTTTTTAAATCATTTTACAATGTTTATTAACATTTTTACTTTTTATACGGTTTCCTATCGTACCTGTTTATATATGTCCCTTATCAAGTAAATAAAGCAAGTTTCCATGAATTCTAGTTTCTTCCCTAGCTATATAACTAGATTGTTCTAGCTAGTTTGCCTTGTTTGTGCTCGGTGTTACGTACATGCGTCTTGAAATCCCAAAAGGTTAATTTGTACGACATTTCCCACCCGACACTGCATGTCTCTCTGAGAGTGGGACTGAAACATTTATTAACTACTGCATGTTACTTATTACACAAGCTGCTTTAATAGATGTAATGCTAGATTTAATGTACTTGACAATAAATTGTATAAACTTAAAAATATATTTTTAATTTAAATAGAATTGAGAATAATGAATGAATACGTGAATCTAAAAGTGCGAGAATATTTTTTCATTTATTCGGGTAGTTATTTCAAAATTTCAATGATATCGTGCACTTACTAAAATAAAAAACACATCTCAAATAAGAAAAAAACTAGATACTTAAAACTAGAGTTAATAAAGTCTTCATAGAAGATATGGCTGCTAATTTTAGTGATAATTAATTACACTCAGTCATTATCTGCTAGTTAGTCGTTCTGTGAATATTTACAAATAACTAAAAAACAAAAGTAAACATTCTTGGAATTAACTTATAAATACTTGTTGGACTTACTTTTATCACAAATTAATTGTTTGCAATTAGATAGCAGATAAATAAAGTACACTTTTAAAAACGTCATTCCGTTATTGTTTACTTTTAAATTATATATTTAACAATACAAATAAGTACAAAAGAATGACTTGTTTTCTAAACTTTAGAAGTGGCCGTCAACATAACATAACTCGCTCTAGGGGTTTCTTCTACCACCGGTTCCGGCCTAAAGCATCTGTGCGGCTCAAAATCCGCTGGTTTCTTCAACATCTTCCTAACGAACCATACTAAACCAATAACAATGACCATCAAACCAAGAGCTACGCCAACCAACGCAGAGTTCAGACTTTTAAACCCGGCTTTCATTTCCGATCCGATAGACTCCAAAAACTGTGGAACGACACAGATTGGACGCATTTCATCGATCTTTAACTTCGAAATCGTTGCACAGACTTCGTAAGGGCCTCTTAGAAAGCCTTCCATGGATACTTCCAAACTAGACTCACACGGGGTGTCTTTTTGGGCTACCAACGATCCTCTAGATAGAACTGCTAGAACTACGTAGCAGTTGGTTAGAGGAGAATATTTGATATCTGATGATAGTCTTTGTGTTCTTGGCAAGATAAAGCGGGGCCTAGCAGGTGGCAGTCCCATGATTGATATAAGAACTGTCAAAACTCCATCGCTGGTCACGTTTGATCGGACTTCTGAAACCCTACAACAAAATTAAGAAATTTAGAGCATTACCAAGTAGGAAAGGATTTTAAATTGTGTTTTAAGACTCATGACTTAAAATCGCACTGAGCTAATAGACTTATACGTATGGAACAATCAAACAACAATTGAAAATTGAGCTTTTATATATGTATATCCTTAAGGTTGCGAACAAGCATACAGCCAGCCTGATGTTTAGCAGTTACCGTAGCATCTAGCTTCACACAAAAGTTATGGTCATACCTTAGATATAAAATATTATAGAGACTCTTAAGCATTGAATCATAGTACCCTTAATTAAATCTACAGACGAATGCCATTTGTCTAATTAATGTAGTCATTAATGCAATACTGATAAGCTAAGTAATTTTCTGCATACCTTAGTATTCTCGGTGGAGGTACTGTTACAATGGGCATGGCTTTAGTGGCATATGTAGCCCTTTGCCTTACAAGCTGGGGAGGGCCACAGCCAAGCACTAGAGACTGAGGGACGTCCAAATCATCCATCTCTTCTAGAGCTATACAGAACCTGTTATAATAATTGAAATAATCATATGACAACGCACACATTAACCTTTATTTAGATTGAATAATCTTGTGTCGCAGGTGTCAAGCAACAAAAATAAGAATACTATTCTTACATCAAATACCAGAAAGCGAAACAATCCGTCTTCTATATTGCAAATAACTAAAAGTTCCACCCTCGCAGGAATAACCTGGAACCGCTTGCGTGTTTCTTTTTTATTTACTGACTAGAATTTACTTGCGACTTTGATAATGTAAAACCTATTCTTGTTGGGCCAAATGTCTTATGTTCTTCCTCAGTATCTAATCTATACCCTTTCCAAATCTTATTAAAGTCTGAACTCTAGCTCAGAACTTCTTATATGATGGACAGATGGACAATTAAATATTCATAAATACTTATTTTACAAAAGTTAAGTAGTCCCTAAAATATTTGACTATTATTGAAGTCTCAACTCACGTATAAGTTTCCAAAGGATCAATCTTGATTCCCCTAAGCAGTACGTTGGCTGGTGACGCCCTATGACAGGCGACGTGTTTCATTAGACCCCCAGTTCTGGAGACTGTGACTCCAGTACATCTATACCTGGATGTGCTTGGTGGATCCACTGTCCAGGATAAAAAGACCTCCTCGCCTTCGAATGAAGCTTCCAGAAGGCGGACCTAGTTTTGTAAATAGAAAAAAATATAGTTAGATTGGTTTCATATCTTTTGAGTAAGGTTCAATATTTCGATTTTATACTAAGTATCTATCGTACCTTTGCTTCAGAAGTAGGTAAGTCTTCTTCAGATGGCATTCCCATCTCTTCATCATATAGATCATCATCCAAGCCGTCTTTATCATCATAATCTTCACCTGCGCTTACATCAACATATTTGTCATGAGCGGCGATAGCATTAGGTACTACTCCTTTGTAATTGGTATCAACTTTATCAACGTGGTCGAAATCGTCGCAGAGTTTATTCTTTGATAGCCTCGATAGTAGCGCCCCCTCTAAATGCGGGGGAGTGGCGCAAACTGCGACGGCTTTGTCTGGCTGCGAGAGACTTTTTGCTTCTCGAAGCCACCTCGCAAAACCGGCCATTAAACAATCACAGTTTAATGGGTTATCTGAAACATTATGCTTCGATAAAAAGTTCAATTCAATACAGCTTAGCAATTTTAACCATTTAATAATTACGGATAACAGAGAAAGAAAGAAAAAGACGTGCTCATAACTTTTGCACTGGATGGAGTTTCTTGTGTGAGACAATCACGGTACAAAATTTGATATAGATATTTTTTTATAGCAATATTAATTTCCACAATTCCACATAATCACAAATATTGAATCGGGTATAATCTTGTATCGTAAGTACCAATCGAATATCGTATATACTAAATAGATAAGAATGTTATGTCTAAGACCAGTGAGCGAAACACCTTGCAAATAACATTCGTTCTGACTCCTCTGAAATATTACCTGACTGCGGTGAAACCAAAAAAGGAGGGCTTCATTGATATTCCTTTGTTTCTTCTTAACTATAAAACTGCTTCACCGATTTTCATTAATGAAATATATAAATCTATTTGTATGTATGTATTAATTGAGGGATACCTTCAATAGTAAACCGCGTCAAGTCAATGTGCTGGGCCAGTGCACCATCGTCTATCATTGATATGTCGTTGTCATGCAGAAGTAGTTCTGTTAAATGCCGCAGTGACTTCAACGGCTCGGCCGAAAGAGAGCGAAGGAAGTTATGGGCCAAATCCAAATGAATCAGACTAGTTAATTGGGCTAGTGATGCACCTAATACAAAGAAAAAGTGGACATACATTTCGAATACACTGTGACTTCGATCTGTATAAATCAGTATTCCAGATAAGTCAGCACTTCAGCAAAAAAGATGGGATTAATGTTTGCCTATCATAAACAAAATCAATATAAAATAATTAAAAAATAAAAAGGAGTAGAATAGTCGAAATTTTTTTTTCTTAAATGACTTGACCAACGGAAAATTTTCGGAAAATTTAAGTTGGTGAACTTATTCGTCAAAAAACAAAATTTGGGGATTTTGTTTTCCTCCAGATTTTAGCAGACTTTGTGACCACTGTGGCAAGCTATATAAATCAATTAAATTAACTTTCAATGAGATAACCTATGTAAATGACTCATAAACTCAGCAAAGCAATCTAAACTGATTGTAAAATAAAGAAAGATTCTTAGAACTATCTATCAGGTGCACGACAAATTTCTAATAACTATCCTTATTGATTCTGTATGCATAAAAACTTTAAATGAGAAGGAATTGAATAAAACTTTATAATTTCTTGTACAAACACAATTAAAACAGCGCGCGTAGAGTTAAATTCAAGCTCAAAGCGTTTACTTATCAAAATAAAAGGAAGATTTTAAAGTTCTGCAACTATTAGCTCTACAAACAACGTATCTCCCTTTTCTGTTTCAGAACGAACTCGGCTATCTTTCCTGTTATTTCCGTTATCTGCCAAGTACTCTGGGATTTTTTCCGAACGGAAATTAAAACGTCACCGGACCTTTCCTCCAAAAAATCTTTATACTTCCATAATTCCTTTTTGCTCTCCGCGGAACGGACTTACCTATCAGAGTTATCACTCATTATATATTTTATATCAACTTTTTTATGAAGATTTTAGCGAAACATACAACAAAAAGATTCATTAACTTTCTATCGGGAAGGTTAGTTATGTTGTCAACTAAAATAACTCGATCAAGTGTGAGCCGGGCTGGCACATGAAGGGTACCATTATATGAAATTATATAATAAGCACATTGACTTAGACAGAAAAGGACGGTCAAGCAAAATATATCGGAAAAATCACGTTTATAGTATTAGAGACCCTCCTTTTATATTTTTAGTAAAAATGAAATTTTTCCAATAGTCTAGCTTAAGTTAGGCTTGACGCGTAAGCAATTTTTAAGGTCGATTAAAAGTTGTAATTTCCAGGAACTTCGCGTACTTATTTATGGTAGGCCAGAGTTCTTGACAATTAATAGTAATGTGGCCTCGCTCTCGAAACCCGAAACAAAGATGAAATGGAGAATTCTCGAAATTTCGATTGGTATCTTACCAGACACTGCAACAATTTCATTATGCGACAAATCCAAGTGTGTAAGATTTGTGAGATGTCGGAAAGCGTAGTCTTCCAGCACGTCAATCTGATTGTTGTGCAAATTCAAGTGAGTCAAATTCGTCAAGCCTGAAAACAAACAAGTTAATTTTAAGAAAAATTCGAGTACCTAAAATGTGTGGTTTCCCATTAAGAGTATAATGCAGTATTATGTCATAATGTTAGTTAATCTGTTTTAATTTACGTAAAGCATTAGCATAATAGTTGTTTTAATATTTTATGTAAACTCTGTTGCTATGTTATATTTTAAAACTGTGTCTTTGCTATGTAGCAAAGAGACAAGTTTTAAAATTCACGTAATATAGGTCTATTTATTTGAACAATACCTATAATGTAGAATTCTTTCTTTGTATTCAACTAGCGACCCGCCCTAGCTTTGTACAAATATTATGCAGGTTAATACACATTTAAACCTTCCTCTTGAATCACTCTATTAAAAAAGCATCAAAATCCGTTGCGTAGTTTTAAAGATCTAAGCATACACAGGGACACAGCGGGAAGCGACTTGGTTTTATAATATATAGTGATTTAAGTATTAAAATTTATACAGAAAATGTTATAAAATATGAGACAAATGACTTTACAGCATTATACAGTAAATTAAATAGTACCGTCAAAGTCGAGGTCTGTTTTAACCAACATTTCAATGTGAAAAATAAGAAAGTCAATAACAAGAACTATGGGTCAAAGTTTGTAATCAAAACATGTTGTTTAGTGAACGTGAACCGAAGGCGCTGCCCAAACGTGTGTCTTGTGTCGGATACAAGCCACCAGCCACCACCATATTTCACATAAATCCGTTACCAATCACCAAAAGTAGCAACCGCAATTGTGTACGGTTGTCGTCATTGGACACAGCAACTTCAGTTCTCTATGGTGGTATATTAGCATTAAAATAATAGTTAAAATGTTTAAGGTGCGATTAAATTTGTTTTAAATTTGCTCTTTGGTGTCCTTATTAATAATGAGGCTAACCTTAATTGGATTATAATATTACCTGATAAGGCACCTCTCCTTATACTCGCGAAGGTATTGTCGGAAAGCTGTAAAATGTTCAGGGAAGGTAGAGCTGGAACTGTATTAGGTCCTACTGGACCTTCCAAAGCATTGCTGGACAAATCCAACTCTCTGAGCACATGGGCTTCCTAAATCGAAACATTATTTAGTGAAAAGAAGACCCACGCAACTGCATTTCACCTGATGGTTGATGTTCTTGTTTGCAACATATATTGATGACTAACTAGTCAACTGACCTCACGAACTTTGTACCATGTAATGGTCACGTGGTATGAAATACCTTATATACCTATGTACCTTTTTCAAACATCCCTGTACAGGTAAGAATTAACAAAGCCAAAAAATAATAAATTATTGCAGTCGGTCAAGCAAATTCAATTAGCAAATTCTCGCTAAAACGAGACTAACGAACAACAATGTCGGATGGTAATTGGAGTTGGGTATTTGGCAATTGTATTGAAAATTATTCTAAACCTGTGTTTATGATTCGTTTCGTGTGGCCCACAACGTTGATCCCTGTAACATCATCTCATGCATTACATCTCGCAATACATAACACGCAAAAACATGAACTTACGCCGTTTTCCCCCAAAAGGGGTAGGCAGAGGTGCTACACACCGCTTTTCGCATGTTGAGTCCCAGTGTGACAGGTTGCGAATCTGTCACCACTATCTGGGCACATTGAGAAACTCGCAATACTTTTATTGTTTTTGATATTGATAGAGTTTTTAAAGAAAAAAAGTAATACAAACATTAACTTAGGTACTTGTTTCGGAGGCCCTCAAACGTGTTTAGTAGTTAGAATAGGCCCGGGTTCATATTCTATTAACTATCAAAAATAAATTGAACTGCAAATTTAAGTGTATTTCCTTTTTTAAACTAAACAATAATCCTTTTAAAAATAACTGACTCTTGGAACTTGGTCATTGGCATACAAAATCCTTTTGCTCTTAAAGCAAATCTTGTAGCGAATAAAATATCGTCACCTTCAAAGCAGCCAAAGCCGGCACTTTCAGTAGATTCCCTCGCAGTTTAAGTACCGTCAGCTTGTCGAGAGGCTTGAATGCTTCAGACGATATATCTGTCAGCTGGTTGTCACTTATGTCCACAAATGAGAGATTTCCGATACCCTGAAAAATATGGTCTGTTTCATTTTTAACGGGAGCACACATGAGTAACAGAAGTATGGCCATAATATATTTATTATACTAGTGAAATAGCTTTAGTTAAGTCAATATTAAAAACTGGTCAAGTGTGAGTCGTACTCACACATAGTGAGTTCCTTACCAACTAAACATAATATACTTTTTAGATAGTTTCATGAATGGAACAAGAGCAAACCAAAAACGTCGGAAAAATCACGTTTCTTGCATGGGAGCCACCTTAAATTTTAAATTTCTATATTTTTGGTATTTGTTGTGGTAGAAATGGACAATCTCTGAAAATTTTCTACCTGCTATGGTTCTTGACATACAGCCCGCTGACAGACGGACGGACGGACGGACAGCGAAGTCTTAATAACTAGAGTCCCGTTTTTACCCTTTGGGTACGGAACCCTAAAAATAGACCGATAAACCCCCGAGCATCATCCAGTACCATAATCCCCAAGCCCTTAAACCCTTCTGAGTTTTAAACAAAACAAATAGCAGAATGCGGTCCTGGCGTTTTGCATACTCAACTCCCAATGACGCCTGCACTACTATAATATTCTGTGCTATACCCAATTATTATATACTTTGTTAGTTGATCTCCCCTTGCTTAGCTTAGATAGAAAAATGAGCAACAGTTTACCAAATCAAATTACAATATGTTGTTCAACTATTTATATTAAAAGACTTAAAAAACAAAAATAATACATATTATAAAAAGCGAGTTGTTTCAATGTACCTCAAATCTTTGACAACACAGTTTGAAGAAAATTAAGAGTGAAACCGAATCTAAAGACAAATTACCTTAAATGAGTTAGCGTCTAAAGTGTGTATTTTATTGTTAGAAAGGTCCAGTCTATCCAGTTTGGACATCCCGGCGACAGACTCCGTTGGTACTGATGGTAGTTGGTTGTTTGGTAGACCTGAAACGAAAATCGTTACTTACACTTCGTCAAAATCAAGTCAAAATCACTTATTTGATTTTTGGTTGAAATAGGTGGTTTAACAATTTAGTTCCTAAAAATATGTCTTTTGGACGTTCAGATATTGTTATTTACATTATTCTACTTATTCCAAGAATATTGTTTAATTATGTCACAATACAATGTTTATATACATACGTCAAAAAAAAACTAATTAAATCAAAATGTCAAATAATGTATCAATCAAGTCAAATATTTAGCGTTTACACTCATTTACATATTTACAAAATAAAATAATAACTTAAAATTTTGAGTTCATGTATTCCTTCACACTATAAAATCCTCTGTCAATCAGTCACGAATGTAGCCGCGTTTTAAATCTTGACAGAGATAGTTCATGTAGTTCCTTGGGTAGAATATTATATATACTTATGCACATATGTAATAAGACTATTTAAAAAAAAAAAAAAAAAATTCTTCCCTTTCATATTTTTACCACGATCAGATCTCTTGTGGTAATCTGAATTGTATCTTATATTACAATATAACATTGTTAACAGAGATTTTTATTAGAAAGGTGATCAACAAACTGTTGCGTGACTTACATGTTTGCATATTTAAGAGATTACGAGCACACTGCAAATCAAAATCATCATACCATTTACTGTAAAAAAGACCAAAGCGGTCCAGCCTTGCCAACATACGCCACACACTATATTTTTATGGTATATTATAACGCCTAAGAAATCTTTATCGTGCATCAGATGTAAGCTGGGTTGGATCACTTGCATCTAGCGCCACCCTTCAGTCTTCACTAGCTTGTCCATTCACCTTGAGGAAGACCCGTACATAAAATAACTTTTCTTCCCCAACGTCAAAACATACCAAGAGCAAACAGGTTCAGAGAGAGCGCTCCAAAAGCCCCCTGCTGTATCCTGCGTATTTCTCCCGAGGACAGGACAAGGCCGTGCAGTCCAACGCCAGCGAGCTCTGTGACGGATGCCGTAGACAACGAGGTGACGCCTCGTAGTGCTACATCTAGAAGTGACACGGCACTGTTCTTGTTCCTTGATTTCTGCTCGCGTAGGTGACGTCCTATAGCCTGCAACCGGAGTAATGGGTTAGGTTCGGTATACATTAAGGAAAACTTGTCAAGAGTTTTTTTTTATCAACACATTTATATATCAACTACAAGTGTAAAATGAATCCTTATGTGATTTAACAACGATAGAAATACACATATACATACAATACAGGTGAACTTGTTGCTATACTATAATTAAAATGTCACATTTTGTTAAAAGATAATTACATAATCTTTGACTGTGGCCGAAAGCGTCTTAAAACGCACGCAACGGTTAAAAAACTAAATTATTCTCAATTATATGTGCTCTAATACCTATTACGTACCTATTACCTTATTATTCTATGTAGATGAATGTTTAACCATATCAAAGACTGCTGTTGTAGTATGCTTTCTGTTCCGTTAACCTTCCACTAAACCAGGCCCATCAGACAAATGCCATCATTCCGCAAACGTTAACGCCAACAAAAACCATGTATCGAAATGACATTTCCTCGGGTTCGAGTTATCTCACTGGAATGTCATTACAGTACAGTTTTATTTTCTGTTGGCGTTAACGCTTGCGGAATGATGGCATTTGTCTAAGCTGCATTTGTGCAGCCAAACCAAACCAAACCAAATGATTTAATAAATATACATCCTCATCGCTTGGTTAGGTCACGAGCATTACAGATAAATACGGCAACAAAACACAAACCCACCAAAATAGAATAAGACTTAAAACATTCTGATTATTCAATAAATGATGCAAAATTGAGTCAATAGTGCGGTAAATTTGTTTGTATTCATCCAATGGCGTATTTATCTATTGTAACTACCGACAATCCGATAGCTACATATAACTGATTTTAACTCCATTGTGACATACAAAAGCTTGTAATCAACTAATTTTCGTTTTCATATTCAATAATATAAGCCTTCGCACCAGTTATTTGTAGGCTGATATTGAATGTTAATTTGCTGGTATCTGGCGCATCGTATAATTAGCTCATTGTCACTAGTCAGATATTAAAATTAATACGTTAATGTAGGTACTATTATTTGATGAGTTTATTTCTAAATAAAAACAAATTTTAAACCAAATTAAAGCATGTTTTTTTCTATAATTTACATCTCTTTGTTTTCAGTTTTCTGTCTACAAAACATTTTTATCTGTATCTGAATATGATACATCGTAAATGCCCACTTACTGCTTGTGAATTGAAGTGTCAGATATCCATTCTAATGATATTGCAAAAGTAACATGAAATTGCCTATGATATGATAACGATTACAAGAATGAAAACGAATTTAGCCTTTTTATGTATTTTTATTCTAAGCATTTTTGTCAAACAAAAGACATACTAGAAGACGACAAACCTTTTCAATTTCAAATCTCTCCATGTCTACATTGTCAACATGCAACGTCTACAACCAACGAACCACATCTGTTCGCAAACAAACTCTATCGATCACCAGTCAACTTGGTAGGCCTTCATGTTTTAAACACATCGAAAAAACTTTCCTTCGAACGAGATAGATTTACTTTATATCGAGTCTTTCCATTTTGGTGTTTTGTCAGGAATTTTTCTTTGCTACATTGGTTCTAAAATGATACTTGTAAAGATTCTGTTGTTAGGTATATTCTAATCTTTCGCCCACTTCGTCACTTTAGAATTTGTAGTTTTATATACATCCTGATTTTAACATTACCTCCGAAATAAACATAAACAAACGTTACTCTTTTATACATTTGTATGGATATAGAAAAAACAGAATCGTTGCTTCATACGCTATTACAAAATGATCAGTACAATAAAACGTAGACCAAACAATTGAACACCCTTCCAAAAAGTATTTTTATTTTATACAAGAGGATTCGTTTTTATAAGGCCCAACCGGATTCCGGCTGCGGCACGTACTTGTACGTAACACGGGGTACGGTTGTAAAATCCTAGGAACATTTTATGTGAAGTAGGTCATGCAACGCCAAGTGCGCCCGAGTCTATTAAACTTCAACTAGCATAAATAATTCTACACTAAAAATCAATGACATTTTCTTATTCTGGACATGAATATATAACTAAAAATGGTCATTTCGACAAAAAAAAAATACTAACACAACAAAATCAGGTAGAAGCGCATGCACCAGATCGCACGACCACTCGTAAACCGAGCGAGCAATGAGAGCCGGACATTAGCACTACTATACACTATTGTAAAGACAATTACAGGTACCTGTAACGCGGTGTGATCGCCAGCACATCGAAGCGTGTGCGGTAGATCACACGAGCACTCGTAAGCCGGGCGAGCACTGAGAGCTGGACAGCGCCACTCCGCCGCGACGTGACTCGCAAACAACACCACGCTCACTGCACCCATCAACCACATCCTACAACAAACAAAGCAATAGAAAGTTCCAGGCTCCTAACAAAAAACATTATGGTACATTTTCCAATTAACTTTTAGAATATTTTTTTTTCAAGTACCTTATCAATTTTTTTTATGAATAGCGACAGTAGGTGTTACAAACGGGTCTTAATAGAAAGCAAAGGGTTTTCTGAAAACTTTTCAAGGTAAAGAAAATTTACCTTTTTTATTTAAGAAATCACTTAATTAGCATGTACAAATATCTCGAAGATTTCATCTGAAAAAGGAGCACATAAGCTTTTATATATTATCGCTGAAACAAAGATAGTTTTTCAAAATGGCAATGCATTTTAGTCATTTAATGAATCCATTCAAACTATATTTTACAATAACTTGCATTTTTTCAAAGTAAATTTTATTTGGCAATTAATAAGCCGAAGTATCAGCCGAAATTTAAATTATTGCTCAACACGAGAGATTGCATTTATCATTTTAATATGCCGATCGTGATTTATGATAATGAGATTTCATCGGGTCCTATAGTGAAATATTGGCTACGACTCTCCTCTGATAACAGTATAAAATATGAATAGGAAAAGCACCACAAACACTTTTAGAGTGGGCGTGTTATTGCATGAGCTCGATAATGTGGTGTATTGCTAAAGCATCCTGTTTCTAAAATTAAGGCTCTTTAAGTGAATAAAATAAACAAAATAAAGAAAATACTACAACCTTTATTTAAGAAAATTATTATGTACTTAAGCAGATTGAAAAGACGAATTCAAGTATAAAATATAGGTATATATGGATATACCCGACGTAGGTAGTCGACGTCAGATAAGAAATATTTTTTTAAATTCTCTAAAGTCAATTACTAAATTGTAAGACCATTTCAATTGTTGATTCGACCAGTTAAACAAGCCCTTTTATTTTTAGTTCGGTACCCATAGCCCAGCAGAAAACTAAACTTCAACATGTTTCCTACTTTTTATTTTCAAACAAAAGAAAACGATCTCAAAATTAAATTTTTAACTTTCGAACGTTTAGACTTTAAGAACCATCTATAAAAACTTGTATAAACAATTACTAAACATTCGAACTTCAGTTTTACAAAGCACACAATCGTTTCAGAATGGAATAGAAACAATCTCAACAGTCTTTTTGTGCTGGCACTATTTTGAACTCTGGGGCGTAAGAAATAGAGTCGTTTCCTGACTGGGGTAAGTTGGGTCCAATTGTGGGTACTTGTAAAAGAATTGTCGAACAGGGCATGTGTTCCCGACGTAATGGGGTATTTCCACTGACTGACGGTCTTCGAACATTCAGGATGTTGGTGCAAGTCACTAGCTTTTAACCCTAGCTTCCTTGTTACAATGGCTTCTACAAATTGAACTCTAATCTTCGTGGAAGCTGTTGTAGCTAAGAATATCGGATCTACCTTTAAAGTGGTAATTTTACACAAATGAAATATTCGCTTTTAATCATTTTTAATTTCTATTTGTTAAGTTACGCTTGGATCTATGGGGTAAATAAACACAAAGCTAAAATAATTGCAATGGTGATAAATATAAACAGACATTAAAATGTTATTTTCTTTGCTAAAGAAGTCCTTAAGAGGTAAGATCTTAGGTGAGAATTATGGTAAAACAAAATAGTACAAACCAATTCGTCCTATTTTACGAACCACGACACATCCCCTAATATCGTTATTTAATGTTGTATGTTATATCAACATTACCAACGGTAAGATAAACAGTGCAGGTAAAGTCCGAAAATCTTGTTTTTCAGTAGTTTTAAGTATAAATACGTTGAAGCTGCGATCGCTACATTTACACAGTTCACAACAATGTAAGCTATTCTACAGGATAGACTGTGGTGTTTCTAGCAGAAATAAAAGTAATTTGTCATTATAAGGGTTTATTTATCATAGTTTTTTTCACATTGTAATTAAGGATTATCCAAATAGATAATTTAATAATATCTAAAATATTAAATAAACCAATATATTATATCACAAGCGTTGCATAGTTTTCTTTCAGTGTGTCTACCATGAGTCCATGAGTTCGTGTAGTTTTTCTACACTTAAGATAACATAGATTACTACAGTGTTTTTGTATGAGCATTGTTAATTCTGCATCAAATTCAAATTCAATATTCAAATTCAAAATGTTTTAATTATGTAGACTTAAAATATGTGCTTTAAATTTTTTATCTACCACCGGTTCGGAATGCTATCTACGAGGAGGAAGCCGGCAAGAAAACACCGTAGTTGCTTTTTTTCAAAAATTTACAATAGTTTTTATTACAATTTTGGAACATTAAAGTTTTCTAACTACTATGAATACCTCTATATAAAGCCAATTAAAGTATGTAATATTTTAATATCGTTCAATCAATCCCATAAAGGCGCTTTACAAAGATTCATAGAAATTTGTAGCTGCTGTCGCTAGCGGTAATCGAAGGTAAAACTCATGGTAGGCACACAGTTGAAAGCTTCGAACATATTCTTTCTACTACGCTTGAACGCATAAGCTTGGGTTTAGCTAAACATCTGAACATTAATCAACCACGAGTTACTGGTACCAATTACTTGACTTACATCTATCTCACAAAGAACGTTCGATTAAGGTTGTGTTAGTTTGACAAACGTATACATACTTGTACATTGTTTCAGTGTGGGTCACCTCAAGTTTACTCAGCAAAGAGATTACGCACACTAGAGCGATTTGCATGTACCTACACGTAAACCACAACCATAGGCGAACCTTCTTCGTGAGTTGGTATATCTTATACCAATTAGTTGAGTAACGTACCTACACTCAGTGGTATGATCTCCTGACTTGAGCCCATCATTTATTGAAGTACTATGCAAATTGCAGATTGTCATTACAACTATTGCATGCAGTTAATATTGATATGTCATGTAGGTGACGAACGACCGTTGACCTCTCATATGGTTACCACAACTTAGTTAATATTAGATTAAATAAATCCTAAATAATCATAAAGGTGATATCGAATTTTAATAAGGCGTTTGTATTTTTCGACTAACTGATTCTTTAAATTTACAAAAATAAAAAATCGAATGAGAGAATGATTGTCGGGGCAAAAAGGTTGTTGGGTTATTTATTGCATCACAAAAATTAATGTAGATGTATGTTATAAAATTTAAACATGTTTTTCACCCTTAAAATTATGTAACTTTTCAAATAAGTATGTGAGATATAACGGTTATATTCTATGTTACCGCTAACGGTAACAAAAAAAAATCCGCTCCAGAAATGAAGTAATAAACCAAAAAATCATTATATTTCAGGGGTCGTTATAACAACTCATGATACTTGAGCGAGTAAGTGGGCCACGAGATTAATATTAAATAATATGGAGTCAGCTTAGGCTTCAGATTGTCACCTTTTTGTTGATTTACCCTTGCGAGCACGAAGGGTTGCGTCAAAACCACAAAGTGCCCTTAAAAGAACTAATAAAATATTTGTAATAGACTACCCCTTACCGCTACCCTTGCGACATCCATTATAGCAGGACCCTCAGACCGCCTAAAACCATAATTTTCCTTCCAGATTTTAGTATAACGAGAGGTCAAAGGGGTCAAGAGTCTCTGGTTATGTCTACGACGACAATATATCACTGAGTGGTATTGGTCTTGACGTGGGATACCAAAGTACACAATTTTGCGTGCAAACTGGTATTTGGCAACCCTAATTTTCATTTTTGTTTATGGTTTTCAATGGGCGTATAAATTTGTTGCGTTTGGATAAGGAAGAATGTTTGTCGTCCGCAATTTAATATTTGGGTACTTTTTGATTGTAGATAAAGCATCCAGAGCTTTTACGTAATTTTTTTATAAATTTGCATTTTTCTTTACAATGATTACAGTTTTAAATTTTAAATAAGTCACGATTTATATTTTACTGTATACTTATATTTTCTTTTTTAGAAGTGAAGTTACAAGCCTACAACACCCCTTATTTAAGCCATGTTACTTTACTACCTACTAAAGTATATTTATCAAAATTGCCCCTTAAACGGATCTATCTATGGGCGAGTAATAGAATTTCTCAAGACCTCTTTTCAGTTAAAACTAGTTAAGGCGAAGACCGTGTAACTGTTGTTTAAACTAAATCTGATTTACCGCAGATGCTTTATATTTAGTAGGTATATAAGAAAAAAGTTTTATCACCTCCAGCCAGTTGACTGAAACTTTTTGTAGACTATTATTGTAAGGAGGTTAAATTAAAGTTAGTATGTATTAAAAATTTTGATACAAGACCTAATCTTCTAACTACACTCCCGACTAAAATCTTTTCCCCCCAATAATTTAAACAAAACTTTCAGAGTAGAAGTCGGTTATATTTTGTTTAAATCAATCAAAAATACACATTCTTCGCCGACAAAATTTAGTCCTTGATAAATTAATCTAGTATTTAATATTAATCCACCAAGCCGGTATTGAAAATTGAAGTATAATATAAACATGTGCAGAGTTACTTTCTCCTATGTATACCTCCGTAATACTTCACTAATCCTATTACTATTTAAACGAACTACTAAAATCTCATCTAAAACGTTGCATCCTCTTAAACTATTTGTATCCTGTGCGTTGCAAAACGAACTTATATGAAAACTAATTAAAACTTCCCTACGAAAGCTTCTATTACCGATGCTTTAGTTTGACTATTGCTTGTTCCGTAGACCACTGTAAATAGTGAAGGGATAAAGTGAATAATTCGCTTATTTCAATGCTATTTGACACATTTAGGGCGATAGTTGCATTTGCAGTGGGAGGCCGTGTCAACTCGGAACATCGTTTAAGGTATTTTTTTATTTTCGTACCTTATATTTATATATTAACTTACGATTTAGAGTTTTATTTATTAAAACTGACCCTAACATGTTTTATATAATATATTTTATACAAAGATTTAAGAATGTCTGTGGTTTTAAATGTAAGCATTTTAAGAAATTTTAAAGTAAAAAATTAAAAGGAAATAAATCTCAATAAAAGTGTTCGTCAATAAAATAACATAAATGTTGATCATTTTATAGAAGTTATTTATAGATTCTTCTTCAAAAAACAGTTATTGAATAACAATTTCCATTTAAAAGACTTTCCATTTGTAAAGGTTTTTTTGTTTTATAAATACTTATCTCGAGATAGGATATAAAAGTCTTCGTAGAATTCTACAGACCAAAACTAATGGATATTTTATTAATATTTATCCATTAATTTTACCATTTGTGTTCATGTGCGGTTATATGTTTTATTTATGAGAAGAAAGCTAGGCATTTAATAAAATTAATGGTACTCGTAAATGAATTATTAATAAAAATGTTTATTCTTCAGCTTTTTATCCAAATATACCGAGAAATTTTCAATATATGTAAATAAGAATCTTAACCTTTTTATCTTAAAAGGATTTTATTTTATTTCAATAACAACGAATACATTAATTAAATAACCAAAGAGTATATATTTGTATTTTAATTTATTTTAAAAATAATGTTATCGGGATCAAATGTGTATTAGAAATGTGTTTTTATAGCGTTTAAAATGATAAAAATATTAAAGGGTTAAAGAGTTTTTTACAAAAACTGTTAAAACAAACCATTTCTCATTCGATTAACATCGTTGTAAAACAATTCTTCGAAAATGCGTTGTTATTTTTGTGATATTGATTGTAGAAATAGCGCGATATTTCCCTTTACTTACAAGGGCTAACAAGTAGTTCTACAAATTACTAATTAAAAGCATATTAATTTATTCCAGCGTCGTCGGTTCCTAGCTCGGTTTAATTGAGTCCAAAGTTTATAAAAGTGTAAAGTTAGCCAGTAGTTTAGTTGGCTAACTGTTTAGTTTAACTCCCAGCTTTATGGTTGGTCGTTTCGGGTCAATTTTCCGCTTCAAACTTCACTGTACCCTCTCATGTTTTAAAAAATTAGTTCCGCCAACTTTTAATATGAATATGGCGAGTAATGAAGTCCTTTGATTTTGAAAAAGTTTAAAATTACTACGTAATAAAAATAAACTAGAAATATTTACATATTTCGCCATATTTTGTAAACATTTAATCACAATCTCATCTTTTGGTAAGTATTGCCTATTTCCTCTCGACAAGAATGAATCGCCTTGACTAACCCAAAATTACAAAGTCGTTTATGCAACTTTCTTTTCTTTTCATAGGACTTAATCGTAACTTAAAACAATACAGTCATTTGTAACACTCTTGACTTGAATTTCTTTATTCCTAACAATACAAAGTTTTATCCAGTACATCATGGTGCCACGGCCGCAGCTGCTCGTGGCGGTGGTGGTGCTGTCGGCGGTGCAGAGCTCGCAAGCACACGCGCGCACCTTCACCCGCTGCCAGCTGTCCAGGGAACTGCAGCGGTACAACTTCCCTAGGAATCTCATACCCAACTGTAAGTTGTATCTCGACTATGAGTCGCATTGTCATAACTGAGAGATATATTCTTGACAATGTTGTATTAAACTGTGAGTCGAATTAATCTACTGATAGGTGCATTAATCGAGTGTCCAACTGTGGGTTACTTTAACCGGCTCGCTAAGTCAATGTAAATAGGTGAACATTATATATTTTATATCCACCTACGAGTTGAATTTCTATCATTTTCAAAAAAAAAAAGATGGAGGCATTCGTGGTTCTTTATTTAAATAAAAAAACAGTAACTCGTAATGATTAGGTGAGTCTTAGACTTAAAGTTGTGAAAGTAAACAGCACTTTAGGGATAATGAGAGTATTCATATGCCTGAATGTAGACTGAGGGTCAGATCTTAATACTAACTCACACAGTACCCTTAACTAACAGCTTCCCAAAGGCTTTAGATAAAGGATATGTGGGCACAGATTACAGAGAAACAGTGTTGAATAGACCTTAAATTTTATCTATTTTTACTATGAGATAAAAGGATAACTGATAATATATTATACTACTACTATAACTGATATACTTATTACTAATATACTGGTAATTATTTAAAACACGAATGAATGTCCAAATAACGGAAAATTTTAAAAAAAATTGTAAAGTATCTTTATTTAACTGCCTTCATGAAAGTTATTAAAAGTTAAAAAGCGGAGCGTGTTCGTAGCTACTACGGCGTAGTCAACATTAAATTCGTAGCAACTATAATCAGAAACCTAATTTACAGTAAAACAACTACAATTACATGTCATCTTAAAAGTAAACTTTTTATTGCTTAGTACGTTAGAAAAGATTTATTAAAGGCTGATCAACGTAAAATTTTACTAATTCGTTTTCAAACTGATAGGGCGACCAAATCAAATTCAATGACTTTTAATTATTCAATCAACATATAAAAATGATTTGATAGCTAATTAGTTCATTTTGACTTTGATTAATCTTTCAGAGACTAACTACTGAATTTTAAACTAGTTATATTTAACCGATAGGTATTTTTTTACAAAATCTTTATTTATTCTTTGGCATAGAGACGTGTTCACAGAGTATGCATTAAAGCCTGCTAGAAACTAATCATATACAATCCCGCTCTCGCTTCTCTTGGGAAATCGTGACGTCACAGCTCATCGGGCTATGTCTAATAATGTGTTATAGTGAAATATTATGTACTCTAACGCATGACTCTGTAGGTGCAGTTTCGATTGCATTACGTCGATAACTCCACATAAATCAAAAAGTGTACATATAGCTTTGACGTTTTTTCTATGAAAACTTATTCTATTAAAATTGTTTGTATTTGCACTTTTGTATCCATACACTAACCCATTTTAAAGAACAACTATGAAACGACGGTCGCTTTTGGTGTCGGGTTTAAATGACTTTTTTGTGACAGAAAAAAAGACACTAAAAATTTTCTCTCGAATCGGGACTCTTAACGACTCAATTGTTTTATAGACACTTTTACACAAGTACCTCTTTTCTAATGGATAGTTTATAATTTTTGCGTTAATTCAGTTATAAATGTCGCTACAGTTACACGACACAATAGTGGTTACAGTGCTAGTAAGTTGGTTCAGTTCTACAGAGCTATGTTGTACACAAAGATCTAAAACAAACCGCCCAATCAGAGAGAGAGGTATGTAGGCGTGAAATCCAGAATTTGCTTTGTCGAAACATTTGCGATCTAGCAGTATTCAGCCTACACAATAAACAACTACTAGAAGCTACTTACAGTTAAAAAAGATAGAAAAAGATCATTTTTATATCCATATTGCAGTTACTTTTAAAGATCAATCATCAACATCTTAATGCCATCAATAGTTTGTGCAACTCTATTATAAGTGAATATGAAATACCCGTGACTGATACTATAAAACTATATTGTACTGCACAAGATATTAAAATTAAACGTAAATATTTAATCATCAATAAAACGATATCTATTGCCACACCATGGAACTAATTTAACACTATCAATACGATATTGCCCGAGTAAGTACAGTAACAGTGAGAAATGTAGTGACTTTGTTATTTCTCGGTTTTCAGGAAGATTCGCGAACGCTACAATCTGGTATATCAATCATTGTATTAATTTAACGAAGTCTATGACAACTTAATACTAAAATTTTATAGAAAACGAACTTAGCCGGAAAACACAAAGTCTCATAATTTCTCCCTGCACCTGTATTTACTTTTACTAACGGTGATTTCTCCAGGGGTTTGCCTTGTGGAGCATGCTAGCGGCAGGACTACTGACAAGGTCACAAACCACAACAACTCTTACACCAGCTACGGGTTGTTTCAGGTACGTACGCATTAAAATCCTATTATGTCCTAATGGGTATGAAACCCTAAGTTCCTGAATGAAAATTGCTCTGCTTAATTCCGGTGTAATTTGAATTAGCAATAAACTCAGTCAGGGCCTATTCGATTACATAGAATATTTATATATTACTTTTAAGAACGAAAAATTGTGTGCTTTAGTCTATACCTACTTACTTTTATTTTTTTTTGTTTGTTCTCCCTTTTTCTACACCGTCGAAATATTTAATGTTTGTTCTATATTTTCAAAAGACAACAAAAAGTTTTTTTGCATAAATTTAGTTCCAATCAACGAGCACAATATTTCTCTTTTGTTTCAGTTTTATTAACTTTCGTTAGTAAAATAAACTTATGCCATTTTCAACAAGAGCAACTTTTAGTTTATAACTACACCACTAGGTGCACTACAGTTTCTAGTAAAATATTTTTATGCGTTTGCTGGCGACTATCGTTGTCGTAAATTTAAGGTAGAGCACTATTGGAAATTTTCGGTATAAATACTATCCTGTATTTATGGAGAAGAATGTCAAACGTTGCCTCTCCCGTAAATACTGTCATGTTTATAGTTACAGTGACAAATAAGAAAAATCGAACAACTTTTTCATGGATGTCAATTCGTTATTTCATTAAAATTCACATTTTGAATCGTTGGTTTACTGTTGGACGTAAATGCATTGGATGTATCTGTAATAGTAATAATAAATAGAATGATAATAACCACATCACGACACAAACATTGATTCAGCCCTACAGTAAGATTAAATAATCTTGTGTCGCAGGTGCTAATCAACGATACAGTATAAACGACGGTACCGTATACAGATTTCTTTAGTTTTACTAACTGGATATCATGGCGTTTCAAATTCAGTTGATAAGAATTATAAAAACACAAATGGTTACACCTCTATGGGTAACCAATTTCATATTTACAAGCAGAACCTATTATGAATTCGTTTTCATTGCTCAGATACGAAATAATTGTCTGTAGATACATAAACTCACGCCGTAACTAATCTATCGAGAGGGATAGGCAGAGGTTTTACACACCATTACACACATTTCGCATGTTTATGGTAAGTCCCAGTGTGACAGGTTGCGAATCTGTCGCCACTATCCGGGCACGATGAGGAACAATGAAGAAACATGGCACCTACAACTTACGGCAACCCGAAACTCCGATCTGGTCGGGTCGGTCGGTTAACCAAAGCACGTAACAAACTGAGCTGCCGCGTCCACGTTGTCTATACATACCAAAGCATTAAACTTCTGCTATTTCAAACACACTTACTGATTTAACTCTCTGTAGATTTGTCTTTAATTGAAATAATGCGGCAAAAAGATCACTAGTTAATCCTTTAAATTAAACAGTGGCGCTCGAGGGAACGACCCAAATACATTGGTCAGATAAATTCAAATTCATATCTCCATATAACTATGACACAATTTACCTAGATAACTTTGAAGTTAAGTATTACATACTTTAACGTTGGACGTAATATACTATTCAAAAGATGGAAGAAATATTAATTATAGTGTAACTAATTGACACAATAAATGGACAGAAGTTTTGATTAAACATTAAAATCTAATTTTTCTGAACCTTTTTATTTCAGAATCCCGCTAATTAGATTTCGTGACTGCCAAGAACGTTCTAGAATTAAATAAATTTCTTTGTGGCACTATTTACTTTGTTAATTGCTGTTCTTCACAATTTTAATAAAAGGTAGTGTTTTCTTACAGGAATCTTAGATGTAACATATACACCAAGTACCACATACAGCTTAAAAGTTTAAACCTCATAATTATTAAACATTTCATAAAATCTGATATAAGGGAAAAAATATATCGCACAAGGTTTTGTGTAAAATCGCGTGATTTTGGGTTATGTAGTTATATAATAGATCGTCACCGCACAGACTATGAGTCAGTAGAAAATTTAAAATTCTTGATTACAGTCCTTCTTTTTGCTTCTATAATGATTGTCCGTAACGGCTAAGCAGATAAAATCGATTTACTTTTTGTTGGAAAAGCAATACTTAAAGGGTCTTATAATTTTACTAACATTGGCATTGAACCTTAATTTAATAAGATTGAGGTTTTCTTGTTAATTTCTTTGCATTTTTAAAATTAATTTACACACTTATCTATTACCAAGATCCCCCATTGATTTATGGATATGAAACTTTAAACAGCGGAGTTCTTACAAGTACCTGAGTCAACTATGATCCTTAATACTTAAGCCATAGAACTACATTTCGTACCTACTATTGAATCAGATCAGGGAAGTTGAACTTGGAATCGCAAATCGAGTAACGTAATTGCATAGCCCAGATATTTGGAACTAGTGTCGTTATTTACCAACAAAACAGCGTTAGACACGGACAAACTTCAATTAGTCTTGGTTGCAGTCAGTCTGTCTCACGAAGACTGTTTCCCTAAGGTTGTGTTAGTTCTGATGCACGTACATGCATGTTACTTCAGTGTGCGTAACATCGAGTTCGCTCAGTCAAGAGGTTACACACACTAGAACGAAGTGCATGTAAACGGCTGCACACAAGCATAGCTAAAAGGGCTTCGTGGTATGGAATATCAGTTCAAATTGGCAACATTCGATTCTGATTTCGGATACGTGTTAAGCTTCAACGTTTTGTGAGGAGTTATTGCCGTCGCATACGAATAGCTTTAACAATACAAGGCGTTGATTACATTTAACAGGCTACATTAACGAGAAAACCTGTTTATCATTATGAGTATAAATCTAAAGTTAAATAAAGTTTATCAACGACGGTAATTTTTTTAATAAACTTGAAGTTTTGTCATGGAACCTTCATTACAAATTATAATGTTTAAGTAATATTGAATAATATCAATTTTAATTTAAAAATACAAGGACAAAGGAGGAGAAAAAATCGTTTGTTCAGTATTTTTTTTGCTTTTAGTCTGAATCACTTTTTTAAATAGAATAGTTGCTGATACTGCACAATGGTCAATGTATTAGGAATAACGTTCAACTTTGGGCAACTCGGATTGACTCTAGAGATAAGCTAAATTTTAAACTTTGACAAATTGTGAATACTATATTGATGTAGGTATAACACATGCCTCTACCTCAGTTAAATATTTGCATCTATAGAAAATTTATGGAATCTATACCAAAAATAAGGTTTGGTAATCGTGTTGGAAGGAGATAATTTTCGAAACTGCTCATTCAGTTTCATCAATATTAAGGGTTAACATACTTACTTTAAAACAACTTGATAACGCATTATACCTGGACAAAGAAGCAAGCGAAAAGCTTTACTCGGATTATTTAAAACTATATAAACTCCATTTCCCATTTTTGTGTTGAGTCCCAGTGTGACAGGTTGCAAATTGTCTCCACTATACGAGCACAATAAGTAACATGGCAGCTACAACTTACGGCAAGCCAAGTCTCGAACCCTCGATATTTCTGGTCGGGTCGGTCGTTAACCAAGGCATGTAACAAACTGAGCTACCACGTCCTTTTTAAAACTATACTTTAAAAGCATTTTAATATATTTTTAAGGTTGATTTAAAATTTTATTTAACAACCTTGTTTTGCTCGTTTATTCGGAGTAATAACACATTAAAAAACCTTTAAAACCTGCATCAGACCGCAAAGTTTAATTATTTGGTGTCGAAGCGTTTCGTCGTATACTATATTTAAAAGGTTATTTAAAAATATACTTATGAAATAATATATAAAATTTATACAAAAAACGTCCGCCGGTATTATTTTGTTGATTTTTAGGAAGAATGTAAAACATCTCGATATAGCAAAAAACCACTTCCCATCTGCAAATATTTAATCTCAGGAAACCTTTTCATTGCAAAATAATATAACAGTTCGAACTATTCAAAACACCGTAGATGATAGATTAAAACTAAACCTATAATTTAAGCTAAAAGCAGTAATTTCCATATTTGAGCTGTAAATTGAAATCCTGCCTCATGGATTAAACTGAATGATCGAATGACTGACGAATAGTAATTTTCTCTGAATTAATGGATATCAACCATAATCAGAATAATGAATGAAACAAAACTTCATGTTTATAACACAGAACAAAGCAAACCGCGAATTGATATTAATGGTTTTAAGGAAACATTTTGTGCTTATATATTTTTTATACAATGTCATGAGCAAACAAGCTGACGCTTCACGTGATGGAAAGTGATACCGCCGCCTATTGACTCGACACGGCACCGCCAATGCGTTGCCCATGTAGATGTATGTAAATATGTTTTATAACTCTCACGCCTTTACACTGGCTCTCCAATTCTTCGAACTGCTTTGCGGCAGAAATAGAAAGGAGGTAGGTACCAACCTAGACGAACCCGAAAATATATTTAGTTACTGCTAAAACAATCATTTAAAACCTCAATAAAAGTAGACAAATTTTTTACATGAACTTCAATCATCATTGATTGATTTAATGATTATTTTCAATGCAAGGAGTATTAAAAATTGGAATTCATTTATCGTAGTCATGTCATAGTAAACTATAGCATTGAGCTACATTACGTCATGGAAGATAGCAACGAAATATGAACAGAGTACTAATCATTCAACGTTACCGTTCCAGTCAGTTACAAACGTGGACTGAACTGATTAGAATGGCTCCGTTCATTTATCATTCACATCGTGTTTTCGGGGCTAGATCACATTTCACATAGATTGCAAAATTTAATTTCCATGTTAAATTTTACTTGGCACGCTAGTTGTTAGAATTTAATCTGATATAGATTTAATACATAATCACATTTAATTTAATGAAACGAGTATAGTAAAATGATATAAAAGTTAAAAATCCCTAAAACCTATTAGTATAGCACTAAATGATAAAAAGGGCAATATCCACATGACGATTTCGATATTAACTATTAAATCTTAATTTTCTCTTCGAAACTCCGATTGTACCAAAAAACTAAATGATTGCTGTCGAAAGTCGAATAAACAATAATAATGGAAATAATAATAAGTATACAATTTATAAATCACAATTATTCGTTTCTTAAATCGCAACCTTTACAAATTTTATGTAATTGCTATTTTTAGAACTTCTTTAAGTCTGGCTGAAAACACTGAAATGGAATAAATTTAATGTAAATAATTAAAAAATCTCAGCATTATCACCATCACACCCGGATGACGCCCACTGCTACACAATTACCAATCATCACTACCATGATGAATAAAGGTCTCCGTCAAACCGTTCCAATGAGCAGATATATATATACACTCGTATATACCCAAAGAATACCTGCAGCAAAAAATCCGAACTAAGATGTAAATATTCAATTTAAGTTCACTTATTCAAAATTCATGAATTAATTTTCCATAATCATTGATTGGCAGATTGATGCAGTCGATATTTCATACGTATTTGGATTAGGTGAGCTTTTATTGTTAAAATATGATAAGCTGTGGGTAATCTCTTGTGTTGCATAGAACCATCAATGAACGTGGTTAATTATTGTGTGATTTTTTAAATCTGTTAATTCATCAACAAAAATAACTAGCACATACATCAACATTTGTCAAATTATGATAAGTATTATGTAACTTATGCGAGAATAGATAAACATACATACAGTTCGTCGAACAGTTCAATTCTGCTCAACTAAGTAACAAAAATCGAATTAATTAACCATTGCATCTCATTAACAGTAATTACCCAAAATAGTATCTGCCAATATTAGTTGTGCAGAATTGCACTATCAGATTTACGTACAAACTTAATGCATCGTCGATAGTGCGGTAAAACTAGAGTAACTACTAGCAAGCTATGCACGCCGAATAAATGTGACACAGCCCGCGAGATAAGATACTTCTCTCCCTGTCTTAACAAAGAAAAAAACCGATCATGTGCGACTCGAAGGATCGATTGATACCTCATTCATTTAATTTAGGCAGTAAGGTGGAACACACAAAAAAATAAACATACATATATAGCTTAAATCATAACCCTTGCTTTTGGCTCTCGTAGTCTGATAAACCTGAAAGAAAGACCTGAACGAGCATATAGTTCTTCTACGTCGCATGTTTCTTGCCCTTCGCTTAGGCCTCATCCGCACGTACGCTTTTTCAACGCTCTTTAGAAAAGCGACTAAGTGAAACAAATTGATACCCATGTTATTTGTTCACTTTTATACCGAGCGCTGTTGGATTTCTGGCGTTGAGCCTCTCATTCGCAACAACTCTTCATTTAAACGCTTTTTTAACGCTCGCTGAAAAATCGTCCGAGTGAATGAGGTGTTAGTGTACTAGCCCTGCAGTATATTACATAAGTAGACTTGTGAATGTAGGTTGATCTTACGATGCAAGTCGATTCAGAAGGGTCCAGAGTTCGGGCCTCGCTGACCTATTTCCATTTAAACGAACACTAGCTGACGACCGTAATGTACTACATCCGGTCCCGTATACAAACGCCTTGCGATTATGTTGCAACAGGATTACAATGGACTTGTTTTTTAGCCTTGTATTATTTACTAGCTCTAATTCTTGAAATCTTACGTGTAGTTTTCAAGACTACCTCCTACATGATAATTTACTTCCAACTATTTAAAAAATTGGCAGATATAGGTGTAACTAGATCCATTTAACAAATGTTGATATTTTAATACAACGCAACATTACTGTTCCAAAACTGTCCTGTCCCTCAACCTGGATACGATAGTTACCTTAGACATAAAATAAAAAGGGATTATAGGTAAATCGTATGTTAAGTTAAAGCATCAGTTTTTGTAGAAGAAAAACGAATAAAGATCAATTTAAGTTCCGTCCGAAAAAAAACTTATAAACACCGAGTTAAGCGTCTGTTGACAATCTTCACACGAGTGAAAAAAAAAAAACAAACCAGCTGATCACTAAGCAAACAGCACAAGCACATCAGGGATCAAATTTTCCCCGGCAAACAGTGTTCCGTATATAGGATGGTTCATCAAATGACAGGAGCGCGGGATTAGCAATCTCGGGCCCACAGGGGAAAGTATTAGCTCGCGAGGTATTTACTCACCGGCGAGTGATTTCAATCGGCGGGCTTCGATTCGTTGCGGCTAGTGATGTGAATTCCCGTTCGGGATTGAAATTAGATATTTTTTAAACTTTTAAAGTGAAAGAAGTGAATCTAAGGTTCAATGTTAGTGAAATTATAATCGCAATATCCTCTTTCGAACAAAAAACTAATATAATCGAAATAGGTTAGTAAAAAGTTATGCCTGAAAACGAATACTCGCACATTTATATTTCAACAGATAAATTAGAGCCTAGAAGCTCCATTTTTCCAAGGCAATCATTTCATTTCTTTTCATTTCATTTATTAATTTCATCTTCAAGCTAACAGATAAAAAATCTAAAGCGCTTACAAGATTAATTATCATTTAGCTATCAACAATAAAAATATATCTGAAAATCTCTCACATCTGGTTCATAAATTGATTTGTTTATCATTCTTTCGAGACCACGAGTGGTTTCTATTTTAACTTTCTAATTTTATATTTACCTTTGTCTGGTATCCAAAAAAGTCTCAAGAAATTTCCTTGGGGTATTTTAACAATCGATAAATAAGGGTTATCCCATCTCTAATGAAGTCGTCGATCTTGAACGGAATAGATTTGAATAGAGCCAGCACGTCTTCGCTCTCGACGCGACAATGCAAATCACTCCATCCAACCAACACCCAATACCACCTATAAATTAAGATTCCTACTAATTTTAAAGCCTTCCAATAAATTTCAAGTACGAAAATAAAATAGATTTAGGCTTGTCGTAAAAGTTGATTAAAATCTCTCGTAAAATGATTGACTTCCAGTCGTTTTTTTAATTTTCGTACTCTCACAAATTATTTAAGCTTCATTATCATTTCAATAACCTTAAACCTAATTGCATCTATCTACTATTGGATGAACCAGGATAATTATCCATCCCTAAGAAATGCTAGTAACCTAATCTATTTCTCTATTATTATGGCGCAGTGATGTAAGTAGCGGACTGCTACACTAGAGGTTACGGGTTGGAATTCCGGTGTTTAGCTTACCGGTCTTGGATGTCGTAATCTTATCAATCCATATCGTTGCTTAGTGCCTACGACAAAAGATTATATCTTATATCTTAGGTCTGAGTCAATGAGTTTGTCCTGATGTGGTGCTTATTAATGGTAATTAGTAAAAAGTACTGTACCTTTTGTCATAGTTATTAACAGTAACAAATTATCATGTTAAATTCGATTCTCGAAGTCTCTGCGTGTAGTCCTATTTATAACCAAGATCTTGTGAAAACGAAGGGAAACTTCCGTGCTTTTAAAAATTTTACCACCAATATTACTGGGGAAGATTTAGGTTAGTATTTAATTTATTCCCTATTAGTGGCGTTAAGACGGTCAGGCGTCTCCTGACTGTCTCCCCTTTAGTTTTTTGATCTCTAGGCAAGTCTGAAGGAAGTTTGAAACCGCTTTCTTACTTCCTTCTATTTCTTCTGATTAAGTTAGTTGCGGGTCCCAAGACAGCCGGTAAGATTTCCGGGCACATCCTGTGCGTCATTACACAACTGTATTATTCGTTGATTATTCGATCAAAGGACGCCACTGTTGATCCTGATAAACAATATTTGCAGTGGTGGGACAGAGTGGCGGGTGTGCCCCGAATAACAGTAACAACATATAAAATATGATTATATAGGTTAATATAATACATTATGTAACAACTATTAAAGGTATGCAACTAAGTAACATGGCTCTAACATGACCGACACCGATCTTCAGTTCCCCAACTCGCTCCAAAAGTGAATTACTAATGCATAGCACATGCCTATACGGTAGACTTGTAACTGACATATATTGTTCGTTATATCTTAATCCAACACCATGTTGTCTCGACTTGCTCTGAGGCCCAATAGGCTAGACAATGTGGACGTAGGTGAGTTACGACAGTCTGTTAAGGCCTGGACTGAAATCCAAGCTTTTGACGGCCAGTAGAATATTGTTTTGATTTAGAACAATAAATAAAAAAGAACAACCGACCTCTAAGCAAATACAATACAAAGCGATTTTGATGTAGTTTTTTTTGTTTTGAAAGTTGTTTGAGAGTGTTCTTGGCTATGTTTGGTTGATGTCAATTTCCCCATTCAAATGTTATGGGGGTGTGGATGAACAATCGATCGTAGATATCTCCAATCGGGATTTTTAATATGTAATTTAGATTATACATATTGGTTTCAGACGTTACAGGATCATTTTGTACTTTTTGAAGTCGTTCATGTTTTTTAAATAAAAAGATTGTTACTTTTTTTGAGTTATTTGTTGTTTGTTGTTGTAGTCCATAGGAAACTGCTCATGAGAAAAAAATCGCTTTTCTCCACATTACCAAAATCCATTTTGACAAGAATATTGCTATGCAACTAGATACATGTATGAAAGTTTAAAATCGTATAGCAAGGATCTAAAATATTTAGCATTTACTAGTTCGGGTGGCCGACTGTGCTCTTCGTATAAAAATCCACTTCACTAAATGGTGCTTTACACGAACAAAATTTTTGTGAATAATACTCAAATCGTTATGGGTGTCTCTATAAATTCGAAGAGGCTTCCAGTTTTTCCAAGATTCTATCATCAGAACTTAACTTGGTGACTATGAGACTACCTCAGGAGCATACTCTTTCGAATAAAAATTAAAAATTGGAAATCGATCCAAAATTAAAGAAGATATCTGTGAACATACATAACAATATAGATACATTCAAATATAGAATATCCTCGTTTTTGAAGTCGGTTAATATTTTAAATAAATAACGCTTTGAAACTATTTTAAATTCTAACTAGCAGACATATTTTATATTGGTACCTGTAATTTTTTAGATCCACGTACAAAAAAGAATACGTCAGTAAATCTCGACTCAATCAAATAAATAGAAATTCTTCACTCAGTCAGTAGCTGTACTAGTCGTCAGTCAGATGATGTCAATATACAGCAAGTCGTGAGATGTACCGAATGTCACGGCCCGACCCTTATTGACAGTTAAAAGGTGACACATGTCACGTGGAATGAAATTCTGAAAAGACTTCTATCAGCACATCTTACATTTAACTCGCGACTACTTTGTTGAGAGAAAATTAAGTAAATCTTGAAAAACATTTTAGATAACTGACTTTTACAGTCTTAGACCAATGTAGCCAGATAGTTTTTGTTCTAACATCAATAAATACTTTATACACTACTAGATTTTGACTGTGAAATCGTTCAATAAAGCATATTACTGCTTTTTGCTAAGATGGTTTTATATCCTGTATACCCCGAAAGATACTCGTATTGATGGAAAAATGTTTGATAACGTATGAATTTGGAAGATTTCCCCCTTTACACAAAATATATCTCTTTTTAGCATTCGTATAGTCTCTCTAGACTAGTCTAGCAGTCTAGATAAAAAATATTGCTCAGCTATTCTGATCAACGCTAACAGCAAGCTTAAGATACGTCCATTGCCAATAGTGCCAAAGACGATAGTAAAAGATAAGAAGATATAAATCTTTGAACATTGCAACACCCCGGTAATTTCAACTTCTCGGAAATAAGGGTTTTTAATATGACAATACTTAATTAGAACCCTTGAATAGACCTTTAAAACTAGATTTTCCTTGGCAATTAATTATTTTCAAATTCCACAATGTAAACAACATAACTTACCAGAATCATCAAATAATAAATGTAAAATCTATATCAGCAAAATTGTAATCGACAGCTTTCAGCAATCATTCCTTAATTACCGAAAAGGGTGCTTCCATGGATATTGATTAATTTCAACTATGAAATAATAAATTAAAATTTCCTCCCTCATGAATTTATTTGGTGCCAATTATAAAATTAACAAGCAGAATCGAATGCAGGCGAATCGAATTTAAACAAAAACCGAGTAATTAAAAATGTGTAACAACATTTATTTCAGTTTACAATATTTTCATAAATGGTAATTAACGTGTGTGTATTTACACCTACTTTGAATTGTTTTTAGGTTATATAATATGCAAGAAAACTCATTGAATATGCTAAAATTTGCCAAAACCGTCTGAACCCTATCACTGAAGAGTGATACAGTGGAACGTGCAAAGCACGAATATAGCACGAACTAATTCCAGTGGCCTACCTCATCATGGGAACTGTAAACATCATTTTAATGATCTGTTTTCCCGCTAATTCATCCGCATAGATTTTTGTCTATTTTTTTTATTTTTTTCATGACCAGGCAGGCATTTGACCCCAAACCCGCCTGATGTTAAGCGGCGATGAGGTTTAAGGTGGATCATGCCTGCCTAGGAGAATCCTATTCACTCTTGCCTTAAAGAGGCCCAAGTTATATTGGTCAGGGAACACATCGGCAGGCAAAGAATTCCACACCCTTGCAGTACGCATTATGAAGGAGCTATCGAAGCGTTTAGTTCGGATGGTCGGAATATCTACCACAAAAGGATGCAACTTCAGCCTACGTCTTGTGTTCCGATTATAAAAGGGGGCCGGTGGAATTAAATTGTGCAATTTCTGCGCACACTCTCCAAAATGTATCCTATAAAATACCGATAGATACGCAACTTCACGGCGGTGGCTGTGGTCACGAAAGTTAGCAATATCATCGTCAATCCCGATGATTCTGCGGGCTAGCTTTTCAACAGAGTCTAAAGTTGCTAGCTAATACTTGGCTGAACCATCCCAAAGGTGACAGCAATATTCCAAACAAGGCCGAATTTGCGCTTTATACAGGACAAGCCGTTGTTTGGGCGTGAAGTACCGCCTAACCCGGGATAGAACACCAAGCTTTTTGGCCGCCGTTTTGGCTATAGACTCGATGTAGGAGCCGAAATCATGTTCGACGATATTTCCAGGCCAAGAAGCTGCATATGATTAGTTATCGGTATTGATACACCCCGGAAAGTTGTTCTCAGCTGGAAGGGACTCCGTTTGGCGGAAAAACACATGCCTGTGATTTGGCTCCATTGAATCCAACAGGATTGGCTTCACCCCAGTCCGAGACTGCCTGAAGTGCCAGATTCAAGCACTCAACTAGAGACTCTCGACAAGACTGAGTTTCAATCCGACTGGCCCGAGAACTGGAGAAGTATCTGTCCGTAACAATAGTGTCATCTGCAGAACCAACTGTTCCAGGAACTAGCAGATCATTAATGTGTAGCAGGAATAGTGTTGTGGACAGAACTGACCCCTGGGGAACACCAGCATCGATTGCTTGTTGTTTGGATAAGAGACCATCCAAAACCACTTGAATCGAACGGTTCCTGAGGAAGTCTGAAATCCAATTGCAAAGACCAACCGGAATCCCGAAAGAGGAAAGCTTGCTTAATAGGCTACCGTGCCAAACCCGATCGAAGGCCTTGGAGACGTCAAGTGAAACTACGATGGCTTCACCGTATCTCTCTATAGCCTCGCTCCAAAGGTGAGTGGCGTACTCAAGAAGATCCCCAGTAGACCGACCTCAGTGGAACCCGAACTGACCGTCACTGAGGAGATCATTGTCTTCAAGGTAGCCGAGGAGACGATTATTCAGTACACGTTCCATAGTCTTACAGAGTACAGAAGTGACTGAAATGGGTCTATAGTTAGCTGGGTCGGCACGGCTTCCTTTTTTGGGCACAGGCTGCACGTTAGCTAGCTTCCACGACTTGGGAACAACTCCAGTCTCAAGTGAGAGGCGATACAGGCGTGTTAGGATGGGAGACAACTCAGGAGCACAGTTGCGCAGCACCACTGCAGGGATTCAGGACCACTAGCCTTGTTCACGTCTAGACTTTGCAAGATTTTAAGTACCTCATTTTGGTGTATATGAACATCTCGCATGGAGACATTGCAGCCAGGTAGTGAAGGTGGGAGATTTCCTGCAGAATCCAGACGCGAGTTTGCCGCAAAGAGATTAGCAAACAATTTTGCTTTCTCTTCCGCGGTGTGAGCCAGCGAGCCATCTGGTTTTAATAGTGGTAAGGAAGGACAGCTAAAATTGGTTTCGACCGCCTTGGCCAAAGACCAAAAAGTTTTACTCCCAGTTGGATACGAAGCTAATTTTGAGCCAAGGCGATTTATATGGTCGAAACGAGCCCTACGCAACGTTTTCTTACTGGACTTGGAAGCACGGTTAAAGGCTTTCTTCAAATTTTGAGTATCCGGAGATAGACGCGATCGTGCATCAGCCCAGGCCCGATAGGCCTCCTGTTTTAGTGCTTCAGCACGGTAACAGTCTGCGCCAAACCAGGGCCGAGCACTGCTGCCCGTAGAAACATCAGAGAAAGGAATGTAATATTCCATTCCCAAACGGATGACCTCGGTAACAGCGTCAGCACATCTCGACGGATCACTTGAAGAAAAGCAAGCCCGCTTCCATGGATAAGATGCAAAAAAGTGCCGCATCTCATCCCAATCTGCCGACTTGTATCGCCACACGCGCCTCATGCCAACTGGGCACGATTCGGGTGGGGAATATACGGATACAGATTTCACCAGACAGTGATCAGATGATCCTAAAGGTGCGGATACAGACACCAGATATCTGTCCGGATCAGACGTCAGCAGAAGGTACAAGGTGTTGGCCGTATGAGAGTCAACGTCCGGTATCCTTGTAGCACAACTTACAAGCTGCGAGAGATCCAGCGACAACGCTAATTTCTGCGCCTCTCTCCCAGCATGATCGGTCATTTGATACGGGAACAACCACTCCTTATGGTGTGCATTCAAGTCCCCCAAAATGACTAGCTGCGCAGTAGGATACCGGCCAAGAGCCAAATCAGCAGAGTGGCTGAGATAATCAAACAACCTGGTTGTCTCCTGGTCGCCACTGTGCGACCGATACACACTGGCGTACATTAGTTGCTCCAAGCCAGTATCTATCAAGATCCAAAGGACAGAGAAACTGGGCTCCTCAAAACTTTTGAGACGCTTGGAACAAATATCATCCCGAACGTACACACAGACTCCAGCGCGAGGGATGAACCTATGCTCCAGAGTATACCCAGGGTAGCTGAGGTACGCCACGTCATCCGGACATTTAATCTGCGTCTCAGTGAGGAACAGCAACTGCGGTTTTTCAGCCTCAAGATGAAATTGGACTGCGTTGAGATTAGAGTGCAAACCTCGAATATTAGTGAGATGCACTTTTAGTGGGAGGACATGCAGCCGCTCTGAAAACGTTTTTCCTTTTCTTTGCCCTTTTATTAAATTAGAGTGAATAGGATGGAAGGATGGCAGTGGGACGAGGCACCGATTCTGACAACCCAGAAACAACATTACCACTAACGCGCAGAAAGAGTCCTGACCTGGTCCTCCCATCTGGTCGCCAGCCAGCAAGGTGGAGCATCCTGGAATTTTTCGCGAGGTGGCGGAGCAGCCCTTTACTTGTGGCTAGCAAGCTACTTGGGCCCCCTACTTCCTGCGGTCAGCCAGCTGTACACTGTGCTTCGGATCCCGCTAGGCTCCAAAGCCAGGCATCATGGGCAATCGTAGTAAGCCCTTCGTACCGCTATACAGACCGTGCAACTATCCAGACCCATCCATCCAAAACGGCTACTCCAAACAACAACGCGGAACACGGCAGAACCACTTGGCGGGTTGGCTTAGTTTGGAGGGTGGTGACTAGCCACGGCCTAAGCCAACCACCAGAGTTTGCTTGAACCCATGACGTTGTATAAAAATTTAATCGAATTAGTACTTTCGACGATAACTTACATTGCGATACTTCCCTACATAATTTGTACCGCTTGGCATAAATAATCAGTTCTTAACTATTGATCTATTAGCTTTCTCATAACAGAAAAGGATTAGACTTCATCTTCAACTATGGACTTCTTTGATCCGAGTATTAATTGTGCTCTACTACCATCAGGTTAGGTTGTGACCAAGTGCTTGGTTATATCATATAAGAAGTTCTAATTGAACCTGTGTCTCTTCAAAACAACTATTTCAATGAAAATTAAAAGGTTTTTGTTTTAAAAAAAGAGTTCATCGGAAAATTTTGAAAAGTTTACCATAATTTGATTTAAGAAATTTTAGAGAAAGTGCTCTCGAGCGTCATTTTTATTCCTTCCTTCGTCCTTTTTTATGCCTTATGTTTCAGTTTCAAGTATAGTAAGTCGGCGTAGTTCGAAAAAAACAAATTTGTGTTCAAATTTCATATTTTCTGCGAAAAGCTGATGAAAATGCAAATTAAATGGTATTAAGCGACAAAGCACGTGGCTGTAACCCTGTAGGTACTGTACGAGTAATACACAGTAACATTACTGTAATTAATTGAAATCTTTACATTAAATATATAACACAAAACTCAAATTGACCCTATATAATTTCCAAATCAAATCAAATTCTTTTGCGAGAAACATGGTACAGAAAGATGTTAAACTTTTTTTTTTTGGTCTCTTATATTTCACCCTTGCAGGCACGCAAATTTTTATTTTGTTATTATAGTACTAGATAGATAGATAGATAGAAAATATGTCAACCCATGTCATTAACTTATAATAACTTATGCATTGAGTTATGTTTTGTAATCTTTTGATTGTGGTGTTGACGGACAGTTAGAAAACCCGCTCAGATATGTCTTATAGACTTCTCTTCTCTCATTGGCTATGTAGGCAAAAACATGCTTGAGACCAAACTTCACAAAAAAAATGAGACGGATTCGAACATGAAGGATACCATGCCATTGCACAAGATTTACACATTAATCATTAATTGAAAAATTGATAAGCTATTAAAAACGCACTTATGGTATATGAGCGTACTTTGATTTTATTTTAATATAATAATAATATATTAGTAACAGTAATAGAAACACATCAACTTTCTATCTATTACGGTTCATGAGATACAGCCCGCTGAAAGACATACGAGCGCAAAGATTTAGCAATAAGGCCCCGTTGGCACCCTTTTGGCTAAGGGACCCTAAAAATAAAATTCGACAAATTAGTTTTAGTTTAACTATGCAGTGCTTTACTGTGTCCTTTATTAGAGGCAGCACCATATTTCGTGGGTAAACACATTTTAAATTAATCTTTAGTTGATTATACGCGGCGGTATTACATCCTTGTATTTGTTGGGACGCAGCTTTATTTGCGTGAAATCAGTTAACCGTTGGATGCAACGTAATTAATTTAGTAAAAACAAACTACTTTTTTTTAGAACTTAATCGGTGGGTTTTTAGTTGCATACCTTCTATTCTCATTAGCGACCGCTGTTACAAATAAGTTTGAATCTGGATCTGGATGTGGAATTAATATCGCAAATACAAATTAATATTGTATGTGACTTATGAGCAATTTAGATTGCTAACATTATACAAATATCTATAAAGTTCTATAAATATATATCTATATCAAAGTCATGGGCGTCGCCAAGGAGCGGCAGGGGGGCAACTGCACCCCTACGAGTGAAAAATGGGTAATTGAGCTTTATGCATATTTCTTGTACATTAGATTGTACTAAAATATTGACCAAACAAAGACTCGAACTAAAAATATGACTGTATATCAACCATATGTTAACTGCCCCCACATAGGCCATAAGCTAGTCAACTGCCCCCCTCTAGGTCAAGTCATGCGACGCCCTTACGGCTGTACTTTATCCCACTTATTTCCCAACCATGTAGATACATCATAAAAATAGTTTTGCTAGCATGAGCTATCTTAAATAACGAAAAAGGTGATTTTCTTAGTAAAAATAGTGCTTGATTTGCTTTTGGCAGTATATCAACCAGATGTCGCCCTGTCTCTAGGCCATAAGCTTGTTACTTGACCCCACTAGGACATAGGCTGGTGACTCCCTTGTTTATAGATATCTATTGTATCAGACCTCTACAAATAATTCTCAATCATGGTAGAAACACTGGCTGTACTTATTAAAGAGACAATTATGTTTATTATGTTTTAATGTTAAAATACTGAAACAAAAGAGGGAAACTGTAAAGAATGATCAATTATTGCACAGTAATCCGATGAACGATCCTTGATGCAATTTCTTTTTAATTTTCCGATCGGATCAAAGGCAGATTACGTGATTGTTTTTATGAGAGTAATTATAACAGAGTTCCTAACTGTTTTCTGAAATGAGAAATTGAATTTAAGAACGTTTCAACATGAAATCAACTCAGGTGAGGTCTCAGGTTCGATTTCCGGCTCGGGCATGGGTGCGGTGGTCACGAACATTTGGTAATGGTTATCTATTTAAGTATGTATGTATCTAAATACATATGTACCTACATGTATCGTTGGCTTAGTAGCCATAGTTAAAGTCTACGGATTAGTATGAGGCTAAAACAATTCTTGTAAATTGTCTCGAGATATTATTATTATTGACTCTATTTATCGTTGCTAACTTTAAGCACTAGTGTGAGATTTTCTCCACTCAAATACACATATTCATCAGAAGCAGGCTATAAGCAGCGTTACTTGATTTTTTCAGAAAAAAAGTCATAAATTTATAGTTCTATTTACATTTCAGATAAACAACAAAGATTGGTGCAAGAAAGGACGTAAAGGGGGACATTGCAACATGAAATGCGAAGGTACGTTTGCACTTGTAATTGCCCAGCAATTTACAGCCAGACTTAAGAATAGCCCTAACATAACCTCTATTCCAAGTCCATAAACTCTATTTTCAACTAATCCTGATACCTTTTAAAATTTTCTGCATTAGACGCATACACAACCAGTTCAAATACCTAGCTTTTAACCTAACGTAACTCTTATTCATGTGCTTTAGAGTTTATTTTTGTTAAAACAACGAAGACACTTACAAAAACCATTAGAAACGGATGCTCTGGCTAATTCATGCGAAGGCTTCACTTAAATAAGGTCTTAGGTTTATTGTGTTAGGGTTTATTTTGTAATGTTTACGTAGCAAAGTGTTAAATACAAAGTTAGACGCACTACGTCACTCCTCTAAAGTGTTGAGATGTAAGTCCTCTTTACACCTGCTTCCCAACTAATCCCTGGATTATACTTAGTTTCATTGTTTATTTGTTAACTAGGATACCCATTTGTTTATTTATACTTCTATTTTACACGTGAATTAGATGTCCAGAGAAACATCATAAAAACTAATAGGAAAAATGGGGTATAATCAATGAATGATAATGATATGAAACGGGGATACCCCACATAGAAAACCAACGATATGTACAGTATTTTTACAACTAATATAGTAAATAACAATAAGGACAAGTGCAAGCAAATTGTCAAAGTTTTATCGTATTGAATGAACGGTAAAAGATACGAACAACTTAAGATATAACAGCGAGAAATGCGATTCACAGACGTCCGCAAGATGGCGTTTTCCCGCTTTGTGTGAACGGCTTTATTAATTTTTACATAATTAAAATTTTCTCTTTAGATCTGATCAACGAAGACTTGGCGGATGACGTTCGCTGTGCCAAGAGGATATACGACAGAGTCCGGTTTAAGGCTTGGCCATCTTCATATGCTTACTGCAAGGAAAAAAGCCTACCCGACCTGTCCAGATGCTAAGCTAAACGCCTATACCTCAAACTGTCTATGCACTATGACTAAATACACACTAAAGAAATCTCTAAGCAATTTTTCACTGCAATATGAACATAAAAATGTTATTAGTTTACTTTATGAGTATATTGAATTTCAATTTAAGGTTTTAGTTCTGCCTGGTGCCGACGCTAAAGTAAATATTTGCTTCTAATATCTATTTCTAGATAGTAAAGTATTGTTGCCAATCCTCTTATAAAGTTTACTACAAAGTACGAGTACATACTAAGAACTTCGTTTCCCGTAAAAGGTTTAAACAGAAACCCGATAGCAAATAAAAGCAATAATTATAGATTTAAGCAAATTCAATTATATTTATCCCGTGTTACAGAGATAACGTTTTAAAGTATTACTTGTAGGCAAAATGAATTTGTATCGAGTTATTGTATTATTTATGTATTTTTTATTTGATTAGGTAATAAGTTTGAATTTATAGTTGTAGCAACGAAACTTTGAAGTACATTGAAAAACAGTTATAAAGAAAGCTCGAATTTCACTTGAATAAAAAAAGCTGAATTATAAATTGTAAAATTTATAAGTAGCTCTTGTTTTAAATACACATCTTTGTATTTTTTTAAATGTTCGCAGTTTTCAGAACAAAGTATTAAATACTTTTTGGGAAGTTGACGTAGAAGGTCAAAATTTTTTTACGCAATTCAAATGCATCTTTTTCATAGTTTCGTTGCTAACTAAAGCCAAATGTGCATTTTGAAGCAAATGCCGTGAAAAAGTTGTCAGTGTCAGGATTTTTTTAACCGTTTAAATATAAATGCTGATATTTACACCGCCATACCATCAACCTCAGATTTCTTTAATCTGAACCATATGAATCATTTGGTAGTTTAGAACAGATAAATATACATATATATGTACCTATACAAACATAAATAAAGCCCTAATTCATATACGTACCCTAGGAAAATAAAAATAAGTACAAAAATCATGTTACACGTAAATTTTGAAAGGCGCTCAGTGAAAATGCATTTTGGCTTTACGTAGGTTATTTAAATTTAATCACTGCCAATAAAGTAATGAGTATTATAAGTAATTAAAAGTAAACATTTTTCAGGTGAATATTTTAATGATAAAATTTTAATTTGATTTTGTGTTCTTCTAATGAAAATAAAATATTTTGATGTTATGACATTGTTTAATTTATTATTTAAGAGTTACTTGACTCTTTGATATTGATTTCTTTACAATTTTTTAGAAATTCGGCTAAATGTAGCTTAAATATAAAGTTTTTTTAATGCAAAAATTATCTATTTATTGATGTTACAAAAATTTAGTTACCTAAATTTTCTATGTGAAGCTCCTTACAAAAACGTTCTTGCAAAATCCTTTTCGTGCACAATAACGTAAGTAGAAACGCTTCAGACTCTAGTAAGATGCTTTCTTGCGGATTCATTCAATTTTATTACATGCAATATTCTTTGTTATCTAGACTTACTTATCTTTTAAGTATCTAAGTTTTCACTTATTAATTTCATATAAAAAAAACGAGATGGTATCCTTAAAAAGTTTCAGCATGGAAATTCTTTATTTAAAAAAAGGTTGTCACCTTTTAAAAACTAGCTTTATCTACTACTTAACTAAACATAACATAATAAAGCGATTTGAAAACCAATACAACGTCCTTGTAAGACATTAAGTGTTGCTAACAGCTAAGCTAAGTTTAATGTAACAAATGAAGTTCTACCTAGATACAGTGAGTGTAAAAGTTTTTTCACGTCACTTGTATATAAAACCATAATCCTCTTACAAAAATATAATCCTAAGGGTAACCTTTGAGATACGATCATTTCGACGTGTAGGGTGTTTAAATTATTAGTTCATCCACAAAGGTTACTCCACTCAGTAGTTTTCCTATGGACAATGAATAGTAAAGTATGTGGAAGGGCGGCTATGGTGGCACTGTTCTGTTTTACAAAGACAAAAGAGAGCGATACGAATAATATTATATATATGAAAAACTTCAGATCTACAAATAATTCGAAGGTCGTATGGTCGTTGCTATGGATGCTTTTTTAATTTACAAAATAAGAATTCGGTTTTTTCTTTAATTAAACGAATAAAAAAATCTTTTTAATCTTAAAGTGACTAAAAAACGGAAAGCTCATTTAAATAAAACTGTTAGTATTATGTATCTTCGTAGTTAGGAAATAAGTAGGATTAAGTATATCCAACGTAACCGTTTATATTTATTATTTTTATATTAGAGGTAAATTTAATGACGTCAAAATAGGCGGTACAGGACATTGACTTCATATATGGGTACAATATTTATATCTTTGATATCTTCTTATAAAAGAAATCAATTATGAAAATAACAAAATTCCTCTAGTTAACAAAATGTAAAGACCAATCGGGATATTGCAGAGCGTTTTCTAACCAACACGATTTAGAACAAGATAATGTAAAGTATGTGAAAGGTAGGCGATGGCAACATTAAATTTGACGTAAGTACAACTTAAATTCAAGCCGTCAACCCTATAAACCACCCGGCAACCTTAATCCGACCCTTCGACTCACCGACAAGCTTGTACCATACTATAACTGCTGAACAGTATTCATCCACCCTTATTCAAAATAAAATATATTATAGGGTGACTTCTATATTGCCTTTCATTTTGTCTTTTAATAACTAGCTTAAAGATATGCAAAAGTTATATCTAACTATTTGGCCTAACTTTACAAAATAATTAGTTTACCATAGATTAATTAAAGAAGTCGCAGTGCTTCTACGCAGACCAATCATTATTCTATAATTTCAACAACAAAAAAATACATAAGGATCTTTTGCCTTCAAAGTCATCCATGAAAAACTCGTTCTTTTAAGATTTATGAGACAAAATGTAAGCTTATTCTAAATAAATGTGAAATAATTAATAAAAATCTGGTAGATAAAAACCAGTAGGTATAGTGTTACCGATGTAGACAAAGGAAATTCTGGTTGTCATAACCACAACTATATACATACAATACAGATATAACATATATTGTATACGTACTTGGTATTCATTCCAGTGAATTCATAATATCTAATCAAGTACATCATTCAAGTGTGAGTGATGGACTTAACACTTAATTACATTAAAAGGTTCTTGGAGTGACCATTACTCATTAAAGTCTCGAATCCAGTAGGTAACAATTAATCTGCATCATGTTGTCATACATGTCGCGCTTCTAATGTCGCCTAGTGGCAACGAGGTTTAACAAAGCGAGCGTTACGTTGGCAACATGGTTGACCATTTTATACAGAAGTATGCTTCCTATTTTTTTTTTTTTGATATAGGTACAATTATACGAAAGTACCTAACTTATGTCATCCTCTTAAACCTTTAAAAATCACCTGAAAAAAAATATGGCCTACAAATAAAACGAGAAATATAAAATCATATGAAAATCATCATTTTACTGCATCCAAATTTATGTTCACCGAAAACAGACTTGAAGAATAATGATGACACTGTATTTTTTGTAAATTTCACAATATTCATTGAGACAAAAAAAAACTCAAAAGCAAAGATTCTTAAAACTTAAACAGACTTTATAAATTAATGATTCTCTGCGAACCGTGAACTTGCGACCTAACATATCTCGGTCGCCATTTAACCGATTTGGAACTTAAAACTTAAAAATTATTTTCCTCTTCATTCCGCCTACCAAATTTCACAACGATCCGATCAACGATACTCGAGTTATCATGGAACCAACTTTTAAACGTTGGTGATCGATCCAGTAGGCTGTGAGAATTGTTCGCTTCGGTCGCTCTTTCAAAAATACAACAATAAAAAAAAGACAAAAATCATCACACACACAAAAACACACATACAAAAATGCTTTACAGTACTCCCCTTGTGTCGTAGTTAAACTAAAACCGGGGCGAACCACTCGTTACAAGTTTAAAACCCCGGATATTACTTACTACGTGCGGTTAGTTCAGTTTTATTTTCATACTAGCGTCCTCTAGATATCTAGCTCTAGTCGGATAACAGAAACAAACTTAATTATCGTACAGCTTTAAGCTTGAAAAAGTTGCACTGGATTAAGGTTTTAACCACTTCAAAAGCGTTTAAAAGGTTTTTACAGGGTCGACAATGCGTCTGGACCCCTGGTATTGCAAACGTCCATAGGCTACTGTGACTGCTTACCATCAGGCGGGCCTTTTTCTTGTATACCAGCTTAGTAGTTTTAAATACTACAAGGTAATGATATTTTATTGATCAAAACTGAAGCTATTGTATGTAATTACAGACATACATATAGGTCAAACACATAACCCTCCTATTTCGGCATCGCCGTATTCGGGTCAAACAAGAGCGCACTACCGAATCTGATAGTAAAAGGAGCTAAGTAAAACAATGTCATTTCATAGTAAAATGTAATTAAATTTTTGAAACACATCAATATTTACCTAAAATAAAATGAAAGCACATTCCATGCATAATTACTTCAGGAAATTGAACAAAATCGGCTACCGAACGATTCGTATTGTTCGTTTCAATAAAAAGCTTTTACGTCACGAAACATTCACAACTAATTAGCAATAATTAATCGAAATTTCCGCCAATTAATTTGCTTTGATTAATCTTAATCGATGATAAATCCCTCGGGCCGAAACGCTAATTTTTAAAAGGAAATCACGTATTTACAAACGAGCCTGTAATCTACAGATCTGCCGATTCAAAACTTTTTTCTTACCTAAAGAAAAAGTATGTTAATGAACAAATAAACACATTTTTAGTTACAATAGCAAAAAAACAAATTCAATAAAACAATAGAAAAGTAATTGATCTATAATAAATGGACTTTTATCCACTTTTCGGCAATCAATTGAAAGTAAGTTGTGATTTTAGAAAGTAGTTAATTATTATTTTATTTATACAAACAGGCATATATCTACCTGTATGGATTTTGTATTTTCTTAAGTTGTACAGCATAATTTATATTGCACTTGTTATATGAAGCTTTGTGACCGGCTGTACTGACCCTACAGATAATTTATATGACTTGTAGCAATGATATTTCGTTGTGTGATTAAAATAAGCTAAATTATTTAACAATCTGCAAGGGATTGAGACAAAACGTAAGGACAAAAAAGCTAACACCTGCCGGCTGCCCCAAACCAATACAATCCCAAAAAATACATACGCTTACACGTCCATAGCTCATAACGTTTTTACGAAACGCGGTATCCGTACACAAACACCATTGTCTTTCTCAGTGGAGATTCCCACGACTTCAGGGTTCGACGACCCTTCATCAGATCGATTGGGCTCCTGGAGTTTTTGCTGACCATACCACGCGTGCCTTCGAGCCGGTCCTTTGCTTTTGTTTGTTTGAATCAACAGAGAGGACGACAAGTTGGCAATGTCAAATTCTTGAACCGGTGACTATGATGTAAGTTTGACCGGTGGTTCGGAAAATTTACGTTGGGGAAAATACCGGTAAGAAACCCCAGATTCTGTAATTTGGTATATGAATAAAAAATGAACATATTTTTATACTTCGCCACTAATACATCTAACAGTCTAGGGTGAGAGAATGTGATAAAGCTAAAATGAAATTATTTATAAAATAAATACCATACTGGCCCGTTCAATACATGATACTCACATAGAACAAGTAATTATATGAGTAGCAAGGGAGATAGGTAATTGTATAACTAGTTAGGTTAAGTTTCTGTTCCTTAAAGTTTTAGTAAAATTTTAATTATAATTAGCTCAACTTATAATCAAGTATTTAATCTTGTTAAATATTATATAAAATAAAAGAAAAAAACAATTTTCATCCGGAAGGCCCTGATCTTGTGCCAAATTTAAAAAATTATTCAAAGATCAATTAAAATTTTCAGCATATTCTGAAACAATTATATGCATTTAATTGCCTAATTCTATGCCTTGCAAATAAGTATTGTCTAGATTCACTGTAATGTTATCTGCAAGCTGCAACTAGGTTTGTTCAATGGGTAAACACTGGCATGAGGACAATAAATCTTGTGTCAATCCTTCAATACGGCATCAATAGCGATCGTCAATAAGAGACAGTTTGAAGGGCGACTCCGGTCTGTACTCTGAAGAATGCCGTCTTGTTTGAACTGCCCTTATTGAATCAATATGTTGTACGAGGATTGTACCTATAGATTATTGGATTGTTTAATGGATCTTTGGTTAGTTATATAATATTATTGAAATAGTTGACCCACCGTAACCGTATTTAGTCGTTTCATGAGTTTTTTGCGCGGTACCCTAATTCTTTTTATTATATATATATATAGCCTATAATAAATAAATACAATCAATAAGCCCAAAATTACAAGATGGTACATTTTTAGTTTTATTGTTCGTTCGTTTTTAGTTTAGTTAACGTCCTCGGTGGGGCAGTGGTGTAACCAACCGACTGTTACGCTAGAGGTTCCGAGTTCGAATCCCAGCTGGTCGGGACTTTGTGTTATTTGCAAGACGCATTGTTTTGCTTACCGGATGGACGTTGTATTCTTATGTAAGTAGTCTGTGCCGTATCGTTTCTTAGTGCCTGCGATACAAGATCGTTCGTTTTTAGTTTAGTTAACGTTCTCGGTGGGGCAGTGTTGTAATCAACCGACTGCTACGCTTGAGATTCCGAGTTCGAATCCCAGCTGGTCGGGACTTTGTGTTATTTGCAAGACGCATTGTTTCGCTTACCGGATGGACGTTGTATTCTTATGTATGTAGTCTTTGCCGTATCGTTTCCTGCGATACAAGATCTTAGTGCAGGACTGAGACAATGAGTGTGTCGTTATGTGGTTATTATAATTATTACTATTTGTACCTAAGTAGGTAAATTGCCAGAGAAATAAAATATTTTTCATATATTATTATCTAAATCTAATCTAAATTTTTATTGTTTTTATTCATAATATGTATTTGTTTAAATCTCAAGATTTCACAACATTTACTATCCACTTGTTTATTCAATGGAAGCCGATACCTATAGCTCGGTATTCATAGACGGTAAGTCATTGTGGCTTGAGTCTCACCCACGCAATGCGTAGGATCACTATGTAGCTATACTTTCCAATTTTAGATAACTACTTTATAACTGTCTGATTAACATGGCCCGGTCGAAGCTTCTAAAGCTTAGTTACGTTTATAAATTTTGCTGGTAAAAATTATTTCTCTAAGTAACCCCTCACAAATACTGTTGACACTTTTCGTTTGAAATGTAAATATTTGGAAAAAAAAATAATTATTAAAAAAATGTATACAAGAAGTGATAACTTTCTAATTAATAAACTAAAGATTTAATACATTTTAGCCGAACCTGATTTTTATAACAATTGGCTAAGTCATGCCCTTTCTCGAGGTTTAATTTATCTTCTGAATTTATCAAGAACACCATCAGGATTGGTCTAGTCGCTTAGTCGTGTGATAGTACAAACAGACAGACACACTCAAAAAATGAGATGAAGATTGCTACGCTAAGGTACCTCAAATAAAACACAAGTAGTTATAGCTGCATATGTTATGTTTCATTGATTCACAAAATCACACATAAATATTTTTTGTCACTTGTTTGTGAACCTTATTCCGCTAGTTTTAAGTGTTATATTACAGTGAGTAAGTCAAACGCCTTCTCGTATTGATAAATAAAACATAGTTGTGTACTACGAAATATAACTCGTAACGTACGCTCTTTGCCGTTTACCTTAAAAAAGAATAGATTATTATTTTTCTATTAAATTAGAATTACAAAAAAAAATTTACTGTATAAAATTTTCGGAAAAAACCCGTATACATAGTAATATGTCAATGAAAACCCGAAAATTTTACTTTTTTTCCATTTTTTTTATTTCAAAAACAAGATTGCATAAAATAAACTACAGAACAAACAGTTTCGTTAAACTAATAAATTATTAAAACTAAGTATGAAAAAAGTAATTTAGCACAGAACGGGTTATCTATGTTTTTAAATATGTCAATTTTTATTGTTATTTTATTTATTAAGTGATATCCGAATGTGTTTTGTCGTCTATGAAACAGCAGGGGATAAACAAGTTCGCTTTATTGTTCGATATTTGAAATTGATAACCAATTTAAAATAGTTTCTTTAATAGGATGTAACGTTAAATATTGTTATAGCCTTAATATATTTTAAGACAAAGTGAAATGTCCCGAAAAAGTAATTTATATCGACACTACAGACATAAAATGGGTTGGAAGCTGATTAATCTTAAGAAAAGATTTCAGCATTTGTCTGACATTCCTTTATTTACACATACACACACATCTCACATATTTCCTACTTTGTTAGTGCAACTTTCCTAAACAATAACCAAATACTGCACTTAAAAAAAAAAAACTTTTACACATTCATCCAAATACAAATCAATTGGGTCAAAAACCAAAATGGGTAACGTAATTATAGAAAATTCCTATAAAACCTACTCCAACGTAAATATTCTGTAAAATACATAAATATAATGATAGTACAACAGTGACCCATTCACAAGCGTGGGTTAGAGCTTGACGAGCGAACCGAGCGTTCCCATTGTGTTGCAACGTGTGTGGGTGGCTTTATAATCACAGCGTAATTATAAATAACCCGGCTTATATGGAAATTAGCACCTATGTAGCGTTTTAAGTGCTTTCATGGGTGTTGGAATTTTATAGAGGTATTTCTGTGAATTTGGAAAAGCAGATTTGGCGATTTTTCTATTTTAGAATCGTTCGGTATTGTAAAAGTATGGCAATAATGTAAAGATTTGTGACTGTAATGCCTTGCTGAGATTTGTCGATACACCAAAATTTTATTGATGTATAGCTACTAGGTAGGTATATAACTTCGAATCTGGTTTTGTTTCTAAACTCGTACAAAGCAGTCCGTAATGCTTGTAAACTTGTAGTCAATTGTTATGATTCCATTCGCTCCAAGGTCCGCCCACCATGAGACGCTGCACCTCCACATAAATATTTCGTACTTAGAGGATTTAACTTTGGATCTGTTATATTTTTCATTTACATTGTGAAAAAAAAAGTTTTACATGATACCTCTTAACAAATTGAAAGTAAGATTGACTAATCAAAACAGTTTCCACAACTTGATAACACTATACGGACTTGCTGATCTTCGCCTGTTTTTAATAAAACGTAGCCGGATAGCCCACGCTTAATGAGAATGGTAAATAATTTAAGAAATTAGATAGGTCGTTTGGAAGATTGTTTCACCTCTTTATAATGTGATTATCTAATACACACTATTAATCCCAGTAGATAATTTAATCTAACAATGTTTTTCGACGTCATTACATTTAAATTTGTGGTGTGTCTGTGTGATCTCTTTGGCGGGTCCATCGCTAAATCTTCTGAGATTTCATTGGAATTCGTTTACATTTGCCTCGAATAATTCTCTGAGTTACTAAATACGGTCTTATTTTTTATTTGAACATTGTTTTGCTTTTGAGTCGCGACAGGTCCCATCAATATATTTAACAAATTGAAACGATCTGGAAAAGACCTAAAGTGTATTAAATTTGTTTTAGGTTGTTTTTTTAACTAATTATTACTATAATTTGTGATTGCTTACATTATATTATACAATAATGTAAATGATGAATTATTACATGACTTTTTATATAAAAAAAAAAAATTGATGGAATAATTATAACAATTGTCAAAATTTTCACCAAATAGTCAGGTTTGGTTCAATGGATTTTGTATGATTTGAATTGTCGGTACCAAAAATTTATTTATAAACAAGAGGAAATAAAATTTACTGACTAACTTAATACTCCTGCATTAGTTATCGATCACTTTATATGAAGGATTTTATTTAAGATTTTTTTATAATCTTTAGTACTTTATGGGAGATGGTACTACATTTTCAATTGTTTCAGTGTGAAAAATAAAGAAAACTAGAATACTAGATAGCTCTGATTTTTATACTAAATATCGTCGTTGAAGTGACAATACCTCCTAACTGTAGGTATGCTTATTTTACAGGAGAAGGAAAAAACGATTAACTTTTTAAGTTTTGATTACAGTATTTTCATATTACTTTTAATATAGGAGCTATTTCTACAGACTTTTAATTGCTATTTAAAAACGAAATATCAGATAGAAAAAAAAACAGTCTATGCAAAATTGAACTTTAAATCTATTGCATTAAAAATGTCGATTTCTTAAAAAATGTTAGTTAGGAGGTATTGTCACTTCAACGACGATATACTTAGAGAATCAAAGGAGGATCTGTTAGTTTATAAATATGTATAATTAAAGCAACAACAATAATCTACCAAAGTTTCAAATGTTATTGAAACTTTCGCCAAATCCCTTGAACTCTTTTGATCGATGTTTCTACGTACGCCAACGCTAGCGATTTAAGTTCACACTGGCTTACATACAGCAGCGAGAACAACAAATAAAACTGACTCTTACTACAGAAGTAACAAGGGATAAGTTTAATGCTGCCTTTGAAGGTAGACTGTACACTTGCACGTGCAATTAGAATGTGTGAATTAACCTAGTTTACGTGATTCCTCTCCGTGTAAGTACCCACTTTTATCTTCGTAGTTGATTTTTAAAATATTTAAAAGCAACTTTATCTATAAACAGCACCAAAATAAATTGAGTAGAAGTAGCAGTAAATGTTGTTTAAGCCCCATCGAAAAAAATTGTTAGATTTAAAAAAAGTTATTTGTAGTTTTTTTTTTTTTTTTGATGGAGACAAAGTCACTTTTGGGGTATATGTAGTTTTAATATACACAAAAAATTTAATTACAAATGTGTTATGTGTTTACAAATGTATTTTTTTTTTTTGTTAAAATGTATGTTAGTTATTCAGGTCAAAAAGGTAAATTACCCTTTAGTTTTACGGGATTTAAATGATAACAAATAATATTTCTCAAACACAACGTGAAGCTTACAATAACAACAATCGTTGATTAAAGCTAATATTTTGTTTCGTAATTAAAATACTTCGATACTACTCCTAAAACTAAGTGAATTTTCGAATATAACAACATTATTTCTCATTTCGGATTCTTGTAGAATCAAAACAGATATTTTGATATATTTTGTTTGATTAGGTCATGAAATAAAAATATAAAATTAAAGAGTTAACCTAAAAGGCGGTATTTCTGGTCCGGAATAAACAATTACACATAATCCTAATTGAATCGAGAATGCTTCATTTATATGGATATTAAGTTTTTACAACAAGCGTTACGATTGCACGACGACACGAAACGATTTTACAGGTTCAGTTTTCAATATTGAACAGGTTACAAAGTTATTCGGTTTCAGTACTTTTATAAAAGAATTACAAAAAATCTTTCATATTTAATTTTAGTAATGACATACACTGAGATGATTTTTTTTGTTTCTTTTAAAGTAGGCTTTTCACGATATTAATAACAATATAATTTGGAGAAAAATTTGTACAATTATTTCACAATTTTTAATACTATTTACATTCACTTAAAACACTTTGAACTGTGGCAATACTGAAAATGTATCAGTGATATCGTAAGATATCAAAATTATTAATATTAATCGATTTTAATTGTAAAAAATTGTAAGTAAGTACCCCATCGAACCTAATACTTTTGGAATAGCACTAAATGGAATTAAAGTAATTAAACCATCGACACGTCCCGTTCTTTAGTTATAAAAGCAAATGTAACCCAACCATACTGTCCTCGGAGAGTGGGTCCAAATAAATTTCAACGGGCATGTTCAAAAACATTCTACAGCGTCAATATACATTAGGAAATTCTTTCACTTTATACAAATTTGTTTGTTCGTTGCTACGTCCGATTATGCGGGAAGTGAGGTGGAATTATTTTAATTAATAAATTAAAACATATATCTTGTGATAAATTTAGGTAATTAAAACCTAATTTTAAATGAAGTTAGGAATATTGCATCGTTCTGGTCAAAAATTATATCTGTAAATTTAAATCGTAAATCCTTAACTACCTTAAAAAAAGGAAATACAAATTTACTTCCCTTTTTAAACCACTAGACGAGATACCCCGTCTTTGTTCTTCGTGTCCCCATTTTGCCATACAATAGCCTCAACTCGATACCCGATCATTTTTACTGGTTTTTATACTCAGGTTCGTATTCAGGTTAGGAAAATTAAAGTTTCAAAATTTATCAATAGAATAGAATAATGTTTATTTTTGAGGTATTGGTATACAAAGATCTTTTAAGTTATAAAAAAGTCCCTTAAGACCTACAAATAATAAAAAATAAACAAGAAAGTTAATAAATAAACTTTTTGGATACCTACTCTTGTACAGTTATAGTTATTCGTTATATTTTAATAGACAACATAACTACTTTAAATTAACAAACCAATTAAATCTTAGCCAAACCCTTTGAAATCTCATTGTCTATGCAAATCTGAACATTGAAAACTAAAATTATCTAAAGTTTGCCCCTTTCTGCTCAAAAAAAATCCAAACTTAAGACAAAGCCTAAAAAATCTCTGGCCTAGTCAAAACTAATAAACACTTTAAATCTGTAAAATAACCTGCAATTTGTCACTGACGTAAAACAAGCAAGTCTTTGTCGTTGCCAGGGCTGTATTGTGCCGTTTAGCCCCTCGGGGGCAAAGTTGATTGGATTCGGTGCTGAGAGATAAACTCCGAGTTACTGCTCATGAGTTTGTTAATAGGCATTGTATGGTGCATGTCGTAGCCTTTCATACGAATTTTTGAGGTTATAAAGTTTCATGTTAATATTTGTTTCTAAAAATACCTAAAACTAACATATTTTATAAATTATACTGAAACAATAGGCATGTTTATTATAAAATAAGCAGAAAGACAAGTACCAAGACGTAACTATGCCTATTTGCCTATTTACCACGTGATCTAGCTTACTACCTAAACTCACCTCTTCAATAAATATAGGCCTTTTCTAATACCTTTGTTATTTGCCTCTGTTTTTCAATCCGATTCTTATAAGCTTTGATGTTCTTAGTAAAGTTTAGTATAATCAAGCTGTGACCTCTTTTACCCGAATTCGGTAAATTAAACAAAGAAAGGTTATTTCTTCACCATTTATCCTTTAAATCCATGGTTATTAGAACCAGTTGAAATCATCAAATTAAGGAAAATATGAAATAAATCCGATCGTTGTAATGAACCGCAACATGGCGCATGACTTTATAAAATCATGGGCTGCTGCTTAAAAGCTTTTGCGGATAATCGTGTCGTTAATTATTTTGGATCATGTTTAAACCAACCTTAACAGTAATGAACTTACGTCGGTACCCGGCTTAAGGTTTTAAACGAAATATTCGTTGATTCCAACTTTGTACATTACGGATATGATAATGATGCATAATTTTCAATAGAAATGGACTATATTATAACACATCTGGGCTAAAATAGGCGTTTTATTTTCCAACGACTATCCAAGTCATGTGTTATTTAATATGATTTAACACGTTAATATGGGTTACCTATTGGGGTATTTATTTCTTTGACTATGTCTGTGACTTGACCCACAGTTTTACTAGGTCTGTGGCTTTTACTCACATACCTACCTAATTTGTTTTTAGCTTGTAAAATATAACACAAATCACACACCCCTGAATTCGTTGTCTTCTATTAGAAAAAGCTGTTTTTTAAATCTGATACTTAAGATATCATATTTATATATCATACAAAAATATGTATTTTGAGAACCATAAAATATATATTTTTTGTATGGTCTGATTATTAACCATTGAAACTAAGTAAGGGATATTTGGTCCGTGATATAGATCAAATACGTAGTAATAAACTTATTAATAAGGTAGTTAAATACCTCAAAACTCATCGCCTTATGTTCAGTTACCTACAAATAATAATAACTGTATCATTTTGTAATAATACGAGTATGATTAGAGATAAAGTTTGTATGTAGGTAATCTTCGAAACCATTAATCGGATTTCAAAACCTCTTTTACCAACATTCGGAATGAAGTTTCATAAATAAAAAAGTGGACATAAATAAAAAGTCAAGTGTGAGCTGGATTCGCACATGATGAGTTCCGTACCATCTTATAAGATTAAACAGTATGTAGTTCATAGATTATTTCTTAATAAAACAAGAAAAGCAACAAATGAAGAAAAAACACGTTTTTAGTATTGGAGCCATCTTTAATTTCTTTAATATTTGTTGTTACAGCGGCAATAGAAATAGACATTATCTGAAAATTTAAGGGTCTAGCTTTTATGGTTCATGAGACACAGCCCGCTGACAGACGGACGGACGCACAGTGGAGGCTCAGTAATAACAGGGACCCTGTTTTTACCCTTTGAGTCCGGAACCTTCGCCGGCAGAAGCAGTTTAATAATAATTGGGGTCAGTGGCGGTACTGTCATAGAAGCCCAAAAATCCGGCTTGCCCTATCAAACTAAAATAAGTTCGCGCTCTTATTCATTCATTAACAAATCAAACGACTTTTTAAAACCGAAATTGTGGTTTTGCTGACATGTTCGCAAACTTCTGAGTGTTTTGCTGAGCTCGTCCACGCTAGCAAGTCCACAACGAAAGTATGAAGTATATCTCTCGGCTTGCCCTGTACTAAAACTCTAGGAACGCCACTGATTGGGGTATGCGAACTCATGAAAATGGGATTTCCAATAACCCGTATTACCTGTGCTAGGTCCTCTCAATAACCTAGTTAAGTAGGAACCTAAGTGCTAAGCGCAGTCCTATGTAATCTAAAATATGTTTTGGGTTATTAAACTATCATTAAAGAATCGTGATCCTAGTATTATAATACTATCGTGAGAATATAATACTATCGCGATATCGTCAAAACAATCAATGATTAAGTGATACTGGATCTCGCTTCCGCGTTTGATAATATTGACAGTGTAATAACTCGCCTTGAAGAGCATTACAAGACTAGGTAATTATTTCTGTAGATAAAAACATTTTCATCGGAAAAACTTCGTAACATTAAAAAAAACCTTACACTATTTTTGAACGTTTTTGGCTAGTCTGAGTTCGATTTTGAACCGAAGATTGCAAAAGATGTTTTCACGTAGGAAAAATAAACGAAAACTTGATTTAAACGTCATTTTAAGTTTATTACTATCTACTTGTGAACCTTTTAATAAACTTAATGTGACTTTTAAATTATATTTTCACTTTTTTTGAGTTAATCCGCTTAAAGTAAGGTTTAAGTGGAATAACTTGGTGTAGTGTTTCTCAAAAAGTGATTATTATATGGGAATAATTACCTACAAGCTAACAGACTCATCAATCTGGTTTATAGCTTTATATTTTTTGCTATAATATATTATAGTTCTGTTTCGTAATGTCACCCAAGTTACATTTGACCTATACTAATCACCCACACGATTCTTTTACAAACCAGTTGCTATTCGATAGTAAATTACTAACGACTAGTTTTACAATGTAATTTATCGATATTTGTCCTCAAACATTTCCCGTTCACTTTTTTCATTAAGATTTATATTTCAAAAAAAAAAACTCGTCAAAAGATCAATAACAAGTAATTAATGAAAAATGTAAGTATGGAAGTCTTAATTTTCCCAATTTGTCCCATTAAAGAAGTCGATCAAAACAATCGTTATCTCAACAATCTTAAGTGGAGTGCCATTGACGAATCTAAGCAGATTAATGAGTGTTTTTAAAACTTGTGTTAAATTGTAATGAGTTTGTCATTACTCACCTTTCTGCTCTAATGACCGCGCATTGTCAACAAATCTGCGCCCACCGAACCAGAGCTGTCACAGTCACTACAACACTATGCATGACGTCACTTCCTAGCCCACTCCATTCATAAAACTTTATCGAGTATCGATACCCGGGCCACTTCAAGCACTGGCAGCTTTGTTTCTAATTCAAAATGAAATGTTTCACTCTTGACACGTTCGAAATTTAAGTTTAAATTTGTTTCGGAAGTGCTTTATGTCTTTTTTCGTTTTTTTTTAAGTTTTTTATCTAAGCACGAGTGTGCCAGCCAGTGCGCGCGCACGTTTTAGAGTTTGAGCACGCGCCGAAGGCTTCGAGCGGTCGCCCCCGCGATTTTTGGCGCGTGGGTGCCTAACAGACCGGCCGAGCAGCTGGATCCAAAGCCGAATTTGCGTAATTTATATAAAAATGCACCTTTGATATTTTAAAGATTCTCTACTTCAATTCGAAAGACGACCGACGACAGCAGGGGACCGCATGAAAATGGCGAGCTTTCTTTATAAGTCGACGTTAGAATTTTAAATGAGTATCGAATAATGCATTCGACATAAAAAGCTATCGGCATTGGCTAACAATATTATGTGAGATGGTGCGTTGGGAAGCGACTCGCCGAGGAGTTCCTTGTATGGTGAAACGGGTTCCTCCACAGGCCCGCACGTTCGACTTTTTGTCACAACTTGCAGGAAAGGCTCCTGTAGCCACAGTAGCCTGACCCTTCCCGGCCTTCGAAACTATGGGATAATTGAATAAAACGCTAGTAACAAAAGGCGTATCGAGTGTCTTTCGAGATTGGTCTATGGTAGTAGCATTGAGTTTAGTTGGTGTGCTAGCGAGCCACGTCTTGGCTGGCTTCATACATTCGTAATGAAATCGTTCTGCTCTGTAGAGGCTTAATTAGACATCTCCAAGGGTGCAACGAGACTCGGGGATTTTACTTAAGTAGTTACCTACACTTAGTAGAACTGAAGGAGCATAGAAATACAGACGTTTTGCAACCTCAAAGAGGTCTTACGCTTGGATAGTGTTTCAGACATTCCTACTTTGTCCAATTTATCGCAGCTAGTGTTAACTGAAATGTTAATTGTTAAAGAATAACTTGTTAATAAGCGTGAAATGTTAATTCAAAGTTATCCTTTCGAATATCCTTAATTGAATGTTTTTGTAATAAAGACACCCTCATTACAGAAACATTAAATTAAGGGTTTGATTGTTTATCAAGTACTGTCAAAATGTAACTTACACCAAAAAAACAATTCAAGCTCGAATTATTGCGCAGTTGATAATATCAGGCGATGATCCATTTTTTATTATTTACTGAAAGTTTTGTTATTTTTATTAACAATCAATGGGATATCCGTTGTCAAAAATTAAACTGCCTGATTATTTATTTTAATATTCAAAGCTTCGCAGTCCACTAGACTCCCATAAGGAAACTTAACTTCACTGCCCAATAGACTCTGATGAGATGAGGAAATTTAAACAAACCTAATTAATTATACTCATCTATACAACTATCATACGACTCACCGCCACCTTAGGCGTGTTCTAAATCAACAAAAATATTAATATACGAACACACATCAAGCAAAATGTAAATACATTACAAGTGCAATATCAATCCTTATGTTGTACGATTTAAGAGCTAGCGTATTGTTTACCTTATCTCACTAACTGCACGTTAACGTAATAAGTCGATGTGATTTTTTTTAGGACGTAGTGGCTCTGTTTGTTACTTGCCTTGATTAACCGGGCGACCAGACCCGACAGGTCGAAGGTTCGATTCTCGAGTCGCCGTAAGTTGTAGCTGCAATGTTCGTCATTGTGCCCGAATAGAGGCGGCAGATTCGCAACCTGTCTGACTTAACATAAACATGCGATATACGGTATTACACCTCTGCCAACCCCTCTCGAGGGATTACGGCGTGAGTTTATGGTATGTTGTGTGATATTTTTTTGTGGCTTTTTACTTTCCTAACATTTCAATGACTTTAGGCCAATTTCTGATTTGTCGGTGCGGTATCCGTGCGGTACAGTGGCGGTACTGTCATACAAGCCCAAAAGCCCGGCTTGCCCTTTCGAACCAAGGTAAGTTTGCGCTCTCGTTCATTCATTACTTTTTAATAAAATAACAATGCGCTTTGCATAGCATGGTTCAAAATTCGCGCTAATTCGAACGCGTAAGTATGAAGTGTAGATTTAAGAGTAATGAGGCAATAAGACATTTATCGAAATTAATTATAAAAACTACAATAACGTATCTCTGGGCTTACCCTATTCTAAAACTCTAGGCACGCCACTGGTGCGGTATAGGAATTCTTGGTAAACGCGGTACCAAAAGCTATATAAAACGCTAAAGAATAAGCGCTATTTCTATGAAGCGTTCTGATCGGTACGGTTAGCAAAAAAATAACAAATCGTGAATGCTCCAAAGATATGCGCTTTAGTCTTTCGCTTTAAACGTAGCTTTTGGTACCGCGTATACCTAAAATGACCGATACCGCACGGACAAATCAGGAAACGGCTTTAGATTATAACTATATACAATAAAAGTAGGGGACTTACAACGATATACCTACGTAGAAGGTATATAGCACTTACGTAACTATTAAAGACATCGTACTAACATAGTAATAACAAACATTGCTCTCTGAAACAATTCGAGCAATCCTAATTACTATTATGAACGTATGATTTAATTAAGCAAGCCCCTATGTCTGACGTTTCATTACTTGGGGCGAATTTAAATTGATGTCTGCTACAACTACGAGTATGTAACATTATATATGTACTCATATATACGTAGTTGGTACATAATCATTACCTAAATCACGGTAAATACTTACTCCTCATATTTTATGACGGGGAAGTACTATCTTACTAATGTTGCTTAATAATTGTTTCAAAGTTATCTATGTATTGTTTTATGTGTGTTTTAGGTTTTTAAGGTAGCTGAGCGTGTTCATATAGAATTTGCATTTGCACGAATGCTCTGTAAACGGGCGTTCAAAAAGCATTCAAATTAAACAAATACACGTATTTGTTAACACGAGATCGCTTTTACCAAGCACTGTTGCATATGACGTCGTGCGTTGGACATTAAGGTCTCATCCGCAACAACGCTTTTTCAATCGATCGAATCGGGTCTTTACGGGTTTTAACGCGCATTAAGAAAGCGTCCGTGCGAATGGGGTTACAAGATTTTTTTAAATCAGCTATGTTGCTAGGTAACTAGTTTCGAAAATTATCTCCTACCTCTTGATTGTACGTATAGTAAAGTATCTATTGATAATTTTTGATCACAAAGTAAATGATAACAATTTTATAAAACTCATACAAAGTTCAACTAAGAACTGACTGAGTATAGAAAGGTCAAAAGACCATCAGTGTTCGTTTTTAGTTTAGCTTTTCCAAGAATTAAATATGACGTCATTTTTTTTAGATAATATCCAGGACAATATACAAATACCAATATAGCGTAGGTATTACAATCAAAATTTAAATTCAAATCAATATCTAATTAACAGTAGACATAAAACACGTGGATAAAAAATGATACAAAAAGCTTTTCTAACTACATACAAGATTCTTCATGTTGTTCATACGTTTTTACTATTTATCAGCATAAACTATCTTACTATGTTACTAAGTTTTGCAAAAAAAGGTGGATTTCACCTCCGAAGTGTTTGCAGGGAGGCTTGAGGCGCGGCCACAAAACGTACCTAGTATGTAAGTACCTAACACCATTATGTTGGGTATGTATTCTGTAGGTGCAGCAACTTGGAATAGCTTACCTAGGAACGTATCTACTTAGATTCATACCTACAGCTTAAGAAATACTTGTGGTATCTATCATCTTTTATTTCTGCGACTAGTAAAGTTTTTCTCATAGTATATTTCCAAGTAAACCATCGAATAAGGTCTCCTAAATAACTATATTAAAACATTAATAGCAGAACGATCTACCAAAAATTGATGACATTATTGTACCACATGTATCATACGCACTGCTGGAGTTGGAACGTAATTCGAACCCGCTGATTTCCGTTCACTTCCCTTCCTATTAAATCACTGTGGATACCCGCAGAACATTTAACTGAGCCAACCTAACAAAAAGAGACGCAAAACACCAAACACGTAACCCCATCCTTCACTAATAGACTTTCGGGTAGATTTAAAACTGAACAACAGAATATATCGATCGAGATCATGTTTACTTACAAGTATTTATAAATTACACATAATTATGTATCTTTCTACGACTCATCAATGCCCAGTTCCGTTTTAGCGATAATTGAGCTGATAACAAGTTTACTTTGAACTCAGTTCGACCCTTTGATATGTCGGGATTTTCGTCACTTGGTCTCTCGTATGCGAAACGACAAGTTGGGAATAAAAATGGTTCTGTGATTTTGTGAACAATGAAGTTGCGTGTGGTTTTGGTGTTTCTGTTCTACGGGATAGCTGTGATTGCAGGAAGTAAGTGATTAGTGTTCTGTTTAATTCTAATGACCTCTGGACTATCAACATTAGTAGGTATTCGTTATTGTAATATTCGTTTAAAGGAATCTACTTACTTATTCTTAATGACGAAACCACGTCGACTTCGAACATAGGTTTTACTTTTAGATATAATTTGATGGATGGGAATTGGGATGAATGATAATTTTAAATGAAAGTAAAACGATCAACAATCCATATCCTTTTAATGAAATATGCAGGTAGTTATTTCGTGTATTCAATAGAACAGCTTTTTTTTACTTATGTACCTATGCTTTGCAACGTTTTTGGAGCATAGGCAAAATAGTTAATAGGTAAATAGTTATAGCTATATAGGTAAAGCTTATCCATAACGATTTATACCCTATATTTAATTAAACACTACTATCTTCACCTACCCAATTAAAAACTTATTGATAACTAAGCATTTCTGTACGTCCTTGTCATTCATCCGAATTATATACATTCCTAAGCTATTTGAAGTAAGTAAGTGGATATTATAATGTTGCAATACCAGTGGATGTAATGGATACTTTACCTACTTACTACTCTTTTTCTTTGCAAATCGATTGATCTTTTACGTGCAAAAAGACAAAAACCAAAAAAAATACCTATTCAGCTAAAATATTACCCTGACCTTAGTGGCTTAAAACTTATTTTATTTCATTTAGTTAGCTATAAAACTAACAAAGTAATGAGAAACTTGGAGTAAGTTTTATTGAAACTTGATCTTGATTGTTTTTATTTAAAATGTTACTTGATCTACTTAGCCTAGTTTCGGACCATAAAAGGAACCAGGTTTTTTAGATTTTTACCATATTAATGTGCGAATAAAATGGTACCTACTAGAGTATGCAATACGGGGTACCGGATCCCGAAGTACCGGGTATAATCCTGCAAGCATTTGCGGGACTAACCTCGATCTTAGAACGTTGTTTTATTAGTCAGCCCTCGAAAATGTTATGATGGTTGACATCTTCACCCGACATCCAAATTGCGACAGCACAAAGAAACATTTATATCCAGTTAAAATTGAATAACTTTAACACTTTTATACATTCTGTTTATTCTATTTAAAATAAAACATGTGTATATAGAAATATTGTCTCTTTATGTGTTGAACTTCTTTTTTTTAATGCAGAATCCCGCAAATTCTGACATTTAATTTTTATGGCTACTAAATCTTCTTGACTGTGTGAGTCGAACTCACATATGACCAATTTAATATTCACTGTTTAAGATGCAGCACTATATACTTAATAAGAGATTAGAAATACAGTAATTATTTAGGAATCTACTCAACTTTAACATTAGTTAGTCTTTCTAGAATACCTTTTGGCCCGAGACTTCGCCGAGGTTCTAAATACTTTTAAAGTATTGCTTGTATAAATTGAAAAGCAGGGCTTTTAATAAACCTAACCGAGGCCCTAGGACACCAGCCGAATTGAGTTCTCTTTTTTCAGATTTCACATCAACTTTTTGGGAGACTTAAAAAAAATTGAAAATCATGTCCTACAAACATATGTACAAAATATAGATACAAACTTAATCTGTTTATAATCGTTATATGAATAAACGTTTCGTTTCTGGTATTCGAAGATTAAAACCGACACGAATATGGTTCTAAAAAGCTTTTCTCAATAAAGCCGATCCTTTTGATGTTCCTAAAGATCTGGCTGTATGAGACTTTAGATTCTATCAATTGTTAAAAAAAACTGACATTGACATTTAGCTCATCTGCAGGGTTGCCAACACAGCGATTTGGTAGCTATATCTGGAGATTTTCGATCCTGCGCAGAGATTTTTTTGCTCGATTTGAGACCTCTCTCAACCCTAGCGATTTTTGACAGGCATTTGGAGAATACTAGGGATTTCTTCGCTCGAACGGTGATTTCTGGCGACATGTGATTTGTGACATATATTTTTTCGAAAACCAACCGTTATTTTTACTGCAATTTTGTTTCACGGCGAATTTTTTTCTATCAAAAATAACAAAGGTAGGTGATGATGCCGAAATTAAACGTAAACTTTGACTATCGAATTAAATGTTTTGGAATTGTTGAAAACACCTCAGGGAATAAAAACTTAATCTTGTCATCAAGGTGGCATGTTCACGACCTAAAAAGCAGCGAATCCTGGCGATTTTTGGTCCATGCCTGGATTGGCGATTTCTAGAGAATTTAGAAGACTGATACTGAGACATTTGTTGCGCTGCAGTTGGCAACACTGCTCATCTGTTTCAGCGTTGTTTGTAAACAAACAATTTTGTAGGTTACTAGAAACAAGGTTTAATTTTAACAAAATTCAACTAGCGGTACAAATCTTTAAATCATTTTTTGTATTTCGATTCATTGGTCTAGTTTTATTAATTTTTGGTTATATCTTCTAAATCAACGTTTATTTTTCTTTTTCATCAATCTATTTCATTATTATTATGTCTATTTAATTGTTTTTGTTTTTAGATTCCTTGAAGGACCCTTACATTTGCGGACCACCAACATGTGATAGTAAGTACACTTTAATAATGCAGTAAGGTCGCTTATATTAAAAGATAACCTATAAACTTACTCCTTAAATAATTCAATTACAAGCAATATCCATACTGAATAGGTCAATTTTCTATTTGTATCTTTTTAAATCAAATGATAGATATAGTTATTTCAAACACTCATCAGTTATTTTCTTATAAGTTAAATTAAGTATGTGATAAAAATATTTTATAAATAATAATAATTACTACAAAAAGACTAACAAATTCTATGATAAGTCCTTTAGAGTGACAGTTGAGTTTTGTTTGTGTTGTGGCCCTTCATAATTGAAAGATATTGTATTAATTCAATCATCTTTCGGAGAAATAGTTTCAAATCATTATTGTCCTGTGCTGCTTGCAACAAATACTTAAAATATATAAAAATTAAAAATAGTTTTTCTTCTATGATATAATCTAGAATGTATATTGTATGTATTATTTAACCTTGTGTGAGTTTACAGAAATCTTAATGTGCGAGTCTGACTCACACCAAAATTTTGTCCACCATGTGGGAGTCAGATTAACTTATTCAGATTAATTAAATGATTACTATTTCCAGCACCTGAGAATTTCAAGTATTTACCAGAGGTGATCTACCACTATGATTACAAAGTGAATATTGAAACTTATTTTGCTGGGACCAGTAACAACAGGTCCACCCTTGATGTAAAGGCTCAGGTAAAAGATTGAATGTATCAAATAAAAAATTGAAAATAAAACATAATATGAATGCTAAAGAAAAGATGGATAATTTGAAATGATGCAATTAAAATTAAGTGAAAGGTATACACCTCGAACCAATTTCGTTTCCTCAGAAACTATACAAAACATACATGTATTATATTTGTTTTTTAATATGGACTTGAAATATTCACTCTTATATAGAAATTAGTTGTTCAGCCATTCATATATTTATTGTTTGACAGGTAATAGTGCAATTTCTGACTCCTTGTGAAGGTTTACTGCAGTTGACTGATGTCACTCTCATAGATCAGGATGAAAACTATCCAGTCGAAAGAGCAGAGAAGTTCATACATGCCGTCTCGCTTAACGATCTTAGGTGATTATTATTTCAATATGCATGTTAATTATTTTTTCTATTTATATGAATTTTTGTGTGATAGTTTTTTGTAAATATTTAAGTCATGACATTGATTCAAATGATTGGGTTAACATAATTTACCTACTACTGATTCGATTTAATAATATTTTTACTTACATGCACACTTCTAACATATTAGATAGATAGATATAACAAAAATAATCTTAAGCATGTTTTATAATATCAAAACAAATCATTTTAATATAAATCACAATATTCTGTATTTATATTTTTATGATAACTTCTAAATTCGTCATACTTCTTCTTCAGTTAACTGAAACAACTGTTTGGCGACCTCTATTATGGCGTAGTGGTGTAAACAGCTAACTGCTACGCTAAAGGTTCTGGGTTCGAATTCCGTCGGAGGCGGAACTTTGTGTTATTTGCAAGACATTTTGTTTTGCTTTCCGGTCTTAGATGTAGTATTTTTATTTATGTAGTACTATGTGACACAAAATTCTACTATTTTAGTTCCGTGACATAAGTTTTTACGATACCTAATAGAGGGCTGAGTCAATGTGTGTGTCGTGATGTGGTTAATTATTATTAAAAAACTGTGATATAAATGTGCAACTTACACTTTTTTTTACTTATATTTTTCAGATTCGCATTCCACGATGGCATCATATCGGAGATATGTCCAGATGACTCTGAAGAAGACTGGGTGCTCAACTTCAAGAGAGCCATACTGTCTCTGTTTCAGAACAGCATGAAACGATTTGACATCAACTTCAAAGGATTAGAGGTATTCGATAAATAAATCTTTACAGCAATCAAGTTAGTTTTGGATTAGTGACTTAAAACAACCTGAAACATATGTTATTGTCGTATTAAAATAATAAATATCAATCTGAATCTTAGGCAAGGATTTTTTTTAATTATTAAAAGGTAAGTTTTTCAAAAAATCTATTGATTCTTTTTAGCTATCTATGCATCAGAAATAAACCTTTTTGATTCTTAATCTGAAACAAAAGTCCTTCAGAATAAATGTGTGTTGTTATGTTGATTCTTTATTGTTTAATCCTCTGCCCTTCGTAATGTTTGTAATGATATTTACTGAATACAAAACAAAGAACACACTAGCGCAGTTTTGATTTATATCAAAATTATTATTTAATGTACTTTTAAATCTGTTGATCATTATTGTTCTTTATTAAATAATTTTGTAATTAGGTTCACCTATATTAATGTTGTATTTATTTGTCATTACAGCAAGACATACACGGGATATGCAACGTGGACTATGTAGTCAGGGGCCAGGAGAACACGAGCTTAGTGCTTGTCAAAACTAGGGACCTGTCACTTTGCAGCAACCGATACAAGTACCTGTCGATACTGCAAACTGTCAGATATGACTTTCAAAGTGTAAGTTTTATTTGTTTATCCCAATAACAGGAACAAAGTACTATACACTTATTGTTCACTACTAGAGGAATCATCCAATAACCGACACAGTAGAAAGAGAGAGGGATAGATAATACCAATATCTATCTCACTCTTTCCCCGTGAGGAGTAGTAGTAGTTTTATATGAGTGAATGTGAGCTTCCATAGTAAAAGAGTTAACTTTAGCTAAAAATTATGGATTTAGTTTTTGTAAAAAAGAGGAGGAGGAGAGTAGTAGCTTAGCTCTGGTAGTAAGTAGCTTTTCACATTTTGTTACCCCTGCCCTATTTAAAGCACGCAGCAAAAAAAAACAAAATACAAAAAAAAACAAAACCACTGAATCAATATCAAAACTTTTTAAAATATTTCACACAATATCCATCGATCTAACATTTTATAGATAAACAATCAAGTGAAAAAAATATCCTCATGAAATGTCCATCCAATCGAATATTTGGGTTGATTTTTGTATGGTATGAAAAGAGACGTTTGTCAGTAATTTTATTTTTGGTTTTATGGTAAGTTCGGTTGATCCTTTCTGTCCTGTTCTTAAGGTTGAATTTTCTTTGCAAACATTCAAGCAAATTTAACAATCTAGTCAATGTGTCTATCCAAAATTGATATAAAGAATAGATCGATGATAAAATCTAACAAATTTTTTTTCAATTTTACTAGAAATTTCAAACCTGGCCTGTATTAAAATCAGAAAGCAAATGTCGTATAACAGTCGACCATAACGTGTACAAGTCAGTGGATTGTCGCGAGAGACACTTGTTTGAGCCGTTCAGCGGTAGGAACAGTGGCGCTATAAACACTGTCCTACAAAATCTTGTTCTGCTGAAAGAGGTGAATAAGACCGACACGCAACTCATGGAGACTCAGCCTAAAGGTATGGATTTTTTTTATTTGGTTGCCAATGAAAGTTACTCACAAGAGACGAATAGTTAACATTATTTGGTTATTCTATCAAACACTATAATTTTCTTTAAAATATATGCTCTAATCGATATTGACTCCCATCTCCAATCCTTCTAATTTTTACCAAGATTTCATCACATACTTACTACAATACCTATTATTTTGAACATTACCTTTTTTAAATAAAGTTGATTTTCCTTTGCAGCTTGGTCGGCAATACAGAAACGTTCGAATCTATTGCACCACCATTCTCCTTACGGTAGGGTGTTGTCAAGCGAACTCAAACCAGCTCGAGATGTCTTGAAGTTATTGTGCTTGTAAGTTTTGATTTACTTACAATTTTTTTTATTACTCTGGACCTAATATTTTTTTCGAGAAATATAATCGTATGTGTGTATGTGTGATGTGAAGGTGATAAACTATCTGTATGACGAATTCCATCCAAACACTTCAGCCGTTTTTGCTTGCTTGAATAACACAATATAGTTTTTATTAGAGTTTACACACATATTAAACTTATTGATGGACCCAATATTAAAATATATAAAAGAGGATATATATTTCCTTCTTCATCTTCTACCACATCGTCGCTTAATATCATGTGAGAATATGACCAAATATTCTCCCAAAAAAAACAATGTTTGTCTCTGGTCCAGGATTAAGGACCATAAAGCTGATGAGGAGACATCCGGCATAGATTGGAACTTGGACAGCGGTTCGACTGTTGGTCTGTGGGGCCGATTGGTTCGAGCGGCGCGTGGTTTACACTACCCAGCGTTAGCACAACTGTTGCAACGAGCTCATACTATTTGCGACCGGGCTGAGTATGTACACTATCATGTTTTTCAATTATAATAACATCCAAGTCAAAGTCTTAAGCGTTTTTGTTCAAAAAGTTCTTTTTTTATAGTCAAAATTATTTTAAATCTACCACCAATTAGTTAGTCTTAGCCCCACTTTAAGGCAAAATGCTTGTGTGAGTGTTGTTTTGTATATTTATTTATGTATATAATATACATTCAATTCTTAAATACATAGAAAATATCGAAAACCTCGGAGTAAAAATCGTTTTCATTTACCTTACAATCCCGTTTTATATGAAAATTAAAAATTATTTTGTATTATGTAATATATACTATGTATTTCAGCAAGCACATACTCGATGCTCTACCGTATATAGCAAGTACAGGATCAGTGGAGCTCATTAAGGATATCATAATGAAGGGCTCGGTAGATAAGGATTCACGGCACGAGTGGTTGATGTCCATGGCTATGATACCGAGGTAAGGAATTAAAATATGTATAGTAAATATGATTTCTAGGGTTCCGTACCCAAAAGGTTGGAAAACGGAATTTCTTATCCTCCGCTGTTCGTCCGTCCATCTGTTCGTCAGTGGGCTGTACCTCATGAACCAAAATAGCTTCACTATTGCAATTTTCAGATAATGTCTATTTCTGTGGCTGCTATAAGAAGAAATACTAAAAACATATTGAAATTAAAAATGTAAGAAGGGTCCTATACCAAAAACATGTTTTTTTATGACGACAGGACACGACCTAGGTCTGAAGGCCAAAACTCCTTTGGGCCTATTCAATTGCAGTCTCCGCTCCTGTTGAGATGAATTGATTACTTCCTTCTTATTTATTCTTCTGATTTAATTCGTGACAAGAACCAAAACAGCCGGTAGTATGACGTTTTTTTTTGTAATTTCAGACCAAAAATCGAGATGTTACACAGCATGTTGGAGCTGTTGACAAAGCAGAAAAACGACAAAGTGATCAGTTTCACTGTATCTTCTATGGTGCATTCTTATTGCAAGGAAAGCGGGAAGTCTCGTAAGTTTAATTTTTTCAAAAATTAAGATATTTATTTGGCCGATTTTCGTTATATTACTTTAAAATAAGAGTCAATACAGTAATATTCTTTTGTCGTGTTTAAAATAGTATACAATCAGAAAACTTTCCTTTCCATTTGTCCATTGAATATTATTTCTAAATTTTAATATTTTGATATTACTACAAAAAAAAAATTGTCCTTTAAGTGAGTAAAAAATTAACAACTGCGCCTAGCCAAGTATCTTTTTTTTATACACAACATAATGGGAAAACAAGCGGGCGGTTCACCTGATGGAAATTGATACCGCCTATTGACACGCCAATGCCCTTGATGTCTGGAACGCCAAGAACACCGTCAATGCGTTGCCGATGTAGTGATAAAGATGTTACACATGTCGTGCTGGTAATTAAACTGGCGCTCCAATCCTTCAAAGTCAAAGTCAAAATATTTTTATTCAAATAGACTTAAAATAAGTACTTTTAAATCGTCATCTTTTATACTACCACCGGTTCGAAACTTCGAACCAAAACACAGCGAACTGATTTGCGATTCTATTTAGAAAGGACCATACCATCACCCGTAACAACCCAGATGGTCTCGCATGTAGATCTGCCGTCTGTATCTTATTCATATATTTTAGCAATTTTTTTTCAGTACAAGCAATAAAATAATAACATTAAAACAATCTATTGTGACTTCTTAATAATAGGGAGTTACGTCTTGCACAATAAATCATAAAAAAAAGATGTATGAATTAATAATAATATGAATTGAATCAGTAAATCAATAAAAATTCGAACTAAATCAGAATTAAGGAAAAAACAATAAAACAAAATAAATTAAAGTGTAAACGAAAATGTTTATATTTGTCCATTGAGGCAACGCACCAAGTCACCCACACATCCAGCAGTTCAAGGATAGAGTCTTTGTATTTGTTAATTGGATTGCTGGAGACCTGATCTTATCATAACATTACTGTTTTTTTTTCTTTCAGTGAGGGAATGTTGCGAAGAAGAAGCACCGAGATTGATTGTGGAGGAATTTCAAAATATAGTCAACGCTATACTTAGCAAAGGCCTGTTCAATGCACCAAGAGAGGACAGAACTAATGTAGGCTTTTTAAATTTCATATAAGAAAACCCTCTTTAGCTATTAAGAAATTTCTATATAACATAACTTCTACGTACGCAACGTACGTAAGTTAAGTTAAATAAATTCTTAATAGAGCAGGACTCGGAGAATCTAATTTATTCTAAACATCTATCTACTGTACCCGTTTCCACAAATAAATATTAATATGACTATGGCTATGATTAACGCATTGGCGGTGCTCTTGGCGTTCTAAAACATTAAGGGCATCGTCGTGTCAATAGGCGGTGGTATAACTTACCACTAGTTGATCCGTCTGCTTGTTTGCCTATGACAATCTATTTTGTTTTGTTTAAATTGAATTCTCCTTACAAGAAACTGTCTGCTTGAAAAATCTTATGTGTGTGTAAATAATTAGAAATAATTATTATGCATTGAAAAATTGTTGGAAACGTCAGATTAATTTTTTTTTGTGAAAAATTTTCAGATAGTAATAGCCATCAAAGCTTTGGGAAACATCGGTGGGTTCAAGCCTGAGTTCGCTGATGTACTAATGAATATAATAGGCGATGCTTCTATACCGGTCCCTATTAGATTGACTGCTGTCGACGCGTTTAGAAGGACGCCTTGTACTGAAACTAGGTAATGTATTACGAAATCATAGACTAGTTAGCTATCTTTGGAAATAATTTCCTTACTGTGCCCGATAGTGGCGACAGATTCGCAATCTGTCACACTGGGACACAACATTAACATGTGAAATGCGGTGTTTAGCACCTCTGCCTACCCCTCTCGAGGGATTAAATTAGGGCGTGAGTTATGTTTACAAGCCTGAAATCAAGACTTGATCTTGATTGCTCAGCGATATAAATGATGTACAGCGTTGATGCAAGTTTATAACTGAAAGTTTTATTGAAACACATTAAACTATATACAATGTAAACTAACTAAACACAATAAATCATAATAATACCTCAATCAACAATATGTACTTGTACATGGAATAATTTATAAACAATAATATATTTAAATTATTATAGTGACAAGGCATATCTCTTGCTTGTCACTTCGACATTGCAGCTCTGATCAGAGAGCATTAGTTTGGAAGTCCAAACTTACATGTTTATGTTACAATTTTAAAAAAAATTCGTCATCTACCCAACATAAACAAACTATCCGTCTAAGTTTCATAGTTTTGGTTGTACATTAAAAATAGTTTATGGAAACAAATATATTACATAACGTCTTATTCATTACCAGGGAGTATTTCTTGGAGACATTCCGTGAAAATTACATGGACATCGAGGTAAGATTGGCGTCTTACCTTCAAGTGATGAAGTGTCCAAACCTCAGCATCATCAGGAAAATGTACCACGCCCTCAGACATGAGAGGGTTAACCAAGGTAAATTATATCAGCTTATTTTTTATAAAATAACCAGGCTTAGTTTAATAAAAATATATTAGTTTGAGTTCGCGGCGTTGCCTGCGTTGGAAGTTTTTTTTTGTGCAATATCTTGTTTGTGTCTTTCTTCGGTACAATATTTGTGCTATCAAGTTTTGTTGTTATTAGTTCAGTGGTTTAGGCTTGTTCCACAGCAAACGGCTAATGAATTATGAATTATACTATTCCGTCCATGCAACCATAAAAATAAGAAACAGAATTGCTTTTTAATCAACACACTATACTGTTCTACGGCTAACGTCTAAATCAGACATTGCACTATAAATAAAAAAATATATGAAAACCATAATAATTTGACATTTAAAAAGATAAAAAGAATTCTCCGTTTGTCAATTCTAATTCTAATATTTTGTCACCAGCCAAAACCTTCGTATGGAGCCACCTGCTTAGCCTGTCACAGTCCTCCCTACCATCCAGGGTTGAGATCCAAGGTCTACTATCAGGGAACCCTCCACCGCAGCTGGAGGACAGCCCGGACTTTAGGATCTTCTCCAGAAATTATGAGCAGAGCGTCTTCTTTGACCAGTATAATGCCGGTATGTAATTGTATGTTGAAAAGGAAAACAACTAGCGCCGCCAACTTTTGTAAATGCGTTTCTATTTCTAATTATTTTTAAGTTAAATCCCAAGTTTTAATATCAATACATAGTATAAAACAAAATCGTTTCTCGCTGTCTGTCCCTATGTTTGCTTAAATATTTAAAACTACAGAACGGATTTTGATGCTTTTTTTTTAAATAGATAGAATGATTTAAGAGGATGGTTTATATCTATATAATACATGCATTATATGCCGTGCGAAGATGGGGCGGGTCGCCCGTGGAACTATATATCTATACCATACTTTGAAAAACTCGCAAATGAAAGATTTGTTTAATACCTGTAATACATTTTTAGACATAACACTTTGTAATACAGGTCTATGTTCAACAGAAATTTATAGTTTTGACTTCAATGGACACATGATAAATAAAAACTCATCAAATCCAAAAAAATAATATGATGCATGTCATTGAGTCTCTTGTAAAATTGTATTAAACGCTCATACGAGGTTTTCACAGTACGGTGTCGATATACAGTTAAAGCTATGAAATTAATTACTTTTTGAATATATCTTTATAAATCTCCCTTCGAATCTTTCAGCTATAAAATACGTATGGTTACAGATGCATGAATTTGTTAGAATTTCCTCATATATTAACTGAAAACTTTGTAAAACTGATTTTTTAGCCTTACCGAAAGCGATAAAATAATTAAAAGACAAAACAGAACCATAGCTTTTGAACATCTAACAACTAAAGATCGCCCGTTAAAACTATATGTGTTTTTCGACAGGTGGCAACTACGAATCAAACGTCATCTTCTCCCCTGACTCCTACATCCCGAGATCCGTATCTCTCAATCTGACAGTTGACATGTTCGGCGAGTCGATCAACGTACTAGAGGTGAGATGACATTTTAATAGATCGAACGTAACTGTCGTTTTATCATAAAATGGTCAGCTGGGCCTAAAAGGGTGGTTTGGTGTTTGAATATGATGCTTATATGAAGTAGTAAAAAGCTACTTGTTGTTCTACCAAGTGAATACCATTTCATGACATGACCCGTCATGATGATGATTACCCGTGTGTCATGTCAGTCAACCATAACAATGAGCGGCCATCATGTAAAAAATTAAAAGATACGTCAACGTCAATTTAGAAAACGAAAGCTATCAAAAAAAATGTTTTATTTGGCCCTTTCAGGTCCGCAGGTATATAATTTGAGCGTAAAGTTTAAGACTTGATGTCCAAAACATATAAATAGACTAGAATTTTAACTCTACTAAATATTCTAGCAAATTTAATTATTTTTGAATTAACTTGCTTTCATATCCTATTAGTGCTAATGTATGTACCGTATGTTTTTAATCCAATAACAATTTAATTCCAGTTAAAAGCAAGAGCGGAAGGTTTCGAGCGCTATTTCGAATCTATATTCAAAAACGGACCCCTTAGCAAAACTAAGCTAACCGATCAGATAAAAAATCTTCGATTTCTACGTTCGTTAAACGGCGCTGACGACGTGCGAGGGAAAATCGACGATCTTAACTACAAAAACGAAGCACTTAAGCATCAATTTCCCATAGCAGAGTTAGGAGTGAAAATTTTTGGTAATGAAATCTCTTTCTGGAGTGCGGAAGGTGATGACGAGATCAGGGAATCTTTGGCCAAGTTGAACCCGCAGTTGAGGTTCTTGGAAATACTATCAGGAAAGGTGAGCATGTCGTTTAAATTTTGTCTTAGTGTGTATGTGTGTGTTTCTGGCTAGAGTAGGTGTGAAGGATGCGACGTGATGAAGTTTGGTAAGTAATTTAGATTCGCGCAATTTTGAGGTTAGAATCAGAATTAATTTATTTGTAAACATTGGTAAAATTATTCACGTGTACAGTGATTAATACTTAGGAGATGCATAAATAAAACAATTGCATGTTTGAAGATAAGGTATATATACACGTCATACTGAGTCTTACTGACTACTTGCTGCTTTACGTTTTGCCTTTTATCTGTCAACAATTCTCAGGAAAAATATAGCAAAATATAACTATATGTCAACTTTTTTACTCTGTCCTACCACTCTAACTCCTGTTAACCAGGACCAACAGTTACATCAATCCTGTAAAACAAAAAATGGAGCTTAGCAATGAAGCATAGGCTACTAGACATAGTACCGGCATTCTTGAGACATGGAACAAACTAATTACTACTAATATGCACTATCTTAAGAATTTACCAAACAGAACTTTCAAATTCTTACGAGATATACGTCAGCGTCACTGTGCAGCATTGTGTCAAATTAGGCTTTATTTAATGTAAAAATTTCTTAACTTATTAATAGATTCTCAACCTTGTTCTACCTAACCCCATTCCAGGATGAACTCGGTGGTGCAGTGGTGTATAAAGCTGACTGCTACGCTATAGGTTCCGGGTTCGAATCGCGGCGGGGGCGGAACATTGCGTTATTTACAAGATGCATTGTTTCGCTTACCGGTCTTGGATGTGGTATTCTTATCGATGTAGTTTATACCATATCATTTTTTAGCACCTGTGACACAAGATTATTTAATCTTACTGTAGGGCTGGAGTCAATGTGTGTGTCTTTATGTAGTTATTATTATTATCACCTAAGTTTCTTACAAATGAATTTTAAAACTACTTTAATGCCATTTGAATTCTCAAATGTATTTTTTTTTCTTAGGAAATATCATATAACAAAGCGTCACTATTCTTGGACACAACATTTTCCGTTCCAACTGGTAGTGGTCTACCTTTAAACCTGAACCTAATGGGGACAAGCTACGTGGACACCAAGATGTCTGGGACAGTGGTGGACAAGTTCTCCAAAGAACATCACTTGGACTTCGAAGGGAAAATACATCCTAGGTAAGCTTTAGAAAGTAAATAAAAAATTAATATAATCGGTCTAGCCGTTTTGGATTTTTAGTGAGATAAAGCTCTTCATGTTTGTATTAAGAATATAAGACTTGTTGACTCAGCAAACTTTGTGTCACGTAACCGTTCCTTTAACATTTTTACCTTTGAAACCTTCCCTGTATTAGAACGAACAAAGCAAAAATGAATTTTTCGTCCAAAAATGTAACATCCCTTCCAAATTTAAGATCATCTGCGTATAAAAAACACTCTGAGAAACCAAAACAGTGTGGAAGATCATTAAAAAACAAGTTGAAGAGCAATGTGCCAAGACGCGAACCCTGTGGCGCTGGTTATACAACGATTAGTTGAACGAAATCCATTTACTACTACATAATCCGATCCGCAAGCTAAGAAGTGAACCGATCTAATAATAACCCCGAAATTCCATAAATAGACAACTTATGTATCAAAATAGAGTGAGGGATCCTGTCAAATGCCTTACTGAAATATTTGTAGATTACGTCGTCTTGCTTATTAGAATCCACCACATGTGTAAGGCGCTCCGAAAATAAGACCAAATTGTGGACCTTAATTTTGTGATCGCGTATATACAGTTGAAAGTGGCGCCAGATATGGGGGTAAATTATGCGCTCAAAAATTTTCGCAAAAGTACATAATATTGAAATTGGTCTGTAGTTGGTGATAACTTCTCTGCTGTTCGATTTATAAATGGGGACCACTTTGACTTTCTTCTATTCTAGAGGAAATATTCCCGAGGATAAGGATGTATTAATAATAGAGGACTGACAATATAAAATGCACACGAGGAGAGAAAACATTGTGAAATACCGTCAGGGCCTAAACCTTTCTTAACATCTACACCTTGCAATTTCTAGAGCAAGCATTCATAGTTTACTGTAGGAGATGTGAGGTTCAAGCTATTGGTCTTTAAGACTCGAAGAAAGTAATTGCTCTAGGTACCCAGTCTTTATAATTATCAGTATTAAAAACCGAAGAGAAGAAATCCGCAGAGATCACACAGTGTAGTACCATTGGAGGTTGACGTCCGTCCGTCAGTCATTGTGACAGGATTACAACTTTTTCCTTCACGCCTAGCCTTAACATATGACCAAATAAGCTTATCCTTTATACTATCTTTAATGTTATTCATGTAATCAGTAATTCAGGTCTCTAGCCAACCTCTCACACCTTTACTCAATAACTTCAGCTCAATTTTATATTTTTTTAATCTTAAACGTTAAATTTTTTTCTCCTTGAGATGTCTAATTATATTTCTGTTGAACCATATTGGATAGCGACAGTTTTTAGGTATAGTGGTAAAATTTTATAATTGCGCTTTCCAATATGCAATTGAAAATATTGACAATTTCACTAACATTGCTTGCATCTTTAAATAACTCATTGCAATCGTCTTCGTTTAAAACGTTTTTTTTATTTAACGATACATAATGAGTTAATAGCTTCTGAGACAGTGCAAGAATGAAGCGTTGTTAAAACTATTCATGATACTATTAATTTGATAAATTTTACCTATATCAATAAAATTCAAAAGTGCCTGAAATGTTTTTAATGGCAAATGATTACAGTCGCGGTGGTCCCAATTAATTTTTATCAAAATTAAAATCGCCAGAGTACAAGCAGAGTAGTTAATCGTTTCAAATAGAGACATCAAACATACACAATGTAATAGTATAAAAGTTTATATTCAGAGTTTAATTTAATGGTAGAAGTTTAATTTCTAAAGCAAAATTTGTAAAAGCAACGGACACATTCCACAGTCCATTGTAGAGCGATAGGTTTGGATAGGTAGTGGTGCAGTGCGTAGTAGTGAGTGCAACGGTGTTGGCGCAGCGTGGCGGTGAGCATCGCGGCCACCATGGGCGTGGCGGCCGGCGGCGTGGCGGCGTGCGGCGCGCGCCTCAGCCAGCGCCTCTACACCGCCACCGGCCTCGAGCTGCGTCTGCAGCTGCGCGGCCTCAAGCTCATCAAGCTGGAGCTCGAGCTGCCCACCGACAAGCAGGAGATCTTCGCGCACAAGTAACTTTAATATAGCATATCCTTTTCTTGTGAACTTTTTCAAGCTGCTTATTCGGAGTCAAGCTGTGTTTTTATAGATTTAAACTAATTAAGCTAGATCTTAAGCTCATCAACAACATAAACATCAAGCAATAACTTGAGTTGTTCATAAACAAGTTAGTGTGATTTATCTATCTTAAGAACTAGAATTTACTATTAAAACATGATTTAGAACGTCCACCTACGAGGTGGATGAACGACCTTGTAAGGGCTATAGGCAGCCACTGGATGCAAGTGACACAGAATCACTGAAGTTGAAAATATTAGGGCAAGCCAGAAGTAGAAGTCTCCCAGCTGACGATGATGGCGAGATGTCTGACAAAAACAACTGTTAAGACCAAATTACATATTAATTTTATTTAATTTCCAGGTCGGAGCTGATAATCCTCCACGGAGACCAGGAGCTGCAGCAACAGGGTCTGAACAAGAACAGAATAGAACAGAACACCTGCAGCTGGTCGACCTTTGATAAGGCTATAGGAATCAAAGTCTGTGCTGCTTACCAGGTGACTGCATATATTAAATAACAAACGTATATTTTTAAAGAAGACAAGTTAAATACTTATAGAAACCTAAAATCCGACTGTTTGATAACAAAAAAATTTAAAAACTACAAATATTCAACAAGACATTTCATGTTATAACGCGCTACATATATAAATATTCCCATTGACACTCGCCTAATAAATACGAATCTAACGCCATATGACTAAAAAAAATCAGTTAAGCCTTTTAGCCATTGGAATGCACGTACAAGAATACATCTATTTTAATTTACCACAGTCCTTTACCGTTTAAAAGATCGGATGTTAAGTCATTTCACACTACTCAACCGTTTCGCTCGAACATTTAAAGATATTCTCAAGAAAATCCAATGATTTTTTTTCTAGTTCCCCAACATGACAAACCTAAAAGACGCACCGTATTTCCTTATGAGCGGCCCAGCTAAGTATATTGTGTCATTAGAGAAAGCGGATAAGTCAGCCAAAACCTACTCCTTCCAATACAAATGGGATAAGAACGAAACAAACAACATAGTCAGCTTTTCATTCGACACTCCGAACAGTAAGGTGAGTTTGAACTTAATGGTGTTATTTTCCGAAAAGAAACCTTGGTTTTTTTTTCGTATTGTCTTCTTGAGGTTAATATGTCATGAGCTTAAGTTTAAAAAATTACAATTCAAACACAAACTGACTTTATTCTGCTATAAAAAACAAGAATAGTTAATGTAAAAAAAGGAATAAGCATTAATTATTTCTATCAGTTGTTAATATCTAGAGCAATATTAATCCTAACGATTTGGAAATAGTACATGAGAACAAAAAAAAAAAAACTTAAAGAACAATATAAAAAAAAATAAGAATTAATTATTCATATCAACTGTTAATATCTAGAGAAACACTAAACCTAACGATTACGAGACTACGTACATATCTCTTTTCTTAAAAAAAAACCTCTTTATAGAGATGAAAACTTCTCTCTTTCATAAAAAAAACTTAACTCTTGTGGTCTGGTACATATTAATATACACTTCTTACGTCCATAGGAAAAACGAATGTTCAACGCGGAACTTAGCCTATCAAATACTTCAAGCACAGCATTACTATCTCTCCAATCATCTCAAAGCACTTTAAAAGCAAAGGGGTCGTACAAAAACACAGACTACGATAAAACCATAGAGGCTTCACTTGACGTTGACGGGAGAAAGCAGTTTGACACGGTCATGTCATTGAAACGTCATGACATTAAGTACGGATATGTTTGGTTGCCGCACGCGTATTGGGTTGTCAACGATGAAAGGATTGCTGAACTGTCAGGTGGGTGTTTCTTATTTGTCAATGTCAAATCTCAATGTATTAAAACCATTTAAAAAATGAATTCAAATCAGGTCAATGTACCGAGTTTTGATAAATATGAAAATTTAAAAAAACGTGGTTAATACTGTCCGTCAGTGACAATTATGTAGTAACTAAATAGACATATAACTATCCATATTCATGTATAGATAGAAATTCATACTTTTTCACACACAGGCAGCGTGAAAGTAAAATCTAAGGGCGGTGTCACTCAATGGGACATACTAGCGGATTTCCAAACGAAACAACTCGCCAGCCGTTGCGAGGGATATTACACCGTAAATGGACCAACATACGGTACAAAATTGCAGCTCGACTATCAGTTTTATAAGAACCCAAAACACACAATCAAACTTGAAGGAGTTTACACAGAAAGGGCGGTTGGATATAGACATGATTTGTATGGAGAATTGGCTATGGAATTTTCGGCTTACCCTGTATATAACTTCTATACAGTTTTGAAGAATGTGGTAAGTTTTTTTTTTTGCTACCATTTCAAAATCATTCCCCGGTCCCCAATCCCAGTTCGAATGCTCACAGCTTTTTTGTTACGAACACAAAGACTAATTGCTTCAAGGTCTTTGGTCTTTGTTTTATTTTATTTATTGGGATTGTTTCTATATATGTAAGTTTATAATTACTAATCAATATCACATGATTAGACACCTTAAGGCTTTTAGGCCACGACGGATAATATATAGTCAGTGACCAATTTTTCCTAGTAAAAAATATAACTAACTGATTTAAATAATAAAACGCCTTGGATGCAAAATAGGCCTGATTTATCGGGCCTAGAAAACGCCGATCGTGGGCGGGAAGCCTAAATTGTGACTAAGAAAATTTATAATATAATTATATTTATAGAAAACTCAAACCCACATGGACCTAAGCTTCAACGTGAGCGCTTCTAGGGAGGCAAAAGACAACCCGGCATTTTCATTCGGCTTCGTAAGAGTAGACAAACTGAACGGCATGAAACTCGAAACTTATTTGGATCTGACACGACCGAAACCGCTTAGAATGAAGTTCCAGTATCGGGAGGTGAGATTTTTTCAAATATGAATTAAAATAAAGTAAAAAATAATAATATAATGTATAATAAATGAGTTGTTACTTTTATAAAACAGGAAAACAATGACCAAAGATAAAGTTTAATAGTAATTAATAAAACTAAACCAAAGTTTTTCCTTCCAAAAAAATTCAAGATATATTTGGAAAAAAGAAAAACTTTGGTTTCGATGTATTTTTAGATTTATATTTTTTTATTATTTTTAGTTTTTTGGTGTATTCCCGTAGTCTCCACTACAGTGGACAGCGGCACTTTATTCAAATGATTAAGAATCATTCCCGTTGTTCCCTTTTACGTTACTTTTGTTAACCGAAATATACCATATACATACAAACCTATTTATTTACCTTATATTTTCTCAACAGATCGGCGCTAAATACACAGTATTTGGTCTACTAAACATAAACCCCAAGTCCCGTGATATAATAGTATCAGGCTCTCTGTTCAAACCCGCCGGGGCACAGCTGTACCTGACAGGGCAGCTCAACGCGACGCTGCCTACGTTGCATCCCTGCGAGATAACGGCCACGTTGCATGAGAAACAACATAACCACTTCCAGGTAAGACCCTTTTCATCAACAATCTTGTGTGTTAAACTCGCTGCCCCTGGGGCAATTAAATGTGGGAATAGCACAGCGTCTACATCTCTCTCTGACACTTGCAGGCCTTTAGTGATGTAGTGATGCACCAGTGTAATGTTACTATCAAAAGATACGGAATAAAGAAAAAATAAATAAAATTGCGATTTATCGTTGCGTAGTGCAGCTGACTAATGTAGAGATTATTAACCAATGAGCTGCAAGTATTCAATTTCATTACAGTTCAACTCGTGGAATGAAGTATAGATGATATTTGTACCTGTAATACAAAACAGTATTCTCCTATTTTGTTATGATTACTTTTCTGGATTGTCTCCCGTTATGTAAGCAGGTAAAAACTTAGTGGGAAGTAATGTTCTCGCGTCAGAGAGCAGTCTACCATAAATTCGTACAGTTTTTCTACACGTCAGGTAACATAGATTACTGCAGTAGTTTAGTATGAGCAATCTTAATTCAACATCAACCCGTCAGGGGCGCTAGCGGTAGTCGAAGATAAAACTCATGGTAGTCACACAGCACTAGCATAGATAGTAATTGCTACAACAAAACAACATACCGTTGAAACCGACATTGAAGGGGCCGATATAAACATGGATGACATATCCTATCGTCGTTATGGACGGTATGTTTACTCAAGGGTTTGTATGGGATCCAACCGGCCGGGACCCCCCATTAAATCATCATAACCGATTTGTCGTTGTAACCGAAGTCGTTGTAATAATATCTGTCATTGCATCTAGGCGGTTTCTTTACTTTATTTTTCAACGACCTCACTGGCACAGTGGTGTAAACAGCCGACTGCTACGCTAGAGGTTCCGGGTTCGAATCCCGGCGGGGGCGGGACTTTGTGTTATTTGCAAGACGCATGTTTTCGTTTACCGGTCTTGGATGTTGTATTCTTATCTATTTAGAATATACCATATCGTTACTTAGTTCCTGTGACACAAGTGCTTACGATACTTACTGCAGTGTGATGTGATTATTATTATTATTATTTATGATTATTTGCGAGTACGTCCTCTGGTTCGAGCAATATATATATGGCGAACATAAAAAATGACAGATTTTTTTTTGACAGCTCAACGCAGCCGGCGTTTGGTTCACGGGGGTGGATTTCAACGTGGACGCTTTATATGAAGACCAGTCTAAAACCAACATGGCTTCCCATAGACTAAAGCTACTGATCAACAGCAGCCATTTTAAAGATATAGCCGTGGATGGAAGGTTTACTCAGGACAATCGCCAGATCACTTTTATAGGACAGGTGGGTTTTAGGCTAGTTTCTTTATATTGTGGTAAATTTTACTACTCAGAAAAGAATAAGGCGGTATAGTTTTTATTTAAAATTAACTTTTAAACATGTACCACCTTTGGACATAAACCAATTTTTTTGAAAATATTTACGACCCTAGTTCTTTCACGGTCAGTTATTGATATTAAATTATAAATCTTTAGTTAAAGTTATACAGTGTGTTACATTTCTTATTATTATACTTCGTTTTAACCCAGTTTTTCTTTCTTAATAATCTCCAGGAATACTTTTTATGTTTAAAAATTTCATGTTAACTATTTCTTCTTTATTTTCCAGGGAGAATACAACGAAAATAAATATAGATCTCTCATACGATATATTCTACTATCGGAACAGAACTTTACTACATACGTTGAGATAGACGTAGGTGAGAAATCATACAGCGTGAACCTGAACGCAGATCTTAATAACAACACTAATATTATGGTGGATTTGCATTTAGACCAGTAAGTTACCTTAAGTTTTTTTTTCCACACAAAAAATTTGCTATATTTCTTTGTCTATCTGTCATGTCATTAAAAAAATGGTAAGCAATGTTCAGGGCTCTTAATAGGTTCTGAACATTACCTAATTATTTTTGGTCATTTAAATACAAGTTTTATGACAAAGTTGCCCTTAGACTGAGACTTGCCATTGGCAGGTTTTTTCTGGGTACAAAAGCTTTGGAAAATTATCAAACCAATCAAAATAGCGCTTTTAACTTAGACTGACTATGGGTAATCATTAAAAAATTTGGTGTAATTTTTTTTCTTCCATATTTTAATGAATTCTTAAAAATATTTACAGACAACGCGACGTCCACATATCATACCAACGTTGGCTAACTGCGAAGCAAAAGCGACTATCCGCCGCTTTAAATTGGGATGCTAATCGCGATCCGTCACAGAAAGTCAGTATCGACATACAATTAGATCACAAAGGCACTTGGCATCATGGTGGACATGTAGCTTTGTATTATCCTGGAAGAATGGTCAATGGAGAGTTCGAGTTCTTATTAAGAGGTAACAATGTTTACTTTTGTGCAAAATTTTATTTCAAACAATGTCTGGTCCTTGGAGAGTTCGAGTTCTGATTGAGAGATTATACTTTTGATTGTATGTTTATGTCAAAAAGATCTTATTTGATAGGAAATAAGGTTCATTTTAAATTTGAATGTCAATATCTTTATTCTTGGAAGAATGGAATGTACAACTTCTTAATGAGAGGTAATAAGGTTTACTTTTGATTAGAATATTATGTCAAAATGGTTTCTGTGGCGTACCAGTATAGCTGGATCCGAGACAAATAACTGACAGATGTGATATGAAGTATTATTTACAAGAAGTTTCGTTCACTGATCTTTGATGTTATATTTTCTCTTTGTAATAAATGCCACATTGCTTTAGTACATATTATAATCCTGATTTAAAAGTTTACTACATTTGCATTATTATATGTAGACTTCTTATGTTTCTGTTACAGATTGGTTTTGCGAATGGCACGTTAGGATGGGTTGGTCAAACGAGGCTAAATTCCTATGGAAAGTAAAGATGTTTTCACAGGTGACCAACGAGACTGTATACGCTTTGCTCTCCAATATGCACACCCCTTTCTCTGGCTGGAGGGACACAAGCTTCAACGTCATGTAAGTCACTTTTGACAACATGTCATTGTAACGTCAAGTCTCTATGGCGCGGCGGTTTAAAATTTGGTTGCTACACAGAAAATTGCAGGATCAAATTCTGACAGGCGCAAAGTGTTATTTGCAAGTTGCATTGTTGCACTCGCTGGTCTTGGATGTATTATTCTTATTTATATATAGTTATTAGTCTTATAAAAGCATGGCTCTCTTCTTATAACTCTACGTCTCTAATGTTTCTTGCCGGTATCTTCCCTAACATAAATTTTCTGAACCGATGGTCGAGTAATTTTATAAGAAAAATTTAAATTCATTTGACGATTCCAAGTACTTTTTTATATGTTAACTTTGATTTCGATTTTATGACCATTTTAATGTGTAATTTTTTTCTAAGGTGGCGTTACCATGACAACTTACAAGCTTTGAACGGCAGCATGAACTGGCAAGAAGACTACCTCGCTTTCCATCTCTTAGCCGACTACATGTTTAAAACTAATGAGTTCTTTGGGGAAATCAGCGCGTTAGTTAACTCTAGTATACCAACGTTACCGAAGGCAGCTGCCGTCGCCAGACATAAGATGGTGTGGAAGAAAAATGCTGAGACTTTATTGAGATTCCAGGTACTGAACTTATTTAAAGATTTTTATAGTTATTTGGCTTAGTAACGATATATTCAAACTGAAAAGATGTACAAGAAAATTAACTTTTGTCGTCCATAGGATACAGCCACTTCTTGGCCAATGTCGAAATCCTTTTTTTTTTGTTTTATCGATTAAAAAATTGTATGTATTTAGAATTGTTTAGTAAATTGATTGATTGATTGAAGTTAAAATTGATTAAACAGTACATGCAAGAAACCTCAGCTTACAATGTGAACTATTTTTCCAGTACAACGAAGAAGGTTTGCTTATGATAAATTCTTCCTGGGCTATCGACAGAGGGCAAAAGGAAAACAACATCACAGGAAAAGTTACCTTGATCACACCATTCCCAGTAAGTTTGTTAATTAACACTGAATAGATGTAACTGTCAACATAATAATGATGAATAATGTTCTATAAGTAGTAGCTTTTAACGTCGATTTTACTTAACTGTAGTTGAGCCAGATCTATTTTTTACTGTCAGACGATTTTTTTAAAAAGGCGAAACTTATTTGAGTTTTGGTTGGTGATTTTGGTGAAATCCAAGAAATTTTAAAAAATAAATTGATTAAGCAAAACCACAGTTACAATCACAAAATATACTAGCACTAGGTAGGTAGTTGTACATATATATAGATGTACTTTTTGGGAAATACTACTATGATACAAATATTAAATACCGTTTTTTTTTTGTTTTTCTAGGGTTACAGGAAAGGATTTCTTAAGACAAAGTTCGTACTTGGCCATAAGAGAGACATAAATGGAGTCACGTTTTTGGATTTAGAAGAGAAAGTATTGAAGATTTATGTTAATGGTATGTTTGTTTTTACAACTAAATCGAATCTAATTTAAGAGACGGATGAAAAGTACTATTGGCATATTTTTTCGTCTAAATCCCCGGCGACACCTGAGATCCTGGTTTCGACTCTCAGCTCGGGCAGGTATTAGTGCGATAGATACAAGTATTTTCAGGAGTATTTCCTGTTTATTTAATAATTTGTTGATATATCATTTTTAAATAACACTGTATATATGTTAGCCTGTGGCTGAGTTTGGGACTAATGTTTGTTTGAATTGTCGCAAGATATTATTATTATTAAGTACTAGTTAACTGACTTGCCGCCACCTTCACAAACATTCTCCCCTTTTTTACCTCTTAAACCTTCCCTGTGTTATAGCTAACAAAGTAATAAGAGAATCATTCACATCGGTTCAGCCGTCTTCAATATTAAGTGAAACTAACGTACAGCAATTTATTTTTCAGAAGATTACAGAGTCGGCAAATCTCGTGTGATAGCATTTATACTACAAGCTTTTTACCTTTTCAGGGCACATGCGTCGTATAACTAACTGCATGTTAAACGTCAACGTGACAAGTCCGATGTCAGCTCAGTCTGTCATGACGGCTCGTATCGGATTCCTCGAAGCTGACAGACATTTAGTGGCTATGCTTGTGTCAAGTAAATCTACTATAGGTATGTAATATTAAATATCTAGGTGACAGCTTTAAATGTATAAGTATCGAAAGTATTTGAAAAGGGAAAGGGCTTAACCGCCAAGTGATACTTTAAGAAGTTATTTGTATACTTAAATCATAAATAACTAAATAGTTCAAGGATTAAAGGTAAAAAGTAATTTTGGTTATGGTGCTAACACCTTTCCACTTTTTTTTTGTAAAATAATCATTTTATTATTCTCCAATATAATCAAACATTTTTTTTTTAAATTAAATTTCTAAGATTTTTTTCACAATAAGCCACAACTCCTATCTATGCTGAGATCTTTTAATCATACAAACGTCGTTTTATTTATTAACCTTTGTATAGAGAATTGTTTTATGTTGTAGGTATTGAAATCCTACTAAAGTTGATATCGTTACAAGATTTCCACATATTCGGCCACCTTGCACTACCGATACAGTATTTGAATAGAGCTTTAGTCACCGCTAAAAGGGGTGCGGAAGAGGTAAATGCTAATTTATTTTTTCAACAACTTTTTTTTTCAACTTTTGAACGTGCTGGTAAGATTTAAAGAAACAAGTTATGAGTTTTTTTTTATCCAAGTATAAAAATGCTTTGTTTTATATATCACACGATGTATCTAGTCTTAATTTGAAATAATTTACTCTATTGATTATGAATTGTTATAAAGTAATTTTAATTATGTAACTTTTTTATTCTTAAGTTTGTTCGATTTTTTTTAATAAAAAAAATCATTCTCAGGTAGATTTCCGAGTAGGTTGGAGTAATATGGACTTTGGTTTCACGGGTATATGGCATTACCAGTCGCCGATCAACTTCGTATACGTGTACAAACTGTACACGCCATTGGAAGGCTTCGAAGAAAACGGTCTGGTACTCAAAAACGTCTACGGAAATGGCTTGGATACGGAACTATCAATAAGATTGTCTAAGCATAAGGTGAGATGTTGGTCATTTTATATGAAAGTTGTCAAATTTTCAGCACAAATGTGCGTTAATAATGCATAGCAGTTGGAGGATGTACGTTAATTGATTTTATTTCACAATGTAAGTTGAGACTGAAAGTTGTACCAACTAGGCTGCCATATTTTATATGTGGGGTGGGTTGCCGTAGTAAAAATATATCACCAATTTAAATCATTTTGGAATAAATAAACGTTTTCTTCGATAGTTATTAAAAATTACATTTATTTACATAATAAATAATCCCCTTTTGACATTTAAAAATTGTAACGTTAATCTAACTACATGTATAACTTAAATCTTTATTTCTTTTGACAGTTGGGCGCTGCGGTTTTACTAGTTGACAACGGCGAAGGTTTATTGGACGTCATGAGCCGCAAATTCCAGCACAATCCTACAGAATCGTCTAATGCCGCTGACGTATTCTTAGAGAACTTCCACACAACTGCCACTGTCATACTTGACACATTGTACTACCCTACTGTCACATTCCACGCGACGTTAATCAAGGTAAGCCTACACAAATACTAGACGACCCGCTTCAGAATCACTTGAGCAATTTGCATAACAACTTTCGTTCCCTATTATCCTACTTAGGAGTGAATTAAAAAATGTCTTATCTAATACTGACGTTATATGTAGCATATTTCAACCCAAGCCCTTCAGTCAGAGTTTTTCTGCATCACCACAACGCGTTGTCAGCGTTTTCATAAGAGCCATAACATAATTTAAAACGATGAGGATGTTTTACAGTAACCACAACGCGTTGTGAGACGTTTATTTTCGCTCAATGAGCGTTTCGGTCTTTAAGCGTTAGTTATATACCTGTGCTTAAATTAATAAATGATACACTTAATTTTTGTTTGCAGTTCGTGGGAATAGATGAAGAAGATATATTGGAAGTGAACGCGACGCTCCATTTACCTGAAAAACCACCCATCGTACTGACTGACGTTTTTATTTTAGAGGTACGTAACATACACTTACATATATATAATCCGATTTGCTTAACCGTTTGCTTTGCTAACTTTGTATAAAAATATACAGATTACAATATTATCTATAAAAACGAATATTTTGAAGATTGTTCATAAAAAAAGTAAGTAATAATAACTGGAAATAAAAGTATAATCCATTTGCTTTGCTGACTTTGTAACAAAAAATTAAACATTAAAAACAATTCATACAAATATTTTTAAGATGTCATGTTAAAAAAAGAGTAATTACAAAATTAGATACTATTAATATTATGTCAATTACAATATACATGTATATATATTTTCAGACGTACACAACATTTAGGAACACGTTAAATCTACGCACGCCATTCCAAGCGATAAAGGAATTGAAGAGTATATTCACAATCGACTTGGTGATAGGAGAGAAACATAACATATCTTCTATGATATTACTGTACAATGGAACGTATTGGCATGAGGTAAATTAGATTTGATTCTTCTTTCATTATGATAGGGTCTAATTTTCTTTAATAAGTGACTATTAATTGAACACTACATTCCAGATATCAACAAAAGTCTACTATGAACGTGACCTAGGAGAAGACGATGCGTACAACTCGCATATAGCAACACTGGGCATTATAACCCCGTTGGAAGTGTTACCAGCTTTAGAAGCGGCTGTCACAGCTAGACTCGAAGATAGTCTGTGGAAAATGTCGTGTGATATCGCCATGCCTTCCTTTACTATAAATGCTATAGGGCGACTTGAGGTAACTTTAAAAGTTAAAAACGTAGACTTTCTATATTTATATAATAAAGTAGAAAATCCACTGCTCTTAAAGCTATTACAATAATACTTATTACTAACCTTACAAACAACCGTGAACTTTTTATAAATCACATACCTACTGATGAAAAGGTTTAGTTACTTTAGTTTCTACTTTGTAGTTTCAAGAGTTCAACATCACTATCATTGTACTACAATATAATATACAAGGTAGTAAGAAATTATACGACTTCGTGTTTTGTCGTCTTAGTTCATTTTCCATAAAGTTTAATATTAATTTTGTCATGAGACGTCATTAAATGAATAAGATAACCGTGAACTTTTTATAAATCACATACCTACTGATGAAAAGGTTTAGTTACTTTAGTTTCTACTTTGTAGTTTCAAGAGTTCAACATCACTATCATTGTACTACAATATAATATACAAGGTAGTAAGAAATTATACGACTTCGTGTTTTGTCGTCTTAGTTCATTTTCCATAAAGTTTAATATTAATTCTGTCATGAGACGTCATTAAATAAATAAGATTATTGATATATCGGATAACAGCGTTCGGGAATCTTTGCAAAATACGAGAAAAATGAAGTCGCGTATTTCACTATGTCTATATATTTAATTTAGTAGATTATACTGTTTTACTAAAATGTAAAATTACCACTAGCCGTAATTTAATGTTGAGTCCCAGTGTGACAGGATGCGAATCTGTCGCCACTATCCGGGCACAATGAGGAACATGCTACCTACTCTTTACGGCACCCCGTGATTCGAACCCTAGACCCGTCGGGTCGGGTCGGTCCGTTAACCAAGCCACGTAACAAACCGAGCTACCACGATCTCAAAAATGAGATAAAATAACTAATTACTTATAAAAAATATTATTAAATTCCACCATCTATTTCAGTTGGACGATCCGTTCGTGGAAACATCTGGTAGTTTGAACCTCACGTCTGCCTACTTAGAAGATTACTTCATAAAGATAGAGTTTAAGAAGGATTTCTCTGAAGTTGAGAACTCTTTGGGCGGCGGAATACAGATACATCAAGGCGAACAGAATAACTACGTAAGATTTACAAAAATAAGAATAATAAAATAAAAAATCTAGTTTCCACCTGTGACTCAGTCACCGCCTTTGAGCCAAGTGTCATGTGACGGTATTTTTATTGCTGTCACGTTTGACACCAAGAAAAAAAAGAATGACACTTATCTTCAAAGATGTCCAAATGGCTGTTATCGTCCGCTTTGAGCTTAGAATATAGAAAACAGAAATGAAACGTGATCAGCGCCATCTACTTGATTTTTAAACAAGTACGTTCTGTAGTTCGTCTTTTGGTCATCCCGAAGGAACCTTTAAATTTCATCGACAATACTTTTATTTAATAATCGAGGTAGTAAATAAAATGTATGTATCAGACTATTTTTGCTTAATCATCAAAAGAAATATCCATACAATAAATATGAAATACCTTCACAAAATATTTAGTACCTAGGAATTACTTCATGTTTGATTTTAAATAACCTTTTTTTGGTATAGTTGTTCGCGGACGCAGTATGGCGCCCGCCCCCGGATCAATACATTAAGTTCAAATCCCGGTTCGAAATAGCAACAGTTTTCGAACCATCATCACTATCAGTACAGTACAGCAAGGAACGAGCTCAGAGGATATTCACTGCTGACTTCAGTACCGAAGAAAAGGTATTTTATTCAAATAGGAAGTAATACTGCTATGTGCTCGCGCCAGAGGGCAGCACTAGCCGAAACAGCAATTGTTACAATAAATAATATTTGACATTCTGCATCTTAGTAATCTCTTTACGTCTGCTTCGAGCTTTGCGAAATGTTCCCTATTATACATAGATGCACAGAATATAATTTCTGGATAACATATATTCAGAAAAAGAAAAGTTATCCCACAAATTAAAATACCATTATTAATGAAGTCAATTACACTAATCAAAATTAAACTAAACGTCGAAATTAAATAAAGAAATGTTTTTTTGAAATTTTGTAAATTATTGCACTATTCAATGGATTAAAAAAATTTTTAACAAATTGTTTCAGGTGTACAGCATACAAGCTGACCAAAGACCTACAGCTATCAGTGTTGCTATTAGCACCCCGCATAATGGATCGAGGTGAGTTCCCTAAAGAACTATCTGAGGGTACCTAAAATGACCGCTAAGCAATTCTTCTAATATTTTTTAGGAAATCAATTAATTGAAAACGGCAATTCGTTGTTCGCTTGTTTAAAAACACTGAGAATAAAATTAAGAAGCACATCATATTTAATTCCTCCAAAACGGCCATTATAGTTCTCAAGATTTAATCGTACTTAACAGAATTACTCTTACTATATAAATGTTTAATTAATATACTTTTAAAACCGACAGTAAATATATAAACAAACAAAAACTTTTACTTTGTTTTTCTTGAGTTTTTTATAAACTTTATGGAGTTATTTCATAACAAAAGATAATTAAGGCATTGCAAAAATCACAGAGGTTTGTACCTAATGCTTAATGTGTATTAATATGATATTAAACTGTTACATTGAACTATTTTAGATGAGTAGGTACATTATATATTAATTAAACTAAATTAATTAATTAAGTGAAGTTATGGAGATCGATAAAAAAGAAAAAAAAACTCAGATTTCCGTTCCGATCACTTTTAATGCAGTAAAAGTATGGCTATGTATATTCAAAAATATATAAACCTTTATTATAGAGCTGTCAAACTGATAACTGAGTTCGCTGAAGATGACATCAAGGGCTCTTTTATGACGGATCACTCGGAATACGTCATCACTGGCAAAGTTATCAACAGGGTACCGTTTGAGGTAAATTACATTTTTACACCCTTTGTGAGTGTTTTAAATTTGATTTTTATGTCTTTTTGTCTTTCTGTTTGTGGCATAGTACCTTATAGCTAGATGAGCCTTTTTTTTGCTTTGATTATTGAGGTTAAAACAGTTGGGATTGCAATTCGACCGTGTTTTTCCTTGTAGTTTAGTCCATATTAGGTCAGGTAGTAAATTCAATTAACAGGACTATCATAAATTAGTTACTCTACAGATTTTTCATCATAAAGATTTATACTATGTGATATTTCGCAGATATCTCTAACGTTAACTCCGAAAGGTCAAGGTGAACAAATCACGGTTCGTGTGAAATGTGACAACACTAATACGACGTACGGCCTCACAGCTCACGTGAAAGGACCCTTACAGATGACGATTAGAGCCAAAGCAGAAATGGATGTTAACTTCACGGATATATATTTTAAGGTACATCTATATAAAGAAAGTCTTAATAAAACAGGAAGTTATGTAAAAAATATGAGGAAATCATTTTTGACGCAAGATAAACCTGTATTTGGCAATCAAATTTAAAATGATACTGTTTTGAGTTGGTATCTGCCGACATTCGTAAACTTATATTAAATTTTCTCTCACCGTAGACTATAAGATGATTAGTTCCTAAACTTTTTCGAAAATAATTTAGTATTTCTTGCCTTTTTTCTCACCAACTTTTTATTTTTCGAGTTGTTTGAGGTCGAGTTAAGTATTTTTCTTAATTTTCTTTAACGATTCAAAGTACTTTAGTTTTTTTTACGTTGACTACATAATGTTTTGTTCTTTTATTTTTTTTCGTTAGGTTGACGTCCCTGAAGATAAAAGCAAAGAGGTATTCTTCAAGTCCCGCGTGGATATATATCCGGATCTCCGCAGAGTGTTGAGCGTTCAAGCCAATACGCCATTCAAACGTCTGAGCTACGTTAAAGGAAACACTGATTTCGTGTAAGTTATTTTGAGAGCAGACATGATTTTTGCGAGTCCTAACAACCTAGAACAGTGCGTTGAGTTTAAGCGTATAATATATTTTATATCTTTAATAATTTAAGGGTTTCTTAATGGAAATATTTTTTTTAATTGAAAAAAAGAGGTGATTTGATAGGAGGAGGTTAAAGAACTGTTCTAGTATAATTAATAAACATTTCATCATAAATAATAACAGTTCTAGATGCAATCGCGGTTGAGGCTTTTTTTAAACTATGTTTTTCAACTTAAAATTCAACTCTGGCTGAAAGAGATAAAACTATAATGATATTTTATCCAATAGGTATTTTATTTTGTGAATTATGTAATTAAGCTAATATTTTTGTTAAAGTTTCGCCCCAAAGACTGGATACCTATTGTGTAAATACGAACTTCCAGAAATGAAAGGAGACGGCGATTTGAAGTGGAGTTTCCTTATTAACGATCTATTTATTAAGGTAAGTTATATACATACATACACAAACAAGACATACATTCACATATTATTTTTACTTACATATAACTTTGGCATGCGTCTTATTACGATTGAATTTTCTGTTTTGCAAATATTGCAAATAACTATTTAGTCGGTTTGTTCGCCAATTTGTCATTGTTTAATTAAATTATCATATGAAATTATATTGGAAACATATTTCCCTTTTTAACTTAATTTTTAATTAATGTTTCCATAACGAAGTAAGCATTTTTATACTAGTGCATTATTTTCAAAGGCACTAGGAAAGCAGACGATGAAAGAAATAAAGAAAAGCGTTGACTTGGACATATACTTCGGTAATAGCATCGAACAAGACAGACTACCTGTCACCAAAGCAGGATTCAAAATGGACCTTGACAACATATGGCAGTGAGTGCATATTACAATATCTTATCGCCTATTAATTCTAGACGTAAAATGTATATACCTATAAATTCTCTTTTCTATTACAGAATTGGAACAAACGTGACCTTTGGCTTCATTTCACAATCCCGACTACATCTCGTTATAAACGCTATCCTACCGAAACCAAACGTAGACGTACATACGCTCTACATAGACTCTGTACTGGCAGACCAACACGATCCGACCAATACGCTCACAGCTAAATACAGCACTGATGTCACAAAGATTGTCACTAAAGCTACTGGGAAGGTTAGTTTAGTAAAACTCTTCACTCTTGGACTAAACACAAATAAAACCAGAAGATATAAGCCCATTACTATTTTGACATTTATATGTAGCGTGGTTTAGCCGACGTCTTATAATAAAGCGGTTTATTTTTAAGATGTAAAAAATTGGTCAAGTTGTGACTTGAACTTTAGGTACCTATTAAGGGTTCCGTGCCGTTACAAAAAAAGTAAACTCGATCTAAAAGTCACATTTCTTGAAAAAGCGGCGGACCAGATTTTTGTATAAATTTCAACTTCCCGCTGACAGCCACACGGATGGAGGAACAGTGAGGGCTTAGTATAGGCTTAGGGCGATGATCAAGTTTGTATTGGCTGTAAATTTGACATGTGGACACATATGTTTTGGTTTTCCTTTAAAAACATCCTACCAACTTATAATGGAACTCTTTTTTTTTGTGATATTAATAGTAATAAACCTTAACCTTTTTAGCTAATAATGCTACCAGAATCATTCGAGACAAATTCAACTATTACTTGGACATCGGCGTCTCAATACAAAAACGTAGACAATCTAATACTGTACCGATGGGATGTGAACGGGTCCAAACATATAGAGTATTCGCTCTTCACGCCTCTTTATGAGAATCTAGAAACCTTCACAGCTAAAGGAACATATCAGAAAGACTTCGTGCATTCCTATCATGTTGTTAAGTAAGTATTTGTGATGATAAGTAATCGAATTCATTTGACTGGTAGTGACACTTATAAATAGAAAATGTAAAATTGACTGTTGTAAAAGAAAATAGTCACTTACTAAAACTAGGGTTTGATACTACTTGAAAAGACATACTTTCGCCGATGTTGAGGGTTTATACGAGTTAAATAGTAAATCTGGTTAAATTGAAACCGAATCCCATTTAACGGTAACTTTCAATCGAAATCTTTTCTAAGATAAATTAGATGCTAAATCAAACTTCTTACCACATTTTAATCCATTTTTATTTACTACGTTCTTACAAAAAAATCATCTTCATTTTCTTCTCAGGGGAGTAATGCATCGTCCAGGTAAAACTCAGATCGGTGAGATTGACGTACGTTACGGAGGTTTCAAACATACGAACGGACATTTCAACGTCACAACGCCCTTCCAACGCCTGCCGTGGCTTAGATCCAAATTTGACGTAAGTCCACAATTCTAAATATAATTGTAGAGTGTTTCTATTTTCAGAACAGTGGCTACCTGAATTGTTGGATAATCTTTAGTTATATCAATGTTTTTTTTCTTTTTATAAAGAATTTAAATAAAAAGATAGATTAATACATATTATTAATCATTTTATATCTCAATTAAATTTTAAATATAATTTTATTTTAAAAGCAATTTAAATTTTTAAATAACCTCTTCTATCATTTTCAACATTAGACAGTAACAACTACTGGAATTTATTTATATTAATTTTACATCCTTAACAGATAAATAACCTGGATGAACAATCCGACAACAAAATAGATCTATTCTGGCCTAACAAAACAGCAACTGTCAATACTACCCACCGATACCAGAAACAAGAGAAAGGATTCACACAAAACGGAGTCATATCACTTTCGATTCCATTGAGCACTCAACACGTTGTCACTACTGACTATTACTATATACAAGGAGAGAAATCCAGCAATGGTAACGCAACAATTGATTTGGATCAAGACAGATTCGTTAAGGCATCCTTCAATCAGCTGCTTAGTAAGAGCGAAAGAGATTTAGACTTATCGACGACCGATATCGAAGTGGAAAACAAACACACACCTATTGGTGTTAAATACATACACGAATTTGATAAAACAGGGAATACGGTCAGTGAATTTAGTACTCAATATTTTAATAACGACACTTTAAATTAAATTTTCTCAATAAAAATCCATTTAAATAGGTAAGTAGGTATTATTTTTGACAAACATCTAAAATTTATAAACTTTTTATGCTTTGTTAGATTGGCTGAAAGAAAGCGCTTCTGAGCTGAAGTTTTTAGTTTGATTTTTATAGTTGATTTTTTTTTGTACCCAATAAACAAAGATTGAACTTTTACAATAAATTGACAGGACGTCAAACAAGCGAACGTATTCCACCTTTACAATGCGACCAAATTCAACGTTACCGGAAAAATGGATGTGTATACATTTGACACTGGCAAAAACGTCAACTTAACAGCTATCCATGGCGAGCGCACTTTGACATTTGAGAATACTTACGAAGCCGTTGACAAGGAACTAAAGCAAGGAAGCAAAGTCAAATGGGCAGAGGACGTTTGGATCAATTATGACGTACACGTCACTAATATGACAACAGTAAGTCACTTTATAGACGGTCATACTTCAAGTAGTCATTAATTAATGGGGAGTGAGGACTTTTGAAATTATTTTTATTGCAATTTAGTCCTTTTAAGATTTGAACTATTGAGTGTTAGGTAAATTTTAAACGAGCAGATTTTTACCCAAAAATTGGTCAAATTGACAGTCGTAGACTTAAAAAAAATTGAAACAACAGTCATTTTAATGACACTAGGTTCACATTAAGTTTGCAACCTGTATATATCAAAAATGCATCACGTCTTTTTCTAGGATGAAACAGAATCTCAACGCCTCATAATGAACGTGTGGTATCCGCAACGTTCTTTTAATTTAGTAGCGTTATACAACCTCAAAGACACTTTACTAGACGGCAAGGCAAATCTGTACTGGAATGTGAAGGATGAGAATAAAACGGCCGAATTGAAAGGGCGATGGGAAAACCCTCCGCAAAATGAAGGGAGCTTGCATAACGTTATTTTCTCGCTTGCTCACCCGTCTTTTAGAAAGGTGAGTTTTTAAAGGGTTTATAAGGCCACTAGCGCCCTTGTCAAACTTTTCTTTTTTTAATCATATGAATTCATTTTCAATATATTATCAGTGCGTTTTTTTTATTATGTGCTGTTTTAACCTTTTTTACTTATTTGTCATCTTTACTATTGTACAAAAATGTACAAAATATAAATAAAAAAAAACCTTTTTTCAAAATATTGCAACCTTCTACGCTGACTGATAACAAAATAACCTACAATTAAAACTTTCTATCCTTTCTTTCTAGGACGTTACACTAGAAGGCCAGTACAAGAGCACACCGCAAGTTATGTCAAACGTCACTGTCAAACTTCAATACTCTGACTATGAAAACGAGTACCTACAACTCGGTTCCATATTAACTGACAACTCAAACGGGCCAATACGAGATTACCAGTTCGCTTTAAAATGCACCCACCCCTCGACTAATTTGGATTTAGAAATGAAATCAGACATAAATATCCATAGTAGATGGTATTATTTCAACAATTTCTATAGGTTCCAGAAGTCTTTGTTTTATCAGAAATTAAGACATAACACAATGTTGGTCGATATGAATAAAAGCACTGTCAAATGGGAGGTGAGACATTTTTGTATGGATTGTTTTGAATCTCGTTGTTTTTAAATTTGTTTAATTTATTTACTTTTCCTTAAAAATCTGCAATTTTTTTTTCAATGGAGTTTACGTTGAACAAGTTTGTTTATCCATCGCAATCAAACTTCTATTAATATTATCAACAACAAAAAATCCATTTTGCAGCGTACAAATGAAACTTACTTCTACAAAGTGAACGGCACTTGGGACCTTACGTATCCTAACTACAAGATATTAACTTGGGTGAATCGACCAACAGGCAATGATACTGGAATAGCAACCTTATCACTGAAGGATAGGAGTCTTATTGCACATTATAATAGCTCTGATGGTATGTTTTTTTCTTTTTATGTTTAATTACTATGTATGATTTAAATTCTACTATTTATTTATAAGGTTTAATCAACTTTTTATTAAATACAAATACTTTTATTGTGTACGAGAAACGCATAGAAAATATACATAAAAAATTAACTAAAAACATGAAGGTGGCCTTTTTGCCTGGAAACGATTTCATCCAGATAAGCGTTTATAAAACAGAAAACTAAGGTTTACGTAACTTCTTCTATACTATTTTTTAATATTTTAGAAAGGAAACTACTATTATTATTAGTAGAGCTTTATATCATTATTTTTCTTTCCAGATATATCATTCCACTTGATAGGTATGATAGTCGACACTAGATCGGCAAAACTAAACGCGTGGAGGAACTATGATGACGTCACAACGGTAGACCTGGCGTCTTATATACGATTAAACCACTCCAGACTGTTGACTAGCTCTCTAGTATGGAGACCTATGATCTTTAGCGAGTTACGCTCTCAGGCTGTGTACGCGCTAAGGCATTTATACAGCCAAGTTAACGAAACTTTAGTCATAATAAAAGAAGTCCCTATGGAAGCACATTTAGCTCTGAGAAGCATATGGACGGACGCTAAACCGAGAATCAGAGACTTTTTAGACGACCTAAACGACTTGCACGTGATAAGAGACGACTTGGACGAGTTCGAGAGGTTTTTGAACCAATCCTACGACCAAAACGACTTCTATGTTAAAGATATTGTCGAATTTACGTATTATGTGCTAGATGAGATGGCTATACGTAACCATTTGGAGAGTTTACCTGGCATTGTGAACGATATGTGGGGTATGATGGGGAATACCAGCCAATCCATCAAACAGAGTTTGACATACGTGGTCGATACCATAAAGATGGCTTACGGTACTTTCTTGGAATCCATAAATAAGGCTCTAGAAGCGGATTTCACAGAACTAGTCTCTAATAAGCTAGAATCTATGATAATGCAGTATGATAACTTTGTAAGGGATTTGCATATGAAATTGTTGGAATACTGGGAGTCTACGTGGGTGAATGCGACAACTAGAATGTCTAACTACTGGCATGAATTGCTTAAGTCTATGGAACCGTTGTTCTTCAAGATAGTACATTACACGGAGTCGTTCGTTTTTACTCTATGGAGAGGAGTTATGGATTTCTTTTACAACAGAACGCAAGAACTGACTGATTCTCCTTACTTCAACTATGTTTCTACTTTTGGACATGAAATGGATCGGTAAGATATTCAAACATATTTAACTCTATTCAGTTTTTTAAAGGAGGTATTAATATGCTTTTTGAGTGATTGGGTTGTTTTTAAGCCATGGATACTTGTCCTTTTAGTATTCAAAATCAAAGTCAAAATATTTTTATAATTTAGAATAGACCTAAAATAAGTACTTTTAAATCATCATCTTTTTATTCTATCACCACCATTCTAAGCCTTGGTAACTAATTGTCTTGGGGAAGCTCTTTTATTATATACCAATTTTAACATTGCCATTCTTTTTATTCGAAAATGTTAACCGTCATCGTCGACGGTGTGATACACCCGGTATTACTAGCCCACTGTCATCTTATCATAGATAACTAATGTTATCTTTAATTCCATCAACAAAATTTCCATAAATTAATTAATTAATATTTTACAGTGTCTACAAAGACTTAATAAATTATGACGTCATAACGAACATAAAGAAGTACAGTAAAAAGTTATGGAACGTTGTTTGGTCGAAGATTGAAAAGTATATTCCGTTTAAGGATGAAATAGCACAACTATACGCAGAGTTCAGAAACGCTTGGGAGACGTTTATGAAGACTCCACAGGTTGTTTACGTGAAGGAAAAGGTAAGATTATACTTATAGGTATAATATAAAGGTTTTGGGATCTTAATCTTGTTAAATGTACTAACATTTAATCAGATTAAGACAGTCCTCTCTAATACCTCTAAGAGAAGTTTAGAACTGGTTAAAAATCACAAAAATTGGGTTTAAACTTTTTTTTCTTTTTCGGATCTTATTTCCAACAGCGAATATGATGTTTCGTTAATGTTTAACTATTATATAACCGTTAACTTTAAATATGTGTTTATGATTATTGAATATGAGTACTATAAGGCATACATACGACTACTTACTTAAAAATTTCAGTACCAAGAAGCGTACGTCCGCCTCAAATGGTGGTACGACTACTTCATGATAGGCGAAGCGTGCGAGAAAGTATGGAACATAGCATACGCTAAGATTACTGACTACGCGAAAACAGCATTGCAGTATGAGGAACTGTAAGTATTTTACAGTGATCTTTGTTCAGTCCTATTTCTTCTAATTATTATTGTTGCGGGTCCCGCTGTCGCCGGCATGTCACGTAGCCTGTACTTCATTGCACAGCTACATACTATAGGAATATAACTCCCTCCCCGCAGTTTTTTTCCCCAGGTATCAAAATATTATATGAGACCATGCCTATATAAAAATGCAAAAACTGTCTTTAACTAACTTCCAACTCACACAGACACAGAATGACGAATGAAACGAAGACTTTTATATTCGACTCCTGAAGAAGCGAGATCCTTCTAGACTAGAACACAATCTTTACCCTTATACAAACAAAGTTGTTTTTCCATTGGCACCGAACGCCAAAAACACCTTCTTATTCGAACCGCGAACGAGCGTGGTCGTTCTAGAACAGAAGCTTATAGTATTAGAACTTTTACTATAAATCCTGTACCTTATCAATATACAAATAAAGTTGTTTCTTCTCAGACACCGAACACCAAAGACCAACTTCATATTCGACCCGCGAAGGGGCGAGATCCTTCTAGAACAAAAACTTCCCATGTCTTGGCACGCGTTTAACAGAACGCCAGACTTCTCGGAGATCAGCGAGTATAGGACTGTTAGGGACTTTATGGACCAATGGTTGACCACTAATAAGAGTGTATGGTCATACTACTACGAAGTGAGGCCATATTTGGATGTTAATAACGTGTTGCCGCCGTTTGCTGGTAAATATTTTTTTTCTTCGTTTATTCTAAATCATGTGGAAGCTATGGACGAATTATGACGTGTTAGTTTTGTGTTCAGCTCTAGCTTTATGATCAGTCTCCCTTAAAAAATAAATTAATAGCAAAAATCATGATTGACTGATCGACCATTTCATTAAGCTATAATCTCTCATAGAAGCTTGTTAAATCTGTATTTTATAAAAAAAAAAAAGACAAATGAAACGATGAGATTTACTGTTAACATTAAAATCAGTCAAATTAATCTTTAGACATGGCAGTGCAATTAAGTCTCAACATCAAACATTAAATTCTAAATTTTAAAATTTTAAAATTTTTAGGTATGGCAATGATGACCGGGCAAGGTTCGCTGGTAACATTCGACAAGCGAGTATTCACGATATCAGAGATAGGCACATTCCTTTTGACAAAGGACTACAGGCAAAACAACTTTACAGTGCTTATGGAAAGCAACGACCAAGGCAGATACAATCTTGTCGTATTGTCTAAAAATAATTTGATACACGTTGACTTGTATAAAGAGGTTTGTTATTTGAACTTTTTACAGAGACTAGCTTTTTAAGCTTGCAATTCGTCCGCATAGAATTTAAATTCATAGAATTTTGCTTTTTGAATCTGCTTCTTGTGTTACAAAAACATATTAAAACGGAATGGATGATTGCGAGAACCGGATTTTTTTTATGCAAAAAAAAATTATATTAATCTAACATGTTTAGGTTTTTTTGCGAACTTTTTACTAACCGCATATTTCGAACTTTTTGCGAGCTTTAATTTGCTGTTAAGCTTTGCCCGACCTTAATTATTGTTATTATTGGTTTTCAAAAGAATTAGGTACTAAAAGTATATTTATTTCCAGCAAGTGTCAACGGGAGAGTCGACCCCGTTGACGTTGCCGGCCATTATAGAGGATTTGACAATCGACAGACAATCTGACGTCATCACTTTAGCCGGAGAGAATGGTATCAACATACAGTGCAATCTCATGTTCAAAACATGCAAAATTTTAATCACTGGTATGTTATTTTGATCTCTATTTTGAAGCAATAAAGTTCAATTCAAGGTTAAGAAAAGAAGTAAATACAGACAAAATACAGACATTGAATAAATATATAAACTTTGGTTGTTGATAGTGTTGTAAAATTCCTTGACACCGCAAATTATTTGATTGATTCCTATTAACTGCCAAAATTTTGTTTCTGAATTTTATTGTTTAAAATTGTTGTCTTGTATTTTTTTGATAAGTTATGCTTTTTTATTTCTTTCACCCCTGGAAGCTATCGCTTAGTCATTAGACCGCCCTACGGTCACCAAATCGACCGAAACTCTATCTCATCATTGAATTTTGAATTCATATTTTTGGTAATTACAATCCGTCAGTGATCAAGTCATTCGTTTATTTTTATTTTATTTTTGGCACTAATTTTTTTTAAACCAAAGGTGTTGTATGATTTTAACCTGACTCTAAATCAATTTTACTGTTTTTTTATTACTATTAGAATTAGGCTAGCCTTGTGGTCAATATTTAATTCCTTTTTTTTCATAAAGGTTGGTACTACGCAAGCCTTGGCGGTTTACTCGGTACATACAACAACGAGCAGTACGATGACTTGCAATTATCCAACACCACCTACACAGATTGCATACAAGATCTAGGACATAGTTGGAACATAGACACCAGCGACAAACCGCCCATAGAGAATCACGAGATAAAGAACGATACTCAGTGTGAAAAGTTCTTCCAGAATAAAGTTTCGCCTCTACATCCTTGTTTTGCAGCTGTAAGTATGATAGTCATTATAGTTTAATTTTTAAACACTAAAAAGTAGATCTACTTGCACGATCGTCTGCTTTGGTCCTTTCTATTTCTGTCATGAAGCACTTGACCCTCAATTAGAGTGCTTTTTAACCATGCATTTTTATTTTACCTAAAAACTCTTTTTAAACACAATGCCCTATAATAAGTATCTAATATTTTATTATTTCTAATTATACAGATAAACGCAGCCCCGTTCCTATTAGAGTGTCAATCCGGAGTTGATGCGTGTGCATTGGCCAGCTCTTATCTGGAATTATGCTCGCAGCAGCACATACCGACACACATACCCGACCATTGCGTACAGTAAGTTACACAAACATACATATAACACCACCCCTTTATTTTACTCAGCACTCTCAGCTTTACTCGAGAAATTTTCAGCTATCATCAGCAGCGCCATCTATCGGGTCCAAAACTTAATTTAAGCTTTAACTTTACACATCCCAAAATCTTTGATAACATTCAGAAATCGGCTGATAGCTTCGAAATTGGCGCGTACGAAGACAGTGACATGCCGTAAAATCTAGATAAACAATACATAATAAATTATATACAAATTCAATCGTATAAATATATTACTTACCTCATAATATACAGAACCTAATATGAACAGATGTATATCATTAAATTAACATGTACATAAGAAAATTATGTAAACTCATAATTAGCCTATTTCCTCTGAATTATCCCGCTATTTTTAATTTTTAGGGGAAAAAGGCGAATAACCTTATGCTTAGTTGTTTTAATTTTATGTCTATGGTTATTAATAAATAAATATACAGTCTAAACTCATATTTCCCTTGACAGATGCACAAGCCCTCAAGGCGACATAGTAGAGGAAGGATCGTTTATAACGTTACAGAATATACCGAGCTCAACCGACGTAGTGTTTGTGGTTGAGGCGCAATTCTGTAACAACAACCTGAGGAAAACCAACAATTTGGACTTGTTCATAGAAGCTTTCGATACTAAGTTGCAGGCTTCAGGGCTTAATGATAACAGGTAATTTAGAAAATATATTAGGTTGGTTGCCTGAAGGAAATCGGTTATAGTGATAAATGTAAATAATGATGATATTTTTTAATTTGGTTGTCATGAAGAATTTGCCTGTAGTGATAATGATCCTATGAACTGAATTATCAGATCAAAGAATAAAAATGCATTATAAATAATTAATATTATTAAACCGTTTTAAATACTATCTATACCAAAGTTAACACGAACCAATTTGAACCTTAATTTTTGGTCGATAAGTTAAAATTTCCAATAACACTTTGTTCCAGATACGCCATTGTAGGCTTTGGCGGGCGCGGCGTGTACAAGCAACCACGTGCTTTGTACGTCAATAACAAAGTGTTCACTAACGCTATGGACATCGCACAGCATTTCGACCACTTCTTCATTGGTAAGCAATTTTTTAATACAATAATAATATTATGACAATTCACACATATTGCCACCGTTTCAATTAAAACCAATAAAGCTTGTAATAGGTTAAAACCAAATAAATTTTCTGGACGAGCATGCACCTTCGGCCACATCGTTGCTTATCAGCAGAGATTGTGACGACATGCTGGCCTATGATCTTATATAAAACAGACAAAACTATTTTGAGATATGACTATGTTTTTAATTTAATTAAAATAAAGTCTTAACTGTAGTGAAATAAGCAAAAAAAAAAAAATTTAAGTGAATCTCCACATCTCATCTAAATCTACTCACCGAACTAAAAAAGTCAACACCTTTTTTCAAAACATTTCTTCTATAGAACTCAAGCATAACATTTGGACATAATTTCCTTTATTCCAGAAAAAGCAGACCTTGTCCGTTCTAACAAGACAGTAAAAGCGGATATGTTTAGCGCTCTGAGCTTTGCCACAAGACTTCCATACAGAGCTGGTGTACCGAAAACATTAATACTTCTCCCTTGTACCAAATGCAGTTCCAGCCATATGAGCGTAAGTTATATATCGAGATTTTAATGCACACATTCAGACCTACACGATATGCCATTTAAAATAAGTTAACCCAGACACAATAAGAATAACCATTTCGATCATTACATATTTAAAAAAATGCATCAAAATCGGCCCATCCGTTTGGAAGCTACAGAGATACACAGGTCAAACATAGGACACCCCTCGTTTGGCTGCGAGGGTAAACAAAATTAAAAAGATAATAAGTTTCGTTCTATTGAAAAATAAAATTAAGATATAATAACGAAAATTATAAAAATACAGTTTAGTTTATATAATGTTAGTCAAATGCTTGGCATCATATTTTCATATTTTTTCAGTTGGATTACCCTACCATTCATCACAACTTGATGGAGAATTCCGTAACACTGCATATTCTGATGAACGACGAGTTTATGCTGTCGAAGAAAAGATTCGCCAAGTACTTGTTTGGTAAGCCAAGAACTTATGAAAATTTGCTATTTGTGTTTAGAAATACCAATATTCAAATATAAAAAAGTGAATTATCATGTAATTTTAAGAAAAAAATACTAATTTTCTTTTCCTGGAACTGTAAAGTATATTTGTGTGTGACATTGTTTTTAAGTTTGTCTGTGTGTATGTCAATTTGTTTACTTCTTAGGCGTGGACAACAACTTGGCGTATACGAACAAAGATTACGAGCGACTGGTGGGTGATGCCGCATTAAGAAGACAGGTCAAACTGCCCAAAGACAAACTGGGGCTCTGTACGTCATTAGCTATGGAAACTAATGGTAATATGTAAAATTGATTATCATATCTATTTAATTACGTATGTTCTTAATCCCTATCGTAAATATAATTTGTAATTCTATTACCTTACCATTTTTAATTGAATTACAGAAATTCAAATACAAAACATTGTTTGATAAAATGTTCACAGTAGTAACTTTTAAGATCAATTCAAACATGTGATACTGGATAATATGCTTACTTCTTTGTTACAATTAATAAATGCATGCAACTGAGGCTGAAGAGTAGATTAAAAAGTAATACTTTTTGGCACGTATATTTTCCTGGGCGTGTACATATCGCTCGAATCGGGATACGCACTGACAAGCGCGCTACTTTTCGCAGTTTAAACAGCTGATAGCGCTTACAAGGGTTTATTCAAGGATTTTTATTCTCATCGTGTAGACACGCTACCAAATACTAGTGCCGAAAATACTGTAGTCTGAAAGCGCTCATTTTGTAATCGAGTAGGTAGTAGTATGAACTTGTATAAACATAAAGGAGTATTGTGTTATCTCAGGTAAATCGGAATATATGAATGTTAGTTTAATGGCATTATTGTATATCAGGTACTATACTAACGCGTGCGAAGCTGCAAGGCGAGCGTGGTTTAGCGCGGCGCTTGTCATCAGTAGCGGGTGCGCGTGTCGCATTGTCAGCGCGTCCTTGCGGCGCCAGGCGCTGCGAATGTAGGCGGGCTGCCTTGCATTGTCCTTCGTGTGCTGATAGCTATGCAGGGGTGAGTGTTTACAACATTATAAGCAAAAAAGATGGAAAGTGATAGCTTTGGTAATGCAATGCTAAGGAATCCCGAAATCCAAGGTCAAGGATCGTTTCACATTAGGTACATATGTCATGCGTAACTGATAGTGAAATTCAGATAATCTCTACAATGCAAATTTTCTTTTTCAGATGGAAATGTCATTCTGGAATTCTGAAGATATTGACGATTTGATCGACATGGCCATGGATCCGCCCTCCCTACCTTCACTAAGATAGCTTTAGCAAAACCCCATGTTTTAGGAGCAAATATTAAAATCGAATTAATTAACTCTGTAAATAAATAAATAGAAACAAGATAACATGTGTATAGTTATTAAGTACGTCATGACAATTTGAAATAAATTATTTTGATTGTAATTGGTTTATCATTAACTGATAAAACTTTTTGATCTTACACTTTAAGTTTTGTTAGTTTAATAGTATTTTTTTAGACCCGACATCAGCCCTAACAAATATAAAACAGATGAATACAGAAAACAATCTTTAATTTTCAGTATCTAAAACAAACACTATAGTAAACAAATCTAATATTTATTTTCAGTCTCAAAAAAACAAGTATCTTTTCTATTGCATAAAATATTAAACTTAAAACTTTACTTATGCATTTTGAATGCTAACACTACTCCAAAAACAACCAAAACTACAGCTGATGCTTTGTAAAGGAGATTGCATATCACTTGATTTTGGCCACCAACGGAATTGACAATGAGATTATTCATCAGGAATACTTGGTTACTCTCCTCAATTAGGGCATCTTTCATTTCATCACTCAAGTTGTCAGCTGTTTTATTCATTGCTGCTCGGAAGTCATTTTTCAGCTTTGGGATATCAACCTCTGAGAAATCAGTCACTTTATCCGTGTATGAATCTTCTGCTGTCTTTTCTGTAAAAAATTGTACTTATTTATTTAAAAATAATAAATTAAAAAAAGAAACTAATAAATACTTTTATATTATATTAAGTGTTAAATGAATATGACTTCAAATGTCAGTAACCAAAACAAACAATCTATTGCAGGAATCAAACATGAAATCTCTATGGCTGGAGAGGTGTAGAAACGAAACCATTCATATTTAATGTTGTTCAGAAATAAAAAAGAAAACAATGCCTTGGACCTTGATTTAATAAAACTGAAAAGCATCAAATATGTCTAATGATTTTGTTTCTAAACAAATGAAGAATTTAGAAGGAATATAATTGCAAAAATAATGCAGGAAATGAAATGCAGGAAACTATCTTACTTTCCCCAAACATCTTCCTTTTCTTTGACAATATTTGTCCACCACTAAGCAGTCCAAGGTACAAGTGGTAAACATAAGCCATCAGGAGTTGTGGGTTCTCTTTCTCCAAGGATTGGAGGTGTTCTAGATAGTTTTCCAAAGCCATTGACTTCGGACAACTCTGCCAGTCCTCACCAAGGTAGTGTTTCAAATCTTCTTCAAATGCATTTTTCCTATGTGAAAACTTGTATTATTTTATTTGCCTATTCTAATAATAGTATTGAAAAATTTGATAGGTATTTAGTAATTGTATAATAGTCAGTACACTATGAATAATATGCATTTTTTTTTTCAAACTACAGGACAATCTTGATCATAGTTCGGCTTAGCCTTAATTAAAAGATTAAAAATCTGCAAGAGAGAACATGAGATGATAATAAATAGTAAATGTTACTATGAAATAAAACTTTATATTACTTTTGTCTTACAAAATGAATGAAAATGTTAGTCAAAAAAAATGTATCGAAGCATGACTTCGCAAATCACCTACCGGTATAGTATTTTGTTGACAAACAATGAATTATATTCCGGCATATTTAACCGCTCTTGTGCATCCTCCAAAAACTTAAAGATATGGTAGAATACGAACAATCCACCTCCCCATACTGCTTCATCGCGTAGGGCTAGAAAATTTGAACATTAACTTAATTTTAACCAACAAACAAAAACAATGTAAAACAAAAGATATTCCTACTTACAGATAGCAAACTTTGCATTCACCAGGGCATCGCTCACGGAGTGTATTTTACGTGTGGCTTTTCTCATACGCGTAGTAAACAAATCACTACTTTCAGACATCTTGTAGATTAGTTTTAGGTTCCAAAATACATACAGCAATCAGCTGATCGATAGAGATGAAACAGGTACGAATGGTGTGAGATGTGTTTGAATGAATTTGAAAATTTTGACGTTTGGTTTAATTCTTCTTTTTTGTCGGGAAAGGCAAAAAGCCCATACAGCATAAGTTTTACGTGTTTAATTTTTCTTCTTTCTTAATTGTTTTATGGTAACATGCTTGTAATGTTACTGTAGGCTTTATTGAGTTACTTGGGAGATGGCAAAAAGAGCAGTCAAATCGTCTTTGAGCCAAGTGTAACTTTGAGCATTTTGACAGTGTAAAGAAATATTTAGTATCAAGCTTTAGTGAGGGATGAAATAATGATGTGAAATGAAAAATGGAAAGATGAAAATGATAGATGGAATGCTGAATCCTCCTACAGTAACTTACTAGTTCTGGTAATGTAGGCTTTTTAGAATAATTTGGGATATGACATAAAGTGCAGCCCAATCGACGTATTTCACGTTCTCCACACTTGTACAGCACTACATATATCCACTGGATAAAACGCTAGCATTTTACACATAAATATCTTCTGATATACAAAGAAAGACAATAAAAATAGTGATCTTCATCCCTTGGAAAAAGGAAGAGCGGTTGCCATAATGATGGAAAAAAAACGTATCAGAGCTGAGACTCATTCATTCACTCAATCTTAATAGAAATTCAATTGGTTTAAATTGTTTCCGGCCGGCCCAATCACAAATAATTTGTTTTAATTGCATTTATTTAACTATATTCTAGATCTAGCACACACTGACGCAAGTGCTTTTTATCAATATCGGTGTTTTATCCGCATGTAAAAACGATGGCAGAATCAAGAAAAATTAAGGTAGGTAAATTAATTAAATGCATCTTTATTAAATATATTTTATTTTCAAAATGGTTACAAATGTATCTTCAAAAAGTATTTTGTTTGTATTAAGAAAATCTTGTCCAAATTAATCAAATTTAATAAATACTGTATTAAATGAGAAGGTTACTTTGTTGTTTACATATTGATAAGAGTTATCAGTTTGACAGTTGCGAAATTATCTAACCTCTCTATAATCATCGTGAACTGTAAATTAAATCTTGCGAAATAACAATGGCCTACGATCTCAAACAAGAAGACGAAGTGAAGGATTACATAGAAAACCTTGGGATCGAATATCGTTTTGGTTGTTACAAAGAAAAAAAACCGGAAGTGTGCCATCTCTTAGGCGACTATTTGGAAGCTATAAAAAAGGACTTCGACAAGGCCGCTAAAGTGTTTAAGTCGAACTGCTTGGATTATGGGTTTGGGAAATCTTGCCTTAAGTATGGGAATTATACTTTGATTGGTCGTGGGAAGGAAAAAGGTGACACAGATGAAGCCCTAACCTACTTTGAGAAGGGATGTGAGTTTGGTGAAGCAGGCGCCTGCCTGCATGCTGGCATGTTACTAACAGCCACAGGTCCAAACCAGACCATCAAAAGGGATGTTCCAAAAGGTAAATTGTTTTAATATTGTTTTTTGTCAATTACATAATGATTACAAGCTTTGGTTTGTTTTGGGAACACTAAAGTTTTGCTTTTGATCAAGTTTACATATTATCAGACTTATTGCATATGTTTTTGCATTTGAAACATGAATAGAAAATTGTAAACAAACAGCTGGTGTATATTTTTATTGTTTACTAAGACCTTAAATTAAATAGTTTTTAACTTGTTGATTCTTCTTCATGTAATGCTTTTGTAGTAAATGCAGTAATAAATAACAAACAAGCACTTAAAAATATATATTTGGTCTTAGGATACAACTACCTCAAGAAAAGCTGTGATGGTAATGATGAAATGGCATGCCACTATCTCTCTGGTATGTACATGACTGGTGTGCCGAAGAATGTAGCCGACTTCAATCCACACAGGCCTGAGAAGAACAAAAACATTGACTTCCTAATCAAACCGGACATGAAGCAAGCATTCCAATTCGCCAAAAAAGGATGTGAACTCGGAAATATTTATGCTTGTGCTAATGTGAGTCTTATGTACAAGAAAGGAGATGGAGTTGAAAAGAATGAGGAAGAGTCAAAACGGTTCTTTGACTTAGCCAAAGCGTTACAGCATGCTCATGAAACTACAAAAGAACTGAAATTCCAACAGGGGCTGGATGAAAAAAAGTAAAATTAACAAGTAAAGAATATTCTACAGGAATCCTCAGACAAACTTGTCTGGTTTTAAATGTAATAATGTTGATCTAATTGTAAATAAAATTATAACATGGCAGAAATAGTTTGTTATGATTCTTGAAACCCTATATAAAATTTACTTTTGATATCAAAGTATGCATTTTAAGAAACAAGATAGCATTTTAGTTTTATGGCATTAATAAACAAAGCAAACAAGCAATGCACATAGTTGTAAATAGAATAAGAAGTAAAGTAGGTAGAATCTGATTATACCTCTAAAACTTATTATAATATGTTCTGTTTGTAATAGATGTGTTTTAATGAATAAAGTAGATGTATAATTAACAAGATAAATTCTTATTTAAACTGCCCTTTAAGCGACCTGCCATCTTATGGCAAACAAATAAAAATATGATGTGTTACTGCTTTTCCATGACAGGATGTGCTACTGAGCCAAACATTACACCAATATATGTTTTATTTATTTATTTACTTACAACTAAAACATTACAACATAAGAGATATCTAATGGCCATCACACTAGGCTTACGCCTGTGTTGTATAAAAATAAAAAAAAATGAACATTTGTAAAACCAGATTCGTAATTTGACCTGTCAAACTTTTAAAATAGTTAATGAGTTAATTTTGAGATCAATTATACTGCAAAGCTTAGTAATAATTTCTCCTTTCCTTTTTCCTTTTCTTTCTTCCTGCATATTCCTTCATTGAATGTGTTAATTATTTACGATTTGTCACCCATAGGTATATTATCTCTCGATCAACCAATTCATTGTTTTATGTTACCGATTCTACTAATAGATCGGTATAATCGGCGGCTCCGGTTTCGATGATCCGACGTTGTTTGAAGACCAGATGGAGCATGAGGTGATGACGCCGTTTGGGAGACCATCCGATATCCTCATAGAAGGGAAGATTAAGGGAGTGCCGTGCGTCCTGCTCGCCCGACATGGCAGGAAACATCAGTATCAACCTAGGTAGGATTACATACATAATACGTAGTTCTTTTTAACCTCATGAGCAAACAAGCTGATGATTCACCCGATGACTGATTACCACCCGCCGCCTATTGACACAACGATGCCTTATGACGCTAAGGGCACCACCAATGCGTAGCCCACGTAGAGGTAAAAAAATCCGGTGAATGGAGTTAGTTAAAGCTAAAACAGTATGTAAGAAGCAAGACCAAGCAAAAAATGTCGGAAAGATCACGTTTCATTCATAAATCACACATCAAAAATAAGTATAAATAGGTACAATTTGTAACTGTTTTTTAAATCAGATTAGTCGTTTTGAAGGTTATTTATCTGTTAGTATTGTATCTACCTTAAGAAATATATTACCAAAAATATGTGGCTTTAAATAGAGTCGAACTTTACCCTTTTTATTGTAAATTAACTAATTAACTTAGGTGTTTAGTAGAGCTGAAGGAATACCATACTGACTACGAAATTGGCACTAGGTTAGCGGGTTCGAACCCATTAGGACATGAACAATTCAAATTTAAGTAATTCATATAATTTTCTCAAAATGACCAAATAATTTAGAAATACAAACTAAGTAAATTAAAAGGTAGGAGTAGGTATACTAAGTCAACGACCGTCAGCTATTGAGATCATATGTTGAGTTTTAATCTTGTACCACCAGTGTAGTTTATAATCACTCAAGGAATGCAGGCGAGCTCATACAATAACAGGAACACAATACTTCAGATATTTTCCTAATATTACTTTATTTATCTCTACTATAGCGATGTGAACTACCGCGCTAATATATGGGCGTTGAAGACGATGGGCTGCACACACGTGCTCGCTACTACTGCCACTGGCTCGCTAGTCGAGGAATACAAACCAGGGGACTTAGTGATACTGGACGATTTTATTGATAGGTGAGATTTTTAAACGACTGCCTGGAAGCGTATTTTAATTTTATTTATTTATTTAATAAATCCACAGGACACACATCAGACACAGAAAATAACATATAATTAAAAGCCTAAGGTACACATGTGTTTCCCAATTAAGAACTTATACAACATTTACAAAGCTACATAGTTGAACTAAAATTAGTTTATAAAATAAAATGTTTTTGTTTTAATTTTTTTAGCGCTTAGGTGGTCAGCATAATCAAGGGGCGTCAACCACATCTTAGAAACAAGCCACTTTTAAAGTGGTCTATACGTACGTTCCTTCTATCCGCATCCGATGTGCACAATGCAAGTAATGCATCTAAATCCAAAACGTCGTATTTCCGTACTTGCTCGATACAGTTTTTCTTGTTTTTTTCTAAGAACATGGAACCGCAAGTGCACGTTCTTCGATAGTACTGAAGGCGGGCCGCGTGGCGTGTGCCACCTACCAATGAAGCCCGCGTTCTGCGAGCGAACACGCCGCGCGATGTACACTGCCGCTACAACACGCAGGTACAGCTGCCACGAGAGAGGCACGGCCGTCGTTATACAGGGACCTAGGTGAGTGCATCGATATCAAATCAAACGTGATACTGGTATAATGGTATTATACACTATCACATCCATCCCACACTCACAACCATCATTATTTTTCACAGTCGGGGTACGAAAACTTGACATTTAGTGTGTCTACCATGGGTTGTACCTTCGAATCCCGCTTGCGATTCCAGTTACAAGTTTGTATGAATCTTTGTAAATCGGCTCTAACGGATTTATGAGGAATTAAGATTCTTAAACTATGCTATCTGACTTGTAGAAAATATTCCGTATTCATGGTACACACAGGTGCTTTATGTCAATTTATTAAAGAAAATATATTAAAGAATTATATATATTAAAGAAAATATAATTTTCTTTGAAAATTCCAACTTTTCAAACTTTTTTTATTAAAAAATCTTATGATACAAGTAGGTATGATGTCTTCCAATTAGAATTTAAAAGCGCACGTACTTAGTGTAACCGAAACAAATTAATTATTATTATATATTCGATTTTCTATACTTAAACAAGCATAACAAATCAAAAACAAGTATATTTAAAGAAACTGTTTTTATTTAGATTTTCGAGTCGCGCAGAGAGCTTGATGCACAGACAATGGGGTGGACATTTAGTTAACATGACTACAGTACCAGAGGTCAGTTGAATACATAATAATGAATATCTACATTTCTACTAATCTTATAGACCTAGTCTCTCTAAATATTTTCAAGCTTTCAACTTTAGCATCGGGATAAATCACTTTCTATGGAAGGATATGACTACATTTTTTTCCTATTAAGCATGATGCGTAAAATAGAATTGATATACATACATTAATCTCATATTTAAAAATATTAAGTAACTAATGATCGCATTCAAACGTTTTGAGTTGATTTCAGTGAGCACTTCTTGAAGGGTCGTGAATTAGGAAAGGCACAAGTTACATCCTACCTGCTGACTTATCTATGCTTGTTTGCTAAGTTAGTTATATAACAATAAAATAGTTTTTTTGCTTGGTAGTAGTATTAGTGTACTTGACCATAGCTTGCGTGACTTTCTAATTATATGTTCCTTTGGTTTTTTATAGTATACTAACAGATAAAGTATTTATCCGAGTACCTCTATGGCGCATCAGTTTAACAGCTATTTACCACGCCAGAGGTCCACGTTCGAATCTCTGCATAGGCAGAACTTTTTATTTGCAACATGCGTTGTTTTGCTCCCTAGTTTTAGATGCAATGTCTATATAATATGTATTACTAAATCGTTACTTAGTACCACACAAGATTCTAATTTATGCAGTTCATATGTGTGTGTTGTAATGTGGGTATGTAATATTACGATCTTATTTATAATAAACTATTTCTCCGCAGGTCGTGTTAGCTAAAGAAGCTGGTATGAGCTATGCCGCTGTCGCTCTCGTCACCGATTACGATTGTTGGAGAGACAATGAAACTTCAGTTAGTACTGTTCTATAATATTACAAATACTTTTAAATTCTTGCGTCTGATTTAATTAATTCGTCATCTTTTTTTAAAATTCGCAAGGAAGATAAATAAATTATGCAAAGTATGTTAATTTAAAAAACAAAAAAAAAATAAGATGTCTATGCTTAATTACGTATTCGAATGACACGATCATACATAGTTATATTTATTTTTAGGTGTCAGTATCAGAGGTACTGGCGATGTTCGCGAAAAACGTTAAGAAAGCAGCCGATGTCATTATAGATGCAGTACAAATAATAGCAGCCGACACTAACCATGATTACTTGGACGCACATAAAGTGAGTTTTTATTATTACTTTGTAGTTTTATTGGATATGATTTAATGTTAAACGCATACATACCGGTCAAAATCATAACCCTCGTTTTTGCTTCGTTAGTCGCGTAAAAAGTAGTTGTTGTTTTACTCATGTAAAGAAAAATACATTTGTTACAATAATAAGTTCTATCATACATGAAAATGTTATTTTATTCTATTTTTCAGGATTTGGTGTCCGGCGCCATCATGTTGAAAGAATAAAACAAACAAGTGACATTTATATGTGTTAAATATGTTTTGTTTTTTATATTGTTATCATATGTTAATTAAAAAAACTACATTGTTTATGCTTATTCGTTTATTCAGATTCTTAAAAGTACATATATAAAACGACGTAGCTTAGACAATAATTCTTGCAAACGTTACTTTTAACTATTACGTATTTTTAAAACTTGTGCAATCGATTCACTATTCTATTTTACTTTAATATTATCATTAAAATTATTCCTTCCATTTCAACATATCCATTGATTTACATTTCCAATTTAAAAAGTTAAAACCTTCTTTGATAAGACATGAGGAGGGGTTTTGTACCCAGTAATAGGAAAAATGATTAAATTAATACCAATTTTTAATTGATTTCCATACACACGTTCACTAAATGTAAATCTGGCTTCAATCGTATTATAAATCCACAGTTCCTTCTCCTTTACGCGTAGAACACCTAAAAAGAAAAAAAAACACATTAAAATGGGTAATTCAGTATCTTTTCTAATGTTATCATTGGGTAAAACGATTGATAGGTTTCATTGTTTAGTGTATTTTTAGTAGGTTTAACAAAAACAAACTACATGTACAGACGGAAACACATAAAGCTTTACATTACAAGGGCAATATCAATCCTTATGCTGTACAACTTAAAAAAAGGTACGAAGTCCAACCAGGTTAGGTTTATCCATGGCCATGTTGTACCTACTAAAGATAGCTTTTATGTTTTATTTTGCTCTCGACCAAATCATTAAATCAAAGAGGGACGAAGTCTGCCAGATATATCAATGAAGCTTGTGTTAGCGTGTGTCAACGCCTTTGCTTACCATTAGTTGACGACCTCGGTGGCGTAGCGGTGTTAAAAGCCGACTGCTACGCTAGAGGTTCCGGGTTCGAATCCCGGTGGTGGCGTTACTTTGTTTTATTTGCAAAACGCATTGTTTCGCTAACCGGTCTTGGATGTTGTATTCTTATCTATGTAGTTTATACTATATCGTTGCTTAACACCTGCGATACAAGATTATATCTTAGTGCATGGGTGAGTGAATTTGTGCATCGTGATGTGGTAATTATTATTATTAGTAACATACTAAGTCTAATAACATGTGTTATATGTGTAGGCTCACCATTACATTATTAGTTCTTAGTCCAGGGGTTCCTGGGATGCTGTCCCGGTATCATGTCGAGTAGATACTGTCTTTGTGCTTCAGCAACGCGCTGCATCTCGGCGGCCATCGCGGCTGAATTGCCGCCGCCGCTGCTGCTTTTACCAGCTGGAAATTATATGGTTTCTTGAAGAATTTTTCTGTTTTTTTTTAATATTTATAATACCACATATAACTGCAGATACTAGATATTGATACTGCAATTTCGCGAATCTAACAGTGAACAATATCACCGAAGTTCAAAAAACAAATTTCAGATTTCACTTTAAAAAAGACAGGTAGTAATTTTTTGTTCTTGTTTTGCGAATTTGCAGTATAAAATACGATGTATACCCATGTTTTAAATACCTATTAAACAAATAATGAGGTACTTACATCGCTTGTTGAGCGCGGACGCCTGTGCCATTGCCAGTTGGTATGTGTAAAGCAGAGGCGAGAACTGCATCATAGCGGCTGCAGCCGCTGCTGACATGCCAGAGTTGGAACCGCCCGCGCCTGATATACCTGTATAAATACATTATTATTATTGGTTATTCTAAATATGTATGTACATTACAACACTCACGTTGACTCAGCCCTGCATTAGTATTGTATAACCTTGTGGTTGTGAACAAAATACTTTATTCTTATTTGTTATAACTGCATCACAACACACATTGATTTAGCCCTGCATTAAGATTGCAACTTCTTGTGTCACAGGTACTAAGCAACTATATGATATATACTTAATAGAAAAGAATACTGCATAAGAACAGTAAGCAAATCAATTAAACTTAGCCTCACCGATATTCGAACGCGCAACCTTTTGCTATAGTTTATGAATTTGTATGGAAGTGTGACCACTAGTAAACTACATGATCTGACAGAAAAATAAAACCGAAACCATTTGTGAAGCAACCGTTATGCCATTTAACCACAGATGCCGTTGAATATCCTGTATTCACATTAATATTATAAAAGCAAAATTAACTCTGCCCCCTTTGATTTGACGCCTTAAAATTGCAGAACTGATTTATATAGATTGGGCAAGCAAATAAATATTTTACATGGAATAAGTCATCAAGTAAAAGCAAAACACGGATATAAAGGCGATACCTTGTTTGTTTGTTTGTTTTGTTTTCTCGCTTCTGATCTGATGATTCTCTACAGTCATTTTGTGTGGTATATTTTATATTTTTATAATAATTAACTGTTACCCCTGAGTAGTTGATGTTGCAACGCCTGCATGGCTGCGGCGCTGTGTTGCTCGAACGCCATCTGAGCGGCCGCCGCGGCTGCCAACTGCAATAATACAACAATTTATATCAATATACAATTTTCAACTGCGTGTCTATAAAGATTTAATCTTCAGATAAAACAAGACACATTTTTCGGTATCATTGATTTGTATTAAACACTTTTTTATTTATATATCTTTGCCGCTATTTAACATTGAATGTGAAAATTCTTTGTTTGCTTGAATATACAATATTAATAAATATACCTGATGTTGTTTGCTGCTAGAAGAACCTTGGCTAGCACTGCTTGAAGATGACCCTGAAAGTTTTAGTTAAATTAAAAAAACATTAAATATTTAAATTATTTGAGTTAAAAACTATTTTTTCAAAGTTGTTTTTAAAAAATCCACAGTATAAGATACGATTAGTAACAGATGAGATGTAGAAAACCATAGGTGTTAATAATATATACCTTTCCCTTTCTTGCTTGGCACCTCCGCCTCCCGTCTCTCTGAGTGATGACGAATAGATTCACCGGATGACAGGGACCTACTGCTGTGTAAACAAATATTATATGAAAAATCAATTATAAAAAAAGTGGGAGATTGTAGGAATTGCTGTAGTTCGGATTTAAGCTGTCAAGGGGTGTACTTTTATTAGGCAACGAAAAATATATGTAAAATCTGCACTATGCTCTGCATTGCAGAACTAGTTTTCTGTCGGAATGAGTGCCATTGTGACAATCTGACTCATGTTTTGCTTACCTATTTATTGTCATTGGATTGTGTAATTTGAAGCGATCTTGTCCTTATGTTATTAAGGTTGTATTTTCTAAGTTAGATTATAATATTATCACGACTCCGATGGACGGACAAAGTTATTCAACTTTACGTTCCATCGAATTATATGTCCTACGTACTATTTGTGAATGTTTTTAAATATAAAAAATGAGAAAAAATTATCACGTTTGCCACGTGAATACTGAACTAAGCTTCAAAAAGGATTGATAAAATAACAAATCCGAATTTAAGCTAAGTTTAATAGAGGAGTTTCAATGACATAAAACACTTCGCCTAAAAATTTTCCAAATTAAATAGTGCTTAAACGTCGCGTAAGCACTACATCGCTATTGTGGCTCGCGAGACGTTGATTCAATTGCTCCGTGCAAATCAGACGGCCGGTTGTGCGATTGTCTTTTTCTCTCGCGCCGAGTTAAATCGGGATAGAAATGGAACGTAGATAGTGCGTACAAAATTTGACCTAAAGTCCAAAGACTAGGTTATCAAATAGTAGGTAGAACTTTAACAGTTTTAATTAAGTTTGAAATTGACATGGCGATGAATTGAGGGTTTTGATATTTTTGTTTATACATAATTTTATGGTTAAATTAAGAGTTTACATTTCAATAACACTTTAGCAGTAAGATATAATAGCAAACACACACAACATATAAATGTGTGTGTGTGTATGCATGATGTTACCTGGCGGGCGGCGGGATGGCTTTGGGCGGCGCCGGCGAAGCTGCGGCCGGCACCGGCGTGCGGGACGACGCACGGCTGCTGGACGACGGCTGCGGATACAATACGCACATATATAGTGTGTGTGTGAATACCATGGCGGGTCTGTGTGCGTGCGGCGGCGGGGAGGCTGGGGCGCTGTGTGTATGTAGTGTGTGTGTGTGTATACCATGGCGGGTCTGTGTGCGAGCGGAGGCGGGGAGGCTGGGGCGCTGTGTGTATGTAGTGTGTGTGTGTGTATACCATGGCGGGTCTGTGTGCGAGCGGAGGCGGGGAGGGTGGGGCGCTGTGTGTATGTAGTGTGTGTGTGTGTATACCATGGCGGGTCTGTGTGCGAGCGGAGGCGGGGAGGGTGGGGCGCTGTGTGTATGTAGTGTGTGTGTGTGTATACCATGGCGGGTCTGTGTGCGAGCGGAGGCGGGGAGGGTGGGGCGCTGTGTGTATGTAGTGTGTGTGTGTGTATACCATGGCGGGTCTGTGTGCGAGCGGAGGCGGGGAGGGTGGGGCGCTGTGTGTATGTATTGTGTGTGTTTGTGTATACCATGGCGGGTCTGTGTGCGGGCGGCGGCGGGGAGGGCGGCGCGCTGAGGCGGCGCTCGATCTCTTGCTCCTGCTGTAACGCACGGACGAATGCTGTTTTCAAACGAGCCGTGTGTTCCGCCTGTATATAACGAGACAAACACAAGATTAAGTTAATGCTTAAAACATAAAAATCTAGAGCTACTACTACACGATGGGATATGGTTCAATTACAAAATAATTTCGTAGATAATAATTGTGCAAGGGCAGTATCGTGCATACCTTGAGCGCGCGCTTCATGTTGCCGGACACGCACAGCTCGCACAGGCGGCGCGCGGCCGGCGCCACGCTGAACGTCGCGTCCTGCCTGCGCGCCGGCGCCCGCTCCCAGCGCCACACGCACGTGAAGTCGCAGCCGCACTGCGCGCACACGGCCGGCACGGCCGAGCGAGGCAGTCTGTGGACACCGGCTTACTTATACACTCACTATTAAAGACAAAAGTTACGGGTCGTAAATGTCACTTCTGACTTTCTTAGGGCATTAGGGCCTAGTAATAAAGTATCGAGTAATATGCGTCCACAAGACCTAACGTTTTAGCCGCTCACAGGTCGCATCGCTTTTCCATTTATTTAAAGCGACCCGAGCGCTTTCGCTTTCCACACAATTTCTCTAGTATTTGAGGGGAATAGATAGTCCCTTTCGCTTCAAATACAATCGAACAAGTTGAATTTATAAAAAGCGGCCGACCCGCGCTTCCTTGCCGCTCCAAGTAGGTGAGCGGCTGCGTCACTATTTAAATAATTCTTTGCATACAGTTCCTTGTAAATTGGCGTAGTAGTGCCCAAACTGCTAGGTCGCGCTGACGGATAAAACTCGAGCCTACGGTATCACTTATTCTGCAGCCTGGCTTCTGGCACAAAAATCATGATACGCAAACGAACACCTCAGAAAAAAAGCTTTTTTTTAACTGCCTTTGCAATGGATATAACACTACACCACAAATGCGTTACCCATTTATCATGTATTGAAGTAACATTTACTTGCTCTCACCTAAAACCATTGTAAATGTAATTTTAATACATTTTTGTATATCAGTTGGCGTATTAACGAGAAATGGTTGTCTCATGATTCGTTTCACTAAAGTCACGTCACATACGTATGCCAAAAATATACATTTGTTACTTGTCTTAAATAACAACATAGCAAAGATACACGTACATGCTTAGGGTCCACTCTACACATATACGTGACAAAAATACATATGCTGTAACGATTTCATAGCATATTTACACGCATGCCGAAAGTACGCATATGCCGAGTTGATACTACGTGTGTTAAAATTTTAAACGAAGATTCATTACAGTTGTAGCAACTGTAAATAAGTCGACGAGTCATTTCTATACCGATTTTCATCAACTTGCTTGAGTTTTACAACTTTTTTATTTTTGTACAGTGCAATCTTTATTTATAAAATGCCAGAATCAAATATTGATTTTGGAGGCGTTTTGAAAGACTCAAACACGCGTTTATACGTAAACACGAGTAACAGACGTAAAGCCTAAAATATTTTACATTGAAACATTATTTTCAACATCCATTAATCTTTCGCAAGTTATTATAGAAGAAAATCTAACAAATATTTACGTTATAACATCAACATTCATACAATTTTGAAACAACAAAGAACAACTACGTGCATATCATGCTAACAAATAAATAAAATTAGCAAAAATTAATTTTCCAAACATTTATGACAGTTTAAAGTAAGTCTTTTGGAAGTTTGTTTTCAAAATGTCATTAAGCACACAAAAATTTTCAGTATATACGTTAAGTAGAAATCATTGTACACATTAGTTTTTTATTATATGTTCAATAATTTCTTTAAATTATATATTATATATTAATTCAGTACATACCGAGACGATGTCCTAGGTAGACAGTAAAATAAAATTTTTAGAATGTATTTTTTATTTTATCCGTTTTCATTTAGTTTATTATAGTCAAGAAATAAAATAAAAGTTAAAAATATACAGATATATTATTTTTCGTAGACATTTTGCTATTTCTATAAACTTTTTACTTGTCTGTTTTGACAAATAGGAACTTCATTTGTTACATTTTTTGTTCAACAAAAATATCCCTGAAAACTTAATGCTTCTCTGTTTGTCCGTTTGTTGGTCCGCAGCGGCGTAAATAAGTTGTCAATCAAATTTAAAACTAGTCGCTTGAAACCATCGTCTTTGTTTGACGCAAGTTCAAATCCAGTCGATAGAAAGAGACCAAACGATATAGTTACAGTTGCTAAAAAATTTGGTCGATGAATTAGATTTTATCATCTTGTCAGTGACAACTGACAGGATGACCAAATCTTCAGCCAAGTTCATCAAAATCATAAACCAAGCTTTAAGCAACTCAATCAACGCTTAAAATAAATTTGACAGATGATTTGTTAAGTTAAACGTTGTTTCAGAAACTGGGTGTAGTATGTACTGATAATACATCTAAGTATAAGATCTTTAGCTTATTGAGCTACTCACCGATCCTCATTAGTGATGTAGTCGACAACATGTTCCAATCCGACTAAGTAGACGAAATCGGTGTTGCTAGGCGACGGGATGAAGTTCATCTCAGGCGGAGGGGGTTTGGGCGGTGGGATCTTAAATACAAACAAAAACGTTTCAAATATTTTTCTTATTTTTGTACTACAGTTGTTCCATCTCATGAAGACGGTTTAACTATGGTTTTTGTTTATTTTGTAAGGCGTGTACGTGCAAATCGTTTTAGTGTGCGGAACTTCGAGTAGTTCACTCAGTAAAGAGATTTCGTACACTAGAATAACGTGCATGTACACGTAGACGTGTACATAACATCACAACTATAGCCGAATGGTATTCATGAGAAAGAATGTAAGAACTAGAACAGTCATCTTTCACAAAGATTCTGCATCTAACAATCCTATCAATTGAATTAATGTAAGGGCGTGTAAAATAATTTTGGACTTGAAACATACAGCACAACACAACGAATTATATGCCCTATGCATTTAAACCTGTAACATGAACCAAGTAACTATTACATTTTATTGAACAAACCGTTGAGGTTTAAAAAAATACTTTCAAATGTTACGGTTAAATTTATATCGACGAACATAATACATAACTTATCGTTATTTTATGTTTACAACAAGTATAACGAACATAGCGTTTTTACAGTTATACGGGCCAACAACCTTTAGATGGGCAACGCATTTGCGATGCTCTAGGCATTGTCAGACATCAAGAGCATCGGCGGGTTAAAAGGCGGCGGTATCAGTTTCCATCTGCTTGTAAGCCCATTACCATAGATTAATGATTGGGCGCCGCTGCGCCTACCAATCATTAATATATGCCAATGACTTTGTATAATAAAATGTTTTCACGAAGTAATAATCACAATAATCACATCACGACACACAAATTGACTTAGCCCTGCAGTAAGTATCGTAAGAACTTGTGTCACAGGAACTAAGCAACAATATGGTATATACTACATAGATAAGAATACAACAACCGGTACAAGACCGGTAAGCGAAACAATGCGTCTTGCAAATAACGTAATGTCCCGCCCCCGCCGGGATTCGAACCCGGAACCTCTAGCGTAGCAGTCAGCTGTTTGCACCACTGCGCCACCGAGGTCGACAACTAATGTCGTTTAACTGTTGTTTACCTGTAGCAATGTCTTTTCAAGTTGTTTCCTGAGCGCCAGTTTTGCGGCGGCCTGCCTTTGAGCAGGCGTTTGATTGTCCTCAGAACTACGGGAGCTTGCCTGCAACAATATAAGTACATTGAAATTGATGAGGTTAAAAAAAAGTATGTGTAATTGTATCATAAAAGTTTCTTCATTACATACTAATATTATAAACTAGCCGGTCCGTCCCGACTTTGCACGGGTGGACAACTATTTTTTTTTTCTAGTTATAAATAAAACCTATATAATTCAGGGATAATTTTATTTAAGCACTTTAATAATGAATTCGGTCCATTAGTATTTGAATTTCTTGGTTACAAACATTAAACTACAAATGTTAATGTTATTCTTATATTTTAGTGTAGAGGTTTAACTGGAAATGAAACTCAATCAATCTTTATTTTACCTTTATCTGAATAGAATGTTTGATAAGAATGTAAATTTAAACCTGAAGAAAGATATAGAACACACATTTTGTTCAAAAAAGCAAAGTAAATAACGCAGACTAAATTAAGCGCCAAAGATTGTTAATAATATTGTAAAATATGATGTAAATGTATTATATATACAACATTCATGTTATATTATTAAAATGCTACAATATATTTTTAAATGATAAAATGAATATGGTTTGTCTCAACCCACAGGTCTACAATAAAAGTTGTTTAGCTGCTGTCCTTCTGTGCAAATTCACTTTTCCGTATGGATATATGAATTTTCATACATGTATGACTTAATTTATATCACTGTAAAACCCGATTAAGACAATTTTGAAGGGACCAACCCAAAAACGCGACTAAAGTTGTAAAGAGAAAATAAACATATAAATCCAAATTTTGCCTAAGCATTGAATTACATATATTTATAAACTACTTTTATTCTCTTTAATATTTAGTAAAGTAATTTTCATAAAGTTTAAACGATACTAACGAAAGCTCATTTTCAGGGTTCCGTTTACCCTTTAGGTAACCCTATTACTAAGCCTCCACTATCCGTCTGTCTGTCAGCGGGTTGCATCTCATGAATCATAATAGCTATCATCTCTTGGTTTTTTTTTAGAATGTCTATTTCTGTTGCCACTATAAAACAAATAATGAAAACATAAAGAACCTAAAAATATAGAGGGACTCGTATACAAAAAAAACGTGATTTTTGAGAATCTTTTGCTTGCTTTTGTATCTTTTCGAAATTATCTAAAAAGTATAAAATATTTAATCATTTGCGAGTCTGACTCACACTTGACCGGTTTTATATTTACGTAAAAGAAGATTTCTTTGATTGTTAAAGAATAACATAGTTTTTTTAACGATTTAACTCAGTGAATCGTTTACTGCAGAAAAGCTTCGGTGTTAAACAAAATTTTATTAAACGTGACTGAATTAAGCAGGTTTTACTGTATTTAACTATAGATATAATATTTAGGAAACAGTGATGTGACATCACATTTTATACTCACTGCATCGCTTGTACTGCTTGTAACTGACGAGTTATCCTGGGTGGGCTTGTAATTAACCATTTTTATTGTTAAAATATTTTTTTATAATCTAAATACTAGTTGCAAGATCTAATTGTATTTAATCAATCATTTTAAACTATAAACAAAACAATTCATGTACAAAAAAACTATATGGATATTCATTATAAATAAAATCTGGTTTGTGAGTGAATAATTATCTACAAAAATATATATTTTATAATCAAAACCCTATATATTATAAAGCATATATTTTACCTTGGAGGATGAATGTTGCGAGCTCGGAGGCGGTGCAGGAGTTATAGTAACAGATGGAGTGATGCTAGCGCCACCACCAGTAGACGACTGTTAACAGAAACAATCGGTTTATATTATTTACAGCGTTGTTTTTTTGCACTTTAATGTAAAGCTTGGAAAAATATTTTTGGATAAATAAAGGGGACTGGAACCAACTAAATAAAAATAGTGAGGAGTGATCAGCCATTGGAGTTACTTGGCGGGAACGGGAAGTGTCAGTTAGAATTTTCTTATATATCAGCAGAATTTAATGTGTAAAATGGTAGTGTTTTAACCAGTAAATATCTGTAGTGCTATACAAGTGTGGAGAAAGTGAAATACGACGATTTGGCTACGCTTTTCATCATCTCCCAAGTAACTCCTTAGAGCCTACAGTAACCGTACCAGCATGTTACTGTAGGCAGGTTCATCATTTTCGTTGTTCATCTTATCATCTTCATCTCATTTATCATCTTCAAGAATGAATTTTAACGATAAGGCTCAAAAGGACTCGTATCCCGAGCCGTAAAAACATTTACAAAAAAATCAGCCAATAACATTGCTGAGTTTAACAGAAAACATGGCATTGCCAGATGAGAAATGTATTTCCACTTGTCACTACATCGTTTTTTTTTTTTTTTGCCAAGCTGCATATGTAGTTACAATAACAAACTATTTTCCTCAATTTCGTTATCATTAGTGTCACACTATGGAAGCAAATTTAGACATGTATTTGATTTTAAAAATTTCTTTTTCATACATAATAATAACCGCATTACAACAAACATATTCACTCAGCCCTGCATTAAGAATTAATAATCGTGTGCCGCAGTCAAAGGTAATAAGCAACGGCACGGTATATATAACTAAATGGATAAGAATACTACATACAGGACCTAAAACACAAAGTTACTTTTCTGCCGGGATTCGAACCGGAACCCCTCACGTAACAGCCAGCTGTTACAACGTTGCGTTTCAAGGGCCGCCTTACATACACCTGAACACAGAAACTCCCTCTGTTTAAAAAAAAACATAGAGGCAAGCGTACAATAGTTTTCTCACCTGAGTCCTATACGGGCCTGGGGTGAGTGTTGCCCCCCCCGGTAGGCTGGACGTGCGACGCGATACATTCCCGCCAACGATGCTTGCAGATGAATTCGTAGAACGCTAAATGAAAAAGTATTATTAGCTTCATAACTTGGATTTTATAACGTGAGTATATTTTACATAGTTTTGCGTTTTTGTCTTTTTAATATTTGTAAAGAAAGAATATATACTTTGTCTTTAATCCATAGACTGTGGTAAATTTCACGCGATGACAAGATTGTCAGGTGAAAATGTATTATTGACGTCTTAAGTTCTACCTATTTAATTTAAGTTTTGTTGATTTAATAGTATAAAATATGGAATTGGATTGATAAATAATATAAAATGTTGTATATTATTTTAATAGTGTAGTTTGAGTTAAGGTATCCAATGTAAATAAGTTATTCTAATGAAATAATATCTTTATTTCCAGAGCAACACATTTAATTTTGTTTGTTGACCTATTCCTTCGTTAAAAAATTAATATACATACGTCTGCTTGATAGAGAATGAATGAATGCGGATGTATTGACTTACCTTGTTCTGATGTGCCGGTGGCGGCGCCGGTGTGACGGTGACGCCGGGCGGCACCACGCAGCCGCCGGCTGACACCGCGCCGCGCGGCTCCGTCTCCTGCCACCACACATGCGGATGTATTGACTTACCTTGTTCTGATGTGCCGGTGGCGGCGCCGGTGTGACGGTGACGCCGGGCGGCACCACGCAGCCGCCGGCTGACACCGCGCCGCGCGGCTCCGTCTCCTGCCACCACACATGCGGATGTATTGACTTACCTTGTTCTGATGTGCCGGTGGCGGCGCCGGTGTGACGGTGACGCCGGGCGGCACCACGCAGCCGCCGGCTGACACCGCGCCGCGCGGCTCCGTCTCCTGCCACCACACATGCGGATGTATTGACTTACCTTGTTCTGATGTGCCGGTGGCGGCGCCGGTGTGACGGTGACGCCGGGCGGCACCACGCAGCCGCCGGCTGACACCGCGCCGCGCGGCTCCGTCTCCTGCCACCACACATGCGGATGTATTGACTTACCTTGTTCTGATGTGCCGGTGGCGGCGCCGGTGTGACGGTGACGCCGGGCGGCACCACGCAGCCGCCGGCTGACACCGCGCCGCGCGGCTCCGTCTCCTGCCACCACACATGCGGATGTATTGACTTACCTTGTTCTGATGTGCCGGTGGCGGCGCCGGTGTGACGGTGACGCCGGGCGGCACCACGCAGCCGCCGGCTGACACCGCGCCGCGCGGCTCCGTCTCCTGCCACCACACATGCGGATGTATTGACTTACCTTGTTCTGATGTGCCGGTGGCGGCGCCGGTGTGACGGTGACGCCGGGCGGCACCACGCAGCCGCCGGCTGACACCGCGCCGCGCGGCTCCGTCTCCTGCCACCACACATGCGGATGTATTGACTTACCTTGTTCTGATGTGCCGGTGGCGGCGCCGGTGTGACGGTGACGCCGGGCGGCACCACGCAGCCGCCGGCTGACACCGCGCCGCGCGGCTCCGTCTCCTGCCACCACACATGCGGATGTATTGACTTACCTTGTTCTGATGTGCCGGTGGCGGCGCCGGTGTGACGGTGACGCCGGGCGGCACCACGCAGCCGCCGGCTGACACCGCGCCGCGCGGCTCCGTCTCCTGCCACCACACATGCGGATGTATTGACTTACCTTGTTCTGATGTGCCGGTGGCGGCGCCGGTGTGACGGTGACGCCGGGCGGCACCACGCAGCCGCCGGCTGACACCGCGCCGCGCGGCTCCGTCTCCTGCCACCACACATGCGGATGTATTGACTTACCTTGTTCTGATGTGCCGGTGGCGGCGCCGGTGTGACGGTGACGCCGGGCGGCACCACGCAGCCGCCGGCTGACACCGCGCCGCGCGGCTCCGTCTCCTGCCACCACACATGCGGATGTATTGACTTACCTTGTTCTGATGTGCCGGTGGCGGCGCCGGTGTGACGGTGACGCCGGGCGGCACCACGCAGCCGCCGGCTGACACCGCGCCGCGCGGCTCCGTCTCCTGCCACCACACATGCGGATATATTTACTATTTAAACTCATATTTTTACAGGTAGTAGCTCTATATGCGAGATCGTATGGGTTGACACCATCCACCTTTCTATTTCAGCTGTGAAGCAGTTTGCCTGCTTGATTGTTCGTAGGATTGAATAAAGTTCAAACGATAACGAAAGTTTGTACTACATATTTGTTACAATCGTTTAAGCGTGCGTAACGTCCAGGTCAGTAAAGGAACTACTGGAATAGTTTGCATGTACACATCATAACCATAGCCTAACAGTCTTAATGAGATGGAATAACTGTACCCTCTTTTCTAGGTCTACCGTGAAACTGATCAAAGTGTTTTGGTTCGAAGGATGGCTCTCCACAGTGTAATAACAGGCAAAGGAACATCTTTTACCTATAAATAAGCAACCTTTAGCATTGCTCTTCATATTAAGCACTTCGTCGTGTCAATAGGCGGCGGTATCACTTTCCATAAAGTGAACCATCTGTTTACCCATGACAATAAAATTTAAAAAAATAGTATTACAATTTGGATGGGGAAACCCCATATTTCTTACGTGGTAACGAAACTTTTTGACTGACGGCTATTTAAACCAGACGCCATTTTAAATCCTATTAATCAATTACACGGGTTATATGTAAATTATCTAGTTATTTATACACTGATTTAATTACCTTGACCGTCCCAGGTTGATGCTGCGATGCTCTCAGCTTTCTCAGCAGCACGAGACGCGTTTCTTCAGCTCGGAGTTTCTCTCGCAATTGGCGAAGGCGACGATCGCGCTCCCATATCTCCGCGCTTGAAGGATCCTGGAGGCAAAGGGCTAGTTACTCGTATATCATGTTGTAGACCAGTGGTGTTGCGAAACTTATACTTTTCTACATATTGATTTTTAATGGAATTTAAATAGCTGAATTTTGTAATAGAATCGACAATGGTATTCTCCAAACCAAGGTAGCTGTGCAACAAAACATAAGTTTTTTTACCACTAAGGTGACAAACAAGCATTCGGGCTGCATAATGGTAAGCTGACACCGTATCGTCTATGGACTTCCGCAATACCAGGGGTATTACGCCATCTCTGTAAGAACTTTGAAACATGCCGTAGTCTTTTGGGAAAACCAAGCCCGGGAGTTCATTCCTCAGCCTAAGCGTTCACGGGAGGAAGCTTCTGGTTTTCCATCCAAGCAAAAGCAGAGACAGATATACTCACATCAGAGGTAGGTTCGGGTAGAGGCGGTTCATTTTCATCGTCATCTTCCTCTCTCGGCTCCCTTGGTTCCACTTCCACACCACTGTACATAGACACGTTCACGCCCACAGAGTTCAGCTTGCTTGTCATATCTATGAATAGTTACATGTATAGATATTGTTATTTAGAAATATATAGATTAAAGCCATTTCTATTTAGATGGGCAAAATAACTTACTTAAGAAAAATATAAGAACATATTTTACTTAGTAATAATTTCTACTTAGGGAGAGAGTGCAACAACTTATCACAGACATCTTGTACCCAAACTTCGTATTGGAAAGACGATGATCAAAATAGGTAAAATACAGGTTACTAGGCCATAGCCAATTTCATTTTGTCAGAAAGAAATAAACCATGCGTTCAAAATAGCAATACATTTTTAACGAATATCCAACTGTCTCATTCCTTTCATACCGAAAAATTATTGTCAATTGTAAATCGCAAGTGTTTAATTTCATATGCTCTTAAAAACCTACAATTCATAATGTTCCTATCGTTCATAGGCCATCACCTGATGATGTTCTTATACATGAATAAAGTGATAGTTACCGGAGAATGGCGCGTTGGTTGGCACGCCGAGCGCGGGCTTGCGATGCGGCGGCGCCGCGGGCAACAACACGATGTCCGGGCTCTCGGCATAGCTCCGTGCCTCCGAACGAGGCCGAAGTACACGCTTACCGCTCGCACCCTGACCGACAAAACACCATTTAACGAGTGACCCTTTTTACATAATACAATAGGAAACATTACACAAAGCTTAAGGGCATACTAGCAAACATCGTGACAACGTAAAATCAAGCAAAACCACCAAGATGCAAAATGTCAAATTCATTATATTTTATTGTACAATTACAGTGCTGCTCTCTGACGCGAGAACATTGCTGAGTTACTTTTTATTGTTAACAACAAAAAAGCAACATTAATATAAAATCAAATAGGATCAATCTAAAAAATTTCATCTAATAAAGAAAAATCTAAATTGACTAATAAACTTAGAAAATTTACCCGAACATACAAATAAAATTGAATTAAGCCTATGAAGTCAAAATAGCTATTGTCTTTGCTACCCACAGAAAAAGGTCTATTTGTATGGAAAGTCCATTCAAGTCATGCAAAATTCACTTGTTTGTCCGTCTGTTACATTTTACATGCTTGAACTGCTGAACTAAATTGCATTCTAATTAAACAAAAAAAACTACCACACATACATAAGACTCACGCCTCTATACCATAGGGAAAAAGCAATGCAATTAACAACTTAATCTAAACCTCTATGTCTGTCATTATTAAATAAAGTTAAAAAAAACAAAAAAAATACTAAATATACATGACTAAATTATAAACAGTTAAAAGATTAATAATAAAAAAGTATGATAGTAAACATCTCTCTTCTAATTTATAGCAATAGTCCAGTAAAAAGCAACAGATATGTCACTCAATCATCTCATGGTCACTTTTTAATAACTATAGCATTAATAACTAACTGATTAAACAATATGCATCATAATGAATCTATGAACAATATTACCTTCAAATTCTACTAGGTTATCTAAAGCTATTTATTCTTATCTTTTGAGTATTTAGTCTTAACTAATTAAGTAATATTTTGGCTGTATTCAATTATCTATGCGTTTAATTGTTTATTTTTAAAAATTGTGAAACTGATGTTAATGAATTTCTAAATTATTAAATAATAGTGAATGTTTAAAATTAAATAAAATGATTCAATGAAATAGTTATCATTTTATATCATTAGTCAAGCATAAACATGATTAATGATGATGTTAATTATATACAGCTAGAACACATGAAAAGAAATTATCGAAAAATAACTTCAGAGATTTAATACCATATACATCTCTTTAGATAACCATTCCAAATCAGTAGTAGATTTAAGATAAGTTAGATCAGGGCTGTCCAAGAGACATATGATCCCAGGCCAATTCCAACTACCAAACAAATTGGAGGACCGCAGAAACAATAAAAAGTAAAAAAAAAATTGAGACATTTGTTACATTTAATTTTATTAGTTCTCTATTGATTTATTTTGTTTTCTCACTTATCAACAACTCTATAGAAATATGTCAGTTTTATTTAGTTTCTGTGAGAATAGTGCAGTGTTGTCAAGTCAGTAGACTGTTATCAAGAACAAGTGGTGGGCCGCACAAAAATGATCAGCAGGATGCATGTCGCCTGCGGGCCGTGGTTTGGACAGCCCTAAATTAAATTATTAAAAAAAGTCCATTTGAATAAAAAATGCTTTGGTCAGACTTTTGTAACCAGTTAAAGTGACATAAGATAACTTGTAGAATCTTAAAACAATTGTTGCAATTTAGGACAAACAATACTATTAAATAAAAAATATATTAATGATGATAGTGGCAAATTAAATTTTTATATAACATCTAAATAAAATGAACAAAAATCAAAACTCAAACTCACCTTATCAATCTTCAAGTAATAGCAATAAATGGAAAATTATTTTGTGTCAATTAAATCATATTTACTTAATACTTATAATTAAACATTACATTTAGAATTATTATTGGAGTGATATATAAAGTTGAGAGATTAATTGTATTGATATTGTTTGTACCTTTTCTACTAAACATTAAACTAGACTGCTGAAGCAATCCATGATAATTTCAATAGGGCTAATTTTTAATTTTTAGGGATTTATAATATTTTATCTACTCATGTAAAACTATTTTTAGATCAAAATGTTCAAATAAAAATTAATCTGGCTACTATAAAATAAATATTCACTCACATGTGGAGGAGGTTGAGCAGGTGTGATAGTTAGACCACTTGCAGTCAGAGCTCTTAGTTCACTAAGCTCAGGTGGCAAAGACCTGTAATTAAATTAATATATTTATCCTAAGAAATTTTAAGTTTTTTTTTTGCTCTAAATTATAAGAAATTTTTACCTGACACTCAGGTCAACTGCTGAATCGTCAACATCCATTATATTTGTTCACGTCACTGAAAGCAAGACGTACGTATCAATATATATATTAATTTTCACAAAAAATCGATAGTTCAATTAGCCCTTTCTAAACAAAGGATATTTAAATCACATGACCAGAAGTTATCAACAATAGCGCATGACATCTCGTTTAAGTGTTTAGTCTTGTCCTAATTAGTCGATAACTATAACAAATATTTATTTAGATTAGAAATTTGGAGGTGAATGAACACGGCCGGGGTCCCACAACTATAGCTATCAAGTCCTCAATTTCAATTAATTTGCCAGTTTGAACTCGTATTCACAAAGCAACTGTAAATTTTTCAGTAAATGAATGGCACTAAAACAAAATATTTACCTTATTTATTGAAATTTTGTTTTAATTCAAGTACAAAACATTACGGCCATTGTGAAGGATGCGTGCGTAGACTGAATAAGTCTGTTCTTTCTTTCCATTCAATTTAAAATTAATTGTTTCACTATTGGCTGAGAAGCAAATTTTTCAAGTAGTTTTTAAAATAACCAATCAGCTAAAAGAGATTTCGGGAATAGCTCACAATAGGCACAAATCAATAAACAAGAACAAACTGCTTTCACGCTTTTTTCATTTTTGAACTGACAGCAAAGTTAGGGAGTTGGAATTTACGAAAAATAGTTTTCATTTTGCAACGAATTCCCATTAATCAAAATCCAAGTAGCACATTGTCGTGTTTACAAAATTACTTTATCAAAACATTAACTATTTTAAAAAGGAAATACTGAAGTATTAGTTGAAATGCCTGGTCCAGATTTATTATCTAGTCAAGGATTACGTCTGGATGGACGAAGACCTAACGAATTAAGAAGAATTCGATGTAAATTAGGAGTATTTACTCAACCCGATGGCAGTGCTTACTTAGAGCAAGGAAATACAAAAGTTTTAGCAGCAGTTTATGGACCTCATCAAGTGTGTATTTTTGTTAAAAACTTGTGTGCGTGTTGAGGTTTAGTTACTACAGGCAAATAAAATTGGCATACTCCTAACCTTTCATTTAACATTCTAGGCTACAAAATCAAAAAGTTCCAACGATGGAGTGGTAGTGAATTGTCAATATAGCATGGCTACATTTTCGACTGGTGAGTTTAAGTATCATGACAAGGTTTGAAAACAAAGTTTAATATATTATGTTAAACTGTTAATTTGTTACAAGGTGAAAGAAAAAATCGCCCCAGAGGTGACCGTAAGTCACAGGAGATGTCGCTTCACCTGCGGCAAGCTCTGACTGCTGCTATTAAAACTGAACTATACCCCCGGTCACAGATAGACATCTATGTAGAGGTTTTACAGGTACTTATAAAAATGGCTATAAACTGATATACAAGCCAACTTGAAAATTAATTATACTCCTTTTTTAGCATTAGACAGAACAAAGTTGGGTTATTTACTGTGCAAATTAATGTGTGCAAGCTAAAAAATCCAAAAATGCTATAATATTTCATTTACGTCTTTAAGTTCTAAATGGCCATTCATGTGACAGTTTACTCACATTTTAATAAAATTTCAGTTCTTACAACTTTAATAATACAAATAACTCATTATTGTCTAAAGTTAAGTCAACCTTAAGAAGTAAACCAAATTAAAACAGAATGTCAATGGAGAATTACATTATACAATAGGTGATTTTTAAAGTATGTTCTTAACATGTCTCATTAACAAAATTTCTAATGCAAAAAAACTTGTTTATTATTTAAAAAATGTCTGCCATAACAATAACAATTTTATTTTCAATCTGTTTACAGAAGTATGTGTGGCAATGATTTTTCTTTCCAATACTCCTAGGTCTGACCTCTAACCATTTTAAGAGATACAAGATTTTGTTAATAGTAACTGGTGGATCCAATCTGGGCTAAGAGGCGCAAACCCCCCCCTCAAAAGAATTTGAGTTCCTTAGACCCGAACTCACCCTTATTTTGTTAAAACTTAAAATTAGTGAAACTACTAAAAGTATTTTAATTGACAATCCTGGATTTACCACTGTTTTTTCATTCACATTTATACTTATCCACTCATTTCTCTATCCCAAAACCGTTTATAACTATACATGTTCACCCTATTGTATTAGATGTTGGATGTGGGCTTGTTTTGCGTCTCTGTGATTTTCGCCCCTCTTGCTCCATTTATATCTGACTCCCATGAGACTCGTAGTAGTGTAGAAGCCGCTAGTCAATGTATATTGAGTTTCTTGTAACTATGTTCTTGTTCACTGATTAATCCTAGCTATCAAGAAATATTGTAATTGTTTGGCAAATAAATCTTTATTATTCCTCTCACTTTGATCAAGCAATGATAACATTCGTTGTAGGCGGACGGTGGCGCATACTGCGTATCAGTAAATGCAGCGACGTTAGCGTTAATAGACGCGGGCGTGCCTCTGCGTGCGTACGCGGTCGCTTGTTCCGGCGGACTCGCGGGCTACGGGGGGGAGATGCAGCCGCTAGTGGATGTAGGGCACGTGGAGGAAGCTAATGGCGGTGGCGGGTTTACAGTAGCCGCGCTGCCTAACACAGGTACACAAAAGCCTTCTTTCACATCTCAAACATGTATATATTGTTTACATACATACATACATGTATATATATTGTTTTGTTTTCTCTAAATTGAGTGACTATTTTTTTAAAAGGCAGCCTCTGTCACGCAGTATTGTAATAGCTTAATGCTATGAAAGTAGTTCCACGTTTGAATCCCGGCGGGGGCGGAAGTTGTTTGCGAGATGCGCTGTTATGGATGTAACATCTATGTCGACTACCTAGCATATTCCATATACACCTCCTTATGCCTTTATGATGATTATAACTCTCCAAAGCAAAGAAAAATCAGTATATGCAATTATGCATGCAGGTAATTCAAGGTCTAAAGCATTTGTCTTAAACTTGCAGGCAGTATAGCCCTAATGGAGATGTCACATCGCCTTCACATGGATCATTTTGATGTGGTTTTTAGTAGAGCCATGCAAGGGTGTAAAGATATTGAGGTGAGTAAATTAAAATAACATCTATTCCGTTATGCTCGTATATCTGCCATTATGCGAAGATTTCATTTTGCGTTTGTCTCATTTGGAGTATTTGCCATGACACGTAGATGTGTCGTCATGCGTGAAAATAAAGTGAAAGTTAAATGTTTAATACTCAATCATGCAAAACAACAGCTGAAGGGATTCAGATTAAATTAGCACATATAGCATAAGATAATACACACAATATGAATGCTTTAAGAACACGAAATTCAGACTATCCATTGCCGAATTTTAGCCAAAAATATTAGAAACTAGATTTTATCGCGACATTATCCGCACTGAACTTAAGCTTTTGTAATTTCTAAACAAAATGTAGCTTGTATCCACCTGAAAAGTCGTTTCTAATAGATGGAGGAATTATTTAAATTGGACCAGTGCCTAATCTCAAACATTACCTTCTACATAGAAACTTTAACTATAAAAAAATTAAGTTTTTTTTTTTATTTGTCAGGTGATACTAGACAAAGCAGTGAGGGCACATTTAGCTGAAGGTTGGACCAAACAAGATGTTGTTACTGTTTAGATATAAATATCGGATTATTATAAGTGAAAGATGTATAAAAATTACCGATCAAATTCCAAGGATTGTGATAAAATGTTTACAGCTAAAAAAAGGTTCAAATTTTAGAATCAAGACTTATTTATTCAGACAATTGGAACTGATGAGCTACATACTGCTTCAATAACAAATCCATCAATCTAGTTTTTTGTCCCTAAATGATACTTGAGTATAATATATTCAGGTTACTTTCAACGAAATTTTTACCTCACAGAAGCCACACAAAAAGTTTTGTATCTTTTTTGATGTCAGCACTACAAAACTTAGATTTAAGGTATCCTACCTATTAATGATACAAAAAAATTTAAGCCTCTTTTACATAGATTTTTACTTTTATGTATTTTACTACACATTTCAAAGTCTCCTTCAAAATTTTTTGATCACCTGCTAAGTAAGATTTTTTTCAAATCTAAAGTGGCTGCTCAGACCGCATGGTATGGATAAAAATTAACCAGTATTGTCAATATTATTCAAAATAAAATAAAGCTAAATGGATAAGATGGTGGTTCGTTATATTACATAATAAGTAAAACAAAATAGACTTACATATTTATTAGAGATCTGAACAAATAAGAAATTAAATAATATGTACAGTCTATGTTAAACTAACTAAATAATTAGAGGTAAGTTAATAGGTACACACTGTTTGCTTTACGTAGCTATTAAGGAAGAAAAAAACAACTCTTGTAAATAAGTCTATGGCAAACGAAAACAAAAATGTAGCAAGAAAATCTGTTAAAATGCAGTTTATCAGACTAAAACATAAACCATTATGGGAAGAAAGTAAAAAAACAATAAATATATCTTTCGGATGCCAATCAGTCCATCCTTACATGTGATTGCACACATTGCAAAAATAAATAACATTATGAAATAACAAGTACACTGTACCTTCAGGTTGTTCAAAGCCCTATCAAACTTTGATATTTACTTTTCTCAAGCCGTTTATAAAGTCGCCAATTGATAAACATAACTTACTTTTTCTTAGTATAAAAATTGGCTTAAACATTATCTGCGTACGTAAGTACACTTACTTTACAATGCAAGAAACAACAAAAATGTTGTTCACGGCTCATAATAAATAATCAATACAAAACTTTTTTTTATTATTTTTATATTTCTTAATACACTTGAGTTGCTAAGGCACTCACCTACACTTTACCAACTATTATTATGTATATATAGAAAAAAACTTTACGCGTAAAGCTTGGAAAAAAATAAAAGGCTTTTGTTAAAATTAAAACAACAAAATTCTTTCACCGCTGCAGGCAAAATAAAAGTTCAATTCCCAAAAGTTTCTTATCCTACATGTGTAATACGAATAAATGTTTTTTTTTTCACTTTTCTATGGCTTTTTTACGAGTCTAATATTATAAAGGTTTTTGTAAAAAAGTCGTAGTTTTCTTTAGTTTACGTTTAAGTTCGTAAGTTTCGCCGTCACTGTTTCCACTGTGGCGTTGTTTTGACTAGGATTCACTGATACCTCTGGAAACAAACAATTTACATTAAGAGGGAACAAAGCAAAGCTCGAAGCGAACGCACCAGCACATTACGTAAAAAAGAAACCTCCAAGATGCAAAAATGTCAAATATAATTGCTATTTTACTGTATCGACTTATTACGCTAGTGTTGCTTTCTGACGCTAGAACATCTAAAATGTCTAAAAGATCTTGGCAGTTCCATTACGTTATTTCACGTTATGTGCTAGTGCCCTCTCTGCTCGAACTATTCGTAATGGGGAACATTTACGCAATAATTGAAACAACAAAAATATTATTATAATTACCATTTTTAGAGTTTGGTGAGTGTTGTGGCGATGAGTTTTGCGAGTCGCTAGTGCTGCCATCTGCTTCACCCATCTCACCCGTAGACGATGTCGCCTATTAACAAAAAATCTACATTATCATCTAGCCTAATATGTCCAACCCGATTTTTTTTTATTAGTACAATTTTTTTTTATCAAATGAATCAAAATATTAAAAAACTTAAGAAATAGCTAATCAATGTTAGATGTTAGCCATTTAGACGTTAAATAACGCGTTAATCGATTAAATTGTTTCTGTTGGACCTGACTTTAAAATCATAATAGACCTCACACCTCAAGATTTGACATAAAAATAAGGACATGGACAAAAAAAATCTCAAGTTTTTTTTAAGAATAAATTGGAGGTAAAAACTTGCGAAGGGCCATCATTTGAGAAACCTATGTTTCAACTTACCCTGTTTCTAATTCTAGGAACTCTCTGTTTTGGTCCTTTGGGCTCCTTTGCGGGATCGAAATGACAGTCGAATATCTCAATCAGCTCCTTTATGTCTTCGTCTTTAGCAGACACAGACAATGATTTCAACTGCTTCTCCAATCCTAAAAGATATTAATTAATATTTAAGCATTTAATTTTTGTCAATCATCCATATTGCTAATCTGTTATTATCTTTGCTTGCGCTTGAAACTCAAGTTTAAAGTCTTGCTTAGCAATCCTGGCCTAGGCGCAGTTTTGAATTGGCAACCATATTGTTGAATAGGGAATTGAATAACCTTTCTAGAATTAACTTCATTTTTTTCAAATAACAAATGATCGTTGATTACCGACATATGAACATCAATTGTTGCTACCTAGTAACCACATACTAGGTAGCAACAGGAATAGCAAACATTTTATGTTTATGTATAAGTGCGAAAATGTGAAGGAGCTAGAATCATTTTAAAAATAAAAAATCTAAGATGTGGAGCTTGCATCAACTGGTTTTGACACTTCTATTGAACCAATAAACTGATCAGTGGTAAGTAGCGCGGGGTCAATTGTATATATTTGGAACGCGTTGAGTCTGATGTAGCTACAGCTATAATCGTGTTGAACTGTACCCATGGTGCAATAAATTATCTAAACACTAGGGAAGGGCACGTGCGGTGCGCCACTAACGATAAATTGCATACTTTTGTTTTTTAACACTTCACTAGTGCATCACTACACCTCCCCATAAGGCCTGTAAGAGCTACTAAGAGACGTAGATGCTGTGCTATTTCCACAATTTTTGCCCCAAGGGCAGCGAGGGGTTAATAAGGGTATTAAGTGTTGTAGAGTATGAATGTGTGTGTACCATCTCTTTGCTGCTGGAGCCAGGCTTCATGCAATGTGTGGTACAAAAGCCCAGCATCGGCCAATAGACGACGCAGTGCTGTAACCCTCTTCCTCTCCGGGCGATCAGTACGCAGCAGCGGCGCAAACACCGGTCGGAACGTGTTCTGACGTTCGAGCAGTTCTTTAAGAGACGCTAGTGCTGCTAACTCTGTAGCCACAGGTCGGGCCCAAGCTCGAGCCGTGTCTACCATATCGGCTGTAGCTGCTTCACCGCCAGCGCCTACTTCTTGCTGCTCGCCTAGAATACACACATGCTTATGTGATGAATTATTATTATGAAAGACACATTATATAATCAAAACACTAAACAAACCTTACTGGTAACAAAAAGGTAGCAATAATTTATTTCCCGAATTTGATTAAACTATCAAACAGTATCTGAATTTGAAGATGAGAATGATTTAACTAATAACATTTTTTGTTATTGAATTCTAGTTTGAGCTGTCGTAAACTTTAATATTTAATGTCTGAATTAAATCACAAACCAAAGATTTATTAGGACACATCTGTTACATAGCAGAGCTAAATAAATGCATAACCTACCTGGAGCAAGTAAATAATTTACTAATGATTTGACCTGAACTGACCCCGCGATTAATTCGATTTAAAAATATAGGTATTTTTTAATTGTAACTAGCAAAAAAAAACATGCGAGGCAAAATCCAGCGCCATGTGATTTACGCCATATGATCGTTATATATGGCTTGAGTAAAAAGGCAATCTTATTTAAATTCAACATGATTTTTATTCAAATGGAAATAAAATTCATTTTTCATATTTACTACCACCGGTTCGGAAAGAATCCGACAAGAAACTTCCATAGTTGCTTTTTTTTTTAATATACAATGGTTGTTCATTAGTTACATGTTTTTATACAATTTGAAGCTACTATTACTAACTTTATATAAAGCAAATTAAACTATGTAATATTTTACCAGACAAACCTTGTGCAAGATGTTGTACGATCCTGTAAGCGGCATTAGCTCGGTCCCTGGCACTGTCGACAGCCAGCGCGTCAGCATCGAGCAGTACTCGCGCCAGTACTCGTAGCGACACTGACTTGACAGTGGCCTTGCACTTCTCCGCCGCAAGCGCGTAACTATCCGCGAAACCGGCCACGATCGTCTTGAATCGGTCCAGCAACTTGTACCTGTTGTAATAACATTCAGTATACTTCTAAAGCTTAATGTGCCCACATACTCTTTGCTTTCGGCCAACTATATTGAAGGTCTATGAGTTTGCATTTCTCGATAGGTGTCGAGTTTTATACTTGGTACTATTCAGTTAAACAACTTGTAATTGGAAGTCTACTGCCTCTCTTAGTAATCAACAAATTGCATTTTCTTTCCAACACAAAAAAGACTAACTCTAAATAAATTTATTATAGAAGTGATGATTTTCTGCTGTTTTTGGTATTTCATGTGTTTTTTTTATTTATTTTTTTATTCAAGACCCATTTGACCCCAAACCCGCCTGATGTTAAGCGGCGATGAGGTCTAAGATGGATCATGCCTAGGAGAAACCTATTCATTCTTGCCTTATAAAATATCAACAATAAAAATATTAAATATAAATAAATATTGTATCTATTAAATGTTGTATTTCATAATAAAATAGTCAACAAGATATATAGGTATATAATAAGATGTATAGGTATTTTCAAGAATTAAAGAACTTACATACGATGAAAATTTCGTTAAACAATATAATTGCCTCAAGTTTTAGTATGTATGAAATTAGGACTTTATTTTTTCAATCCCAGTTTTATAGTTATACAATCCATTCCCATGCTCTTTCATTATTTTTTTCTGTTAAACAATATGTTAAAATTTTTTAGCAAAAATAGTGATTACCTGGTGAGTGCCTCAAGTAGCATGATGGGGCTGAGACGCCGTGGTTCATGGTAAATCAGTATAACACTACCATCTCCCTTCTCCTTCTCCAACCAGTCCAAAAAGTCAGTCAGTGCCGATATCTCCGATTTCGTTTTCAATATCTGTTGAAGAAGTGTAAAAATTAACATATCAACAAAACATCGCATAAAGGCTAAAAATGAAAACTAATTGAGCTAAACTTGGGTAGTCATACATGGTTAATAAATGTTTAGATCACAAAAAATACCTGCCATAAAAATTGGAGAGATAGGTAAGTTTTATTGGTCAATCACTGATTAACAGTGACATGACAAGAATATGAGATATCAAAATCTGAAACACCTATTTAACATTCATTTGACCACAGGTGTTTGTATGTAAGTTAACATCATCTATTATTGTTTTTTGTCATGCATATATTTATATAGAACTCAAATAAGTTCAAAGTATATGTCACCATCTAATTGTGAGTATTGTTTCTTCATAAAAAATCAAGATATTTATACCAATAATATTTTTTCAAATTGCAGCTATCTATTTAGAATTTAACACATTATTTCCAGTTCATTATTCTATCACTGTCCTATCATCAAATAAGTAAGTAATTTCTTTGACCACAGTTAAAAGGTCTAATATGCAGGTATATTTGCTCACCTTATGAGTAACTATGTCCTTAAGCATTCGGTATCTTCCTACGGTGACTACCCTTACGTTGTGGCGGCGTCGGGCACCAGGGTTCAAATCCCCGTAAGGCATTATGTACTGCGAGTATGACTGCTTTGGTGTATACGCAGCTATCTGGCATATCTGTTGAAATAATTTTGTTAAGAATATTGTTGTTGATACACATTAAAGGTCACACATTACACCTACTCAATGTGGACTACACTGCAACTCAACTCAATAGTATGGCATTAAAATGTGAGCTTTGTACCACATTTTTTAAAGTAGATGTTTGAACATTTAAGATTTTTTGTTGATTCGAAACGCCGACACTAAAACTTGAGAGTTGAAATAGAGTTGGATCAGTGTGAGCTGGTGTACTTTTAACCTTTTTGGTTTTTTGGTTGTAAATTCTGGCTGCTGAACTACTGGATTATCATGTCATATTTATTTATTGTAAACAGTGACATTTTTAATGAGTTTTCATGAAAGTTTTTATAACAAAAATTCTCAAATTTCTTAGAATACAAAAAGGTGTACAAAAAGTGTGATATTAAAATAAAGTATTTTTAGATTAGATTAGTCTTACATTATACAAACTTTTAAAAATAAGAAACATACAAGATGATTGAATTTCAAAAGGGATCAAAATTGATATTGAAAAGAATCAGAATTTCCTAAACTTATTGTAAAAAATTACAAAACTTTTTAGTGTCTGCACAAAATAATCGTGTCAGGTATTTTATGCTAAAAAACCCACCTCATCAATGAGCCGACGACCAGTAGTGTCCATGTCCCAGCCGACCAGAGCATACTTGCCAGGTGGAAGACCAGCTGGCTTCTCCACCAGCGCCGGAGGCAGTTCCACCTTACCCTCTGCCTCCCCACCATTCACTTTAGCTTCAGACACCATTGCCATTAATTTGCTGAAGAGATAAAAAGTAAAGTTTTATTGACAGTAAAAACTTGAATGAACCTAAATGAGGTACAAATTTGATGACCTATGTGGTGCTTTGGTAAACAGCCAACTGTTATGCAAGGTTCTGGGTTTGATTCCCATTGGTAGTGGTATTTTAAGTTTATACCATATTGCTCAGTGCCTCCCATACAAGATTATATCTTAGTGCAGGACTGAGTTAATGTGTGTGTTGTAATGTGGTTATTATTACTATTAATTTCAATTGCATTGTGCAACTAAACTAGTATGAAATAGATGACTCTAGATTAGTTCTCATTAGCTAACCAAAAATAATGAATCATTTTTAGAAAAACAATTCAAGGAAGATGAAACAAACTGTAACAAATATATGAAAATTATCAGGTTCACATTTGATTCAGTCACAAAAAATTGAGATTCAAACTTTTCCATCACATTTCAATCCCTATAAAGGATAAATTTTGAGAAATATTCAGTACAATAAAGTTCTGGATATTACTGGATAAGATGCAAAATTCCAGGATTAGCAACCTATAGGTAAAGTGAGAAGCCAAAAGGACAATTCATGTTGTTATTTATAACTAAATGAAATAATTAAATATTTTCTTAAGTTAATTGAATTGCTTGATAAAATCATTAATAGTTCTGAATAGAGAATATAATCAGATACAAAATACCCACACAGTATATAATAATAGGTAAAGATAAATGACTCAGTATCAATCTTGTATGAAATTCGTAATAATGCTAATGAGTTATTTATTAGTAAATCAAACAAGGTTATTCAAAAATGTATACAAATGTGCTATATATAGCTAATTTAAATGGTAATAAATCTGAAACTACCCACAAAATTTCACATTGTTGAAGTTTCAAGAAAAAGTTTCATAAAGCATTGAATCCATTAAAGCATTAGGGTAACAAAATTTAAAAAAACCGGCACCGTGAAATAAATCGATGCGGCTAACAAAAACAAAATATATACTCTCGTCGGTGACGGCATTAAATCTTAATGACTCATGAATATACTTTTAAAAGAAGTAAAATTCCTTTACAAACCTGTTGATTACAAATCAAGCTTAGATTAATGTCTTGAAAAAATAAGATAAAATAAAATAGGACACGTGGCGATCCTTTTCTAGACATTTTGCCCCACCCTAGCAAGACATATTTGATATTTACTCACATTTCAGATCAAAAACTTCGAAGTTCTATGTATATGATTAATTTTTACAAGAAGTAATATTCAGTGAAATATAGACAGATGATTTATTTAAAATAAATAGTAAAAATATCACAAAATCTCGGCACGTGTGCGGCAAACCGCAATACAGCGAGAAACGATGTGACCAGTTAAAAAATACATCAAAAAATCTACTATTTCCCTGACAAAAATTCCACCAATCTTTTCAATTTAATAAATTTATACTACAATTGCATTATATACCAAATATATGTAGAGAACACAACAAACTACTCTGTATTCTCTTAGTGTATGAGAAAAAAAGAATAATACTATGTTCATTGAACTAAAAGAAATCAAATTTATCAGTAAAATCCTTAAATATTTTACTCACAGGCTGAAATCGTATTGGAAAACAGGAGTTCAAAGTTATTTTAATTTCAATTTAGATACAAATCTATATTTTAACTGTCATTGAAATGAAAATAAGTCTCGTTTTATTTTTCTGAAAACCAATAAATAATAAAATTGCCAGTGTCATAAAAAACAAACCTCAAAACCTGGTTCAGAAATTGGAAAGAAACATTGTTTACTTTTGGACGAATTACAAATATTCCTCCGGACATTCGCTTCAACTTAAATAGATTACTTTCCATTTTAAATTTAAATAAATTGTACATATTTATTAAAGATGACAGAAAACATAGAGGAGTATCGAAACCAAGTAACAATAGCAAGAACAGAAATTAAAAACCTAAGGTATAGTGTTTAAGTAATGTAATGTAAGTAAAGTAAATGTCCTATAAAAGCTGCATTAAAATTCATATAAAAGTGTTTTTTTGTTGCAGACAACAGCTATTAGCTTTAAAACATGAACATCTTAAAGATATTAAATTAATAAAATCCGCGTTAAATCAATTGAGGTGCTCTAACTGTACTGAAGTAGGTAAGTACAATTTATTTCTACTTGTCTGAGTTACATCTATATGTTTACCACCTGCTTATTGTTGTAACACTATGGAGATACTGAGCCTGAAACATAGGATCTCAGGCGAAATGCATGTAAATACTAACAATTGGTTTAGGTTTTGTTTGTTCACAATTTTTTTTTTTTGTAAGACCATTGTTTTTCTTTAAATATTATTATTTATTATTTTAAACATGTTCTGCCAGTGATAGACTGCACAAGAACATTTGTAAAATATATTAAAATATAAACATGAAAATAGAAACACTTTACATTTAGAAATATACTTTTAAAAACTTAGTTTTATTGCAGCAACAACTGTAGCCCCAAAAAGCAATTCATCAACATCGCAGTATACATCTGGTCCTAATTGCATCAGTTTTACTCCAATAGGAGTAATAGAAACCACATTTCAGAATAAGAGGGCTGTACCGCGACAACCATCAGTTCTCACAAAGTCTAGAGGTGCAGTTGTGATAGATACCAGTGTGTTTAATAACCCTGATCATGCCTTGAGTGGTCTGGAAGAGTTTTCTCATATGTGGTAAGTGAAGTAGGTTTGTTTTTAATTAATCATCAAAAATTATTGTATGTATTGAAAAACTATTAAAAATTTCCTTGCGATTTCCCACAGTTCAGGATATTTTTTGGGTATTTCTGCTTGCAGCCAAAATGTTTGGTAGCCTTTTTTAAATTTCACCTTCAGCTCCTCATTGGTGCTTAGCTCGAGCAGCTCCTCTTGTAATATAACATTGGCAACTTCCGTTTCATCAAATGTATTTATGATCCATGGTGGTATATCCATCGTTAGCATATCTTCAAACCTGGTTTTGAAGTCATCATGCCGGGCATTGTTGACTGTAGGTATGTATATCCTCATCAATACATTCTACTTGCGACAAGTTTGGAAATTGAGAGAATTCGCGCCGACTAATGTTTTGCTTCATAAATTTCAATTTCCCAAGAAAAGCCGAAATTATCCCCTTTGTTTTTTATCAAATTCAGGCTGTCCCCTTGTAACTGCAAGTTAATATCATTAAATTTTTAAACAAATCTGTCAAATACGCGATGTCTGCTTTGAATTTGATCAAAATTCTTCGTGAATTTCTTCCTCCATAATAAATCAAACATATGCTAATAATAATGCTTTATTACCGGGTAACGTTGACTCGTCCAATTGTAAATTTGTAGAAAAATGAGTTATTTGCAGATGATTGCACAAAAAACTTTCGATATCAGAGCTCATTTTATCAATGCGTCTTTGTACAGGATTGTTACTTAATAGAATTCTTTTTAGTACGTACGTAGTTTGTGCAAAAAGTTTTTAAAACCTATCCAACAGCGGGTAAAATTAATTGTTCTCCGATAGTGTGCGGTTTTCCAGATTTTGCTATAAGTAATGAGATATTGTAAGATGCCCGCAAGCCATCATCGTTACTTTGAGATGTTAAAGCGAACATACTGTGCATGGTGGGTCTCTTTTCATATTTTATTTTTCCTTTAATGTTTGAAAATATTTTAAATCTTTACCTATTTTATCAGTATGGCACCTTTTTAGATGATCTTCGAGCTTTAATGGTTTCATAGAGTCATTGCTCAAAACTTTGTTGCATAATAGGCACATGGGCAATTGTTTGTCTGCCTCTGATGGGAAAATCCATATTTCAAATATTCGACACTATATTGTCGACATTTTTTCTTTGCTGTAGCCATGTTTCGTGTCAGTTACCTTACCTGTAAAAAAAAATGTTTTAGTAACCAAGTTTTTTTTTCTGAATATTGGTATCACACCGCAGCTTTTGTCAGCACGCGGAAATAGAATTACGGCTTGTAAAGGGACCAACTAATAAACCGCTAAGACAAATACATACTTTTTCACAAAACGATATCAATTTTTAAAGTACCTAATTTACCAAAATTTTTAGTACAAATAAAAATTGGTGTACTCAGTATCTAATACTAATCATATTTGTGTAGGAAAAAATGAAAGTCAAAATTCCAAAATTGTACACAAAAACGATAACTAATATTTCATCAAATCAATAAAATAGTTACTTCAAAATCAATTTAAAATGATTGTGAAATTACTGTTTCATAAAATTAGTAGTTATTTGCAAGAAAAAAATCAAAATTAATTGCTTTGCAATATTGCTTATTCGGCCTTTTTAGTGAGGCAGTGCTTCTCTCGTGAAAAAACAATTGAATAAAACGTGCTGTGTTTGTCTTCAAATCGAAAGAGGACAATTAAAATATCTGTAAGTTACCTATCTATACAAGCAGTTGTGATCAACCGACTAGTACACGTAAACAAAATACTTAAGTACTACAACAAAAAAAAGGTAGGTACTTACTTTTCTTCGGCACTAGCAAACACTGATATAAATTTTCTCACACCTTTTTTTCGAAATTCCGGAAATAAATAAATGAGTTTGCCTTTGGCATCAAGTATTTATAGTGGTGATTAAGTTCATGTCCGAACAAGCATCGTCGGGCGGATAGCGCTTTGCAAGTCTGTACACGAAATTGTACGTAATATCGAATACGCAAGTTTGGACAAGTAACAGTCGCTTGCCTTATTAAAATATTATCTGCTTAGTTAGGTACTTAAAACAATGTAGGTAGGCCCTTATAAAAACTATGTTTTACTATCAAAAGCAGAAAAATTTTCGTGGACCCCCATTTTTTATTCACGCCTACGTAGACCCCCAGCAAGTCTCCCGTGGACCCCTGGGGGTCCACCTGGACCACTTTGGGAATCTCTGTTAAAGTAATTTATATTACAATGACATGTATCTGAAACAATGTTTTATATGGGATGATAACATTTAATTTCAACCAACTTAAGTAAATCTAACAACTAACCTTTTGATTCCAGGATAATCTTCCATTTCCATGTGACTGAAAACACCAGTGTACTTGCGAAAGTGGCGCCGCCGCGGCTCGGTGGTGAAAGGCGGGGAGTTTTCTCTACTCGTTCACCTCACAGGCCCTGCCCTATTGGCTTGTCGCTTGTCAAAATACAATGCATTGAAGGTATTTAATGGGAATTTTTTGCTTCGCCTCTATTAACAATGTGAGCGTCGCCGCAAATTATTTTACTACATACCAGAAAAATTACTTGGCTGCAAAAAAATATTTTTCACATTTTCTATTAAAAATATAATGATCTATCAAAATCTGACTACCTTTTTAGTTGATTCACAATCAAAATCAATAGACAAGGTTTAAAAAACTCACTTGCAATCTTATTTATCTAATTTTACAATGGAATTCCTCAGAGAATTGCCAGAATCAATAGTGTAACAGTAATGCCTCATGCTTCATTTAATTAAAAATAGGAATGTAAATTTGTATATATTGTTAATTGGAAATCAGAAAAACAGCAGGGCATCTTATGGCATTTGAGGTAGTTATTTTAAAAGATAATATAAGAATTTATCATTTTGCAGAAAACAAGATCTACTTTCATGGTGTGGATATGGTATCAGGCACTCCTGTACTTGATATTAAGCCATATATACCCCAATACGACTATCCAAATGCAGTTTTTGGGGATGCTATGACATCGTTAGTTCGCCCGCCCACAGAAGGTATAACTGGACTACAAGTTGATGATACCAGTTGCAATCCAAGGAGGTACATAAACTTTAATGAAATGATAATATCAACCTTTAATAAAAATTATAGTATTCTTTTGTACATTGAAATAGGGAGTAGCTTTTTTGTTAGTATTTTTTTGGCATTATCATGTTTAAAATACAGTGAAACCTGGTTAAGTGGGACCTGGATAAGTGAGAAACCTCTATTATTGAGAGTAACAATGAGGTCCCGGCACTTTTTAATCGAATTACCTCTGTTTATGGGATTTTTCGAACCTGGTTTACTGGAACCTGAGATTTGATTTCTAGGATTTTTTCCATATTTAACTCTATAATTGAGACTCTGGAGCTCAGTTCCCTTTATAAGTGAGACAGTTTATCAGGTTGGGACAGGTTTCGACACGATTGTTTACAAAAATTTGAATTTCTTTCGCACATGCTTTGTCAGCACTATCTCAAATCTCGAGTCCTTAAATGAGACAACTAAATTATAAACCTGTCTAATTGGAAAACTGGATAAATGAAAAGCTCTTTAAATGGTACAAAATCCTAGGCCCTTTGAGATCACAATTAATCAGGTTTCACTGTAGTTTGTTTTCTTATAACATTATGCTGTTGCGCCATCGTAGTAAGCTTTCATTCAAAAACGTACCTCCATCTAAATTCTCAGTTTATCTATTTAACATTTTTAATTAATTAGTCAGAAAATATCCTTTTCAGTATAAGCCCTCGTATTGCCAACTCTATGGGCGTAGAAACGCAAAGTCCGCAGCGATCTCCTAACGAAGAGGAAATTCCATCTCCCATTAACCCACCTTCCAGTGTTTTGACTCCAGTTTCGCCAGCATCTGATTCCCCATCAAGTTTCGACTTCTTAGATGGAATTAGATCTCCTATAAGACGACTAGAATCGGAAAGAGGTGCCCCCGATGGTCAAGAAAGGTTTACTCCACCACAATCTGCTCTCATGAATTTAACCCAAGATGGGATAAGGGTAGCTTCATGGATCTCTAATCCCCCAACACAAACGTATGAAGTTAAATTTACGGATGATGCTCTTGAAAGATTGAACTGCCTTATTGGAGATCGAGCGCATGCGTTCAAAAGCAACATCGAGTGTTTGCTGTCGGAAGATCCAAGGTCAAATTATGTCAGGACAAGGTATCCTGACCATGAGTACAATTGTGTATTAGAGGATCTCTCTATAAGTTGTGTATTCGATACTAATTCATCATCCTGCACTATTATAGCAGTAAGAAACGCCGAGGATTTGCAAGAGAATTGAATAGAAAAATATTGTTTAAACTTAAATAATTTATTACTAATATGCAACTGAAATAAAATCAAGAATATGACTCATAACTTTACTGTCTTTTTTTATGTTCCACTAACAAAATAGGTAAATTGTTTAATATGCAATAAAAATAACATTAAATTTTGTAAATACTAAAAATGTAAAAAATATTGTGTGGGATAATATGTAGTTAATTAATTCTTTTAAATATAAAATATTGATTTTTGGAATGGGTTAGGTACTTAAAAATTAGTCAACTTTCTTATAAAATAGAATTTGATTACCAGAACCATAATTTCCAATTGCATTTAAAACATGAATATCTATGAATCTCATTCTACTGCCATTGACTGGAATGTATTTTATTTCAGAATCTTGGGGCCAAACTATTTCATCAGACATTTTACTCCAACTTTCACCATCCACAGAAAATCTGTACTGGATGTTAAGAAAAGTACCATTTCCTGCATCTGATCTCGGAACATATTCAATTTTATCAATTTCGTAAACGGACCCAAGATCAAAATAAATCTTTAAGATTCGACCATTTTCTGGGTCAGATTTCCCTGAATTTCCCCATTTTGTATGCCACATAGTTTTACAATCACCGTCAGTTAGTTTGCAGACCTCTTGAGATGGTTGACAAGGAATATTACAGGATACTTTGACGTTCTTCACTGTATTTTGGTGAGGATCGCTCTTTGTTGTTGCTTCTATCATGTCACTCCAATCAGAATATCCATCGGCGTTAACAGATCTAATTCTAAAATTATGTTTTGTTTCATACCCAAACCCATCAAATGTAAATGCGGAATGAATTAGGTTTGTGAAAATAATTGCGTCTCTTTCTATTTCATAATAATGGGCTTCCTTAACTGGTTTCCAACTGACTTTAATAGAATTTGGAGAAATTTCGTCTTCAACATCAATGAAATTTTGAGGTGTTTCCAATAACCTATTTTTGTTTGAGATATTTCCGTGTATTCTGCTTTCATTTGAATATCCATCTATTTTTAAATGCACCATACTGGAAGATACATTTATTTTCTCAATTTTTATTAGAATAAACTTTTGAAGTACTTCTTTGCCACCTAAATCTTTCAAATAAGGATTGGTGATAAAGTTTTCAATAAACCAATAAACATTATCATTGGTATCATATTCTTTCTTTGTTTTTACTTTTTTAATTTTTATGTTAACACCATTTATTGCAGCTTTGATCTTTTCAGGTTCCTTAGAGGCCATAATTCTTATTTGCGTTTTTCTGTCTTTTACCATTGCTTCATAAGATCCTTTGGTTTCATCTATTCTGATAATTAAAGAGCCTTCCTCATTTGTATCAGGTCCTGTTGTAGTAATTTTTGTGTAAGCTGATAATCCTTTCTTGTAATCAGCAGATAACCCGTCGTCTTCATAAACAATAAACTGTGAATGACCTTTCGGATACAGGTTGAAGTTTCTATTGTCACGTTTAATTTCAGATGGATTATTATTGGGGTTTATCATCGGAATAATAGCACCCTCTTTTATAAAAACCGGTATTTTCCATAGTGGAACCATCAAGTTGTTGATTATTTTCCCACCTTGATACTTTTCCCCGGAAAAGAAGTCAATCCATACTTGATTTTCGTCTGGTAAATAAACTCCATTTCTAATCGACATGTTAGTTTTAACACACTTGTTTTGGTTATAGATCGGAGCTACCAATATATATGAGCCCCACATGTATTGATACTGCACATCTTTTGTATGCGAAATATTACATTGAGGAAATTCTAGAAACATCGCTCTTATCATTGGAAGCTTGTGAATTGACTCATGGGCGATAGTGTAGTTGTAGGGCATTAGCATCGATTTTAGCTTTAAATAAGCCCTATTTATATTTGAGGCTTCTTTATCAAAGCTAAAAGGCGTTTTCGGAATCCGCCCCCAACCATCCATATTTAGTTGTAATGGCGTAAACGTTTTCCATTGGTAATCGCGAATATTTACCTCTCTTTCTTTTCCTCCATAAATACCATCCATATCAGACCCCACAATTGGTTGACCAGAGAGACCGGTGCCTATATAAGTTGGAATATGAAATCTGATATATTCCCACTGTCCACCTGTTTGATCACCGCTCCAAATACCTGCATGCCTTTGTGTACCTGCCCATCCGTCTACCATGATTATGATCGGGCGAGTGTTTTGCTTTGTTTTTTCAATAAACAATTTCGAGGCAAATTCAACAGCGTTTAGTCCAAAAGAATATCCACTTCCAATCCAAGCAACGTCACATTTCAAAGCAACAACTCCTGCTTCACTAACTTCCTTTGCTAAATCCCTTTCCCCTTTCTTAGGATGATCAGGATCCACTGGACGAAGGTTTGATTCTGTCCATAAGGCTAATTGCACACCGCTTATCCTTGCATAATTAGCAAATTCGGTCAAGTTTTTAATATCACCATCTAAAGAATCAGTTTGTCCGTATCCTGACCCATATCCATCATTTGGAATAAACCAGCCCAAAGGCATATCATGTAATCTATATCTATCTAACATGGCTCGCGCGGAAAATTGATAGTTATTGTTTTCTCCATTGAGTGACTCTAGAATTCCTTCTCTCTCTCCTATGTCTTTTGGCTGATAACTTTTATAATATTCGCCGTCTTCGAATAGTATAGCTCCTTGTTCATCAGGTGAAACTTTGACCCAAAAATCCCGGTTAAAAGCATTGAGATGAGCTTCATAAAAAGCGTATTCTGGCATAAAAAGAGGATGTCCGGTAAGTTCGAAGTAATCACTCAGCAAATCTTTGGGAGTGCTATTTATAAAGAAAAATGCATCGAAATGGTTTTCTTTGTGCATAGTTTGAGTTACATCATTTACTGTCTTTCCAAAGTCATACGATCCGGGCTTCCAAGTATTTCGAAGAATTCCAAATCCTTTTGTTGACCAATAAAATGGGCAAGGAGAAGTTACCCCACCATCTATCCAGTTATTCGTGTTCACAATGTCTATGACCTCTCCTTTATGCGAAAACCGTCCATTTTGCATACCGCCTCCGAAAAAATATTCACTTTCATGCTGGTGAAGATATTGTATACATTTTCCGTTATTATACGATAGTGGCTGTGCTTCATAAAACACTTGTTTATTATTTATTTTGCTGAACACAGCCATTGTTCCATTTTTCTTATCAAAGGCAATTTGGATCAACTCCATATGTATTACAAATGCATGTTCCCTATTTTCTATGTAGCTGTCTTTAAAGTCCTTTGTATTGTAATCACTTATTTTCTTAGAATTTATCCTTGCAATATCTTCGGGATCATTTGGGACGGGATAATCGAGAAATTCCCCATTTGGTGACATGTAATATTTAAAAACATGACCATTTAGTAAATTTAATCTTCCCTCTTCACCTGTTCTGTAAATTATTTGTATGTGATGATCAGTTTTCACAGCTGACTTTACTCCTCCTACGTTTTTATTCTTAGCTGGTTTGTCCATGATGAAAATATATCTCCATATCTGCAAGAATAATATGAAATTAATCGACAACAGGAACATTTTAGCTTCAATAAATGAATTTATATTTTGACGATTGGCGTGATTTTGCCTTAATACTATAGCTACAAAATTAAACTTAGGCTTGTACTATAATAGTTGCCGTTTCAACTCAGGTTGATGTCTATTATTCTGTGGACCATATTTTTAATTCAATGGAACGCCTGGCACCACGAACGCGTTTTGTGTATTCTGTTGCATAGTATTGTTTTGAGTTGGTTTGTGTTGTTAAGTATTATTGTAAGTATAAGTATGGTTATGGTATATGGTTATGGTTATGGTATATGGTATAGGTATGGTTAAGTAACTAAAATATCGCATTTCGGGCCAGTGGCGTGTCTAGAGTTTTAGTAAAAGGCAAGCCGAGATACTTCATAGTTCCGTTGTGGACTTGCTAGCGTGGACGAGCTCAACAAAACACTCAGAAGTTTGCGAACATGTCAGCAAAACCACAATTTCGGTGGCTTTAAAAAAGTCGTTTGATTTGTTAATGAATAAATAAGAGCGCGTACTTATTTTAGTTTGATAGGGCAAGCCGGGCTTTTGGGCTTCTATGACAGTACCCCGCCACTGTTTCGGGCATATGCTTTAATTGGTTTCGTTCGTACCTACTAAATTCGAACTAATTAAATTGATTGAAATACAATTATTTTTACTTGCACTAAACTTTCGAGATAGCTGATTGTAACATGACTGAATACATTAAAACATGTTCGTCCTTTTATTTATTTAAATGCTTTTTGTTATCATCAAAATTAGTAGGTACCTACAGCAGTGCTATTAATAGAGCTTCGTCTGAATGAGAGCTCACTCCTAATATCAAATTACATAGACTCAAGTGGTAAATATGTTTATGATGGTGGAGCTGCCGGCACTGTCGAGATTTACAGAATACGAGTGTGGGGCCTGTAGTACACCTCTCCGACGAAATTATAGCAGAGAAATCGCCTAAAAAGTTTCGCTGACGAACATCCATATTAGCCGCAAATTCAAGTAGCGAAACATCGCACAAAACAATTCAAACTATATACAAAATGTTTTCGGAGTTAGACGACGAGGTCATAGTATTTATTAGTTATTAATTTAATGAAGAAATTAAATGTATTTATTTATTATATTCCATTAAAAAATCGATTTATTTATATAGTTTGAATGACTTAACAAATACCGGTTAATATTAATTAATTTTTCCGTAAATCTAAATCTATTGTAGTGAAAAAGTAGTTTCGTTTCGGAGGTGTACAGGCATATCTGACCGCAGTAGCAGCTTGCGAATTTCGAAAGCAACCTTACAGAATAGCACGACAGCTATAAAAATATTAACTCGACTTTACTAATATATCAAAAGAGTAGTAGGTAAGATGTACCTATTTGCATATAGAATAGACTTTTAGGTAGGTGGTGACATTGTTAAAAAACATTATCAGGGCTGCAATGGAATAAATAACAATGTTGTGAAGGTCTGTAGGTAGGTATATACATTAAAACTGAACGGAAATGAAGCAAAACGAATGCCTCATTTATCTATGTAACTTTTATTTATTTTTCTACTTATGACAGTAAATTCGATCGATAGAAAGAAAGTATAAGAAAAAATCATGCCTGATTAAACACAAGCTATCGAAAATACCGCTAGAGTACCAGTAGGTAGGTTCACCAGAAATGTTTCGAATGTTTCGGATTCCAAAAAAACACCTCCCCTTTTTCAGAGCTCAAATTATGATGGTTCACCAAGATTAACGATGATAATCCATTGAAACTAGATCCCGTTAATATCGTATTCGAATTTGGAACAACATTAATTCATTTATTTAGTAGGTATCGGGTCTGTTAAAGCTTGACCTGAGTGAGTAGATACATTGTATGCGTCTCATATGCGTGTAAACACGGCCTGTAAGATTTATTGGATTTGCTTAGCTTACTAAGAAAGTACTTAGGTATATGTAAGATACGTGGTTCAAAACAATTATTTATGGACGTACAGTAAAGTATGGCCTACTCAAGCGTAAAAAGTTTTAATTGAAAGGATTGTTGGATTCACGTAAGTGGAGACTTCAGTAAATATTAAATAAATCTATCCAGACCAAATTAAAACTCATTAGGTGCCTACCTAATAGGTATGTAGTTGTAGCTGCTAAAAATGAATACACTAAGTTACTATATCCCAGTTAAAAAAAACAAATGAATCGATGTTATTAACAGACTACGTTTTTCAAATTGAGGTAAGTTAACCCATATGGTTATATTTAAATAACAATAGATGGGCCTTAATTCACCGTAAGATAGTTATTGGTTGCCGGCAAAACCATGGCATTAAATTAAGTAGATACTTATAGATACGTAACCGGCTTACAAAGTATGTAGAGGTTTAATATTTTTAAGTCAATACTTACGTTTAGTCATATGCGGGAATATTAATTTTAATAACTTACTATCAAATTTGTTTAGGACTTAAATTAATTAAACGAAGATATGTTTATTACATACTTTAACTTTTTAACATAGCTAAGTTCGTATTAGGCTTTTAATAGGATAATTTACTTTATTTTATTACTCACACTAAAAATAACAACCACTCACAAAGGTTGCAAAATATTAACTAAACTAAACCAAAAACCATAAACTGAAACATGCTTATTTGTTTCATTGCCATAAGCAAAACAGAAATTTTCTTAAAAATCCTATAAAAACGAAATGATAAAAGAATAACGTTTTTCGTACATAGTATATAATTAATTTTAAAAAAGATGAAAATGAAAGTGTGATATTTTTTTGAAAATGCGTTTAGTTTTCATCGTTTGATGATTGTGATTTGACATTTGTTGCTGTCGGAGTTTGAGTTTTAGCATTTCATCAATTTTGACGAATCATTTCGTTCAGCATTCATTTTGTACAACTTAATTATTTCTATTAAATAAAAGGTCAGTATTCGTTATAACGATGTTGCCCTTCAAGTCTTTAGAACTATACTGTGAAAAAGCATAGTCACGGGATTCTAACCTAAGCCGGTCTAACAATAAATTGTTTGTCGTTTTTTTGCAGATGTTTCTTACCCGATCTGAGTATGACCGTGGTGTGAACACCTTCAGCCCAGAAGGTCGCTTATTCCAGGTTGAATACGCAATTGAAGCTATAAAGCTTGGATCTACAGCGATTGGAATATGTACTTCCGAAGGTGTAGTGTTGGCTGTGGAGAAGAGAATAACGTCGCCTCTAATGGAACCGACTACCATCGAAAAGATTGTAGAAGTTGATCGTCATATCGCTTGCGCTGTTTCTGGTTTAATGGCTGATTCGAGGTAAATAAATATTGTTATTATTTTATTTCTACTTTAAAAATTGTTGTTTTAACCAGTTATTATATCTAGAAGCAAAATTTAAAGCTATGCTTGAGAAAAAATGAACATGTGTGGCTACACTACCCCTTTATCCTTTATTTACTTACAATTTTACAAAAACAAACATTGTCAACTGGTGGTAGATAAAAAAATTTGATGATTTCTAAAACTTATTTTATGACCACTTGAAATATTGTTTCATACTCATAAAGGTTTATTCAAATAGACTTAGTGCTTAGTTTAGACTTTCAAATCATAATGTATCACTTCCACCAATTTGGTATTAAATTTCTATGGTGAATAAACAAGCAAGAAAGCTCCAAAAAAGAAGTTGCTTTTATTCAATATATATAATACATTAATTTTCTATTACAACTTACAATTTGTAAATTGTGTCTAAAATGAACTTGAGCAACTTTTAATCAAAGAAAATTCCTTCCAGAACCTTGGTGGAGCGTGCTAGAGTGGAATGTCAGAACCATTGGTTTGTGTACAATGAGAGGATGAGTGTTGAGTCATGTGCGCAGGCCGTCTCCAACCTGGCCATCCAGTTTGGTGACAGTGATGATGACAGTGGTACTGCTATGTCCAGACCGTTTGGAGTGGCTGTTATGTTTGCAGGTGATTATTTTTTCTTTTTAACTGAAAAAAACACCAATCACTGTAATTCTTTTCATTTTAACATAATGCCTACTTTACTTTAAACTTGAGGTATGTAAACTAAATAAACAAAAAAATTATCTAAGTGTTTTAAGCATTTTTGTAATACTTGCTTGACTTCAAAACATTGTCTCTGTAGTTCTGTTTCCTCTACTCTGTTTTTTTTTACACTACACAAGACAAAAAATTTGACATTTAAACTGTTTTCTTGAACCTGAAATTACTATAAAATACTAATGTAAATAAAAAGAAATAAAATTAAATAATGTTATATTATATGAATCTCCAGGTATTGATGAGAAAGGCCCCCAGTTGTTCCACATGGATCCGAGTGGTACGTTTGTGCAGTATGATGCTAAAGCCATCGGCTCAGGCAGCGAGGGAGCTCAGCAGAGCTTGAAAGTAAGGCATATACAGTATTCTTTTACCTTTTATAGATTTGATTAAAGTAAAAAAAAGTATTGGCCTTTGCAACCAAATTGACTCCTTGAAAAGAAATTTAACTCTCTAAATATGATATATGATGTTTTGTACCAAGACAGAAGTAATAAAAATCTGTAGAATAAAATGCATCTGGAATCATATGGTTCTGTTTTGTAAATAAAAAAATTATACAATTTGTTGCAATAAATAATTTTTATTTATCACCTGTCTAACAGGAAGTGTATCACAAGTCCATGACATTAAAAGAAGCGATTAAGTCTGCTCTCACAATCCTCAAGCAAGTGATGGAAGAGAAGCTTTCAGAAAGCAATGTAGAGGTGGTGACCATGACTCCAACTGGACTGTTCCACATGTTTACCAGGGACCAGCTTGCTGAGGTTATTAAGGATATCCCCTAGAACTTTTTGTAGTTTGCTTTATGGTGTTGTCTTTCGTTTGGAATAAAATCACTGCCAGATAAAATTTTCAGAATTGCATTGCTTTTTTATTGTGAATCATCGTTGATTCATGATCAATATTGTATATCCAGATATTATCCAGATTTAAAAGTAAATGATAAAATTGATTAAAAACTTGCTTAGATTAAATTAAAGCTATTAAAACATAGTGAATAGTTTTATAATGTCTAAAGAATTTGGCTGTATTAACATTAAGTAAGAAATTATTTCCAAACTTAAGTCACACTATTAAACATTTTATTTGGTGTATTTAGTAATATTTAAAGTAAATTGTATTTCTTATCTATTTAGAACTTTTAAACAACTATGTATCAAAGTCCATGAGAATAAAATAGTATCCTTTGTTTAAAAATAGGTTCTTTAAACAAATTTTATCTATTTTTAAAGTAAATAAGATTGAGTACATATTTTTGACTTATGTATGTTAATAAGTAATTATGTATTGTTTATTGGTAAATGTATGTTATGAATTTATTTTAAATATTACTTAATTTGAATTGGAGAAAATGGTTTATATGATAAAGATCTTACAGTAAGTATTCACTGTTTAATAAACTAAATCAACACATCTTGTAGTTATTATTATTACCTAGTTGCTATGACATATACAATATTTTTCCTTTTATATATTACACCTTCCTATATTTTTTTTCATTTAATGGGTAAAATAGTTTGGGGAGATTGAATCTATGCATATCCAAAAGTACATTAAGTGCAAAACGAGAAAAAATATTTGGTGTGTAAAAGTTAATGTGCAGTATTTGTTAAGACAATTATTTATATTGGTAACTGTTTAGCATAATTAGCAATTTTTTGAATTGTTTATAAGTTTTATATATTTATTTTATTAATATCAGGATGGAGTTTGATTTTCAAGTGAATCAGATTAAAGAAGTTACATAAAACATTTTGGTTGGTTCATAAAAAAAAAAGGTGCCCCTACCTAATTCTATCAGCTGAAAGATGTCCACTGCTGGACAATGATCGGTCTTGTGCTGCCCGCATTCTGGGGTTTGCCCTTGCCAGATCGTCGGTCCACCTTGCGGGAGGCCTGCCTACGCTGCGGTCTTCCGGTATGTGGTTGCCACTCCAGAACATTTCGGACAAAGTTCTGCCCATACCACATATGCCTATTAAAAAAATTCATAAGTTCCTAATTTTATTTTCAACAGTTGATTGCAGCTATACCAGAGTTGCAGTGGAGTGAATCCAGTTCTAGAAATACTATTCAAGATCTGTCTAAATTAAGATTGGGCAGGCAAACTGTTTGAACTTTTAGTTTAATTTAAATTTCATTCATTTATAGTCAAATGAAACAACAGAATAAAATAGTTTTAATTTTTAATAAAAATACATTACAAAATGTGTTTTGTTTCACAGCACCACAATAATTAATCATCATAAATTTATTTGTTAACAATCTTAAACTATTATTTAAGATTAAAATTATAAACATTGCTCTTACATAAACAATATAAAAAATATATTGTGACATTAATTTAAAAAAAATTAAAATCTTATTTTCATAAATGCATCCACCACTTTTATTAGAATTCGATAAATATAATGTTGATATATTTTTTGGTTAGAAAACAAAATAAAAGTATAAAATAAAACAAAAGTATTAAGTAATAGTAAGTAGGTATCCAATTTGATACTGGGATTCAGTAATTATAAGTTTCACCAATATTTAGCCAAGTAAGGCTCCAAATCAGATGGATTGACATTAGGCCCCAACCTTTCAACTGGAACACCGTTTTTATCAACAATAAACTTAGAGAAATTCCATTTGATGAAATCACCAATAGTACCACCTTGGACTTTCTTTAGGAATTTCCACAATGGATGAGCATTATCACCATTCACTTCAATCTTTTCAAACAAATCGAATTTGACGCCTTTGGCTTTGGTGAAAGTTAAGATTTCTTTAAGGGTCCCTGGTTCTTGGCCGTTAAACTGGTTGCAAGGGAAAGCCAGTATACGTAGACCTTTAGTCTGTGAGTATTTTTCGTATAGTTCATTGAGTTGTTTGTAGTTTGTTTCTGTTAAGCCACATTGTGAAGCGACATTTACTATAATAGTGACATGGCCCTTGTATTTCTCTAATTTAACGTCCTCGCCATTTATATCTTTCACTGTAAATTCATATATTGTCTTCGCTTTTTCATAGTCCTCAAGTTTTTGTGCGGAGTTGCTAAAACAAAAGAATGTTATACTTACAAATTGGATTTAAATCGGTTTAGCAGTTTTAAACCTTCCTACAGAAACACACTTTTTTATTAGAAGGACCTCTAGTCAGGGGTTTTCAAATCATAAGTAACAAGAACAAAATAGTTACCATTTTGAATATCTGTTGTCGGTTTGTAACAAGACTGTCTTATGTTAAAACAGAGTTATGCCATAAAAATATAGAGAGATAATAGGTGATGCATGAGCAAAATAGTACATGAGAAACAGCCATTTTCCCAACGGCACATAAGAAGTGTTACAAGTTTAATGTGTGTATCTGTGCTTTATGCAGAATCGTAACTACTAAATGGATAACCCGATTATGAACTAGTTTGTTTTGTTTGATAGTCGATTTTTTTCTTATGTTCATATCTCTCAGATTAAGTAGTATTTTTTGTCTTTATTTTAAATAACTTCTTTGATATGATAATAGTATAACTAAGTTACTACCTTCCGCTAGCATGAAACTCTCTAAACGTATCTACAGCTTTGAAAACATCATCCGCCATTACATCAGGCATTTCAAACGCTGCAAAATGCCCACCATCTTCCACTACTGTGCTGTGAAGGTAGTTCTTGTATTTCAACTTGAGAAGGAAGTCAGGTGAGTACATTAGTTCATGCTTCATTTTTATACCCCAAGTTGGCACGGTTGTTGGTATCCTGAAAAAATTAGTTTGAAGTTGGTATGGATTTCATTATGACAGTTTTTTACACTTTCTCGTTGTGTAGCACCTACAAACACCAATGTTATCTTTACAGAAATGTTACATGAATATTTTTACATCTGGAGTTAACAATAATAAAAATTGTTATTAATTAAAAAAAATAAAAATTTTTAAATAACACTTACTGTTCCATTTTCAAGTCCATATGTTTTTTGTTTAATGTTTCAGCATACAATCTCATAGACGTAGTAATGCTGTTTGTAACCCAATACACCATGATATTGTCTAACAGATGTGTCAAAGAGAACTTCTCGGTTAGGTTTCCATCACCAGCCTTTCTGAATGCTGGGTTTGTCCAAGTAGAGAATTTCTCTAGTATATAGGCGGCTAGCCCTGCTGGGGAATCTGTTAAAGCTATACCTGTTGAACAAAACATTTTTATCATTCAAAATTATGGCCTGATGATAATCAACTAAAAGTCTGGTATATGGTTTCTAAACATGTGTGAGATAACTTAAGATAAAACTTTTATACAGATTGACCATATTAAGGAAGCTTTTTCCCGAAACAAAACACTGCTCCTCTGCCTGAAGCGGACAAAGTGAAAAAAAGTATATACATCATATTTTATATAAGTATTTATAACACATACCAATGGTGTCAGGTTTAGTGGCCTGTAGATGCACGTATCCCGTCTCTTCCATGACAAAAGCAAAGTGTTTGCTAAAGGGATACATTCTATCTTCAAACTCCGGTTCAACAACAAGGCTTGGCCACAGTGAACCTGAAAGTATTCCTAATGATTATTACACTGTTAACAACAACACATTGGCCTGTGCAGTTGGCGATCTAAGACATCGTCGTCTCAATAGGCGGTGGTAATAACAAATGAAGTGGTGGCGTAAGGTGGCATAAGGTGGCCGAGGGTGTCAAAAGAGCAATTCCGAGTTTACCGTAACGGGACAAAATATTAGGGGCCTTCCAAAAATTCTATAAAGGTCACCAGTTTCTTTTGGAAGGGCCACATTAAATTCCTTTGTCACATCAGTCCCGAACGATCTGATCACGCCTGGTAATCACTATCCATCAGATAGACTATCTGCATGTTTGCTTGTGACGTTGTATGAAACAATATTGCAATGTAAGAATTACTTTTACATTGTTATCTTACTATTTGGATTGACAATACTAAATCTATCTGAAATGTGTTTGTGACAGACAGCTATTTGTTTTTCTTGATTTAAATTAAAATTTGGATTTGTTGAATGTAATTCAAAGTTATTAAATTAATAAGGTACTTAATATTTAATCATTATTAATTATACTGAAGGATTGTTATAAAAATCTTACCTAAAACCGTAACAAAGTTAGCTAGTGGATGGAAAGGCAATATTGGAGCATTAGTATGGAATCCTAGTACATTATCAGGGTACAAAGTGGATATGGCATCAGATATCACATGTCCCCAGTCGCCGCCTTGAAGATAGAATTTATCATGGCCTATGCGGTGCATTAGGTTTTTCATTATTACTGCCATATGAGCAAAGCCTAGTCCAGGTCTGGCCGCTGCCTAGGAAAAACAAGTTTTTTAAATAGCCTTTCACACACACACATGGACAAAGATTACAGGAAAACTACCAAACTGTGTCACCAAGCCAAGCTGTCCCAATTTAGGTTGCAGAAGATATTTTCTAACACTGCAGAGGACAATTTTGGGGATAAAGGATCTCCTTGCCTTACACCTCTTTGTATATAAAATTATTTTCCTTAAGTTTCTAACTGGATTCTTGCCTTAATGTTTCAGTAGATGATTAAAGATTAAGAAGATGATAAAATAGGAAGGTGGAGTAGAAAAGTCACAGAATGTTACCCAAGGGATAGTAAAAGAAGAAGAGGAAGACAACATTTAAGGTGGGAGGACGAAATAAAATGACATGAGGACCATACTGTAGAAGAGTTGCCCAAGATCAGCAACAGTGTAAATCGTTGGAGGAGGCTTTTGCAATCAGGCACGCCGAATTACGAGTTTGTAAATATTTATTCAAACGAAAATTGTCTATTTGTTCGGAATAAAAGGCTTTATTATTATTATTATTAAATGCATAGGTCTGACAACTATAATTCAGGATACAAATACTCTTTGTTTTTTTCTTATGACTATCAAGGTCAAATAAGCTATCAATATATTTATTACATGAGATCAAATTCAATCAAAATCAAAATAAAATAATTCTAAGTCCAGTACTTTTAAATCATCAAAATTCTTTTTAAACTACCACTAATCACAGGTTATTTGACCTTAAATTGTTGTAGAATAATTCAATAAAGATAGCCATACCTGTGAGAACCCATAACCTGGGAGACTTGGAGCAATGACTTCAAACACAAAGTTGTATCCTGTTTTTGCAGTGGTGAGTTTTGGTATGATCTCATAGAACTCCCTTACAGAGCCCGGCCATCCATGCAGCATTAATATAGGTACCACCTTGAAATTTAAGAAAAATATACATTATGATTCTAGGGTACAAAAGCAAATAATTGTTATACCTTCAATAAAATAAATGATGCCCTTACATTATAATTTTTTCATATGAAAATACATCAATTTAGCAATGAGATGTCTTCTTAAGGTAAATATAACAGCAATTCCAACTAGATAGATGACCTCTGTTACAAACTGATAAGTGCTCTATCAATAGGAAGAATGCTAATGCCTAAAGTGATTTACGCCTTCAACCACAGTGATGCAGTGGTGTAAACAGCCAACTGCTTCACTAGAGGTTCGGGTTCGAATTCTAGCTGTGGCACAATTTTGTGTTATTTGCAAGTTGCATTGTTTCACTTACTTCATTGATGTTGTATTCTTATATGCGTAGCTTATTCTATATCATTACTAAGTGCTTGCAATATTAGGATTATGTCTTCAGTGCAGGGCTGAGTCAATGTGTGTGACAACATGAGATTATTATTATTAAAAAAGACTTCTATGACTCCTGCATCATACTTGTTTCATCTGTTTATTTAGAAGATATGACACATCAGAAACATTTTTCATACTTCTGTTATGTGTGAAAAATACTCACAATAACATCATCCGCAACTTTTGGCTTAACATGAATGTAATGTATATCCAATCCCTGTATGTTAGTGACAAAGTGATCAAATTTATTAAAGAATTGCTCCCTTTCTTTGAAGTTGTACTTGTTTTGCCAAAAATCCAGTACTTTTGTCAGGAAGTTTGAGTTGAAACCATAAGTGAAGCCTGCATCTTCTAATGGTGAAACAAATGGGCGGCGGTGTAGGAGACGTTCTTTCAAATCGTTGATTACCTGATGAAACATATTATAAATAATATTAATAAATTTTGTTACTTTAATGTTTGTTTAATTTTCTATTTGCAAGGATTTGCCAAAAATCACAAAGTCTGTAAGCACTTTTTTTATTCCTTGTGTAAATTTACCTTTGTAGAAGAATATGAAAAGTAAAATATATGAATTTCATACCCAAACCATGGTTTGAAGTAGTGCATAATATTAAATACACTCAATTAATCTATCTATATCTTAAGCCTTAAATATATTACCACTTACCACATCTGAAAATTCAACTTTAAAAGGTCTTATTGACAGATCTTGTTTTGGGTTCATGGGGTAGGGTCCCCACCAGAACTGCTCATCTAATTTCGGTAGTGCTGGAGTCGTTAATAAAACATTGTAGACATAATAAGAACATAGCCCTGACAAGACTGCTGAGATGAAAAAAAGTGATTTTCCAAACTGAAAAAAATTAATAGTAACAATGTTATACTTAAAGGTAAAATAGCAAAGAAAAAGCACTTTTGGGAACTATTATTTTTAGACAAAACATTATATTATTTGCAAAATGCATTGGTTCACTCACTATCCTTAAATGGATATGTTCTTATATGTATTTGCTAAGCGCCTACCATATATCTAATAGGTTGTTGCTTGGTAGCTTCGATAAAATTTTGTCATAGTAAAAAGCTAAGACAATGTGTATCTTAGAATGTAGATATTATCATTATTCAAAAGCATAAACTTAATCTTATTGTAAAAGGTACTCACTGAGAAACTTGATTTATTTGTCTTCTTCTCACTTTCCTTCTTCACCTCTTTTTTGTTTGATTTCTTACTCATAATGAACTGGCTTATAAAACTGAAAACTAATATTTAGTTCAATTTAAACCGGAAATACAAACCTAAGCAAAAAAGCCGGTTGTCAAGAGGTTAAGTAAGTTTTTATATAACATTTTTACGTACCCACATTAAAGACAAAAAAATTAAATACCAATGAATAAGACGTATCTAAATATAGACTATCATACCTGTTTTACAGCAAATATCTGCCGAAAATGATAACCAACGACCTTGTGAACTTACAAACTTGAACTTGACATCTCTCCTTTCCTCTTAATCAACCAACTGTCAATGTTGCTCATCCACCGTCAAAAACGTTTTGTTACGAGTGTACATACATTTTGATTCGTTTGGTTTCTACAGAACTGCAAAGTTAACTCGATGATTTTCTGGATATTTTGTACTTCTGCAAAACCTTCCGTTTGTTATGATGTGATGTGTTACTCTTTTACATCTTGATTTCTACATCGATTGAATTAATGTTTAAAACCCCTTACGAAGTGGGCATAGGGTTTGCCAAATAGTGGACACTGGAACAGAGCTAGACAACAATTTCATTATATGGGAAGTCATTTATCCAATATTATAAACAAAAATCTTGGAATCTTTAAAAAAACTTTCCGAGAGTATAAAGTAATTATAACATCATGGCTTTTATCTTTATCGTATGATCAAACTGAACTTCTGTTTAAGTCACAGAATTTGAATTTACTACATAAACATTGAATAACATCTATAAAATTAGACTTAAAAATTATTAAGGGTTAGGAGTCTATTCCTGTTAAACGCGACTGCACGAGCTCACAGAGAGATAGCAAACATGTCAAATTACGCTCAGCTGCTGTCTAAACGTACGTTTAGAGCACCTCTACCCCACACCAGGTCCGCATTCGCCAAACGCTCTCCTGCTTATATACATCTACGCATCTATAATAATATTTGTAAAAATTATGATATCCACCAGTACACAACGGGAAAGGTTAAGGTCCTTGTGAAAAAGTATGTCCTTATCCTACCTCGACACGGAGGCCCTACTTTGTCCCAGTCAGTAACAATACACCCGCACACCTAACACACAAACACACACACACACTTTCTCACACAGTCACACGCATAATCATACACACACATGCTATCCTTTGATATTATATGCAGTTCAGAGTTACTTAGTTTTATGTCTTCATGTATTTTCTTATTTTCCTAATTGTATCTCATAATATCACGCTTGGTTTTACATGATATGTACACACGGTTATTATGTTCATGATAAGTGCACTCCTAGGCCCCGAGATACAGGCCCAGCCTAGTTCGGGGTCTGCAAGATATTTTAGTGTATTTTATTCTTATGTGTTTTTGTGAAATAAAGTTATTCTTATTCTTAAAATAAATGTAAATATACTTGAAGAATTACATTTCAATTAATATTATTAAGTATCTTTATATTTTACGAAAGTATATAAATTTAAATTTATTTATGAGTACATATACCTAAAAAAAAGAAAAACTCAATAAACTACTATTTACTAATAATAATACCATGTACTATTTATAATAATGATACAATGTGTAAATTACTTTACGTTAGTGAAGATGGGTGATGATGGCTGCGACACAGTTTTAACTACTGCAGCCATTATGTTAGTTATTTTTGTTAATTTTTGGTTTTTAAATAAAGATTTTTATTATTATTATTATTATGAGGTACCTACTTATGTTTACTATAACCTTTTATAAAACCATTCCATTCCCATACAGTTCTTAAGTCAGCCAGCTTTGATTGGTATGGTGGAATAATCATAAAAATAAACACATCACGACACACACATTGACTCAGTACTACAGTAAGATCGCAATATCATGTGTCGCAGGCCCTAAGCAACGATATGGTATATACCACATAGACAATAATACTATATCCAAGACCGGCAAGCGAAACAATGCGTCTTGCAAATAACACAATGTTTCGCCCCCGCCGGGATTCGATCCCGGAACCTCTAGCATAGCAGTCGGCTAAATAAGCTTACTACAAGTGAGTGAGACAAAGCTATACACAAATTCTTCGGTTATTGACGATATCGTAAAACTGCCAGACCGCGAGCCCAACTATTGATGGCTCTTATTACGAGAAGTTCATGCTTTTCAATTTTTTCCCTGCTATAAGAGGTTACAGTAAGCACCCTGCGATTAGTTTTAAATGGTATGCGGACAATCTTTGCAGTTTGTTTTCATTCAATGTGATGTATGTATAGGTAGTCTTGTTTAACAAATCAAGTCTGCTGAGGTAATGGTTGCAAATAGTTTATACTCAAGCAAGCTGGAGTATGCCAGATCCAGTTACGTTGCGGTTGCGGTACGTGTGCGTTAAAAGTTGTTAAGTGCCTATAAGAGTATTTGAAAGACGTCTAATCAACGCCGCAAGCAGGCTACCGCACCGCAGATGAACTTTATTTGGTGTAATGTGTTTCATAGAGTGTGTATTTAACAACTCCTCAACGCACGCAGACGCACCGCAAACGTACCACAACAGGATTTGGTGTGCTCCATCCTTTACTATCAGGGGCACTGCACTTTGAAGGAAGTACCTACCTACTTAATACGTACCGATAAGATTATCCTTCTGCAGTAAATTTTACTACTTTCTATAATCTCGATAATGTAATATCTCGAAATCTGTATTTTTTTCAATATTAGTATTTTCTCATAAAACAGGATTATTTCGTTTTGTTTGCAAATTAGCAATCATCCGTGTTTTCTCGACAATCCTAGAATTTTGGAATGAATTCGGTTTTAGTCATCATCCTGCGACTATAGGTAATTATGTTATGTAAATAAATGAACAGTAATTATATTAATGATTGAGTAAAAAAATCGTTACAATGAATTAAATTGTTTGTACGAGATTAGAAAGTATTTTAACAGGACAATCTTTATTTCGTTAGGCACATGAAAAATATTTTCTGTTCCGTCAGGACCGCTACTTTAGTAGGGGTGTTTTCAAATTTAGAATATATATATTTTAGAATCTATCAAAACTTGAGTCTTAGGGTTTTCTGGATATGGGCATCTTCAATTATAAAAATACGAAAACGTAAGTTAGGAATATAAGAAAGTTGAAGTTGCAACAGGCTAGCCAAATGCTGATATAGCTGGCATACTTGATGACGGTTGGGGAAGGAAGGTTCTAGACTGGTGACTACGGGCCGGAAGACGTAGTGTTGTACTACTCAAGGTGGACGTATGACCTTGTAAGGGCTGTAAGAGCAGCTGGACGCAAGCAGCATCGCTCCTCCATCGCTGCTCCAGTATCGCTCCTGCTGAATATATTTGTTGATGAAGTTAGGTAGGTGTAGGTAAGATAAGACACTCGGGGTACCGAATACCTTCGTCAGTTTTCAATTTCATTCCTTCAAGTCGTATTTAGAATCTTAGTACCTTTTGAAACTAAAGCGCGAAGCACACAACTGCATAAAGAAATTAGAATTAGTTGCGGCTATCAAATCAGCAGGGTTGCGTTTGGAGAAACCTAAAGGGCGTAAACCGCGAATCCTTGTAAAAGATGTCCCGAACTCGATGGACGAAATTAATTTTTTAGTTTGTTTATACCGCCAGAACATTAAAGATGAGATTACTCTTTCCGAGAGTGACTTTTTACGTTCAACAAAAATTTACCGTCGTCGCAGTTTTAATGACAACCGTAAATGGTTAGGGATCGAGTTAGAGCATTCGATACGAAATCATTTGATTAACACGAAAGAAAAGTTATTCATTGATTGGACAACTTGCCGGTTCATCGACGATTTAGATTTAATTCGGTGCTTAAATTGTCAACAATATGGTCATCCCACGAAGTATTGTACTGAAAAAACACCATCGTGCGCTCACTGTGCCGAGTCACACGACACAAAAAATTGTACCAACGAAAATCAACCAACTTTTAAACGAGTATATGCGTCGTGTAAAAAGTATAAAAAACCCTGCGATCATGAGACCGGGTCTCAGGATTGTCCTACCTACAAGGCAAAATTAGAGCAACTGATTATAAATACTAACTATGGCCAAGCTTAAAATAGGACAATTAAACCTTCATAACGATAAAGTAGCTACGTCTGAGTTAGATAGGCTTGTAATTGAGTATAGTTTGGACATAGTTCTCGTTCAAGAACAGTACCAGAGCGCTGGGCTTCGTAATAAGATAGTTCAAATAAACAAAGCTTGCGCGGGAATATACGTGTCACGTTCAAGCTTCACTGTCACAGCTCTTAATAATCTCTCGTCGTCCCACTGTGCCGTTGCGGAGGTCTCGTGTCCTTCTTTTAGTATATATGTAGTTAGCTGTTACTTTCAGTTCTCTGATCGCGTAGACCCTCACTTACATCACTTGCGGTCCGTATTATATGCACTTCCTAGGCAGGCTGTAGTTATAGGCGCGGATGCCAACGCGTCTTCCCCCCTTTGGTTTGGTAAAATTAGATCAGCAGATGCGGATCGTCGCGCCGCAGTAGAAGAGTTTATTGCGGAAATGCACCTAGAAATTCATAATACCTCTGATTCACCACCTACTTACAGCAGCCCTATGGGCGAATCTTTCATTGACGTCACACTTTCAAGTGCGTACGTAAAAATCTCTAATTGGCGTGTCCTTCCCGATGCGTCATGTAGTGATCACCGTTTGATCGTGTACGAGTACAACCCTAAGCTGACACAAGATATCGCGCCCCGTTCACAAAGCTTTCGTTATAAAACCAGACGTGCAGACTGGTGCTTTTTTAGTTCATTTTTTGCGTCACATGCTGGAGACTTCACTCACCCGCGTCTATCGGCAACAGAAAGCGCTGAAATTATGACGGATACTTTCAATTACTGTGCTGATGTAACACTGGGACGAACATCTATATCCAGTGTGAAAAGATGTGAGTGGTGGAATGATTCTCTGATAGGAATTCGTAAGAAATTTAGAAGCGCGCGTCGTAAATTAAATAAAGCTAAAAAATCCCTAGGACAAGATACTTCGTCAGATAGGTATGATAGCGCTTTAATTGCTTTAAGAGTTGCTAGGTCTCACTACCGTGCTGCAGTCCAAAAATCAAAAACTAATTTACTTCGGAAAGTAGTTGATAGGTTAGACAAAGAGGGGCCATGGTCACCCATATATCATGAGTTCAAAGCTAACAGAGCAACTGATCAAGCATTTATTTCAAATATCAAAATAAATGATGCTCACACTCTTGGTGTTGAGGAGACGGCGGAGGCCCTTCTTAACGCTCTCATTCCGGACGACACTACTGAAAATGATACCGACAATCATCGAGAAGTTAGGCTCATGGCTGCAGTTCCACCCACATCTCCTTCGTCCGATCTTCCAACTTTAGATGAATTTGTCAAAATTGTTAGGGCGTTACCGGTTAATAAGGCCTCTGTGGAAGACAAAATATCGAATAAGATGATCCAGGAAGCCGTAAAGTCCGCTGGGGATTCTATTTTAATTGTGTATAACCGTTGCATTGCTGAAGCGGTTTTCCTCAAATTTCGCGCCGCGAGCTAATTAAAATCATACCTAAAAGCGGTGATAAGCCACCTGATGATCCGAAATCGTATAGACCCATTACCCTTCTACCATCCCTGGGTAAACTTCTAGAGCGTCTTATCGTACCTCGGCTTCTTCCGGGCGGTCCAACTTTTCACGAACGTCAATTCGGTTTTACTATCGGCAAATCAACAATCGACGCGGCTATCTCGGTGAGAAAATCGGAAGAATCGTCGGAGTTTAAATACGTCATAGGTGTATTCCTAGATATCTCTGGTGCTTTTGATAATGCATGGTGGCCAATCTTATTGCTCAAACTTAAAAACAGAGGTTGTTACAGCAATGTATATTCCTTAATATACAATTACTTTATAAATGGAACAGCTAAGCTTCAACTTGGTCATCATGCAGTGTCGAAGGCTTTGACTCGGGACTGCCCACAGGGTTCAGTGCTAGGGCCGTATCTCTGGAATATCGGATTTGATGACTTTTTGTCTATACCGTTACCGGCTAACTGTTCGCTGACGGGATATGCAGACGACGGTCTCCTGCTTATTCAATCTCATACAAGAACAGGAGTTGAGTTGTTAGCTGAGTCCTGCCTATGTCTGGTGGCCGACTGGGGAAAGAGAAATCATCTTGAGTTCGCAGCCCACAAAACACAGTATTTAATGTTAAAAGGAAACTTAGTAGGGCTACCGCACTTTAAATTTAATTCAGTTACAGTTAAAAAGAAAGACTCAGTTTGTTATCTCGGTTTGATACTTGAAAAGAAGTTTCATTTTATTGAGCACATTAAGCAAGTTAGCGAAAAATCAAAACGAAATTTTTATGCGTTAAATAGAATATCAACTTCGACCTGGGGATTGTCGTTTAAGTCATTAAAAATAATTTATACTGCTACTTTCTTGGGTTGCATTTGTTACGGAGCCCCCGTGTGGGCGGATAGAGCCACAATTGGCGCTGCGCGACGTAAATTGCTTCAGAGTCAGAGATTAGCGTTAATTTTTCTTTGTAAAGCGTATAGAACCGTCAGCACTGAGGCCCTGCCGATTCTTGCGGGCGTTTTACCGGTAGATTTGGAAATAAAACGGCGTGCGGCAATGTATTACAACTCGCGGAATGGTATGAGTTCAGATTTTCTAAAACCGAAGGATAGGGCTAAAATCAGTAGATTATTTGATAGTAACGACAACGTTCATAAAAAACTAATCGACGAATGGCAAACTAGATGGGATACTTCGACTAAGGGGCGGCATTTATTTAAATTTTTCCCTATAGTGCGCGAACGGTTAAATAAAACGTGGCTTGATATCGATCATTGCATAGCCCAATTTCTAACCGGGCATGGTAACTTTAAGGGCAAACTTTATTCATTTAACTTGGTGCCGTCACCTATTTGCGAATGTTCAACGTCGGATCAAGAATTTGTGCAAACTGCCCATCATATCTTGTGGGAGTGTAGTCTCTGGCATGACGAACGGTTAATCATGTTGAATTCGATTCAAGTATCTGCGTGTAGTCCTATTTATTACCTAGATCTTGTGAAAACGAAGGGAAACTTCCGTGCCTTTAAAAAGTTTTGTCACCACTATTACTGGTGTAAGATTTAGGTTAGTATCTAATTTATCCCCTGTTAGTTAGTGGCATACCGTGGTGTTTAGACGGTCAGGCGTCTCCTGACTGTCTCCCCTTTAGATTTTTGGGCCTCTGGGCCATTTCAATTGCTGTCTACGCTTTGCTGGGAGGGAAGTCTGAAACCGCTTTCTTACTACCTCCTATTTCTTCTGATTAAGTTCGTTGCGGGTCCCAAGACAGCCGGTAGGGTGTCCGGGCACAGCCTGTGCATCACTGCACAGCTGCATTATTCGTTGATTATTCGATCAAAGGACGCCACTGTTGATCCTGATAAACAGGAGTTGCAGTGGTGGGACAGAGTGGCGGGTGTGCCCCGAAAGAAACACAACTGCACATAAAATTATACTCAATTTATATGGAAACAAGGCCCAATATAGTATACCTCTTAATGTATGTGTGTATGTTTCATGTCAATCCTATTTGGATTTAGACTTTTATCTTTTTATAATCAGACTACAACACACACATAGGTGTGTTGTTGCTATATTTGACTGAGCCCTGCACTAAGATAAAATCTTCTATCACAGGCACTAAGTATCGATACGGTATATACTACGTAGATAAGAATACAACCTCTAAGAACAGAAAGCGACACAATAAATCTTGCTAATAACACAAAATTTCGCCCTCGTCGGCATCCGAATCCAGAACTTCTTGCGTTCAAGCCCGCTGCTACACCACTCGGCAACAGACATCATTACGGAGGTTGAATTAGTTATGTTGTATGCAATTGTCAATATCAGTCATATTAGTATTTTCACTTGCACCTCCCCATCAATGAAAACTTGTTGTCGTTTTAATGTTATAATGCCAATGAATTTAAGTATCCATTACTATTGCAAACGTCAATGCTATAGTTTGTGTCGTTTGAAATAATATGGTGGCTTGGCCGATAAAACTACAAATAAAAGCAATGTGTGCTAGGTTTGCCGCACACAGGCCACCGGCCACAACCACAAAACGTCGACATTGGCATATTTCCTGTAGTTTTCAAACAATTTATATGGACTCGCCGCAAACAGCTCCATTTTTGTGGTACGTTCCGACACAAAACACCGCCCCTGTCTCCCTTACCTCTGTTACCACCTGAACCCAGTAGGTCTGAAAACAGTAGAATTTACTGATTGCAAGTCTCGACCACCGGCCTTATATGCAAGCAATTCAAGCAAATTTCGCCAAGGTGACACAGTTTTAATAAACTCGACTTTACGTAGTAGTAGGTACATATGTAACTACCTACTTGCCTAAGTAGGAGATTCCTTTTTTCTATAAACAAATGACAGTCCATAAATGACCAACTCTATTTCCACTATATAATTAAGAAAACAATGGACGAATAACTGGTGTGTGAAACGAATGTGCAAATAAATCTGGCTGAATGGCTCCTGTCACAATGCCAAGCCGCAATCCCTCCCTCCCGTTAATTGAACTTGCGGGGCCAATACCGTTGGAGATTTTTTTTAATTTTTCCACTGAACCGCTGCGCTGGATACCGTTTTATGTTAGGGTTGTAACTGAATTATATAAAATAATTTAATTGGTAATTAATAACTATTGTGAAGTAAGTATATCGACGCGATATTAGAGGTAGGGAATGTACCTGTTGTAAATGCAATAAGTGGTTCGTTCCGAATTGTAAACTCGCGACTCTCTATATCTCGAGAATGGTCTCGAATCTCGTGACCGATGGCTCATTGTGGAACTGAAAGATTTTGACTACTATGAGAGTTTTGCCTTTTATTCCGCCTACCAAATTTCATGACGATCCGATCACGATACTTGAGATATCGTCGAACAAACATTTCGACTTGTATTGTGCCACGCCGGATTGTTTCAGTAGACTCTGAGAACATTGCTCGCTCGTACAAATAGAAAACATATTTTACTGGTCATTACGATAAATTAATTAGGTTTTTTTCCAATAATCGACTTCATGGAATAATGTTTGACATTTTAATATTAAAAACAAATGTTTTCAAAATGTTGCATATTTTTTATCTCGATTGAAATGAAATTTAAAACAATATTTTAAATATTTTGTAATATAAGCATGTACTTATTTACATGCAGTCAACCCTAATACTACCACGCTTTCATAGCGCTATCACGGCTCTCAGCTTTGTCACCGTTTTCCCATTTTTCCCGCCAACCTATAACTGCCGAATGCTTCAAAGCTTAATCCTAAAATGACCTCAATTCCCAAAAGCACAAACAAAATTGAACTTTATGTCTTTAAAAACAAATAACATAGTTGTTGAAATTTCAGTGGAAAAGTCTAGTGACTTTGGACATTTCGTTACCAGGAACCAGCTTAGCAAATGCGGTTTTTCGAATAAATCCACTGGCAAGCTGGCATCCGAATTTAATATCGGATTTAGCGCGTATTTAGGTAATAATTTCATTTTAATATTTATTAAAATGTTTATCGCTGATAGCATGGTATAATGTCTGACGTATTGTGGTTTTAAATTTATTGGGCGACTCTGATATCAATAAAGTGGAGCCAATTAAAATGTTAAGGTGCATTAACTTTTCCTTTTTTTCTAGGTATTATGTCATTTATTAAAATCATCGAAGTAGGCCTACGTATTGGCTTAACACGACGCGGTAATTATGTTTTTGTAAATAAATATTAGAATTTTGGTTCTAGGTTCATAGTACAATTTTCACTTAGTTTGTATAAAGAATGAAAAAAAAAATCTTGAAAGGAAAACAAAATATGAAAGTAACTGCCAAAACGGTTTCAGTTTTTCTCCCTCGAGATTTCCCAAAGGCAACGGGCGCGCCCTCCATTCAGCCACGTTTCTATCTTGGCCGGTTGACGTCACGAAATCCCCCGGGGAGCAGCAGGGTGACAGGACACTTATCAGGGCACTCCAGCCGCGTCTTACTACGGTTTATAGAGATTAACTCTCAGAGAAGGATCTCTCAAATATTACGAGCTCCCAACGTAATAAGACAAACGTCGCAGCAATAGGATTTGGTAGGCTTTATACTGATCACGATCGTACTGAAAGTAATTTTGTATTAGGTGGGAAGGTACATCGTAAATAAAATAAAATACTTAAGACCATAATACTCGTATGTATGAAGCCAAGATGCTGTTTGTACTGAATTATATCTTATTATTGTATCTTTTATCGACTATTTATCGACCTTTTTTAGTACTAATAATCTTTTGTAAGTAAATCGAAAATAAGATGAATCAATACGATTTTTTTAATAAAGACCAAATTGACTCGTTATCCGTCGTTCCAAACCAGTCCAAATCCACTACGGAAATCAAGTGAAACCGTTTACATATTTTATACAAAGTATTTGTTACAGTCTCAATGCACTGGTTGAAAAGCAATACAATAAACAATATTAAAACCTCTCCTTTATAGGTTATGAAGTTATATTGAGCTTTTTAATGTAGGGCTGCCATGTATATCGGTATCGAGGGTGTGAATCCTTAAATGTGTAGATAACGTCACAGGTCGAGCTTAGCGGTTACGAGGGAGAAGTCGCGCTTGACGCTCCGCTTTCAGAGAAATGGGGATTGGTTTGCCTACATTGTAGGGCTGTCCCTCTCCTCTAATTTTTTCATTTTATAATTTTGACTAATTGAAAACGCTATTGAGAAATTATATAGTGTTATTTATGACGGTTTAATATTTTAGCATATAAGAATTGACGAAAAAATGTTTAAATAGTTATCTTTTTATGTTTTCAAATTTTACTATTAGTAAATAATTAAAAAGTAGGAACATACTGTGGGTACTTACCATATCTTATTTCTTATGTTAGTTCTTATACGTCATAATCATACAATTATCTAATAAATAGTAGTTTATTACTTAACATTTGGCATTGTTTTAATTTAAAAATATTTTAACAATTATTATTTTTAGTATGTTAGAGAAAATTAAGAAGTTGAACAAAGCTCTTAGATGAAACGCACTCTCAAAAACTGTTGCTACGAAGGAGTCAACCCTAAGCCATCTCGTAACGTGCAGGCCTCTCTGTGGAGCAATCAGATAAGGGCGGGCGCTCAAGTTTAATTGAATTTCCTCGCAAAGTTTCCACTGCTACCCCTGGACGCGGCGCGCTCTGATTGGCGCGGCTCCGAACGCCTGCAAAGACATTGTTCCCGTTTACTAAGCTAGGGTTGTGCCTATGTATGTAGTTTATAAGATAGCTAACTTATTTCGATGTACCGCTCCGTAGATTATATCGGTTTTGTATCGAAAGCTTTGTTAACGGTTCATTGATGAATAACAAATGAATTGGTTCTTTGAAACTTTTATTAGGTAAGATAAAGTGAAATATAGTTTTTTTAGGTGATATTTAAAACCAAATGCTTACCACAGTGTCGAAGGCTTTTGCTTCTGAAACCGCAGCAATGTAAAGAAGCCTATTTTCACGTCGTCAGCGGTCTAGTTGAATTATAAAGCGTGTCCAAGAATTTTTATTTCATAATTCCAACTCTATTTGGCTCTCACGATTTTGTCTATCACTCAATTTTCAACCTTACACATTTCTAATAGGGTTTACTAAAATCTCTATTTGAACACAGTTGTAGTTAGCAAGGCTATTTATGATGACTCCAGATTAGATACACTTTTGTTTACAACTAGGCCGGATGCGACGAGATTATCTAAACCTTTACTATACTTCGTCATTCTTCAAGATCAATTAGGCAATCTGTACATATTTTATCATGTTAGTAGTGCGTTATAATTTGTTATGGTTTGGCCATGGCAACTTATACCTTTGGTGTTAAAGGAAGCGAAAGTCTTTAATGATTTTAAATTTAAAATATTTTAGTAACCTAGTATTTTTTTCCCTAATTGATAAAGATATGTATTTTACCTTAACAAGTAGGCAGTTGTCTAACCTTATTTCAGGCTAGTTTACTCTTACTTAAGATTCTGCCTAAGTTTATAAGCAAACTACACATTGCTTTTATTGTTAAGAATAGACAAAATTTGTAAACTCAATTTATACATCCTCTGAATTTCACAAAGAAGTTTTTTGTATAATTATATAGTTAAAATTGTTGAAAAATTGCTTCCCTTTCAAAAGAAAACGTGAACAAAAACCTTTTTGCTATTTTAGCTATTTGCTGCAATGTACCTACACAATTATACGCTAGTAAATTTTCATGCTTTAATCCTTATGCTATAAATACATAATTTTCTACGCAATTCATACAATACTCCAAATAGTTTTGATTTTAGAAGATAATATTGACTGGAAGAAAATGAACCACAAGTTACGACACGAACTAATAATTGAAGTGGAAAATTACTGCCTACTTTAATTACTATCAGCTATCAAGTCATAGTTTTATGATTTAACCAGATTATCTATTTGCATTTGTAGTCTTACATTATTTCTAAGTATGTATCTGTCTTATTTAATACTGCCTTGTTACGTTATACACAAACAGGATAGCCGCAGTTTACATAACGCTTTGATTATTTCATTATGCACTTTTTAATTATGCATTCCATCTTTGCATATCTTTTTATGTCATACTGATTGGGAGAGCGTTTTGATTAAAGAAGTTTGATAATGACTTTTTTATTCGATTGCAATAAACAAAATTGTTGTTACAATAAAAAGATGATTAGCTGTTCTGTGAATAGATAATTTTAATCGTCACAACTTTACTTAATCTAGATTCAAGCGCGAAACATTGAGTTGAATCCCTACCAAGTGAGCTGTTCTCAAATTAAAATTCTCAAGAAGTGGGCCATAAAATTACGTATAAAATTTAAATGTATTAATGCAAAACGTCGGTGAAACACGTGTAATTCCAACCCCAAAATTTCAAAAACCTAGTACCTAATTTGTTTTAATCCGGCTTTTGTGTTATAGTAGTATTTAAAATAAAAAATATGTTAGTTATTGATGTAAGTAATTAATTGGCTTTCAGCAAACAAATTCGTAATTGTAGTTGATCGTATAATATTTCATATTAAGTTATTATTCGGAAGCTGTTTGTACAGACGATAATTTAGATTACATACCTGATATTCACTAGCAAAATTTATTCTTATTTTGTTAAGCTAGATTGATATATTTAGTATTTGATTTACTTTAAAGGTATATTTTATAAAATAATGTTTTTCTGCCGGTGCCATCGAATTTAGTCAACACACTTTCTTTTTTCAAACTTGATTCTTTGTATTGTGCCATTTTAAATTAAAAATAATGATTTTGACGGGAGAAAATCATACCATCTTACACCAAAAAGCTTTTTGCAATACTTGTCTTTTTGTATTTAGCTTTTTGGAAGAAAAATATTTTGTAGAGATGTACAAAATATGTATGAATCCACGGGAATAAGTGTTGCCAGTTATTAAATTAGAGTTGCGCAAAGTGGTCTCTCATCCATCCATAGTTGTTAATGACTAACTTACTACCGGCTTGCTTGCACTTTCTAGAACTTTTAATTGACGTTCGTAACTATACGATTAATTGCTGTGGTTTTTAATTGTGTATTCTGACTTGCGAATTTTTGATGGTATAATGACAACGTAATGAAGATCATTTTTTTGTTTTATCAAACGAGATCAATTTCAAAAAAGTTTTTTAGTTCAAAGTATTTTACGTATACGTTTTCACGCCGAAACGATTAAAGCAATGTTGATGAATTTTAGTATATAGAAAGATGGGAGCTTAGAGATAGATTTGGGTGATTTTTTAAAATAACACTTAAATGGGGAAAATTGAAGATGAAAGTTCTTATGAGGAACTGATAATTCTCATTTTTAACTCCCGACGCAAAAAGACGGGTGTGATAAGTTTGACGTGTCTGTCTCTGCCATCATAACTCTCAATCGAATCAAGCGATTTTGATTTAGTTTTTATATTTGAAAGGTGACTTAATAGAGCGTGTTCTTAGCTATGTTTGATTGATATAAATTCCCCCATTCAAAAATGATTGTGACCGAATAATCAAATCTACGCAAATGTTCATTAGGGGTTTTTTTATTTGTAATTTAATATTCAGATGTAGTCGCGGGCACCAGCTAGTTTAAAAAAAACAAGTACCGTAAATTAGAATAAGTGTAATTGCTAAGTTTTGATTTAGCTTAAAGAAGAAGGTTAGTTTAAAATATTAATTATAGGTTTGTTTTATTTATGAAGCAAATAAAAGTAAGGAATATTCTTATTTAAATAATTTATTGTCAATAATGCATATAAAAGCTAACGTTGAAGTTAACAAGGAAACACTTATTTCTGCTAATGATATTTTATGTAACAACTAACAATTAAAGACTACGACTTTATAGTAAATGTGTGTGTATGTAATGTCTTTAAAAAATGATTGTTCATGTATAATTTTTCATAGCTCAATATTTTTTGGAGATGTTAAAGAGAAATTTGAAGCATGTTTAGAAAATGGGAAAGTTTTTGGGTTCCTATATAATTTATGAAGAACGAGGGCTAGAATCTTTAAGTCTTGATATGACCCTTGAACATGTAACTATATATAAGTATTTTACATATAACTTTTTTAATACAACATCGCGGGTAAACAAGCAGAGGACCTGATAAAAAGTGCCAAGCCAAGAGCTCCGCCAAAGCGTTGCCCATGTAGTCGTAAAGATGTTATACCTCTCGTACTGGTAAGTACATTGGCTTTACAATCCTATAGACCGAAACACAGCGAACTGGTTCAGGACAGAAATAGAAAGGAGGGTCGTACCAACCCCGACGATCTCACACATAGATCTACCATCTTTTGAATGCTAATAAAATGCAGATATAAAGTTTACTTTGTGATTGTTCCGTTTTTAATTTAACAAAACACATAAGCGTTGCAATTCGTCAAGGTTTCTTACTTACAAATTGATAAAAATCGGTACGTAATAACTAAATGTTTAATTAAATACGGTATTAATTTTGAGTGCAAAGATTTTGCAGCGTTGCTTCAGTTTTAGAGAATGGATTTCATTTTCGTTTTTACGTCTGAGGTTTTTGGATTACGATAAGATGAAAGTGTGTCACTGACTGCATTCGCTGGCAACATTATATTAATATCATTAATACCTAATTACTATTTCGTAAAATGAAACGTTTGTATTTTTTACAGAAAGTAATTGAATAATGAGTAAAAATGTTTTGGGACAGAAAAATATAAACTTGTATTTATATGTACGGAGAAAGACGTTTGCTAAGAAATTCAATTTAATGAATGAATGTCTGTTAGAGTCAGATATTAGGGTTGTACGTAGCGCATCTATCAACTAGCGAATCAACACCGCATCTAATCAAGCCTTCTTTGTATAAAATACTATACTGCAACACACTTAACGTCATCTTTGCGGTATCGTATCGCCTAGGTTTGACAGCAAGGCAAAAGACATTGATGTTTCGATTTCGAGTTTTAGATGCGTTCCAACAACTACGAGATAATTAGCCTCTTGTAATAGATTAGCTTTTCCCGTGACTTTCTATGCGTAGATTTCGGGATATAGGTATTCTATTAGTTGATCACTGTGTCAAATTTTTATCTAAATTCCTTCAGCCATTTCTGCGGGAGCGAGTAACAAAAATGTAAACAACTAATCATTTAAACTTTCACATTTATAATATTAGTAGGATAGGGTCACCTTTAGCAACAATCAATTTTAGTTTATTTTCTTCAGTTTGGAACCCTAAAAGTGCATGTACGCATACATTCTTAACCTTGTTCTGCATCATGCAATAATAAATCAATACGCATATCAAAAAAAATACAGCTAAAATAGACCTTACCACATTACAATAAGACTCATATCAATGTGAGATTTAAAAGATTATTTACACCACACGCAATATTTGCTCCACAAACTCATGTTGCTATTTTGTCTGCGTTCCTATCTATCTATTGAGTTAAAGCATGTTAAGTAATGGTTCATTTTACAAGCGTTGCTAAAAGAGGGTAATTATATTTAAAGATTTCGTTATGTTAAATTACATTTAATACAATTATGTTAGCAAATTCAACTGCTACCTTAATCATTAGCTACTAAAACTTGAAGACAATTTAATGACATGTTAAATTCATAGCAAGAAAAAAGTGATATTTTAGGAATATCTAAATACGACTCCAATGTTATTTTAAAGTCTCATTTCACAAATTTAATAAATAAAATGTCCTTGTACTGCAGAAATTAAAGCACTTAATCGAATTCAATGAATGAATGAATATATAATATAAAAATATGTATACGCCTAGTTCCCACATGAAATGTAGGATCATTTAATTTTTGACTCAAAAAGGTCCTGTAGTCGAAATGTGAATGTTGATTTGCAAAGCGGATGAGGCAGGTAACTATTTTTTTTTAATATCTCTCTTTAAATATGAATGAAGCCAACCATTATCTTATAAGAGATAAACGGGCTAAGTGCAATTAATTATTGAATTCAAATGCATGACTTTCTCTTTATAAAAAACTATTACCTCTTTACTATATTAAAGTAGGTAGACTGTAGCTGTAACAAATTAATTTAAAGATACCACAAAAGATTTGGTTGTGACACATTGCGTTAATATGTATAATTTTAATCATACATACATTCAAAATTAAACACACATAATAAATATTTTGTGAATTAAAATCTGTCTTGTTAGAGTAAATACTTTTTTTTACTTTTTAAATAAGACAAAAAAAATACATAGTATGAATACGAGTACCATTAAATTTAGTAGTAAATTTATTTCACTTGCATTAAGCAGTCTCGTAGAACAAAGTAAGTTGAGAGCGCGAGTTGGTTTGCTCTTAGATTTCACAATTGCGTAATACTCCTCCGATCGTCATTCCATATCACGAAGGCCGTTCCGCTATAGTTGTGATTACACGTGTGTATATGCACAAAGCTCTAGTACAAAACTCGTGTTACGCACTCTATAGAAACGTGCATGTACACGCCTGATGAAACAAACACAAGCAAAGTTAAACGGACTTCGTGAGGTGGAATGTTCGTACTAAGAAACGCATTAAATGATACTTATTTGATTCAAAATGAGGAAATCCATATTGTATTATGTGACTGCGACGATGTTACAGAATTATTGATCTGAATCGATGTACACTGCGTTGCAGTAATAAACATACATATATAACAACACAATAATGAACAGACATTATTAAATTTCACTTTAATCATTTTCATTTCACTGTTTTTAAATACTTGATTTTCTCCGTTGATAGTTTTTGTGTAATTTACTCGTATTGTGTTTATTCAATTTGCCAATCTAGAAACTGGAACAGAATTAACTTATAGAATTACTTAAAAGTTAATATTAATAATTTTTATATTATTTTGACTCTTTCTATTAGATCCAGATTTTTTATAAAAATGTTAAGCCATCAACAAAATCAATATTTTTGTATTATTAAGTAAATATTTGAAAAAAAATCGTTTTATTTTCTATTATAGGAAAAGTTTGGACATCTGTTTTTTAGTATGTTCACCATTTCAATTCATTTTTTGATGTAATTTGAAAGCTTTTAAAAAATATGTAGCCTATTAAGAAAATATATTTTTAAATATATTAATTTAATTTTCCACAAAAAGACATTTCTTCCGATGAAAATTTGTCATTTAATTTGAGACAGCTAAAATGCTCCTTTTTTTTTCAATAATTACTAATTAATACTCACCTATGTATTGGTTACGTAACAACATTGTTATAAAAATGTAATCAATTAGCAGGAGAATGTTACCTACATATATATATTATTCTGTATATAATTAATTAAGTAAGAAATAGATCGCGTAGCCAAAACATGACTGAAACATATATACTACTTGTTTTTGTCCGCGACTTCGATCACATTTAATTTATTTTTACATTTTGTGTCCACCTTAAAAGACGATTCCACTTATCGGCTAAAGAATTTCTGAAATCGGTTCAGTTTCGGATATTATCCCCAACGTACAAACTTACACAACTTGCCTATTTATAATACGTATTGATAAATTTAGAACAAAAAACACAGTCAATTGAAGATTGTTTAAAAAAGAAGAGTAACAATCCGAATCAGATGCAACAAAGGTACAATTAAGCCGTGTGCATAAATTATGCTGTCGCTGCATATAATATATAATTTACTAAATTATCTCGTGAATTTCGAATCACGTGACCGTTCCTTTTTATGTTTTAAAATTACAAAGGCTAAAAAATTCTCATTTAAATCGTTTCTAGAAGTTTTTATTTTTTAATGAGACTAATTAATAGCATATCGTTTTTATAGTGTATTTTTATGAGGTATGTAAGTTTGAGCCCAATTGGTAAAGGAGTTCCCGAGATACAGGGGGTCGCACGTTCATAGTTCCAAGCGAACTACTAGTAGTTCATGAGATACACCCCGCTGACGGACGGACAGCGGCGGCTTACTGATAGGGTTCCGTTAGCACCCTTTAAGTACGGAACCTTAAAAAAACTAGGTAGGCAGATTTTTCGAAATTACATCTATTTATAAAGCGAAATAAACATTGTAATTAAATATTTATTTATTTAAGGAAGTATACATAAATAGGTTCTGTACAGTTTATTGATCTAGATCAAATTATGGTAAAAGGAGTTTTACATTACAGAAAAAACTGAAATTCCACCTTATTCCCTTCTTGATAAGAACTCAATTAAAACTTACATAGTTAATACATCTGTCTATTTGAAATAGCACCTTATCACGTTGCAACAAGGTTGTGTTTAAATATCATTGATAGTAGAAGAGTCTTAGCTACTTGTGATGCCAAAAACTGGTTCAAATCCACACGCGAGCGGAATCACTATCAATGGTTGTGGTTGTGCTTTGGTGCATAGGAGATAGCGTTTTAGAAAAAATATGAGTAATACGATTACCAACTAAATACAAGTATGGCCGACTTTGCTTTGGTTTGCGGTGCTTCGTTCATACTAAAGAATTCCGATAGTCAATAGAGAAAACTAATGACCAAAATATGAAATAACGGGCTATTTAAAAATATTATGAAAACTAATTATAAAGTCAGAAGTAAAATTTTAATAAAGATGTGAAATAAAACTTAATAAGAAGAAATATATTAATCATATATTTATTTTAAAAAAAAATCAATAACAACTTCCGTATGAGATATGATATGAAAGCTTGAATACGATTAAAAACCTCGCTGTCCTCACAAGGATGAAGTTGTCGCCTTTTCTTTGTAATATAATTTTGTGAATCGCTTATCGCTGCGCTTGTCATTGTTACCACCATACATTTTATTACGTAAATAATAATAGCATCTCTACTGTATTTGTTATTTTTATTTCACTGATAAACTAGATAAGGAATATTTGACACCGCTTATTTGAATATGATTGATTTCTAAATAACGACCATGTAATTAATGCTCAAAATTTTTAATGTGACTGTTACATAAAAATTAAATTAAGAAATGTATTTTTAATGAAACGTTGTTTTATTACTTGTAATGTTTAATAAGACTAGTGCAATGCATGGAACATTTAATACTTTAGAATGTATTTACAATTTGGACTTCCACTATTGATTCCATACAAAAGACTTCAACGCGTTTAAAACTATTAAATTAACTTGAGAACTTGGATTAGGAATTTTTAGTTTGAATCACAATTATATTTAAATGTTATCAACAATGTGTGGTTTCGAAAAAGTTATTTTAACATGGGTTAATTTATTTTAACTATCCCTTGGTCAGGCAATCCAGCTACTACTACTAATACTAGCTACTAGTAAACTTGCAAAAAACAAAAATTGCATGAATCAAACGATTCATATAAAGATTGGGGGTTGAGTTTAGAGGGTTTGGGATGTGATCGAATTCATCTATTAGTTGTTTATAAAAAATCTGTCAGTTCTCTAGGTATATGTCGAGATCATGATAAAATTATTTATGTTTGTGTGATTTTTGTGTTATGAAATAGTAATTTGCATTAAAATATTTAATGCGATAGGACAATTTGTTGCTTATTTTTAAATAATTACGACACTGTTGTTTTTTCACATTTTTCGTTTTTTTTTTAGGTTAAAAAAAGATAAAGATAAACAATTTTATTGCATAACTGTAACATGTTGAAATATGATAAATATACAATTCACAGTTTTCTAACAGTTTACCCAATGAGGCGTGGAATTTGTCACATGAATAACAACAACAAATACTTTTTACTTTTATGAAATTAATTTAACATATAATGAATGAAAACAAATCTACAAATATTTAGTTTCAGTTTAATTAAATCCATTAAACATTTTATAGAAAGTCAAAAATATAATGTCACCAGGTATAAAGTAAAAATCAGATGTTTTTCAATTTAATATTTAATTCCGAAAACTCCTTAATATCATAAATAACGTTATTAATTAGAAAGGAAATTTTATTTATTGAAAAGGCTTGCTGTTTAATCGTATGCTCAATAGTTATTTTTCAGGGAAGAAGGAATGTGAGATTTGGAATGCTCCGTGACTATTTTGGTTAAATCAATGAATTGATCTCATAATTGCGTTGATTCTTAGTAAGTTATTATTTTTAAGGAGTTATTTTTGATATCGTGGAAACTGGTTTTAATTAATCACTTTATTTATTAATATTGTTTACAAGTACAAAAAATTATTCATGAAATAAGACACAAATTTATTCGAGAAGAAATAAGGTCAAAGAAAAAACAATGAACTTTTGTTCTGGAAGGTTAGATGAGGATGGAAGTATAGGCTCTTATTATATCAAAATAAACGATTTTAATTTTAGGATTCAGAACTAGAAATAGTTCAGTAAATTATCATACAGTTAATTTTAAACGCATCTGAAGGTAATATAAGACAAATTATAATGATCACAGCTTATATCTTATCGGCAATCAATCAAATACATCTATAAATTAGCCTCATCTATCAATTTCTAAAACACTCTCACTCAACAAAAAAAAAAACTAGACTATTAAAAATGCAGCAAAATCATATGCAAGTGCGAAATTATAACGTGTCTTTATCACCCTTCTTTTTACCCGACGACGGCGGTAAAAGTAGGGTATTGAGTTTTGGGGCCGTAGGGGGAGGGAACGTATATAAAGTGTTTGTTAGAATGGACAAACACACAGCCAGTCTTCGGCTTCAAACATAAGTGTCGAAGCAACATGAAGTATTTGGTGAGTAAAACAAAAGTGCTGTAGTGTTAAAAACAGTGAGTGAAAATGTGGAATCGAAAATCAAATTTTGGTTTTTTCGAAATGAGGATCCGTGTTGATGGACAGTGTTTTAGAAGTGATGATATATTTAACGTTTTTGATCCTCTTTTTTTTTAGGTTTTTAAAAACACCAAAATCTGATTTTTGATTGTTTAATTTAAGGATAGTTTTTTCATTTCATGTCGATTAGTTAAATTGTTTTGAAACTTTGTCAAAGCGATTTATAAACGGGTTTGTTAAAAAAACATTTTTTATTGTTATTGGATTTATTACGCCAAAATACAATAAAGAAAAAAAAAGCTTGATAAATCAAATCTGATAACAAGCATTATTTATTTTTCATCTTAAAGTTGTTTATTACTCTCGTAGTAAATCAGTTAATTATAACTTTTGCTAACATGTTTAAGCTGTTATTAACATGCTCTCTTCTGTAAGGGTCTGCAAAAAACAAGCTTCCTTGTTTACTATTTGAATTTAAAAAATTGAGACCTCCACATATTAAAAATAAAACGGTACCTGAATTCATATTAAAACAAACTAAAAATCACTAAACATTTTACAAAACTAATGATAACAAAATTTAATTAATTCATTAATTTAATACTAATAAACTATGGGTTTCAAAGTTAATTTGTTTTGCTGACTTTACTTACGTGATTTCCACTAATCACAATCCGATATATTTTCTCACTAGTCAACAAACTGGTTTGTTTTCTTTTCACTTTTACACCATGTTTGAACTAGAAAGTTATCCAAATGATAGAGTTTACCAACTACCTGTGACGTTAGCACGACTTTGTTCCTGTTTCTCTATAATTTATTATTCTATACGTACAAATATTACGAATAATTCTTTGAATACGAATCTTTTATACGAGTAGTATTAAAATACGAATTTTTGGATGATACAATTGTTAAATGGAATTAAAGGTAAAATAAAGCAGGTTCTATTAATTTCCTTTCATAAATTAACGTCAAACATAATTTGGTTTTACATTTTCCAAACTCTTATTTTTTTTTACCAGAATCCGATACATGTAATTTTATTATTTATTAATGTTATTTCATTACAGAACAAAATCTACAGCTCTCAAAGATAATACAAAAGTACTTTTGGCAAAAACTGACAGCCAATCATGGATCTACTAATCTATCATATAGTATATTAACATCAATAAGTATAAAATTTAAAGATTAAAAGAGGTGTTTTTTTTTAATTTTCATTGAGATTAGTTTTTGTTGATTAAATATTTGATAAAGGAGAAGTGGTGTGTAGTAATATTAAGAAAGCTTCTCATTCAATTCATAGAAAAATCTAACAAGTTTCTCACATTATTTACAAGTGTAAGTTATGTTGTATTACTTTGTTAGTTTGTCAAGCAAGATATGATTTAGATCGACACATTACATGAAGTGTCGTTGCGTCACACACGGCCACTTAGTTCCGCAAGCTGATTATCGAACTGAGCAAATTTAATGCGTACCTCAATTACTATGACATAACATCAGCAATCAACCTTAATGCATAATTACTAAAGGCTATATTAAAACGAAGATGCGTACGAAGAGTTTATAGGAAATATTCCATAAGCAATCCAGTTAAGTCGGTTAACGACGATGCTCTAGTAACATAATAAAACGCGATTTTCTTATACAATAAGCTGTTTTGGAAATGACTTTAAACATAGATTAATAAAAACTAAAGTAAGTAAAAGTTTCGCACAAACGTATACCAATAGAAAACGTATTCGCTGGTGAAATTTGTTTTTTAATTTACATTAAACATAATGATTTAAGTTATAGTTAATATTACATCAGTGAGCTTTACTATTTGCATAATAATTTACATACAACACAAATAAGCTAGAAATAGAAGTTTAGTAGTAAAATAAAGTTAGAAATTCAATTTAGGTTTGTCCGCGCGAAAATAGTTTCCGTTGGCAATATTAGGACATTTGTTGAATAGCAATTTATTCCTTCGATTCGTATCACGTATTTCACATTCTTTACATCCGTAGATCCCGTCTCATTCTAATCTTTGTTAGGTACATTTCATTTCCCTTTCACTTGCGTAATTAAAATATGGTATACATTGTAATTCACCGTATTTTATAGAACGGAACGTATTTGGTTAAATTTAATTACCCTTTTGTTTTCATGTAGAACTGGGCTAATAACTTTTTCAATGCGCAATTTTATTGCGATTGTTTTAAGAACTGCAATTCTTAATGAAATATATCGCCTTTGTCTTGAAGAACAATCGTCTAACTTAACTATTCCAACCAACAAAAATATGCAACGTTACGCAATATAAATAATGATAAACTTATCTTAATAATAATCATAGCTTTACAGTATTTAACTATGGTAATAGGAAATCATTAACTTTGTAATTTATTGGTTTATATCCGCCGACCGCAAATGATCAGAGGATGTATTTAATTATTGGCAGTATTTATCTTTATTAATTACTGATGAGTTCCTTAATTACATTTATACATTAACTACAACAGGTACCTTCAGTCGGAAAGTTAAAAGAATCTTGTTAAAAACTACGTATATAGAGTAATTAGGTAATAATTGGCAAAGAAAAACTGTTAATGATCATGGAAGCTTCACACAATGGCAGAGATGGAAATTACTCTCGTTGATATATAATTCAAACAATGAGTCGTGGGGATATTGGAGATAAATGTCAATTTATAGACAGGATTGGAAAGTTCGATGTAACAGTACCTAAGCTCGTATCTCTGACAACGTTTAATGGACAAAACATTACACAACCAGTTAGAGAACTTTACCCAAAAATACCAATGGCTTTTAAGCAAAATGACCTTCATGGTTTCAAATTGTTTCAGTATTTTGTTAATGACCTTAATGTCTTTTGTCCGTAGGTTGTTTTAGTGGCGTCGTTGGCCGTGGTGGCCTTTGCCAGTGAGGAAAAAGGCGCACCAAAAGCGGCAGCTGATGATAAGAAGCAGGAGAAGCGAGGGATCTACGATACCGGTCATTACGGAGGCGACGAAGGCCACAGCTTTGGAGGACAAGAGAGCTACTCCCATGGAGGCTACGACTTAGGACACGAAGGCCAAGGCCATGAATTCGGTGGAATATCCAGCGACTGGAAGCCCATTTCCAGCGGAGGAGACTACGGCCACGGCCACCATGAGCATCATGAGCACATCAAACACATTCAAGTCGTCAAAAAGGTCCCAGTCCCATACACTGTGGAGAAACACGTTCCTTACACTGTTGAGAAGAAAGTGCCTTACGAAGTCAAGGTTCACGTTCCTCAGCCCTACACAGTTGAAAAGAAAGTCCCCTTCACAGTCAAGGAATACGTCAAATACCCAGTCTACGTGCCTGAACCCTACACTGTCGAGAAGAAGGTACCATATGAAGTGAAGGTCCCAGTCGACAAGCCCTACGAAGTCAAGGTTAAGGTGCCAACTCCTTACACCGTTGAGAAGAAAGTGCCCTACGAAGTCAAGGTCCACGTTCCTCAGCCCTACACTGTTGAGAAGAAGGTACCAGTGCCAGTGAAATACGAGGTTAAAGTACCCCAGCCCTACGAAGTCATCAAGAAGGTGCCTTATGAAGTCAAGGTCCCCGTAGACAAGCCTTACAACGTATACGTGCCTAAACCTTACCCAGTCACAGTAGAGAAGCCTTACCCAGTGACCGTGCACAAGCCTGTACCCTACGAAGTCAAGGTCCCAGTCGACAAACCCTACAAGGTCGAGGTTGAGAAGCCCTACCCAGTCCCAGTTAAAGTGCCAGTACCCAAGCCTTATGACGTGTACAAGAAGGTTCCTTACACCGTAGAGAAGAAAGTGCCTTACGAAGTCAAGGTCCCCATTGACAAGCCTTACCCAGTCTACAAGGAGGTCCCAGTACCTTTAGTGAAGGAGATTCCATACCCCGTGAAGGTGCACGTACCTTACCTCATTAAGAAGGAGGAAGAGCATCATCACCATGAGCCCCAGCACCACGGCTGGCACTGAGCTCAGTTGTTTACTTAATTTTTCACAAACGGTCCTAGTAAAAAGACGGACGTAACCTAGTCTAATTAAAAGTAAAGTATGCAAATGGCCACTTACTACAGTAGTGTGAGTTTGGAGGGATCTCCTTGCTGGCGCGTGCTGTGTAATCGCGGCCGATTGTATGACTTGTTGTATCTGTGTGGGTGAAATTGTAAGACTTATCTGGGTTCACCCATTTTCAGAGTTGGACTCCGTCCGTCCTTTTTATTTCAAGGTCCGCGTTCTCACCCCAGTACCTTATTAGGCTTTTAGTCGAAATGTGATCATTTAGTATTTTTAGTGTATGTATTGCAAAATTTAAAAGGGCTGCATGTATGTATTGATTGAGGCGGGTGGCGACAATGGTTCCTTCTACCCATGACTGTTCCGCATAGCATTAAACAAAATGCGCGGTTAGTTCCATTGTTTTGTGATCTGTTATTATTTGTTTATTACTAGCTTTATCGTATGCTTTGTTAAACTTTCAAAGTGTTCCACTTTGAGTTGAGGCTGATTAAATAAAAGTATGAAATGTTCAACGGATTTTCACTAATGCAAGCTCCTTTAGATTTAAGAGTCAGAAACCTTATCAATGTTTACTAGTAAAACTAATAAATGATACGCAGTATTTTTATTGACAAATAAAAGAACAATGAACAGAACTTTCTCGAAACAATTACCAGAGAAGTAGGTGTAACGTAATAGTGTGATGCGAACAAATTTTATTTTCTCCGCGACCAACACTAAATTATATCCGCAATAATACATTGTTGAAATGCGACCATTTTAAGCAATTCAAATTGCTATATGTTTGCAAAGTAAGCTTACAGAGCTATTATACACTACGTAATAACAAATTATCTAATTGATTACGAACATTAAAGATAAAACGATAGTAAAGTTAATAATACAAGGTAAATGCAATAAACCATGAGTTGATTTAAATATAGTAATCACAAAACCTCTTTGATATCAATAAGTATGTAACTCCTAGTGACACAAATAAGTAGGTAATATGTAAAATGCCTAAGAATATCATATCTATCTAGGCCAGAAGCTAAATTTTACAAACTTTGATTGCCATATTTAAAAATTAGATATGTAGTATCAATTTTATGATTAAAATTACGTACTATTTTTCTATATATGTAAATTTACTATCTACATACAAACTAACAAATATCGCGCCTTTATTATAATATAAGTAAAGGTACCGAAGTAATTATAATGTTTCTTTTTACAGCGATCAAGATAGAATCCTTACCGCAATAAAAATTTGTCCTTGATTATATCTACTTACTTATGTATATTCAGCTCAACTATCATTTTTTTATTTAAACCGAGATCAGGTACTCTATGTTTACACTTTATACAAAACTCAAGACTTAAGAACACTTAAAAAAAACTGGTCAAGTGTGAGTCAAACTTACACACGAAGGGTTCCGTATCATCGTGCAAAATTTATCAACATTTACTCAGATAATGACGTGTAAGTAACAAGATTAAGCGAAAATATCTTAAAATCTCGTTTGTTGTATCTTGTATCTTCATTAATAATAAAGGGAGCTCTCCCTTTATTATCAATGTTATTTTTGTTTTGAGTGTTTATTGTTATAGCGGCAATAGATAAGACATTCCCTGAAAATTGGAAGAGTCTAGCTATTATGGTTTATGAAATATAACTCGCTGATAGACAGACAGACGGACAGCGGAATCTTAGTAATAGGGTCCCGTTTTTTACCCTCAGGGTACGGAACTTAGGGTTCCATTAAAACCCTACGTTTACCCTACCCTTTAAACGTTAAAAAAAGATAGATAGAGAATAGAAAAAAGCGAAAAACACGAAAGAAAAAACGTTTTCAGCTTTCCTAGTGTTTTCCGTTTTCACATTTAAGGTGAGAATCAAAGTAGTAATGAGTCGGATATTTTTCAATAACAGCCATTTTAACATTAATTATATTGATATTTTCTTTGAATTTAGAAATGGTTGGAGGAATTTTCATTTGTGTACTTTAATGATAATAAGGATTTTGTCGAACAAGATAGAAAAAAGGCTATTTAAGTAGTAAATTGTTGGCTACAAATTTTGAACTTGAATCGTTATGTTATTATGAGGTTATAAACCCTAATATATGTCTCAATCATTTTTGTCTGCCCTGTAGCTCATTTATCTGATCAAGGGAAAAAGCATCATGTCAGAGATTTAAAATTTGTGTAAAGCTGGTAAAGGGATTATTTTTAAGGAGATGTTTTTTGAAGTGAGACCTCTGTGGCGCAGTGGTGTAAACAGCCGACTGCTACTCTAGAGGTTCCGGGTTCGAATCCCGGCGGGGGCGCAACGTTGTTTTATTTGCAAGACGCATTGTTTCGCTTACCGGTCTTGGATGTATTCTTTTTTTATTTATAACATATCATTGCTCAGTTCCTCTGACATAAGTTCTTGCGATACTTACTGCAGGGCTGAGTCAATGTGTGTGTCGTGATGTGGTTTATTTATTTTATTTATGAAGGATTTAATAGATATATAAATAAACGATTCTATTGTTTTAAATATACTCTTTCTATAATTCTATTGTTTTAAGTAAATCAAATGTTGACAAACAAAAGCATTAGACATACATTTATTAGCCTTGCTCTGTTTTTCTACGCATTGCGTCCATTTCTAGTATATCAGATCTTGTAATGCACCGATTGCAATTTAAAAAGAACAATCAAAGTTACGAAAACGTATGAAGTGTTTTACACAACCGCTTTGAATCGGTTTATCTTATGATTTGATTATGTAACATTCCATTGCATGGTTTAAAATAATGAATATTCTAGCCCCTGAATATATAAAAATTATCTATAATTTATATATAATTATAGAATTATAGAGGTTTTACATATCAATAGGATTTTCAGTATTTAAAAAAGTTACGATCGAACTGAGAACTTCCTTCTTTTTTAGTCGATTAAAACAATAAGTAAGACTAAAAACAGGTCAACTGTGATTCGGACTCACATTCCATACTATTTTATAAGATTAAACATACATTTTAGTTGGATAGTTTCGTAAAAGATACAAGAGCAAGCCAAAAATTACTATAAAATTACGTTTCTTGTTTGGGAGCCCTCATAAATTTTTAAAATTCTATATGTTTTTAGTATTTGTTGTAACAGCGGTAACAGAAAAAAACATTCTTTGAAAATTTAACGAATCTGGTCATTATGGTTTATGAGATAGAACCCGCTGACAGACCGCGGAGGCTAAGTAGGGTCCCGTTTTTAAGCTTTGGGTACGGAATCCTAAAAACATCGTCGACGATTATTTATGATGCATCTAAAGTTTTAAAGGGTAATTGTTATCAATTATCATTTGAAGAATTGTTAATGAATTCAAATAAAATAAGTAAGTAAAAAATCTAAATTAACTAGTAGTATTGTTAAGTTTATTACGAGTAGTGAATTCTATACAATTCATTTTCGTAAACGCCAACTGATAAATCATCTTTTTTCTTAAATATATCCCTAAGGCTTCTTGCATAGGCAGACGGTATGCTTAGTGCCTAGAGCCTTGTGGTTTGCAAGGGTGGCTACTTGATAACCAGCTAGGCGCTAAGCAGTTGAAAATTCTAGAACGTTCGTTTTACTAAGCTTCTCTCTAGGCACTAAGCAAGCCGCCTACCTGTGCGCACGTATCCTAAGTGAGTTTAGTTTTCAAACAAACAATAAAATGCCACCGTTTATCGGTGCTGCTGAGTTTTCGAAATAAACAATTAACTCTTTAAGACCTTCGCTTTTAAAGATGGCGTAAATATAATTATCAATTAATCAAATTTGACATTTCGTCGCATCTAAAGGTGACGTCTACTAAATAAGCAATACCTATTTCAAATGTAATTCGTATTCACACGTTTGAGAAATACACAGTACCTTAACAAGCGGTTATATACATTACAATAAGTGGATACAAATAAATTTATAAATTACAGAGATGCACTTCGAGAAAAGAGGAAATACATCATTTTTCATAGCTTCATAAGTTTTAATGATATGAGTATGTTTATTTTATTTTAAAGAAACTCAGATAAATTTTAATTTCCCAAAACTCAGAAAGCTCCAACAAAATCCATCAAATTAATTGTTACCGGCGTCAAGTAATTTTCTCGCCACATTAAATACATGAATATCTTATTTTGGAGATTGGTGATATTATATGCAAAAAACTGATCCACTTTCGGTTACCTTAGAAAGGGTTTCAGCGCTCAATCATGTGTAAACCCACATGGTTTTTAGCTCAAATGTTTTACGTTACAATCGATAGCTCAAACAATTATCAAAGCTATGAATGTGTCAATAATAGCTTGTAATCACACGACTCGAGCATCGAGCATTGTGCAAGCGTTACGTTCTATACTTAACTTGAAATGACTTGCACTAATAACGCAAATGGTAGGAGATTATTAAACTGATTCCATTTTACTTGTACCTGTTGCCGCTACTAATGATCCTCGATTATAATAATCAAGGTAATTTGTCCGCGTAGGAATCGTAATTTTTGAAACCGAAGAGCAGTTTCGAGAAACCTCCCTAATACAAACTCAAGACTTCATGACGTCATAATGAGATACGAGTTTCAACGTATTCTTAAAGAATATTTAATGAAATACTAAGAACTTAATTTACGTTGAAGCATAGTACTTTTTATATTAAAGAAATATTTATTTACGTGTCTCTCTTTCTTCGGTGCTTGGTGTCAAGATCTTAGTCAGCATCGAGATTACATCTGGAGCAGATGATCTGGCTTCACCGGTTTCTGTTCAGCGCTTCGTGTCGTGTCTTACAGTCGTGTAGAATTTGGCTGAGGACGTGTCTCGGTCAGTATTTGATCGGTTCATTTTGTTGGTGAACGACCTCGCAATCTCTTGCCTTCAGTGTTCTCAACGAAGATATGTTTTACCAGGCTTTCGTCACCTCTAAGCACTGTGTTGTCTTTCACAGAATCGATGCATTGGTGCGTTTCGCAGTCTAAGATACTCTTTGCATTCGCCTCCAACACCACATCTCGAATGGATCAATCCTTTCTTCGTCTTTCTCGACAAATTATTATTATTATGTCTAATACATATGATAAAGATAATTTTAGGTGTATTATTAATTTTTACAATAGTAGGGGCTTTATTGATCCGAGTGAAGATTGTATTGATTACAGATCAAAATACTTTCAATTTATTATGAAATTTGTTTCAAGTTTAAATTGTAAACAGATCTTTTTCAGTATAGTAGTTAATTGATTTAAAAAATAATAATATTCTTTAAAATCTTATAATAAAGTACTTTTTATACGTTCAGAGGTTTTCTTGTGAATGTTGAATCTTATGACAACTCAAGTTGATTACGAATGTACGTATCATATTGTGATCTTAATTACAACTTTTAATAAACAAATACATATTTGCATTTGAAAAATCTATTGCTTAAACGTAAAGTTGGATAAATTTCTTTTTTCCTCTTTCTTTAAAACCAGTGGCTATCCTAAACCATGATGTTTTAGTTAAAACTGCCATAAAAATATGGAGTGATGGCAGATCTTGCTTGCAGATGAATAATTTTTTTCCTACCGTTGAGGTTGGTTGTAAATTATTGCAATACGAGAATGTAACTATTACCAAAATAATAAATGTATTTAACTTTAAGTAATTTGTTACCTTCCTCATCTCGAAATCATATCTTTCTTTAAACATCAACAATGTACATTGTTACTCAGGTAGTTAATATTTGCACATGGATGAAATCATCTATAGATGTAATTGTCAATCTGTTGATCATGTATTTGTCAATCTGTTAATCATTTGTCACACATGAGTCTCGGTTTCAGTATGTTTTTGAGAATAAAAAAATAATTGAATTGAATAATTGCACAAGCGAACGAAGCGAGTAAAGTTGTCAGAGTCTATTAATGGAGCAATCAGGCGTTTGTATGTATGAATGTATGCCTATATGTATAAATGTTTGTCCGTCGTTAATTCGAGTATCTTTGATCGGATCGTCACGAAATTCGGTAGGCGGCTTAATGAGGCAAAAATTATGTTTAATTTCAAATATGAGCTTAGTCAGTCAAGGGGTTCCTGCCGTTTTCAAGATATCGGGGTCGCGCGCAAGTTCGGAGTGAAACAATAGAATTATAAATATGTCTTTAAATCCATTGAACATGTACATGTTGTATATATTTTTATTTGGTTTGCCGTAGTCTTGTATAATATACCTAGAAACATTTAATAAATAAAGCGACGAAATAAAAACATAATCTAATAAAAAAATTGATTGTGAGTTCCGTTGAATTTTTCTGCTTTTCGTTCGATTAACGAATGAAATGTTATTAACGTCTTAATCAGAAATGTTATTAATATATAAACATGCATTTTTTCGTCAAATTAAATATAAAACTTGTAAACAAATGTTCTATAATGATAATGTAAATAAACCTAATAAATAATTTTAGAAATTTATTCGTGACGAATTTTCCAAACTAGAAATTGTGCAAAAAATTAATTTCAAGTTTGTTTGGACAAGAAAGTGTCAGTTTACGAGAACACATAAATATTAATGTAGGAAGTTAGACGCCGGAGATAACGTTTAGACTTTGCTGCGCTATTAATAAGGCAAATACACATGATTGTGTTTTTTTAAACATTACTATGTAAGAGAAAAATTCTACCTATCAATAATTTAACCTTGTCATTATCATGATTTCAGCTAGAAGACGTCCTCTGCTGGACATAGGCCTTCCCCAAATATTCCCAACCGGAGCAATCCTGGGCTGTTTGTATTCAGTGGCTTCTCGCAGCCGTTGCTTGCTTTTACGAGCAATAGATTGCATGTTCATGACAAAGGTGGTTATTATGAAATCGTATGAGAGATTATCCTCCTTCCTATTTCTGCAGTGAAGCAGTTCGCCGTGTTTAGTTTCGAAGGTTTCGTTATCTGTAAATGGGCAACCATTGGGAAGCTCTTTGCGTTCTCAGATATCAATGGCATCGTCTATCACTTTACATCACATGACCCTCTGCTTATTTGCCTAAGATGTTATATAAAATGCTTGAGAGGTTTAGGATCAGTTTAAATTAAAAACACTTTGGCAGTTTGTGGTAGGTGTAAAGCCAGGTGTATACGAATCTTTACTTTCTCCATATCTGCGCCGAGGCAGCTACGCAAGGCAAGCTTAACTTCCTTGTTACGAGATCATTGAACATTCACTGACTATTTAATTCTATAGCTTAATCCTTCACGTTGGGTAAAGTAATAATAGATAGTATAAAATGTTACGAAAATTCATCTATCACCAGCCCCCTTAGACAAAGGCCATTATTCCGCAAGCGTTAACGCTAACAGAAAATAAAAATGTAGGGAAATGACATTTCGTCGAGCTCGAGTTACGTCGTTGTTATGACATTTCCATAAATTTTAATTTTTGTTGGCGTTAACGCTTGCGGATTAATGACCTTTGTCTAAGGGGCCAAGTAAAGCACCAGGCTTAGCCTACGGGTACTAAAATTAAAAATCATAGAAACACACACACACTCACACAAATTCACGGGAACACATATGCATAAATACATACTTCAAAAAGTTCATAAACGCATGCAACTAGGTATACCCTATACCCCAAATCCTGGAGCCAGGTCTAAAACCCGGGACCTAAAGAGAAATCACACTCGATAGTGAATGTCAACAAGGCTCGAAGATTACGATTTTTGGCTAGAAAATCGCTATTTAATCTTGATTTAAAGAGCTAAAGGTTTGCCGCCTTAGTTGTATTAGCTACTAAAGACAAAGAGAAATGTACTAATAAACGAAAATAATTATGTCCTACTCGAAATGATCGCTAATCATTTACAAACCATCCATGTTGTGTGGTTTTGTTTTTTATCAGGGCATTTAATCAGTTCGATGTGTCTGATAAGGGTGAGGGGTTCGGTCGTTTAGGGCCGTTATACATCTTTTATGTTGCTTGGAACAACTTTATTAGCTTAAATAAGCTATACTGCTGCGGTCTTCCTTCAATATGGGAAGAATAAGTTACAGTTGCTATACCAGGTAGACCCATGAAGAATTGCAGGATATTTGCCACAGAAACAAAGAAAAAAAGACATTTATTAAATGCAAAGAGAAGAATAACCCAAAACAGGATTGTTTCCCATGTGGTCGCTTACAAATTTACGTATTAAGTGGTCACTAAATCTCAGACAGTCACTGGCGTATAGAGTGGTTACCACGGGCCCGAGAGCATTGTGTCTTACTTGACGACCGTCCGCGAGGCCGACGGACAATATTATAAGTTCTGCAGGGAGTCACTCACAAGTAGATCCCTCAGTACGAAAACATTTGATATTGGAGACCCAGCCGTGGAGAACGTGTGGGCGGCTGATGATATGCCTTGCTTGAAAATAGCCTAAATTGTCCGTATCGGTGAGACGGGGGTTAAATAGGCCGCGTTTAGGGGCGGAAATTCAAAGGGGACGCTTGACCGAATAGGACCAGCATTTATATTTATTGTTACTTATGTTTTATATCCCTTACTGGGCACCTGTTCCATTTCAGATATCTGACTATCGTTAATTTTATCGAATAGATAATTTTAAAATTGATTTATATTTCTTATTTGTTTTATTTATTAGTTCTAAGATAGGTAAAGTCTCTGTTATTTGTTCGACAGTTGATAACAAATCAATCGTTGTACTTATCTCAAAGTAAGTTTATTTGTTAGGATTTAAAAATATAGAGAAAAATTCAAAAGTATTGTAACACATATTTCAGAATCTGGTATAAAACAATGAGGAATCATGTGTACATTTACCTACCTGTACCTGTAGGGTTCTGTGTTCGAATCCCGGCGTGGCGGAACTTGGTGTTATTTGTTCAAGACGCATTGTTTCGCTTATCGGTCTTGGATGTAGTATTTTTTATTCATACCATATCATTGCTCAGTTCCTGTGACACAAGTTCTTACGATACTTACTGCTGAACTGAGACAATGTGTGTCGCGATGTGGTTTATTTATTTACAAGGCTATTAGAAATATTTTTTTTGAATCAGCCCTTAAACTAAAATAATTCATTAAATACGTGTACGTCCTATATTCAAAACGCTCCCTCAGCTTTGATTAATGTAGTCTACAATGTAATGTAATTTTGTATTGTATTTGGTTTACATAAACGTGATTACTTTATATACAAACCAATTTTTTATCAACTCTTAAATGATAAGCTATCAGGTTTTCAAGTCATATTTTTTCAATAATATTCAGATGAAATGAAATGTTAAATTCGAGCTAAAACTGTAAATATTTGGTGATGCGAATATTTATTTACGAATTTAACATACATGTTTAACTTGAGAATTAAATATCTATGGAGTTTTGTATTATTTAGGTAAATGACTATATTGATGATACAATACAGGTAGAATCATTCGTGTTGATGTAATGTTGATAACTACCACCTGTGGATCACTAGACTGCATGTAGACTTAAGTAAACATACAAGTGGACAATGATCAGTTCATATTATATGGATAGATTATTTGATAGTAACGACAACGTTCATAAAAAAACTAATCGACGAATGGCAAACTAGATGGGATACTTCGACTAAGGGGCGGCATTTATTTAAAATTTTCCGTATAGTGCGCGAACGGTTAAATAAAAGTGGCTTGATATCGATCCTTGCGTAGCCCAATTTCTAACTGGGCATGGTAACTTTAAGGGCAAACTTTATTCATTTAACTTGGTGCCGTCACCTTTTTGCAAATGTTCAACGTCGGATCAAGAATTTGTGCAAACTGCCCGTCATATCTTGTGGGAGTGTAGTCTCTGGCATGACGAATGGTTAATCATGTTGAATTCGATTCAAGTATCTGAGTGTAGTCCTATTTATTACCTAGATTTTGTGAAAACGAAGGGAAACTTCCGTGCCTTTAAAGTTTTGTCACCAATATTACTGGTGTAAGATTTAGGTTAGTATCTAATTTATCCCCTGTTAGTTAGTGGCATACCGTGGTGTTTAGACGGTCAGGCGTCTCCTGATTGTCTCCCCTTTAGATTTTTGGGCCTCTGGGCCATTTCAATTGCTGTCTCTGCTTTGCTGGGAGGGAAGTCTGAAATCGCTTTCTTACTACCTCCTATTTCTTCTGATTAAGTTCGTTGCGGGTCCCGAGATAGCTGGCAGGGTACCCGGGCACTTCCTGTGCATCATTGCACAGCTGCATTATTCGTTGATTATTCGATCAAAGGACGCCTCTGTTGATCCTGATAAACAGGAGTTGCAGTGGTGGGACAGAGTGGCGGGTGTGCCCCGTAATATTATGTGAATGTACCAAAGTATTTTTATTGTATCATTCGAATGATTTATTACATTTTAAATTTTATATTAAAAAAAACAGAACATACTGTTTTTTTAATGTATGTTCTGTTTAATGGGTTTTTGATAGCAACAACGAATGTGTAAAAATACTTTTTTTTCCTTACGATTATATTTAGAGCTACCTATTAAACTTTCAGTGAAGTAACTTTTTCTTCGTGGTTGCGCTCTTGGCAGAGTAGTCGTAGTGTCATAGCATCGTCAGCAAACCGACGCATTAACGACGAATAAGACTTATATTTTCGGTGAATGACTAGCAAAAATAACATTATACGCAAATCTGCAAATTTGTAGGTTTCAAAAAATCATTAGAAGAATATTTTCCTATTTCTGTGGTCTATGTACTTAAATGTATTTGCTCATCATGTTTACAAGAGCTCAACCACTAAATTGTTATTAGATTCTAACTTTTAATAGCTCTATGGTAAACCGCTACATAAAAACACGTGACTGTTTTCTAGTCCATGTAACGTCTTACACAATTACAAAATCATCTTTATTCTAATAAGAAGAAAGTTGAATTTCTTTTGTAGGAAACATTCCGTAATTGAAGGAAGCTTTTCAAATGTTTCCATCCAAGTTGATTAGTCGAAATTGTGTAGATGTTAATCAGAATGAAGTTTTTAATCCAGACTACATTCCCTATTATATGTGTTTTGTACAATTAATTTCTATAGCTAATAAACAGCGCATTAAGTCTGAATTACCTTGTAAATCATCCCTTAGCGATATAACTAAGGGATGGTATTTTGGTACTTAATTCAAAACTATAACTACTTTTAAGCAAAATAAATGATAACTATTTATGTCAGGTTTCTAGTAAATTGAAGTTCTGTATTACAGAGTTATCGAAGTGTCTGATATCATGAATAAGCAAAACTACTGCTTCATACATTATATTTTTCTCAGGCGTTTAAGTTTTATGTTTAAAAAAAACAGCAATAAGTGGAATTTACCTTTTTGCTTGATTATTGTTTCAGGCATTAAATTGCTGAATTTGATAAATAAATCTCCAAAGATACAAAAACAAGCGGCTTTTTTTAAGTTTATGTTCGAAAGCTCGCAACACCAGATGTAACACGCGAAAAATTCAATTCTTTAGCATTAGTTGGAAAACGGTATGTAGTTTATTATACCAACGTAAGCATTTTGGAATAATTTCATTGGCTTACTTTTATTGTACAAATTTAATACCAACCTGAAGTTCCTAATAAAAAAATACTAACAGTTGTAAAATGTTTGTATTCTTTATTTCTACCCCTTGCTTCTTTCGGGTTAGTTGACAAATATTTAGTCTTTTTTTCTCACCCCTTTCTCAAGATTCTTGACGTTTTATTAATTAGGGTTAATTTAAGCAGCGTCCATTTAATTTGGTTCTCCTTTCCGGATGATATAGTTAAGTGACAATTAGATAAAATCTGGACATGTCTATAAACAGTTTTTTGTTTGCCTCGCGGGAAAAATGCCGAGAATGTATCGCTCCTGTGATTTTAACGATTTCGAATTGGTTATGGTAAGTTTCATTGTTAGAGTTAGTTTGTTAGTTAAATAAGATTCCAAATTGTAACCAAATACTTGCTTGTATAATCTCTACATCCCACATTCAGCTAAAAATCAAAGCATAGTTATTTGATATTTATGTATGAACATGAAAAGTTCATGAAGGAATGAAATAGATAAGTAAATTCTGCACGAGTACAGATATGGCACTTACTTACATTTATACGACATTTATACCACAACCATCTTTCGAAGTTTGCAAATTTGTTTTTTAAATTGCACCACTGCGAAGAAAAAAAAACCAATGAAATTAATATCTTTGTTAAAAAAAGAGGAATTCGTCTCTTAAGGTTACGCCCGACGCGACGCCGAGTTTCAAAAAATGTCGCCAAGTTTTATCTCTAAAGGAATCAACACTTCGACCGAACCGCTTCCCTGTTTGGTATAGTACCAATCTAAAGACCGCCCCGGCCGCGGCCGCCCATGACAGTATTAACATTTATATCGCAAAAGATTTACACACCATTTAACAAAAAAAAAAACCTGATAAAGAAACAAAGGACACGGTTTTGTGGATTTTTTTAAATTTTAAAATGGTTTGATGATTTTGACTGTTGATTTTTATCTTTCGTGTGATTTATTTAGTGGTCTTAATTATATCAAACTTTGTTTCCATTGCGAAGTAACTTTGTTTGGTGCAAAATACTAAAGGTACCTGAGTAAAAAAATCTGATATGAAAAATATCTCTATTATAAAATTAGAAGAAAAAATTATTGTTATAAAATTAGAGATTACATATGCATAACTCAGCTTTAGAAATGCAACTGCCATAATTACTTTCAAGAAACAAGAAAAGGCTAATAATTTTTTGTTGAGATTTTCCACTTACCACCGAAAAAAACGATGATAAGGAATTCATTTAAACGACAACCAAATTGAGCATTCATATGACAATGGATGGACATTTCACATTGATATAACAGTAAAGCTGTTGATGGCTAAACAGTTGCTGAAGGGGGCCCCCCGTCGTTACAAATCGCATTCACAAGTGAATTATAAAGACCCACCCTAAAGTAACCTCAAAACATGGCCGAAAAAAACATGCCAAGTTTTACAAGAGAAGAACGGATGTACTAAAAAGTATGTTTTTGTCCTTTTCGTTTAAAAGCAACAGCTTTACGGAATTTGGAGTGTCAGTTTGGTAAGAACTTAATTCCTACATAACAGCGGTTTTATAAAAAACAGCTACTTAATTAAAATGTAGATAATTTTGTCTTTAGGGGTGGCCAGGGTTGTAATGTCAATTCAAAAGATTCGAATATTTAGGTAATACACATTAAATATTTAATCAATAAATCTGAATAATCAAGTTGGTAGGTTTTTTTCTAATACACCTTGTTTTTAATATTATTTTTACCTGACTACGGCGAAGGAAAAATGAGGGTTATGATTTTTTATTTGGATTTCGATTTTTAGATAAAAAGGTCTGATACAATACTATAGAAATCGACATCAATTGCTTAGATTTTTCTTTTTAAATTAGTTTAATTGTTTGTGTTGTATTTTAAACATGGCAATTAAAACATATTTTTAAAACTCGACTTGGCCTTTCAGTTTTTACGGCATGTGTAACAAAGTTAAACTAACCTTAAAATTTACTGTCGGGTTTTAATGAAGCGCTCAGTTTTCCCAGCAGGGGGCGCTACTGCTGTTTAGATAACAAAACCTTTTTTCCGTAACGACATTTTAATCTAGTTTTACGGTGATCTTTTAAGGTTTCTGCTCAAATTTATAACTGTGGGCTCCTATTGCAGTTGTTAGTTGCCTAGTTAGCATTCGTTGTCGGTTTATTTCTAAATTATTGAATTGTTTGTAGCGGAGTTTGGAGTTATAGTAATTCTTGACGTTTACGGGTAAAATTGGTAAAAATAGTTTCTAAGAACTAAATAATTTGTTTAACATATTTATCATAATACTGTCCAAATAAAAAGGATACCTATAACAGTTTTATTACGTATTACTTTTATTACTATATTTGTAACAAAGAATGTGTAAGTAATTTTTAGGGCAAAGTCTAGAGCCAAGTTTTATTGTTAAAGCCAAGTCAAATTAAATATGTAAATAAAAATATAGACATGGGTTCACATTAACCTTGTAATCTTCATCTGAACATTCGTTAGGGTAACAGACAATAAGGTGATGGATAACAAGTGTGTGACAACCACCATTACATTATGGTGGTACAATATGGCCACCCCAAATCTACCCCACGGTGTTTACATTGTTTACTTGCGGTTGTAATCCCAATTATTTTGTTTAATGCTGCTGTTATAATGTGGATATGACATGGATCTTGATTTATTAAGTCGATTTATATTTAATTTAAACATACATATGATTTACCTGTGCTGATTATTTTTGTCAGTAATTTTAAATTCTTCTTTATTTCTAAGGACGGTGGAAGTTCGAATATTGCATGATCATCAGAAAAAAGAGAAAATTACAAGTTACTGTGATAAAGGTTTAATTAAAAGTTTTCTTCCTCAGAAACGTTTGTAAAGTGTGTATGTTTGAGAAAACATTGACATTTTAGTTAGTAGTAACTTTATTTTGTCAAAGAATTTTTTATTTTGGTAAAAAAATGAAACCGTAATTGGCCAATTGTTAAGTTTACTTTAAATGGTTTTAATGGTTTTGTTGTGCTGTGGTTTTGTGTAATTAAAGAGAAAAAAAAGAAAGAAAAGAAATAGGGAATGTCTATATATTTTATCACTAGACTCAGAATATCAATAGCACAAGCACAAGGGTGGCAAAACGACCTCACTGTTGTGATTCAACATTTACAATTAAATCATTTTCTATCTCCAGCTATTCTTTCCAAACTACAGCGAAGCTCGATGCTTTTTAAAAGTTAATTTAAAGTTGAATTGATATTATTTAGGAGTATGAATAAGGTACTTGAGTGGGCCTTCTGTATTTTAGTTAACGAACTCACGTACATATTTTATGTTTTATTTAAATGTTTTATTCAAGTAATAAGTAACAAATGACGCGATAGGGTAAAGTACCTTGAGACGAATCAGGAAGTGGACAAATTTGGAAAAGGACGAGTAAAAAGTAGCCGAAAATGAACTGAGCGATTTTTTTCAGCATCGATATGATATAATAATGTTATTTTGGGTCAGTTCTTATATACATTACTTCCGGCTCAAACTATGCCACAGGTCTGTTTGTACTATGACTACTTAACACCGATATAACAAAATACTTAGATGAATAGAAAGAACAAATCCATGAACCCAGTAGAATTATAAAGGCCGCTCCGTGCCGAATCTGAATATTTTCTGCTTATGTCAAATCATTCAAACCAACATTTGCAATTCGCTAATTTGATATTTTGCTATGGAGATTCGTAAAATGGTCCATAAAAATCGAATTTCTTTTAAGTCACATATCAGAAGTAAACGTCAAATTAAAAAATAAACCTTTTGAGAACGTTTAAGACGGCCTCTTTACCCCGTCAGAGCAAAAAAAAAATATGAAAAAATAATTGATATGAGAGAAATATTAAAAATCTCTAGACAAGTTATTTCCAGATTTAGTCTAGGGGGCTACCCTAACCTAACCAAAGGGCTATTTATTCGCATGTTTGTTTGTTTAACAGATGTGTTGACAAGTAAACAGTATTGAATTATGGATAGATCACCCACGAATGCAATGATTTGCTAAATGTGGCCGCAAATAATGAACTGAAAAGTTATGTTCACAATGCAATAAATTGGGGACGTACTTATTATTTAGATAAAGAGATACATATTTTGGTTGAATTAACAAATGAGTTTGTAATATTTTTTAAAACCTACTGGAATTATCATTGGAAAAGTTTAAAGTGAATAATGATGAATTTTAAAATACGTGTACAGTATCATAGTAGTAGTTCTTTCCTTATTAAATATTTTGTCTATAACTCCGGGAGCGTAATTGAATTTCTATACAAAATTAGTAATGTTTGATTATAAAATATATATGACACTTAGATAACCTCTCTAACACGTGGATACTGATCGCCTCCTAATACCTTACAAAATATAATCTTTCGGCATTACCCACTTAATTTGCGTTATCTTTGTAAAATTTTCACTTCACTGACCGTAGATTGACGAAAGATAAAAAAAGTTAGACGCTTCCCGCCAAAAAACTTATTCAAAAGCTGCCACGCGACCAAATTAACTTTGTGTAATGCCGATCATTGATTAGCGTTATCTCCGGACGCATTCGTTGGTGAAAAGAGGAATTAGAGATCCGTATCGAAACAAAAACTAGACTAAAACTTTTTTTTTCAATCTAACAAAGAGAAGCAACGACAAAAATAGTTTTTTAAATTTTTTATCGGACATAAGTACAGGTACTTGAAGACTTGTAATAATTTAATAATAATACAAAAAATACAATCCCATCAGAACCCACTTACGCATAACCATTGACACCCCTGACTTGCAAGTCGACAAGTAGATAATAGTTTAATTCGGTTTAAATGTCCCTGGGGTGGTCCGTGCTAGGGCTGGCACCCCACCGTCATGACGACAGGTCGAGGGTTGCCACACGGGCTTTATTACCTACCAATCGCTATCCTATACGAGCTATTAACTGTTTTTTGCTCTCATTTGGAGTTAAGATTGAAGCGAAAATCATCAACGGAATATATTATATGCTACTTTTAATGTGAATTTTTTCAGCGACATTCTTTACAAGCATGCGGCCTACCTTATTTAAAGCAATGTGTCTTTGGGAAAAAACAGATGGATCACCTGATGGAAAGTAATACTGCCTATTGACACGATCATGTTCTCGGTGCCTTACATTGCCGCGAACACCAATATGTTGCCAATGTAGACCGACCCTATTAATACCCGTCTCTTAAATTTTTTTAAAATACATGACTCTGTCAAGTACAGTACTAGTTGACTGTGACCTACTTTAGAGGGAATATATCTAGTTAAAATAGAAAAAGCTTTTCAATGATAAAAATTAGACTTTATAAAGCAGTTGAAAATAAGCTGCTTGATATGATTATATAAATTTGCTGATAAGTTAAGCCAAAATTTATTTTACTCAGTTTTATACTGGAAATTATGTGAAATTGCACCCCACGTACTTACTTAGTTGCTTATTACAAGTGTGAGCCGGTAATTTCAAGTTTTGGCAAGTGTGGGCTGGTATGGGCATTAATTTTATTGGAGCCAATAACTTCAAGTTATATTGACTGTTGAGACCGTACCACCTGTAATATTTTAGTAATATATTAACATATATTAAAATAAACCTTTAAAGCGACTTTTCGACTTTTTACCTGACTACAGCAAAGTCAAACAAGGAGGGTTATTTGTTTTTGCTTGCGCTAAGAATATTAGAAAGTTTTTGTCTTTAGTTGAACATCACAATATTTTGTGACAAGATATCAGATAGCATGGACTACTAAATTGTATATGTGACGCATAAATTGATTTAATTTTAATGAGCTTACATGAAGTGCGCGTGTTTTGAATAAGGACCTACAATACAAGGGAATACGCATGACTTTTTAAAGTCGTTGGTTAGACAGAGAGATCTGATAAGTACAATGACGTCAAAGTACACGGACACCAACTTCCTGGGAAAGGTTGTTTTGAAGAGCGAGATGAGATGAGAGAAGAGGTTTATCGTACAATTCTAATTCTGTTTTCACTATAAATATACTATTTCCACATACTTTACGATAAATAGATTGAATAGTCAAATTAAAATTCATTCACATTCCCTACTTTATTGAATTGAATCGTAGGTATTGACATTTCAGCTATATACCGAAATACCTTAATATCCCCTTTCAGAGTCCCCAATAAGCAATTCTTTACGCCTTGACAGAGAACATTATTCATGATTACTTAGAGACAATATTTGAATTCGGCTTCCGGGCATTATGATTGGTTGTAATGCCATGTCCTTTATTGGGCTCGTCGGTGTCGGGCCCTCCAATAAGGGGTAATTACTAATTCACTGCAGTCGGCCCTGTCATCACCCAATACCGAAATCGCGAATGTCCAGTTCGTTTTATGTTAGTTCGACCGTTGACTTTTGTTGTCAGCTGTACAACGTATGAAACAATAATGGTCGAAGATTTGGTTTGAAGCAAAGGTCACTTGTCAACTAGAAAACGCAACGTCAACGTCTCCTGTGCCGCGCTGTCGAACCGAGGTGATGTGATACCACGATGCTGATGAATGTGCATTGCAGTATGGAATTACATACAAACAGCATCGATACCCATAAGTCGGAGTCTCAACAAGGAATTTGAATATCTTGTACTTAAACTAGATTCAATCAACGAAAATTTTTGTTTAGTTAAGAAGTTCTCAACTTCAAATTATCTTTTTAGAAAGACTTGTACTACGACTGTCAATAGAATAGTGTATGGTGTATAGTATTCATAATATGGTTGGTATGTAGCTCGTGCTTCATTGTGCTATTGTTTTTTTATTCGAAAGGACACAACAGCGGGGCTAAAAAGGCCGCTTTGGCAATAATATACAGGTATTTGAATCTAAATATGATGCATATGTCAAAGAGTAAAATGCCCATTTACTGCTTGGGAATTAAACTGTCAGTGTTCCAAATTAATCATCTATCATCTAGATTTGCTTGCAAAAATTGGAAAATTTGTCAACGAACATAAAAATTAAAGGTTTAAGAAGAATTGCTTTATGGCATTATTAGGCCTGCACGTCAACAGGAATTGCAGTGAACGGACTGTTTAGTGAATGCGATTCGAAAATAAGTTCCCTACGGCAAAGGGTTCTCTGGAGCCTTCCTTCGCAAGTCTTGCAACTGATAGAGTTTAGTTTTTTGTTTACTAAGATGGCCAACAAGCATACGGCCCGCCTGATTGTAAGCAGTTATCGTGGTCTATGGACATTTGCAATATTAGGGACCCTGATAAACCTCTAACGCCCTTTTTGGAGAGCACTATGCTGTAATCATTAGGGAGACCCATGCCAGAGAGTTCATTCCACACTACTAACTAGTGTTTACGTATAACCGTAGTACCGTTTTGCCTTATTGAACATACCGAGCTTTTTGGAAGCCAGCTTGGCCTTGACTTCGAAGTGACTGCTGAACGATCGTCGCTGAGCATGTCGACTCAAGTTTTGAACAAATAACAACTCAAATACTTTATCCATATCAGGTTCTACTTATAACAGTCAGTGAAAAAACAATGGAGTAGCATATCCCAGTTTTTTATGGTTTTTCATTGGGTAAAGGCCAGTTCAGCATCGATGTTATTAATTAAAAGTAGAGCTATAGAAACAATTTTTGTGATGCAAGAATAAATTAATTAAGCCCATGTCCACATCGACATTCCTCATGACCATTTGTTAATTCTGTCCTATTAATTATTCTTTATAAGGAATCGGTATATAAATGAATTTATCGCTTATTAAAACACTTCAAATTTTACAGAACAAAACAATGAGTTGTACGGTTGCGTTTACAACACACGAATTTGACGTTACGATACGACATAATGAGATTTAATGTTATGACAAGACCGTTATAACCACGATTACGAAATTGAGGGGAGATTTGTGTTCGAATTTTGTGATTTATTGAATTCAAACTTTGTAGCTAGAACATAAAAGGAAATGTGAATCTTGCAAATTGGCACAAAAATAATTACAGATTTCCTACTTGAAAATGAAATTTGAATCTTTTCCTCTTCATTATTATTTTCGTCCTGTTTATTTCAATTTTGGTATTTTTTTCACATTATTAATCCTTCTAATCTTTGACATTACTATACACCGGTACGGTTACCCATCTGAAGCGAGACGATTTTCTCGAAGCGAATATTAATTTTTCAGCATAGTGCATTGTAAAAGGTCCTATATAAATCTCCCGAGTCACATTTGACACCACGTTCCTTTCTCAATCGATTCGTTCACTTTTTACAACCCCCTCTACAATAGGCATCCCTCAAGCAAAAACAACCGAATCAAAATTCTCCACCGGTCGGACGAATAATCTTTTATTTATGACCACCGATTCGACTAACAGGCGTAATTTTTTCCCTTAAATAATCAGTTTTGTCTGAAAAATGCGAAGAAGACATAAAAAGGTCGTTCTCATTGGACGGAATTTTATTTGTTTTGTTTTTTCGCTTCTGCCGACCGAAATATGACGGGGACCGTACTATTGTTTGGGTTTTTAATTTAAGCTGTGAAATTTATTTTTGAGTTGAGAAAATACGCATCGCAAATACTCCATTGTAATAAATATAAAGTATAAAATAGATGAAAGTACTGGCTAAGATTACCATAGACGAGATTTTTTTATCCATACATAATAAAAGTTTGCTTTTTATCAAATGGAAATATCTTTTAAAACGAGTATTATTCACTAAAATTAGTAATGTCTAGATTTTGATTTGAGCTACTTTGACCCGTTTCGACACCTGATGTGTGTGTGTGTGTGACTGATCAAACCCATAAAACAATTAAGTTTAATATTGGATATCAATGAATTGATCAATAATTACTTATTTAAGACAACTAAGCATGCCGAAGTCGAAATCCTTAACAAGCAAGCTCAAGCGAACAAAGCCTCACGCTCAGCTACCGGGCTCGACAAAAACAAGTACAGTCTCGTATAAAATGTCCTTCCACTATGAAGCCATAATAAAACAGTCGGAATCTCATCAAAATGCCGAACGCAGGGATCATATTACAATGGACGGTGTGTATCGGTGAAAATTACTTGCGCACCGGTTTCTTAGCAAGAACACCGTGGAATATTGCCGTGCGCGCTAATGACGTGCTTTTCTGCGCTTTAATTGCTATCAAACACAAATACAAACTTATCATTTACAACTTTACACACATTATTGTTTATGTATAAGGTTGAGATTAGGTAGTCATGATGGTTAGTTATGTTTGCAGGGCAAGTTTTGTTGCATCCGTCATATGAAAAATGTATGAAGTTTTATCTCAAAAAGTAGGTAAAAACAAGGAGTATGGAGTGATATTGATTGGTGGGCCGTTTGAAAGGGTATCATAAGTCGCATAGTTCTGTATTGAAGCTGTATTGAAGAAGTAGGCACTTGTATTATTAATATTTTATTTACCGTTTTATTTATTGCTAGCTTATTTTGATGGACATTCGTCCTAGTTTTTTCTAATGTCGTTTGTTAAGGTAAGACTGGTTTTTAATGCGTTTATATACGGTTTTTAAGGGCATAGTTATTCTATACTTAGATCGAGAAAAATAACTTGCGTCCAACAAATTTAGGTCAAACACATCTGTGAGAAGAAAGGTGCATTTTAAATCAAAATTTATTTACTTTTTACTTATAACTATCAAATAGTTAAAGTAAATATATTTTCTAAATTTAAATTGATTTAATTATCATATTATTATGAATAGTGGTAAAATTAATTGGTTACGTTATTGTTTTATGTAGTTATTTTGAAAACGTAAATAATGTTTTAACTCTTTAATTTAAATATCATATAGTATTCGTATAGTAATAGTATTCACATTAAGTATTCGAATAATTGTACATGAACCAGTTTTACGAAACTATTTTTTTTATTAATTCTCTTTTTAAATTAAGGCAAAAGTTACAGTAATTTGGACCAGAAAAAAATGTAACGCGGTAAAAATTATACCGTCCCGTATCCGGTATGGGCAGAATAAATACAGAAATTGGTCCAAAACATCTTCGCGTGTCCCATTGCCCACTATGCCCACTTCTGGGCAATTTCACACATGTTCCCTAACACCTTTCGACTGAAACGATTTGCTTCTAATGAGTGTAGCCAGGCTTTTGAAAGATTTAAAGGAAATACTAGAAGTAGTAGTAAAAAATGTAAAGGATTAAAAAAGGTTGTTATATGACTAAGAAAAGTGATCAATTATCAACGCTAAGGCCGCATACTGTTGTTATAAAAATCATTATCATCTTCGAGAAGAAAATTCAGATCTTAAAAGATATATAAATATTCAATTTAAAGATTGTCGAATTTGGAAATGTTGGTATTGTTTTTCCCTTTTATAGACATAACGGCTTCCAGTGAAACTGCCAAATTATGGCAAAATTACAATTATGTATAAAAGTTGAAACAAAACTTGTTTTATAACACTTTGTTGTCATACTAGCATTTATATAACAAACGTAGTTTGCACATAATTTACGTAACAATTAATAACAATCCTAACACATGTTTTTTTGTTAGCATCAGACAAAAAACTATCATTTACAGTATAGGAAATTATTATAAGTCAATTTAAATAAGCATTAAAATCACATCTGCGGTTTGATTGATGATTATAACCTAAGTTCAAAGATAGGCTTCATTATGTACAGTTAGCAGCTAAAGAAAACCTCAAGCTTGTACTTCATACGTTAGCTGGGATATACTTGATGTGATGTATGTACATGGAAACTGCGAAGCATAGAAGAAGATGCAGAGGTGTCTACGAGAATAAAGGTCTTACAATCTTTGTATTCACATAGAATCAAATCTAATCAGGCGACATAGAATGTGTAGCACACATTTCGAATTGCGTAAAAATCATAAGTTGACTCTGTTCTGTTTAGGTGAAAAACTTATTTTACTCACCTAATAAAAAAGTCTGACCAATTATACTAATTATAGACACTAAACGAAGAGTTTGTACTTACATACGAAGGTTATAAAGGATAGGTAACAATAAAATAGTACTATCATGAGAGGAACTTCTGATATAGTTTTTATGCCTAAGATTTTCTTAGATGATGAGTGAGGGACAACTCGATCTGATTCAACGCCATCCAAAGCTATGCTATACGTTAAATGCAAATGTAGAAAAACTTACCCATAAACGGGAACCATCGTTCATTTTCTAAGGAGCATTCAAAAAGAACGGTTCATAGCTTTTGTCACAATACAATAAAATGAAATTCATAGATTAAATTTTGTTTTAATTTATTTAAAAAAAGTTGCAGTCAGGAAGGATTTAAAAAATTTACGGATTTCGCTTTGACTGTTATGATTTTTTCATTTCTTCCTCCATTTTTCAATTGTACGGATCATGAAAATGAAAATCCACAATATTTTTAGTAAATGGTTACCACATTCTTATGCAATTTGGTCAGTGCAACTCCCCGTGCCACGATTTTGAAACTGACCGCATAAAATTAAAGGAAATTTCACATCTGTAACGTTTAAGTCGATTTGAGTTTTAAAAGTTGTGTTTTCGTTTGTCTAAATGTTAATTAAATCGGTAGCTTTATACGGACGCGTGGCAAGTCCAACTTAAATGAACTAAGGATAATAAGGCTGTTGTTACCATATCGATTCATATGAAACAGATTTAAGATGTCTTTGCAAAGAGTACAATTTTAAAAGTATAAATAACATTACAAAAACAGCATTCTTGAGCTATTTCAAGTTTTTGACTTTTATTAAACTAGACTAAAATGCGATTAACTTCGTTCTATGTTTTCGTTGAACGATAAAAAATACAATGCCATTGAAACGAGTGAATCTAAATTTATAGACTGGATACCTAAGGTATTTACATTTGTGTATAGTTATGTACTATAAGGCCAATTCTATGAAATACAATGTACAATTCATGAAAAATACTATAATTCGGGGCACACCCGCCACTCTGTCCCACCATTGCAACTCCTGTTCTCCAGGATCAAAAGTGGAACCTTTGATCGAATAATCTAATAATGCAGCTGTGCAATGACGCACAGGCTGTGCCCGGACACCCTACCGACCGACCATTTTACCGATCTAATTGCTTCTTTAAAATAAGTTTTTCGTCTTTATATTTTTCTGTTTGTGATTACATTTGTCAGTATTTTTTCATGTTTATTAATAAGGGGCCTAACCCTACCGGCTGTCTTGGGACCCGTAAGGAACCTAATCAGAAGAAATAGGAGGTAGTAAGAAACCGATTTCAGACTTCCCTCCCAGCAAAGCGGAGATAGCAATCGAAATGGCCCAAAAAAAACTAAGGGGGGAGACAGTCAGAAGACGCCTGACCGTCAAAACACCACGGAATGCCACTAAATAACAGGGGATTAATTAGATACTAACCTAAATCTTACACAAGTAATATTGGTGACAAAACGCTTAATGGCACGGAAGTTTCCCTTCGTTTTCACAAGATCTAAGTAATAAATAGGACTACACGCAGAAACCTGAATCGAATTTAACATGATTGACCGTTCATCATGCCAGAAGATATGATGGGATGTGAGTAATCTATTATATAAAAATTTATTAGAGTAGAATACATTGGGATAACTCAAGCTATAAAGTTACTGTTTTTTTAATGGCCGACTTACGGTTCTCAGAATTTGGTTTTTGCTCTTTATTTGCCAATGGCTATTATTTTTTCCAAAATAGTTACACAATTATGGGAAGGTGTGAACATAATCGCTTTTTAACCAAAACAATCAAACGGTTCGCACCCTCAGGTATAAATTGATTTTCTATCTTTTATTTTGAGAACAGTGTTGCCATGATTATACAAATTCTGATTCGATATGAGTGTGATTTTGAGTACCTATATTTTTTACGTCAGAAATAATTATTTTATGTAAGAATTATTAATGTACGAACTTCAAACTTTGTATACATAAAGATACATTTTAAAAATTCAGAAAAATTACAAAAGTTTTCTTTGATTTGTTGTTTTTAATTTGAACAATTTTTTTCATCGTTTGTCATTTTGATAATCTTAAGAAACATTTCTGTGAACTTGTGTAGATTTCTGAAACAAGTAACTTTTTATTATATTTGTATCAAATGTTCGCTAAACAAGTATTTGTATCTTTATAAAAAGCATAGGAAATCGCATGTTTGTAAATTTTGGTAATAATATCGGTCGCGTGCGCACAAACATCCCTCAGGCGCCAAGTGTTGCCAACATTACCGAAATAACCTAAATTATACACTAATCACACAGGGTGGCCAACCGAACGACCATTTTACCGATCTAATTGCTTCTTTAAAAATAAGTTTTGCGTCTTTATATTTTTCAGTGTTTTTCGTTAATGAAGTCAAATTATTTTATTCTTTTTTCTGTTTTTGATTACATTTGTCAGTATTTTTTCATGTTTAATAATAAGTGAATATCGTTAAGAAATTGATTATGAATTAACTTTTATAACTTAACGTCGTAGCGTACACCTACAAACTCGTAAACTTTTCTAGATTTTTTTTGACGACCTCGCTGGCGCTGTGGCGTAAACAGCCGACTGCTACGCTAGAGGTTCCGGGTTCGTATCCCGGCAGGGGCTGAACTTCGTATTATTTGCAAGACGCAGTGTTTCGCTTACCGGTCTTGGTGGTTGTATTCTTATCTAGGTATTATATACAATATCGTTGCTTAGTGCCTGCAGGGCTGAGTCAATGTGTGTGTCATGATGTGGTTAATGTGTAATTACATTGCATTTACGAGATCCGTTAATATGGAGCGATGTAGTAGTAGTATGGAGACCATGAAACATTAATGGGTTAAAAGAATGACCCGGATACAGCAATAAGGTGGTAAAAACTATGGCTGTACGCCGCACTCAGCAACTCTGGCTGCACGCAAGTCTGGCTGCAAAAGTTTACAACGAGGTTCCCCGATTTCAAAAGGTTTGGCTGCCTTCCCCACTTTCTTAATCCATACCATGGGTAAACAAGCAGATGGTTCACCTGATGGAAAGTGATACCGCCTCCTAATGAAACGACGGTGCCCTTGATGTCTAGAACGCCAAGAGTACCGCCAATGTGTTGCCAATATAGAGGTAAAGATGACCTCTCGTACCGGTAATACTGGCTCTCCAATCCTTCGGACCGAAACAAAGCGAACTGTTTCACGATAGAAATAGAAAGGAGTGGTATCAACTTAGATGATCTCGCACGTAGATCTACCACCTTTATCTTCTTTAAAACTTGATATATTTTTTAAATAAAATTTCATGGGCAAAAAAGTAACCAGTTCACCTGATGGAAAGTGATACCGCTGCCTATTAACATGCCCATGATAAAGGTAAAGTTGTTATACCTCTTGTGCCGGTAATAAATTGTTTGGTTTGATGCCTCCAATCTGTTCAAATCTTGTGAAAATAACATAAAAATTAACCATAACCCTAAACCTAACTAAGCGATTTAACATAAAATCCTATTACTACATTGGATTAATAAAATTAATTATAGATTACAGTGTGAAACCCACTAAAATCTCGATATGTTACCCGGTCACGTCACATATGACAATTCGACATAATGTGACAGTCCCGTCACTCGCGTCACGTCAAAGAGTGCTCGTGTGAACGTACCGAGATTTCACGCACGGCTTGATCGTGTGCACGCGCCCTTATAAATAGGGGGTTGAAGTGTTTTCTACATGATTTAACCCAACAAGCTTAGTTAGGCGTTTCGTGTGAGATACTTATTTGTTTTTTGATTAAATTAAATAAAATGCTTTTGGTAAAGAACTTTATGTAGTTATTATTGTTTGTAATGAGTTTAACCTATTTTACCGCTTAGCTTGATAGAAAAATATGAATATTTTTTGGACTCAATATGTTTAAAACTTTAAACTTATTAACATATAGTTGTTTTTAACGAATAAGTAGTCGATTTTAAGCACATACAATTTTAATTATTTTGTTTAATAAAAAAAGATTCAAATTGGATTTAACCAGTTTTGTTTATGAATTTGATTTTTTGTCATCTTTTTTCTATTTAATCATAGCTAACGTGTGCTGTCAACTCGTGCGCATAGCAGGTGAGATGTATTTTTATAGAAATTGTAAAGTAAACTTGACCAATCTTATTGTAGGATAGGCAATCGTTTGGCCACAATTTCACCAAATAGTAAGTTCTGGCCGAGGGGTAGAATACTTTGTAAGCACAAACTAATGCCTTTATCCCATATGATTTTATTCTAGACTAATCTATTCTAGAGCACTGTAGATAGCTAGGAATATGTTTATGTTTGAATTGCAATCATGTTTATTGTTCAATTGTCTATGTTTTATTTATTAATGGTGCAGTGGTTAGAAGTATGAAAGGCCATCCACGAAAATTTAATACAAATTAAAATTAAATCTTTAATTTAATACCTTTACGGTTTTACCCTTCATACTTTTCGGTTTTAGATAATCTAAGGGTGATTTTATTCCTTGTCTACTGTTTACGTTGTTTACGATGTCAGCACCCAATGCTGCGTGCGTTTTGTGTCTCCAGGCGTTTGCCTCAACATGTGATGAACTTATTTTGATAATTCATACTCGCCACTACATGACTTGTTTCCATAACCATCAACGATTGATAACACTCACGACTTTTTCAAAAATATACCCCTCCTACTCACACAGCAAAGAATTGTGAAGGAAAAAGCGGGATAGAAGATAGCTCAAGGCGTTCAATTGGCATCAATCAATTGGTGAATCTTCAAAATCACGATTTAGCGATCATATAATGACAGGGGACGAAATATAAATCAATTATGTGTTTAAATCAGAGGACACGTTTCGTAAATAAAGTTTTTATGTTTCACTTACGCTAATGATACGTTAGTTTTGTTTATGGCGACCATAGATTACCAGCCGTTCGACAAACTTATGCCGCCTTTTTAGAAAACGTAGACTAAAGCCAGAACCTTTAGTTCCGGGACTAACTTCAAGTTAGTTTCAGTGCAAGATGCATACCTTTTGGCGGGAAACTGCCTATTGTAAAGACATTGATATTTTTGAGAATGGTTTAAACCCTAGTACTTTACCTGACTTTGGCGAAGCAAAACGGGTTATGATTTAGTCCTCGTATTATAATCGTGTTAAAAAACCTCAGAAATAAAATATTTTATATATTACTCGTACATAGGGGACATTTTGTATGTAGGAAATGAGTATAATTTTCATATTTTTTTCTTCTATGCTTAGAATGGATTTTCTGAGAAAACATTTTAAGTCAGAAAATAAAAATTAAAGTTTTGGCAAAACTGGCGCAGACCATATTATAATAATAATAATACTCACATCACGATACAGACACTCTGACCTACATTAATATCGCAGGCAAAAGCTAGTTGTTTAATACTTTTGTAAATGAACGTAACTTACAATGGCAGACTAATCAACTGCAACTGTATACTCGTATAATACCATAATGAATAGGTAGGTACAAAAAACTACATTAAACCATGGCGTTGTAATAATATATAATATAATAACCAATACCTAAAAGCTTACATTGGTCACGTTTTACGAAATCAATTGCAGATTTTTTCACGACTATCAATTCATGTTTATTTTCACGTGATCAGGTGTGAAGGTCAGTTTGCGAAATTATTTAACACACATACAACTTAAGCTTGGTTATACATACATACCTACAAACTACAAACTTACTTGGTCATACACATACTGTGCAATGGGCTCACCATATAACTTAAAGAACTTATTATCTTTGGGGAAGAAAGGTTCTAGAGTGGCGACTTCGGACTGGAAAACGTTGTGTTCGATGTCCCCCACGAGGTGGACGGATGATCTTGTGGGTTGCTTGCGATTTCTTATCTTGCCCCAAAGCCACGCAGGCCGAGGTCTGTCCGGTAGAGATTCCCTTGGATGACTTACAGTTTTGTCTGTGTTTGCCTTCACAAGGGTTAGAATGATTTCTGCGTGAAATCTCCAAATTTTCCTCAGTAGTCCGGCTTCTATGTCGTGCCTATGCTTTTCGCCTTTTGTGTTGTCTGATGAATGATGATATAGCCTGTTCGATTGTACAGGGAACAATAGCAACGGTAAAGTAACTCGGCGACTCTGCAGGATCGTTAAGGTTGGATATATTAAGGGGAGGCCAATGACTAGCAGTCGATGTCTTACGGCATAAGATTGTAATGGTTTGTCAAATATTAAAAAATATAAGAAATTCTAGGAATAAAATAATGAATTCCAATGTTAGATTCTGTTAGCAGACCGCTACTGCTAAATTAATTTTGGTGTTATAGAGATGGAGAAGGATATCTTGTTATTGCAAAATAAGTCTAATTATGAAAAGGCGTGTGGTATTAGATCGGAATTAACCAAATAGGACACCGTCATTTCTCTTTTTACGTAGACGAATGTTATTTTTAAACCCAGAATGTCTAAACCAAAAAAAAACATGAAAAAGTACCTATTTCGAATATTTGTTCCCGAACTCTAACATTTCGATGCGTCGAAAATACCAATTAAGGTGACTTGTTCTCTTTTTCATAAAGCTAGCTTGATTACCGAGAAATGGGAATTTTAAAGCAATTGTTCGTTACTGACAATACTGCAACTAAGATAGTTTGTTTTATTCTTTTATGTTATTGAATGACAATTTGAAAGTGCTAATTTTAAGTATATTATATATAATAAAAAAACATTTTGACTTTGATTTTGATTTTTGTAAAATAAATTATTATACATCATTCAAACGTTCCCGTTTATTGAAATGTCTATTTTCCTTTGAAAAATAGCTTCGGAATTCTTTGTCGGAAGTCTGAGGTGACAGTTCAAATTTTCGTATTTTATTGTAAGTTATCAGAATTCAATTTGTAAAACTGCTTGTGGTATAACCGCTAAATATCTGTGGTGCCGTGTAAGCGTTGGTTGAGAGAAATGTGACGATTTTGCTGATCTCTGCGACTTCTCTCAAGTTTAGTTATTCTCTCTGACAAAGAACGGTACACAAAGATTATGTTAGTTTTATCAGGTTTGGACATGCAAACTGTTTCAGTAAGCTCGTGTTAAGTAAAGAGGTTAGGCCCTTTCGAACAATGTCTATATATATACATCAAATCCCAACCATAATCGTACCTTCTTCGTTATATTAATTTGTAATTCTTAACAGCAGCATCGTGTCTGCAGTGGGTAGCCGTTTACTAGCATATTACTGCAGGCCGCTTCATCAAATTGATCATCTTCATGCATTCGTTGTTCGTCTCATCATCAAATCAACTCTCATTTCACTCCTCATTAAAAAAACACTTGTAAAAAAAAGTATGATTCATCAATTCACAATAGCACAACAGCTTAAATAAAAGGAATTTACAGCATCAAATACACTTAAACTAAAATAAATATCAATTACAGATATAACCTACTGAATTTTAATGTGAAGTTTTATTAATAATTATTACGCTCAATTAAAATTATTTATTTATTGACTAGTTTCTATAATGTATTAATCACTGGCAAGTTACTTTCTTTTCTTATTAATTAAGTTGTGGAGGCAAAAAAGTAATGTATAAATCTCAGCCATTTTAGCACATCGAAGCTTACGCAAGTTGCTCCCATATTGAGCAACTTTATTGTATCAAGGAGTTGACTCCAGATTGACAAACATATTTTCGTAGACAAATATTATCCATTCATACCGCGATAATACGAACGAAGTGGACTAAAAAAAAATTGCTTGAAACCATGCTCAAATGACAAAATAATGTATTTTCTATTGAAACTGAATTGAAATTTGAAATACTTATTCCTGTATATATGTTCTGGTTTAAGTTTACGTCTTATATTACGTTTATCGTATTGTAGATATTTTTCTGCAGGTAGCTTATGAAAGAATATTGTAAAACATATCATTACACCACTAATTCGTCCCCTTTAAATTAAATTCCCACAACTAATCCCCTCCGTATTTTGCAAGAACCAAACTCTAAGTCCTAAATAATTAAAGCAACTGACACGCTGGCGAGACGATTAAAATTTTTATTGGCTTAATTCGGGACTTAATCACTGTAATATCGGATTTCTTCAATAAAAAATGGCACTCCAAATTGTTGAGATCGAATTGTCGCAATAAAATAATAAAAAGCTCATCGCATTTTGCTGGTGTAATCATACGGATGGGATCCGTTATTTTGCTTTATAGGGTTCCGTAAGAAAAGGGTAGCTAAAGTGAGAATGTCCGTCCGAAAATGTTGTATTAGTAGTAGAGTTTTGTTTAGTCTCGTTAGATGAGTTTATTTTTGAAAACTTGTAAAATATATGGGTTTCATAATTACGTTGGTATTTACTCTAATGTTTTAGGTACACTAGGTTTTAGGTTATTTTATCTATTTTCATTTAATTTTTTGTCATATATTTATTTTAGGTTATTGTAGGTACATTAGGGGAAGGTATATTATAAAAAACTTCAAGTGTCGCGCTCGTTATTCTGTGAGCGATTGTGATATATTTAAGCAATTCGATATTTTGCTATATCAATGTTCTACGTTTTTCGTCCATTGATAGATTAATAAAAATGTTCACAAACGTAAAGGATTGCATGACAGTGAAATTGTAAAAGCTCCCAGTATGTTATGTGAGCAAAATTTTCATTTTAGGTTCAAATCAAAAAAGTGTTCAAATTCAAAATCTACAAGGTGAGTTTTATTCTAAAAATTGCTAGGACAAAACTTAATGATCATGCAATTACCTTTATAAAATATTTAAAAAAATCCGCTTTATATTCTTGATATCAAATCAAACATCTCTCTATATGTAAGTTAGGTATGTCACAACAAAACTGATTGATATAAATTACACGACATATTTCTCTAACAGGTGATATCCCAATTAAAAAGTTTTAGGATCATTCCAGGTTTAATATGAGCTTTTAAACGAATTCGTGACATAGCATAATTAGTAAGTCATTTGTTGATTTAAATCAATTAGCAGACCATTTTATAATCAAATCGTCAAATTATTTTCCTTTTTGTCTTAAAATTTATAAGCAGCAAGATGAATTACTTGCTATAGCAACAGTTTGTAAACCAAACGAGCAAATAATCAAAATACATATACGTAATATTAAAAATGTAATTATTGAAAATATAAATATATAAACTAAATCAATATTTAAATATGTAATAATTAACAGTTTCTTATCTCATCTCCTTGTTTTTAAAGCATGGAAGAAGCTTTATACAATATACATACCTACGCAAAACCGAGCAAAACCGAAGCGAATCAGCCATCTTTTAATAAGTTTCCAATGACACCTAGTCGAAGCAACAAAAAATCACCACAGTAGAACTTCCTTCCCCCAAGGTTTAATGAGCCATTGTATTACATTATCGCTATGTAATTTATTATCAATTAAGAACAATCTTGCATCGAAAGGTGTCCAGTTGTCCACACGTTAATGTACTTTTTATACAATACCTCTATAGTACTTATTAATTTATCTAGACACTTAAGACAAACTAAAGACCACTCTATACGCTAAAAAATAAAGCTCTTTATGAGTGTCTTATTATAATGGGAAATATAGTTAAGGCACGTGCGCATAGAGAAGTTGACATATCCTAGTTTTATAGCTTGTAAGTTATGCAATTTTCTGCTTTAAGTCTTTAGAAATAGGGTCTTAGATAGTGGTATGTCGTAATAGAAATAAATATAAAAAATGTGACATGAACTTTAATGGTGTTCATTTTGGATGTAGGTAAAATTATGACGAAATGCAGTTTGGAAAATTACATTTTTTTTCAAGGTTTAAGAAAACATCTGCATATTTTATTACAATTAACTTTTGTGCCTTATAACTTATTTTATTTATTTTTAAAAATAATCTTATGCATATTACAATCCTAAAGTATGAAGATTTAATACATTGTCATTATTATAGTCACCAAGTATTTCTGCTCAAATCAAAACAAACAGTAGATTCATGTACGTATGTAAAATTAATGACACAAAGAGCGTAATCGTGATTACATTTATTCAATTTATATGTATCATTTTTAAACAATATAGTGTCGATTTAAATAAATCTTATTCTTTCAATACAACAAAAAGCTCTATTAAATATATATATATTTGCTTAGTAAATATTTGTAGTTATATCTAGTCCTGTGATATTTGTAGTTATAAATATTATTTGTATATTTGTTATGGCTCACCAACTCAAAACAAAAGACAATCATGGTTACTATCAATAGTAAATAGACAAATGGTAACAATTAAAATAATACTGCTACTGCATGTTTATGTAAAAAGCTCTTTTTCATTAGTTAAGTCGGGACTGTCTATCAGACCACGCCCTCTCAAAGAAGCGTAAAGAGTGATCTATCTCTGTACTTTTTACTCTTACCAATTTATATATTTCCGTTTCATTTGAACTACTTGCGATTTACAGTTGATCGGTGACGCGAAAACTTATTTTTTCTTTAGAATTTTACCATGACTGTGAGTTAAAGGTTTTATTGATACTTTTAAATGGCTGTTTTGTACTATTTTTTGTAAAGTTATGCAAAACAAAGGATAATAAATAAGATTTTTCATAATATCACGGACCATTAAATTCGTAATTTAAAAGATTTTCAGATTTGGTATGTTTATTATGATATAAGATACATTCATAAAAATGAATACAAGAAAACAGATATCAATGATTTAAGAGTTTTCATATCCTTGCTATTTAATGAAGGATGAAATCAATACATGCTTACCTACTTCAGAATAAACATCAATGCAAATATCTATAAGATGGATCCCAGAGCAAAACCGTTTCTAGGTACGTTGTTACTTCAAAAACCGGAGCTGGGATTCGATTGGACGGCTAGCTTAAAAGAAAACATACATAACGCAGTAATTACTCAACAATTAGAAAGTTTACTGCTCTATAATTCACAATGACTGTAATTTTGTCAGTTGAACCAAACCAAGGTTCAAGTAATATTTTTGGCGGTTTATTATGGCAACTTTGAATTTCCTGTTGCCGCACTTACAACTAGCTGTATTGTCAATTTAACTCAAGTTACTAATTCCAGCAACCGGCAACTGAAACTTTTGGTTATTGCAAAACAAGTTGAAATCAAAGTGGACATTTTTTTAATGAACTAAAAATAAGAGCTTTTAAATTGCTATTGTTCAAAATGGCTATCGTTCGGAATGCCAATTCGGTAATAGAATCTTGTAAAAAGTTGCCAGTTGCAGCAACTTAAGTTGCAAGGTGTGACACAGCGCCTTCGTTCCTAAAATTTGGAGAGACAAATATCGCAAAAGTGTAGTGGTAAACAGATATATAAAGGTATGATATATTTTACTTGTTTTTTACTATATGTAATTGTACGTTGAGACGGATGGCAGATGCGTGTGACTTTTTTAATGTTACGTGTCTGAAATGTCAGCTTCAACTATAGAGTTGATAAGGTTTGATTACTAATATAACCAATATGTTATAAAGGTTTAAATGGCTTTATGTTTCATAAGAACAATTTTTAATTCATTATAGGCTGTTTACTAAAATAGCTAGCTTATAAATTTAACCAGTAAAGATTTTTATTATAATTTACGTAAGGATATTTTTGTGTGAGTTTTTTTATTTCAATGTAATGTTTTTTTTTTTCAATCACAATCTAATAAAAATAAAAAAACTATTAAAAGAAAAAAAGCTTTGGATTAAATACAACTTCCACAATTATTTTCAAACAATAAGAATAAATATTCCAAAAGAAAATATTACTTTTAAAACCTCCCAACTCCCTATCATTCGAAGTTATGTGTACTGTCCAGTAATTCCCCTATAATTGAAGGGTGCTTACTCGGGTGCAAACGCTGATTGTACTGATATACAGACGGACGGACGGACGGACGACACGCGTGTATTTCGGACAATCATTTGACACGTAATTGCGTAAGGTGCGCGATACTAACTAAACTAAACTTTCTCTACACTAACGAAGGTAAAAGGTAAGGAATTTTTCGGTGTAAAGGGTTCCTTCAAATGTTATTTTTTACGAAAGTTATGCGTTTATTTTACAACTAGCGGCCCGCCCCGGCTTCACCCGAGTAGATGTAGGTATTTTATTTATGTTCTATCGTCTATGTTTCATAAGGTACGTAGGATCCTAATGGTGAAAGAAACCAAACCAGTCCAGTAATTTCGGAGCCTATTAAATTCTAAAAATCATTCCGATTTATAATATGATTATGGTAAAATAAAAAAACGTAAAAAAAATACTTCATTAGATCACGTTATCGTTGGTAGATTTAGGTTTTAAAATATCTTAACGAAGTTATATGTTAATCTCAAATATCTATTTAATAAGACGTTGGGTCTATAGAACAATATGACATAAAACAAAAGTTAGAAGTATTAATGGACCTATACATTAAATAAACCGTTACATATATGTATAGGTATAAACAAACGTGCATATCTGTCGAAGAAAAGTCATCACGAGCTTTAGTTAATTTTAAAGCAACATTTTCTAGCAATCTTAATTCAAAAATAATTGGAACTTAAGAGAAACTTCCACGTTCAATTCGTGTCGACAATTAATTATTAAAAATCTAAATTTAGAACGGTTTTTTTCCTACGCATTTCAAAAGCAGGAGCCAGCCGTCCAGTGCGGAATAGGTGCGTAATTGAAAAATTAAGAAAAGCTTCTACTTCCGTTTTCTAGTCCATAAGGATTTAGTTTTTTTCTCTCTATATTTTAAAGGCAAGAGCGAACCGTCCAGTGAGTAGGTCCGTCATTATTGTAAGTACCTGCGCAAGCACCATGACTGATGTCACTGTGTCCTGTCGTGGTGGTGCAAGAAAAAAAAAACGGAGGTTGCTTCTTATAAAATGTTTAAACACACGAATACAAAATATCTTCTCGAACGACATTCCTGTGGAGGATCTCCTAGATTCTTTTTTAGAATTGATGTTCAGTACGAATCTAAGAACGTTGTTATAAATAAAAGTTCTTCTTTCACTTCTTTCTCTCTGGTCGTCTGGGTCGGTACCACCCTCCTTTCTATTTTTACCGTGAAGCAGTTCGCTGTCCGAAGGATTGCAGAGCCAGTATTATCACCGACACGAGAGGTATAACATCTTTACCTCTATATGGGTAACGCATTGGCAGTGCTCTTGGCATTTCAAATAATGGAGGCGGTAATTTAGATTCCAATTTTAGTTCGTGTTATGAAGAATGAAAATCATTATCAACCTTTGTGCTCATAACATTACGTATGTTTTATTTAAGCCCACTAAATCCAGTAAAAAAAAGGTTTTATTCACTACCCGCTGATTTCTATACCATAGACCATGGCAAAGCTAACAGACAGACGGACAGGCGTGTCCCATGACGCTGTGTAAGCTTCGCCATAGTTATTAGGAGTTTACACTTTATAAAAATGCTAGCCACTGATCTTATCTACTGTGAACTGTAACGTATTTAGTTTGTGTGTAGGTAGCGGAAATAAATTGCATTTGTTCATGACCTACTTGCTTAGGTACTTTGTTTTTTTTTTTAGTAACGTGTCTCTATCCGGTCAGGTATTTTGCGTTATGTTAAAAGAAAATATACATTAAGCACTTAAAGCGTTGGTTTTAAATTATAAAATTGTTGATTTAGAAACAAAAAAAAATGATAGTGAAATTTGGTATGATTGTTAAGCACATAAATGTTTGTTATATTTCCAAGCAAAATGTTTTTTGGGGCTGCTGTAATTTTAAGTTGATTTTAACAATTTCCGCGTTTTGTTTGTTTTTTTTTCGCTAATAATTTGATTGCTACATCCGACAATCTTAACTTGATTAAATTAAAAAATACTTCTAGTTTTTGGAAGAATGGAAGAATACCACCTACTTAGCTAAAACTTAATAGCATTTATGCTAATTCCAGTGATTAACTCGCAATAAATATTGATACATTCTTTTAACTAAAAGCTCCCAACAAAACCTGATTAAATTAACTCAACTGTCAATAAATTAGCATTAAAAAAATACTATTCTCTTGAAGACAAATGTATTCATTAGATTACATATATTCTATAGATGCTTATAGGAAGGAATTATCTATTTAACACTTAACATCCCGCCCCGCAAATCGAAAGCTTCCTTACAAAAATAAAACATCTAACCCAACCTTGTTCCTTTATTATTAAAGCTCCAAATTCCGTAAACATTTCCATAAGCTGTTGTCAACACCGACCAGTTTAGTCGGACCTCTGAAATATTTCTACGTAGCTTAATTTAAACTAGATGTTGAGAATACGAAGGGAGGAGCGGATCTTTTTATATTGGTTGAACTAGTAGGTATGAGAGAAGTGTGAAGAAGCTAAGAGGTGTATCGGCCCCCACCGGTTTATTCTACAAGCTGTTCTACCTAACACGTGACTTCAAACAAGCTGATTTAAACTTTATGTCTGGGCGTTAAGAGTGTTGTTAGAGGAAGTGGTGTTTAGTGTAGGGTTTAAAGTAGGCGTGGTTTAAACAAGGCAAGCGATACGGTCACTTCATTGCGTTACAATCGCTCAACGCTCCGGCTAGAGCTTACGCGATCCTGCCCGAAACGGAACGAACCCGGTTCGAAATTTAAAAAACGTTTATTAATCAAACTCCTTCTATTAAAACTCCTTGTTGAAGTGTTATTTTTTGATCTGTGATTCTTTGATAGTTTTATCTTAATTTGAATTTCTTTGGACTTTTTGAAGACTTGTGTTTTTGTGGATTTTATGTTAGACTTTTCAATTATGTTTCCTGTAGTCGCAAGATTTGTTTGATCGTCTTCTCCAATTCGAACCCTTGTGTACACACGGTAAGTACATTTGACATTTATTTATGTGAGATATCTATTTTTCCGTTTTAAGATTTTAATTGAAAAAGTTTTATTTTTACCTTTTTCGGTTCACTAAAACTTTTTTATTTATTTATTTTTACATCCAAATACATTTTAGGCTGGTATTTAACGTATTAACACGTAATATTTATGTTACATTTCATCCTCCGTAGCATTCTGTCCGTGCAATCCGTTAGATAAGACATCAACGAGAGCGTCATGCATTTTTCGTAGCCCGTAGTAAAATATCAAATAATACACGTAATATAATGTTAATATTAAGTATTAGGAATATTAATCCTCAGATTTTTCTGTATGTAGATGATGTTCGTAAATTTAAAAAATATTCTAAAATATTGCAGAAAAATCCATCATAAGAATGAACAAATTTATTAGGCTTCAAATAAATCAATGATAGTTTTATCAATACTCTAATTACATATCTAAATAATGTTTTAATTTCAATTAAATAACGAGGAGCTTTTCAGGCGTTTTTTAATAGTTGTCTGATTTCTACATTGCACACAACAGCTATTTTTTGTGCAAAGTTTAAGATAGTTATTGGTTAGAAGTGATAAGTAAGTATCCTTACTAACATCATAAAAGTTTTTAAGGATGTATTGATGATTGTTACTCACGCAAGAGCTACTGAATGGATTTTAATGAAACTTTGCGATAATATAGCTTATACGTGAGAATAATATATAAAACTTATACATGATAATAATACATAAAATGTTGTGAGAATTGTCCAAAATATAACGATAATTGCAAGTAATTAAAAATATTATTAGAACCATTTTCTACTTCTACGCGGACGAAGTCAAAGGTAAAAGCTAGTTTTTAATCAAATGAAAACCGAATGAATTAATTCAAGTTAAGGTGTTAGTTTTACTTTTTTGGAGGTAATTTAATTTTAGTCGTGTTTTCATAATTCAATGAACATCTTCGGAACTTAATTCATTAAGCAACAGATAGAGAAGTAATTCTTTGACTTCTTTTCTTTCTTTGACATAATATTTGCACGCACTCTCGGTGTAAGTTTTTTTAGGAACCTTTAAAACTTTTTTTTAGAACATTTACCAACCAAAAACCTGACAAGTGAATGTATTTTTTAAATAGATAATACAAAACTTCATTATTTAACCTGGCAAAAAAATTAACATAATTTAAAAAAAAGCCTATTCCTCAAAAGCACCGACTGGTTAGTCAGTTTGTTTGTCCGTATGTACGTCAGTTACAAATACATAACAACGTCACGGAGCTATGTACCGAGTCCGTTACGGTTTGTATGCAGCGTGGGATGACTCATTAAAAATACTGAAACAGCTCTAACAAACGCGACTATATAGGGTTCCGCTGGCAAATTAACAAACCATTGTTTTAACTGTCAAACAAAAATTAGGATGAATTAAGATTTTCGCTGAAATTATCGTCGTATTGATCCCTCTTTATAAGACGATAGTTAAAAAGGATGTAATTATACGCTCTTTAAAAAAATTAACAGTCCACCTGACCTATTACCGGTTTATGAGATATATCTAAAGTCTGACAGACAGACGGACGAAAGAACAGCAGAGGTTCCAATTAGAAACTATACAAGCTTATGGGTACAGAACCTTAAAAATAAAAAATTGAGATTAGTACCTTTCCACATACAAGTAAATATTCGTTATGTTATTACACCTACGGAACTCTACTCATTAAATGTTAAGCTATTGTTTATAGTACAACAAACACCCCATAATAAAACGCACGGTTCTTAACAACAATTATGAGCTTTGTCTGAATTGTGTACAGACAAAAATTAAAATATTTATTATATGCCTATGTTAAAAGCGTAAGCGGGTATATATTTAGATTTAATAATTTAGATTTAATTTAAAAAATAGAAAAAAAAAATCTATTTCATACATTAAACTAATAATTACATTACAAAGGTATAATGTAACTGGCGGCATGATTTTGTATATTAATACAGTACTTGGTTGATATTCTAAAAAAATAGCTATTTGGTCCTTCCTTTTTTTGATGTAGGTAAATAACTTGAAATAAACAATAAGTATATTATATCATTAATAGTTAAGACGAATAAATAACTTAAGTAGTCGTGTTTATTAGAAAGCGAATACATTGTTAATTCATTTAGTTTCTCTTATAATTTGAACCCAAGTTTAAACATTTCTTTGAAATCGCCGGCTTGTCTAATTGCAGGGTTATATTTTGCAAGTTATTTACTATTAGACATTATTGTACTTGTTTTTGTATTAGGATTCAGTTACAAAAGACTTTAATGGCTTTTTATGAAAAATTATAATCGAGTTAATAAAAGTTTATTCAACAGTTTTTTTAATGTTCGAAATTTGCATTTTCCTATATTAATTTCAAAGATCAAAACAAGATAGATGAAATTTGCGTTTTCCTTATAGTTTTTTAAGATATAAAAAAGAATATAATAAGTTGAATAAAATAACTTAAAGTATTTGTTTATTCATCATCATCATCAAACCATATCCGTCTACACACACACACACAGCCCGATGTTCGGCTCTCCTCATCCAACTGCTGCCAGCTTTCTTACTTTGACTGTTGCTCCACCTCGCCACGAGTATTTTTATTCATTACCGATATTTTTATCCCACTAAGGTGGCAGACAAGCTTATGTTCAACCTGACGGTGAGATATCTCTTTAGCCTATGGAAATTTGCAGTACTAGGAGCATCAAGCACGCGTTGTCGACCCTGTAAAAGCCTTTTAACTTTCTTATGCTGTAGTCACTAAAACGTAAACATCCTCGACGATCTCGGTGGCGCAGTGGTGTAAACAGCCGACTGCTATGCTAGAGGTTTCGGGTTCGAATCCCGGCGGGGCGGGACTTTGTGTTATTTGCAAGATGCATTCTTGGATGTTGTATTCTTATTTATTTAGTATATACCATATCGTTGCTTAGCACCTGCGATACAAGTTCTTACGATACTTAGTGCAGGGTTGATTCAATGTGTGTGTTGTGATGTGGTTATTATTATTATTATGATGACATAAAACTTTAATATTAGGATATAGTTTTGCTTATCATGTATAAGTCTTTAGTTGAAAAATCATATAACAATAACATAGTGTGAACTATCATTAAACAGTTACAATGAACACAAAGCTTTCATTCTAATTACCTACAAACTATGAGGAAAGTTTTACGCTGCTTATTAAGACGATCATAATAATTACCTCGCTTATTGTACTGTTTTAGTTGTGGTTTGAAATTTTAAATTGGCGAAACTTTGTCTTGAATCGTGTTGTTATTTATTTGTTTAAACAGAGACAACAGGTAATCAAAAAACATATACATGTAATTTGATAAATATATATATAAAAAATTACAATATTGATTTAAAAGGGTATGTGTGCTAGTCATACGTGAACAAGTGTTAAAATATTAATAAAATTTTAACATTTTGTATAATTTAGGTATAATATCTAACTAATCTGACTGGAGATTTTCAACTTCCAGATATATTTATACGCTAGCATTTTGACCGCTTCTTCGTTTATGGAAATTTCGTTTTTTTAATCTATCAGGAACTTATTTCGGGATAAAAGTGTAATACAGTTCTATGTGTCAAATTTAATCCAAATCCTGTCAGCCGTTTTTGCGTTATTTAGTAACAAACGTAAAAATATCAAAATGTTCACTTTTATAATATTAGTAGGATTATTCTGGAAGTACGAAGTAATCATAAAATTTACACAAAATTTGAATTTTAATTGTCTGGTGTTTTCGAAGAATCGCTTGCACGTACACTTAAGACACTTGGCTTTTATGTGGAACTATTGTGAGGAAAATTTACAAGATGACATCAAAATTAAAGCGAAATAAAAACAAAACATGATGTCGACTACATTAATGGTTGTGTTCATAGAAATAGTTTAATTAAAATTTGATATTGCTGTTATTATTTAAATTATAATATTAAAGTCATTCGTAAAATTATTTATGGGAGTTTTTTTACTAGTACTAATGACTCTATATCTACGTATATAAGAAAAAACTATTTACGGTATATACTATAGGGGTAAAGTTTTAATACATGAGTATGTATCTAAAAACCATACATTTTTTTCAAAATTTCAAACAATTTGTATGTATAATGGATTTGGAGGTGGAGCTTACCTATTTTTTTCTCAGATAATACAAAAATACAATTTTTTCAGTATTTAAATATCATAGATATAGTAAATAAATTTCAGTACAATATAGAATAAATAAATTCTTAATTAACGCTTTTAAACTAGTCGAATAGACTTAATCTTACTTAAAAGCTTGGTCTAATAATTTAATACAGCTCGTGACTTTCAGCTCAGTTTTTTGAAGAATGCTGAAGGTGAAACACTTGAATTGATTTAAAATTCATCGCTCTTTCATTATTCGGTACTAAAAACAATACCTCCTTTTAAAATTTAAATACTTGATTACTTTCCATAAATGCATCGTCAATCAGGAATGATGGTATAAGTAGATGCACATTTTACTTTCTGTATAATCAATGAGGGCTCCTAAACACCCCATTTTGGCACCTTCACGACTTTTTGCCCTGTAATTCGGCATAATTACTATCGCATTTAAGCAGGGTTCAATTAGCAAAGTTTTTTGCATCCCTGTCTAACCTGAAAGAGAGTCAAATGTGAGAGCGCGACGGACAACCTCATATCTGCCAAAAATATGCAAAGAGTGTCGGTGTCTTGTGCTTTGCACTGGTTCTTATTTTCAAAGACGTAAAGTTGTTTTTAACTTGGATTAATTACCAAATAGCGCTGATCTGCCGTCGGCTTCAGTGAAGTTGTATTTATAGTGGTTCTTTTAACGTGATGGATGGCGTGCGAAACAATAAATCTGGTATCGACCTAAGGATATTTATCAAAACTTTTAACTGATCATTATTTGCCTCGAAGCAGTGACAACTTGCTACTGGAAACTAAATTCAAAAGTACAAAGATTTATTGTTTTAAAATCCACTTTGAAGCTTTGATTATATAATTAATTAAATTATATGCATAATATATGAAATTCCTAATGAATATAAATGTAAAAGGTGATAAAACATCTAAATGTTAATTTATTTTTGTTTTATGTAACAAATGTTTATAAAATTAATTAACCCGACTCTTCTTCACTGCAGTAATAATGTAACCTCTGACATCATTCAACTTCTTGGATGTAATATTTTGCTATTAGCTTTGATGATGAGATTAGCAGAGTCTTCTCTTTTCTATACCAACAACGATACTGAAGCGAATAATTAATACTTTGGTTGATTGATCTAAATTAATGAACAATCCAAAATCTAAATCAGTGTCATCAACAATCTTCGAATATTTAATAAAGATTTTTAGAGATTCATTCCTTGCACGGATAAATGGTGCAGGAAAAGCAAATTGTTCTTATCGGTAACATTAAAATTTAAAAAAATGTTTGCTCCTTTAAAAACTCGCAAATTTTAAAATTATTAATAAAGTTGAACCTAAGGTCAATGATAAAATGAAACACTACTTTCCAAGTGTAACAAACAAATACTTTTAGGCTATTAAGGAAATGATTTTAATTCACCTAATAAAAGTGTATCCATTAGTTATTTTAATTAAAATTCTAAGTACAGACGGCCGCATTCCACGGATTTAGCTACATATTAATTCCATGACCCATGTAACTGAAACTTTAACATTCAAAGTGCAGACATAAATTTCGCTAGTGGCCATTACGAGCGAAATGAAGTTTACATTATTTAAAATTCAGTATCAAAAATGTGTTTCATGCGGCACGTATATGCTAATGTTTTTGGTTATGCCATTTTTCTCGATGTCAAAATAAGTAATGGCCGGTTTAGGATTCCCTGGTGCAATAACTGATTGCATTGAGTTTCTAGTAGTTAAAGTTAAAATTTAACACCTGATTTTCAGTGATTGTCTACGGGAAGAATCCGGTGTAGACCCTTCGGATTTGTCTTGTGTTACGATACTACATATCTTGTAAATAATATTGTTATCGTTGCTTATTATACAGTGCTATAATGTTATCGTTGCTTATTATACAATGCTATAATGTTATCGTTGCTTATTATACAGTGCTATAATGTTATCGTTGCTTATTATACAATGCTATAATGTTATCGTTGCTTATTATACAGTGCTATAATGTTATCGTTGCTTATTATACAGTGCTATAATGTTACTTAAAAGCTGTTTATGAGTAAGATCTTAGGTGTGCCAAAATATTTCCCTCTTTCCGTCATTTTGTATGTCGATTTTTATGAAGATTTCAAAAAACTTTATTAAGGCATCTTTAACAAAGTTCCAATACTTATCAAACATGCAAAGGTCATCCTTTCAGTAAATATGTTCTATTCAAATAAAATAAAAAAAGTCTAAATCGGTACATTAATAATTGATTATTATTTAAAAGTCGAACTGATGACCTAATTTTTTGAGTTCTGTTGAAAATTCATAATTTCAATTACGCTTATCAACAACAGTTTCGCTCTTGACCGGTTTTTTGCCAACAGTTTGCGAATGTTTGAGCAACAATGCCCCTTTAATTAAAAAATATTAAAACCATGCCATTAACACGTAAGTTTGTTAGGGTTAGTAAAATTTGGAGACCTTCTCATATTTCTTATAAGTGACATATGGTAATGGGTGAAACATTTCACTTGTAAAATTTGATTTGGTTAAAAATTAAAGTAAATGAAAATGAAAACGAACCCAAGATAAGTGAGTGATTAAGAGGATGTTTTGGGAGCTAACTGGCACGAACTTACGCATGACATCTTTGACATAAAATACTCTATTGACTGTCAATGATGGTTCATTACCACCATGATTTTAAATATAATATTGTCGCTAGTAACTGCAGTTACTATGCAAAACTTTTCTATGGATAAATTAATTATTGCAACTGACTTACACTCGAAAGTACAATTCAATTCTTATTTTCTAGGAAGAATCTTTAAACTAAGCTGTCATGTACTAAGAACTAGCAGCTTTAGTTCTTAAAAGTGCTATCTAAACTGATGACCAAACGTTCCTCAAAATACGATAAAACCTCCAAAGATCCTCAAGGTAGATAAGGGGCGTTGGATTTGCGCGCCGCTGGCTGTGGGGTGGTCGCGCGCAGTGTGTGGTAAGTAAATGCAAGGCGCGGGCGCTCGGTGTCGCAGCTATCTATATCTCGCCAACAACACGCGAGCTCAACGCGCCGGACGATGCTCACACCGACGCGTTTCATTCTAATAGCTTCTATTACTTAATGTTCTTTGTATGCGTAGTAACTGGCTGAACGGGTTACTATAACCTTTGTTATGGCGTGTGTATTTATTGATAAAATTATACGAAAACACAGTACGGATAGTAGGCAGTCAAACATATTGATTATTCGTTTATTAAATCTTTTCTTTAGTTTGCCTCGTTTTAGTTTTCGAATAGGTGTTATCATTTATGAGTTGGTCAAATCTATTTTTCAATAAACTCAAAAACGAATCAGGAATATGGATATCACTGGGAAATTAACACAGTAAAATATTATGATTGACAAGGCTGACTACTCTTTAAGGGAATGCTTCGCTGACAAGGTTTTATGATGAAACGTGATATTAATGGATTTGCTTTCATAGTTATTTAAATATTTTGTTGTAATTTGTATTTAATATTTGCATGCTTAACTATATAGCAGAATGTAGTGAAACATTAATAACTAACAAGATCTGTAAAAAACCTATATTACGCATATAAACCATTTGATTTGTTTTTTTTTTTATAAAAATTGGTGACATAAAAATAAAACAGTTTTACTACTTTTTAAATTATCTTTTAAAACTTTTTACAAGATTAAGTTTTTAATGAGTATAGTAATGTATTTATTCATTAATGTAAAATGTTAATAATACAAACTAAAATCATATTAAAATTAACTTATACCGAACAGAACACCGAATATATTCGAATCAGTTCAATGTTACATTTTGCTGTAAAAGTCGGCCGCTTCGGTTTGAAACAGTCCGGCTCTCTTGTAACTAGTTTAAAGGTAATGAAGATATATCCATTCATTAATACTGTTTAGTGGCGAATGTCCAACAGTCAAGTAAATGTATCACTTATCTTTTATACTTAATCGGGTTAAATAGATGAAACAATAAGCTTTTATTTATTTCTTTTAAATAAGATTTTAGCTTTAACACACACACTTCAATTAATAGTAATTATACTTTAAATTTTAAATGTTTCTTTCTTATGATTCAATAAAACGAAAAACATAATGTTTTTACCAAAAAAATTAGGTATTACGTCGCTTTTTCCTTTATTATTAACAAACTATTAACCAAGTCAAATCAAATAGCAACCCTTAATTCCTAAAAAAACGATCAATTAAAACCTGTAGTATCTAACCATTAAATTCAGCAGAAAATGAAGTCACTGAGATTGAGATAAACAGTCGGAGAGTAAGCGCGAAAGGACAAGTCACATAATTGAGGAGTATTGAGGAGCGCGGGAGGTCTCAAGGCGTCGCTTTATGCTAATCAACCGCTTGCTTAACTGTTTGTTTTTCAACCGGTAATCGCCACCGAAATCGATTTTTACCTTTTGCTTTCAGGGATCCGTTGTTGGATTTAAATAATTTTACTTGCTATTTGTTTACCGGTTTATAGACAATGGGTTCCAATACACGATTGTTTGTAATAGGAATAAGATGTCATTTTACAAGTTAATTAATAGCTTAGAAAACTTTTAGTGTCAAAGGTTACAGTTTTTTATATTGAAGCTAAGATCCTTTTGAACTTTATGAAATAACTTCTTTATAAAATCTTTTAACAAATACAGTGACTTAGTTTTGTCTGAAGTGAAATTTATTAACTATTAAAATTCTAGGAATTACATTCTCAATTACATAACATACATTTAACAATACCTGTTTAAGGACGAAATACGTAATTTAAAAAAATGTTCTGTACGGAACCCGCAACACTGGAGGCGTTCTTGTATTTTTAATTTCCTAAATGAGCGTATAATTTACCGCTGTCGGGGACGGGTTAAGATATCTCGGTGTGGCCCTCAGAGGTTTAGCCAATCGGGGTTTTTTCAGAAAAGAAGACAACTCATGGATTTCTTTTAATGAAAAAGAATTCGTGGAAATTGAGGAAAAAGATTTCGTTGAGGAATTTCTATCAGTGTTTCACTTTAAGGAAGGGTCTTATTAATTAATGCATTAGTAGGAACAGATTGAAGCTTTTAAAAATCAAGTAATCTAATTAACAGTTATAATAACACAGAAATTATAAGAGCAATGCAGTACATTTTGAGTATTACATGTTATAGGACAAAATGAAAAAGCCACATCAAGTAAACTATTGTAAAAAAAAAAAAATTATTAAAATAAGCAAACTGAAATTTTATTTTTGAAATGATTCTAACAATCGATTCTTATTCAGCAATGTGTATAGAATATTCTTAAAACCTCTTAAACTGTTATACTTATGTAAAAAGCCTTTACGTTTAAATTTTCATACGATGGAAACGGGCATGTTCTCTTAATATAAAACTTCATGGCTTTGCCAGCTTAAACACCATAAACCATTTAATATCTCACCCTAAACACTGGTTTTAAAAGCGTTACCATAAAAAATGTTATCATAATTTACTATAAAATATGCACAAATTATTAAAAACACGAACTTTGTTCACGCAAATCGTTGAGCTTCGAATGCGAAAACTGTGTCGTCAAAAAACACCCTTCTTAGATTAGAAAGATATACGAAGGTGTACAAAGAAACAAATAGTCTGGAATAGAAATAAAACACGTGAATCTGGAACGACTATGACGGAAGATCTTGTACGAGCTGCAGGCAGCAGTTGGATTCAAGCGACACAGACCTGTTAGACAAATGACTTTATTCCACAAGTATAAACGCCAACAGAAAATAAAAATTCCATAACTCGAGCGTGAGGAAATATCATACCATTAAAAAATCTGTTGGCGTTTACGCTTGAAGAAAAATGACATTTGTTTAAGGGGGCAGAGTCACTCCTGTTAGATATATCTGGGGGAGACCCATGTCCAGCAGAGCACGCATTCCGGCTGATGATAAATCTAACAAAAACATGGGTTCAGCGATTTTTCTCGTTCAAATCAAAGAAACACAAACTACACAAAGTATTTATTTATTAGTTTTTTTTAAATGTTGATAAGTACCTAAAAACCATTTCACATTTTATTTTCATTGCGAAAATAAAAGTTGAATCGGTTGAAAAGGGGGATGATGACTTGTTTAAGAAACCACTCATTTATCTTTCTATTTAGATAAAATAGCAAATAATGAAGTCGTTTTAAAAATCAAAATAACTTTATTCCGTAAACTTTAAAGAAAATACTTAGAATCGTCAAATGAATTTCATTTTTTCTTAAAAATTACACGACCACCGGTTCGAAAAATATATGTCGGGGAAGATACCGGCAAGAAACCCAAGATTCTGTGATTTCATGTATCCAGATTAATGTGTATTGAGTCTAATGAGGCTCTTTTAGCTTTTACTTAATTTTAAACATTGTAAGTAAAGTCTAGTCAATAGTAAAAGGCTCTTTCAGTGCTATAGGCCGTGGTTAGAGCTCGGTTCAACCTTGATTTTCCGAATAGTTAAAGCCGGTGCTTAGCGAAGCGTGTCGGGGGCGCGCTTGAAATTATTCACAATTTTGTCCTCTAATATTATGCTAATGTTTTTCATATTATTTGATACGCTCGCCCTACACTTTACCTGCTTTAGTGCATTAATTATTCGCTATTTAGAGGGACGTATTTGGATATTTGAACCTTAAGTATTTTATTAGTATGGAAAATGTACCAAAACTAACGAGAAATGAGTAAGAATGAAAATACTTATTCGAAGGAGAATTTTTATTTTAATAAATCAAACACACTTTTGATAAATTTGTATCGCCGAAGCTTAAATTCTGAACGATCATGTAAGAGATGAACTCTTAAATAGGTTTACTCTACGAGCATACACAGTAACACGAACAGTAACACGAAGCTTCGTTTTCAAAATTTTGAATAGGTTACTCAAATGTGAAATATATCCTTTCGAATATAAATGGAAGCCTAAGATATGAGAAATCCTTCAAATACCATACCTATACGAATGTTAACTAAGTCCTGCCCGTTTATTGCGAGCTGAACGCTTTCCTACGGCTTACACGCTGGCGTGATCCAAACGTCACTATCTAGGGAAGACATGCGCTTTATCGATAAAAATATTTCAAGTTTTTTACATTTATCACTTAAAAACTAGAAAAGAATTAAGGTCCTAAAAAAACAAATGTACATTTTTTAGGTTAATCTGATATTTTAAATTGGGAGAAAATCAAATCAAAAACATATTGGTCAAGCAAATAAAAGTGTGTTCTCTCTTGAATTAGAATAGGTTTTTCAAACTCAGAACTATTAGTTCTGAGCTCGACTAACCTAAAATCTTTAAATAAATATTTTTTTATCTTTAAATAAAAATAAATTGCTGTACCTAAATAAGAACTTTTAAGAAACTAATGAAGTAAGACAAAAATATTATTAAGTAAAATACGAAATAAATCTACTTAAAATTTGAAATATAATATTATTTTAGCGGTAACATATGTACCTACGATAGGTAATCGATTTTTATGTCATTAATATAGTTCTGGTATGCGCCTGCCCCTCACGCTGTCAACCGCTCACTTACCGCCAAGGACTTACGTAAAGCTTTCAGTGTGCCCACCATAAGTTTTACGTTCTATTGCAGCTTGCGACTGCAGTTACAAATTTGTATTAATCTTTGTAAAGCGCTCCTAACGGACTGATGAGGATACGATTGCTCATACAAAAACACTGTATTTATCTAAGCTATCTGACGTTTAGAAAAATAGTACGAACTCATAGTAGACACACAGAACTTACATACATATTGTAGAATAAAGTCAAGCTTCAGTATATACCTATATATAGTATTTAGCTTGGAAGGTATAATGTAACTGAAAAACTGGAAACTGTTAATGTCATTTTTTTCTTTAATTCTTGCTGAAATGTGTTCCAAAATTTCCATATGAGTATGAAAAAGCTATATTGCCTGTATGTGTACTTTTTACTGATTTGTTTATTTAAGTGTTGCTATCTCAGCCTATCAATTGGTTATTGTTTTAAAGTATAAAATAAATTTTTGATTAGAAAAGCTCAATATTAGAAAATAGACATAAACGAAGTAGAAAAGTTGTATATACCAAAGTGTTTTTACCAAGGCCTGACAAAGAAAATTTATCTAAATTACTGTTTAGTTGTTTTATCGATGTTTTGTTGAAGCGCAACACTAAGTTATGAAGTTATATGGAAGTTATGCAAAACAGCCCACGGGTTATCTGATTGGTAGTGAACGTGTTTACACTCTACAGTTTTGGGACAAAATAATCATTTCATAACAATAATATTATACTATATCAAAACGCAAAGATATCTAGTATTAGGTAGGTAGGTATCTCCATTACTACTTATACAATGTAAAAATTTGTAAAATAAAATGTGGAAAAATTAAAAAAAGGGATGAACAATTATTGCTACAAAATAAAATTTTGTGGATTTTAGAGATTCAAGTGAACTTTTTTTGTGTGACTAATAAAAATGTAAAGGCACCCTCGTAACTTCCACTAACCAAACGCACTAAACACTGATTTCACCGTGTAACACTGATATTTTTAAGTTCCATTTTTTTATATTTTCACGGTGATCCGAGTCGAGATAGCATTGATTTTCATTGCCCTCACGCACCAGGTCACTTAATTCATAATTTACTACCGCATCATATTTTGATAAGTATTTTTAATTTGAATAAATTACGATTAAAGCGCGTTATCGCAGAAGGGCGGAATAATCACAAGGTTTGTACTTTATACCTTTGGACGTCACACCCTGAAATATGGTTTGTAGTACGAGAAGTAAGAAAGCATTCGGCAACAACTAAGAAATGTACACCTCACGGCACTTTAAGCCCTATTTCCTTCCAGAGTAAGAGAGATGACTGCGTATTTCTTAGCTAGCACTAATTTCTAGATTTCATTGTTTAATAAATAGGCAGCGATATTTCGTACACGACAAGTCTCGTGAAAAAAAGCCGATAAAGATGTCATGTCGTAATAATATGTTTAAGGCGTTTCAGTCAGATGAATGGTTGAGATTAATTCGAGAATTCAAAGCAAAAAAAAAACTAATTTTCACAGAGGATTGAATAATTATAGCTGTAGTTGCTTTAATTATTAAGCTGCTAACTATGGTGACTTATAATTACTTTTTTTTTCAGATCATAAGTCAGCTATGCCGCATACTGGTAAGTATTTTAAGAAAATCAACTTGTTAATATTTAGTAATAAAATTGTTAAAAAATTGGTTCAGTATTTACTAGAGTCCTTTTTGTGACAGTAAAAAACTGGTATGTTTAGTTAAAAGGAAATAAAGGTACATATTCCGATTGATATATAGTCATTTCCCGTACATCTAGCTAAGCAACTTTCTTACTTAGTAACTTAGTCAAATTTACATTTATGGACTAAGTAATGTAGAGAAGCGATAAAAATGTAAAACAATTTGTAAGACAATGCAAGGGTTTTTTTATTTATAATACTTAAAACAAGAGCTTTCAAGTTCTAATGTGTGAAATGTAAGTCAAATTTTTCACTTTCCAGCCCCCTTAGATAAATACCATGGGTTTACCACAGGGTTTTCCATTATTCTTAGTATATCTACTTACTACTGATTGATCATTATATTTCAAAGAGTAGGTATACAAGAGTAGGTAGGTATACATTTTTAAAAGCCCGAACCGGTGCGGTAGTCAGCTCCCTTAGACAAATGCCAATTTCCGTAAGCGTTTACGCTAACAGAAAATAAAATGTATGGAAATGGAATAATATGACGTGACTCGAGCACGAGGAAATGTCATTTCCTTACATTTTTACTTTCTGTTAGCGTGAACGCTTACGGAAATTGGCATTTGTCTAAGGGAGCTGACTACCGCACCGGTTCGGGCTTTTAAAAATGTATACCTACCTACTCTTGTATACCTACTCTTTGAAATATAATGATCAGTAGTAAATAGATATACTAAGAAGAATGGAAAACCCTGTGCTTTAACCAATGAACCAAACACAAAAATAAGACAAATTCGAACAGTGTAAAATTCACGTTGAATTCCCAAAAGCAACTGCAAAAACAAAACTTTTCTATAAAAATAATCCAATCCTCACTAACTAACTAATTTAAATAAGAATCCCATTAACAGCTAAGTAGAGTAAAACAAAAAACTCATAACTTTGGACCTAGCAAATCGTCAAGCTTTTAAAAAGCCGTATTTCCAACAGTAGCCACCGACGGCCATTTAAAACATTGGATTAAAATGTTAATTAAGTAAAACTGTTATCATTAAGCTCTCGTAGGAGCCAACAAATGCCACTTTATCTGCCAAACAGGAATTTTACCTCACGCATTGAAATCATAAGCGTTTCAAAGAACCTTTACGAGGGTTATACACGACCGAACCGATGCCGCCGCGCCGAGCGCCTCGTTGTGATTGCTTTTATTTAAAAACATTGATCCTCAAATTTGATGTTTGTATAACCAGTGCTTTGTTTCATTCTTATTTATTCATATATTTCTATATATACTTCACTAAAAAATTTGTAAAATCAAATTACTTTTTTTAAAATTGATAGGCGATTTAATTTTGTTTTTAAATATGTAGACAAAACCATACTTTATTTGGTATAATAGATAGAATGAAAAGCTCAGTCGTGTATTCACTACTTTAAACAGTTTGTGAGACATTAAGCGTAATTAAAGAGATCGAGAATCGAATCTTGTATCGTGATAATGTTCGATCAGTATCAAAATCCCGAGCCCACCCGCGTTCCAATACTAGTCCCATACATTATACATACTAAGTAGCTATTTTGTCTTATTAATTTTTGAAGAAACGAAATCACCTGTAACCATTAACCAGTATATATTCAAATTTCAACTCTACGATCAATATTTTAAAGTCGATTTTTCTATGAAAATTAATTTCACGCAGTTACGGATATAAGACTGTTTGATAAAATTAATTTAGTATTTAACGTGATGAGATCAGAGCATAAAAATATATTTGATTGATTAAAAAAAATATGATTTGTTATCGTTTCTAAGAAAACGCCCACGACGTTTTTGAAATGAAAAAATTACGTCAAATACTGTAATGTATTATTTTAATTTACGAAAACATTTTACTTATGTACGATTATAAAACAAATCTTACATAAATCAATCGTAGCCGTTTTGACAAACTTACAAAGTAGTCTTGCATCTGTGAAAATTAATATGAAATATTAATGTATGTTTAATAATAATAATAAAAACGATACAAACATTGACTTAGCCCTGCACTACGATTGAACGATATAATATAAACTACATAGAAAGAATACAACATCCATGACCATGTAAACATCCATGATGTAAGGTAAACAATGCGTCTTGCAAAAAATACAAACTTCCGCCCCCGCCGGGATTCGAAACCAGAGCCTCTATCGTAGCAGTCGGCTGTTTACTCCGCTGCACGACCGATGCCATCATTTATGATATAAATTTATGGCAAGCATTATACCGGAACCTCACCTGATGATAAGTGGCAATAAGGCTGAGGAGCATACTTGCATGAAGGCCATGTATTTATTTTTTAATTTTAATTAATTTGAGCAAACTACACCATAACACAACATTCGTATAGTTTTAGTATTATTGACAATGGGTTAGTACATTTTATGCATGCAAATTACAAGTATGCACATATTTGGGTCTTTCACTCGTAAATTCAAGACGTTCAAGTTCTAGAGTTTATGGAACAAGTCAATTTTAACATTTTACTACCGGCTAGAAATGTAGACCGAACGTTAGGCAAACGACACTTTCCTATCAGTCAAATGAATCAAATTCACTCAAGCGGACAGACATACAGACGAACTGACGAATATGTTTTTTTGACGCGTCCCGCGGCAGTCTTTTGTCGGTGAATTTACTTATTGAGTGGTCTAACATACGCGAGATAAGAGTGGACATCCCTTTTTTTCGAAACAAGCATTTACAAGATGTTACACCTAATGATAGGGGAACGGAAAATGATTTAAACTGATTTTTTCTACAAAGTCAAAAAAGATTTTTTTTCACTAATATATAGTGTGGTCTTGTTGCGCAGTTACAATTGCACGCAGTTTAAATTACAGATACATTTGAAAGAGATTATTAGAGCTTCAATTTTTTATTTTATAGATTTATTACATAAAACAAAACTGTTTCTAAACAGAAACCAACAAAATTAAGAAAATTAAACTGAACCTCACCTTTAAATCGCATTTCACAAGCGTGCATAGGCTGAGGCGTGATTTAGAGTTTTGGCTTATCCACACTAAGTAGTCACCCAATTTGTCAGTTGATTTGATTGGTCTGAAACGTTTCCAAAACATCACTTCACATTATCTAGCCGTGTATTTATAACTGTGTTACAATTTTATATCATAAACTTTATAACTTTTATTGTTAATTAGTTATTGAAATAAAATGGCGGTTTTGTTATAAACAGTGATTTATTCTTGATTGAATTCATAATTAACTGCAATTTAACTTTAATATTTTACAGATATGCTTTTTATAAGGATTATTTGCGGCTGTAAATAAAAACCAAGGTGACATTGTGAATAAATTAAATAGATATACATTTAAAATATACCTTCGCATTACTTTTTACTTTTATTTTCCACGGCTTTGATTTACCTACTCTGAATTCCAGTATAAAATGCATAATAATGTTTTAAAGGCTTCACAAGCATTTTTTTTTGTTTTTGATTTAAATAAGCCCACGTTCTAACCTTTGTTTTGACTCTAAAAATGTTTCTAAAAATCTTATTTATTTCTTCACAGGTGTCATGTAAGGGCACCACATTTGCTTTATTTTATAAAGTTCCTTTGGCATGCTGTACTCTGGTATCTCCTCGCGTTTGTATATCTTCTTAGCTTTAGGTTTGCTGAACTTGAAATCATAGTAGTCGGGCACTTTTTTACACCACTGGACCTCGTATCCTGACCCTGAAAATCAAACAGTAACCACATAGTTTTTGGCTCCTCGCCCAAGAATAATACTTTTAATATGACCTATTTTTATTGGTGAAAACTGGAATGCAGGTAGGTTCCTACTGCAATAGTAAAACGCCCACGTTCTGCAAAAATTCGGTAGAAAATCAGTCTTTAACACTAGAAGGAGAAATCGTCCCGATTAGCGATCGTACAAAAATGTGTAATCTCTTGCTTCATACGACCTTTTTCTCTCTCAAACCCATTCAAATTACCCATCCTTTAGTTATGCCGGAATAAAATACATAGGTTGTTAAAACCCAAACACCACAATGAAGAAACCGTTCGGAAATAGGACAATCTGTTTGAAATAAGGTACAAACAGAACGAAGCTCTAGACAGGTCGTGAAAAACGGTAGACATTTAACTACTTTAACAGTTTTTAACAGAGGCTAAAAAAGGAACTCAAGTTTGAGATTAATACCTCTACTAATAAGACCATGAACTCATCACGCGAATGGCTGTGGAATAAACTTCCTGGCATGGTTTTCCCTAGTGCAGTGTTGTATAACATGGAGTTCTTCGCCAGGAGTATTCAAGGGTTATTGCAAGGTCGGCAACGCGTGATGCCTTGGTATGGCAAGCTTTTACAAACTTCGGTAACGGCTTACCATCAGGCACGCAATATACTTTACGTATAAAATATATCTTACTGTCAAACTTTTCCAAGATATCGGGCCGCAATGTCCCAACGGTGTAGAATTTAATCTTCTTCACCGCTTCTTCGTATTCCTTACATCTACATCGATCCATATTAATATAAGTTATGGAGTTCCAAATATGTTTATTAACAAAAATAAATGATATGATAGTGGATGTCAAAATGTGAAATAGTTTTGATATTTTTTGGTTGGTACAGAGTTACAAGTTAAAAATTTCAAAACTTATTTTTTTTTAAATAAATAGTTTTTATGTCATACTGCTGTTTTTTTTTTCGGTGGCGTATTGGTTCGTCTGTTAGTTTTTTTTAGTGAAATTTTATCTGAATCCATGGTAGTTACATAAAAAAGTTCTGGGCAATCCAATTCGTGATGACGATTGTTGAATGATTTAATTTTCGTGATATTTTTTCAATAGAGGTTAGATTATTTCTTGAATTTTTTAATAAAATTAATTTTTCTCGTTACAGTAAACTTAGATACGTAGATAGCGTTAGTTTATCACTAAACATCATCAAGATATTAGAAATTAATTGAACGACAACGTCCTTATCATTATATTTCATTTACAAAATGAATAGTATCGAAGCGCGAACCATAATGAAGTTGGTATCGATAAAAAAATAAATAAGTACGACTCCCGTGCGCAAACGCATTACTATGCAATCATGTTAGTGCTATTGTAAAACATACCTTATACCCCGAAATATAAGAGTCACGTCAAAAGTCGCTCATCTCGAAGGCATCGGCGGCATTGTAAAATCAGTCACATGTTATAAAATATCCCATAACATACGCGATATACGAGCGATACTTTGCCAAAACGAACAAGTATTAAATAATACTTTAGTACCAGAGACTATAAACTTAGTATTGCCTGTCAATAAACAGTGGTTTTAGTTTGCACTAAGATATCTATAGCCATCTCGCCTTAACAGCCTACAAAAGTCAATAGTTGAAGCAGGAGGGTTGTCCACAACATACGCTCTTTATTGATATGAGTAATTTAAGCGATATTATATTTCTAAAGAAGTTTTTGATGCGGGGTGCATTAAGTTCTGAAATATGTTTTCTTGAAATTGCTATAAAGTGCAAGCGTATATTCCCTTTTGAAAATTAGTTTCATACAAAGTTGACGTCTGGGTTGATTCCATCTTTTGTTAATTTGTCTCTAAAACTGCTTGTTACAGGCATAGTTACTCTACCTATTGATATTTACTACTTGTACTGGCACTTTCACGATACTTCATAAACGAAAATTTAATTTTAAAGGAAACTAAAATAAATATCAAAATTACACCATTATAATTTTGAAAACTATCGACAACATATTACGGAATATAAACTTACCAAATCAATCTAAAAAAATACCTAAACCTAGGTACCTATCAATAAATCAAACTACTGTTATTCTAATGTAGAAAAAAAAATTAATCCAAGTTCTATTGAACTTTAAGTCTTTAATTTAAGCATTTTTTCGACAATTACCTACCTATCTAATAATAATATAGTGTCTTTACAAAAACACGAATATGACATTTAATGTAGAGGTTTATAAATATTCTGTAGTGACTTAGACATTTATTTTTTAATATCCTTGGGATGAGTCGATTTTATAGTCGCAGTATACGCCTTTAAAGATAGCGCGAAATTAAAGCTACTGGGTATTGTGCTGTTCGGAACAACGCACATTAAAACTGCACATGTCAAGGTCTGGTGTCATGTTATGACGTAAATGTAAGTATTCTTTTATTATATATTTTGTAAGCATAATAACAAAATACCTATCACCAATGCGAATAAAGAGTAAAATTTACCTGTTTTAAATACTTATTTTGCAAATACTAAAAAGTTTTTAGAATAATTTCTATTCTATTTAAAATAATAATGTCATAACTGATTTAAAATTACTGTGTATCAAATGATGATGATGAGCTCCCAGCCGATTTCGGCCACGGTGACCGACGGTGACGGTGACGGCGAACTGTCAAATCCTCGTAATATGAAAATGTCAAATATGTAACAAGTTTTTTTTTGTTTGAAACCCATCGGTTCGGATTTTCTAATAGTTTTTAATTTTTAACGTTCGGCAGTGACGCGATCTTTCATATGTTAGAAAATGATCAATTTGGTACACGTTGATCTTTACTTGTTTACGAGCTTCAAACCAAATGAGTTTTATAGTGGAACTCAAGCCTTTTAGAACGTTTTTGACTTGCCAACAATTTCACAGTTAAATTTTCTCCAGCTATAGGTGTGAGGAGAGAATACCTAAGTAAAAACAACAGTACAAACAGTAGCAGTAGTCGTAATTCTTGTATTGACGACTAAAGATGTATTAGTATATAACATTGTGTGTGACAGCTATACTTCACTCAGGTTAAAAATATGGTGATCATTCCTTGATTTCACAGTTTTACGTAGTTACGAGCTATTGTGATGATTTAATTAACCCTACTACGCAAGTCAAATTCACGGAAACACTTCGTCTCATCAGTTCAGACGCACAGACAATGATAAAAATTATACAAATTAACATTTTATGCACTTGTAATAGGGTTTTAGCATTTCATTAGGTAAACTGTACCTACGTAAGCAATCGCTGTAAACTTGCTAATGTGATCGAGCCGTCTTCAAGCCGCGTTTTAATGATCTTTTCATCTGCTGATTTAATACCTATTTAAAATGATTAGATATAAAGTTGAAAATCACTCGGCAGAAGCGTTGTCATTACGGATTTCTGACTGAGGAATCGTAAAGTAAGGAAACGCAATTTGCTTCATGACTTTACACAGAGGCACAGTAGTACCTGACGAGTGCCGGCAATTTAAAAGCTCTGTAATGTAGTCTTATATAATTTGCGGGTACTTAGAAATCTTAGGTTTATTTCGTCACCTGCTAATGGCTGTAGTGTCTTTTACATATAACAAGAATTGCCAGTACTCACGATGGAATGTGACTTGTCCTAGTATCTCGTCACTAATTTTGCATCTCGAGCTTAATTGGTAAATATGTATTTATATATAACTAGCGACCCACCCCGGCTTCACACGGATATTATGCATGTATTTTATACATATAAATCATCCTCTTGAAACACTCTATTTAAAAAAAATCTAAATCCGTGGCGTAGTTTTAAAGATTTAAGCATACTTAGGGACAGACAACGGGAAGCGACTTTTTTATACACGAAGGTACATCATTAACTTATCAAAAGACTACGTGAAGATAGTGCTACCAAAAATATCCATTACTGATTTAAACAGATCAAATCAATTCAGCTTTCTAAGATATTCATAGGTACAGTTGGTCTTTGTGACCGGTAATTTCGTATTGCAAAGACCAGGAGTGCCAACCTTTTTCTTTCACTGTAAAAAAAAGTAATCACAGTTATTGAAGGACTGTTTTTAGTACTGGGTCCAAGTATAAAATTAATCTAATTTCTCTCTAGAAGGCTTTCTTTTAGAATGTATTTTGTAGGTTTCTTTCATACAAACAAGAAAACGGTTCGCTTAATGGGACATGATAACCAGCGCCTATTAATACGACGACTGTCCTTTATATCTTAGAACGCCACGAGCACCACCAGTCAAATGATGTTATACTCTCATGTCTACAATTACACAGGTTTTATAATGCTTCGAACTGAAACATAGGGAACTGCTTCACAGCAAAGAGAAAGAAGGTGGTACCAACTCAGACGATCTCGAACCTAGAAAATCTGTAAAGGTTATTAGTAAAAAGTATTAGCAATATGTACTACGGTGGATATCTCAATAAAAAAGACAGAGGCAGTTCACTCTGGATTCACCGTGAAATAGCATGCACGCGTTAAAATTCTTGAAGACGGTCTCGTCTTCCATGTATGTGTAGCAATACAACTGTGTGTGCCCAGAATTTAATACGAAACGAGCCAACACATACATGGATACCATGTTAATACACAATTACCACAACTAAAGCTCACCCGCAATCCCCAAACAAAGCCATGGTCTTCAAAGCCGACAGCGGCTCACCTAAAAGACAACCCCATAAAACCGAATGGCTTCGAACAAATTAGGACGCTAATTTTATAGCACTAAAGTCATAAATCGCTTGGCATCCGTAAATCTTTTTATGGCTTTATAATGGACAGTAGCTGTTAAATGTGCAAGACCAGGTCCTCAGGAGTGGAACCTTAAATAAGTCTAGTGAGGACTTTTATTGTACAGCGAAGTTGGTTTACATTCGATTTTGTACAAGAAATGATTTTGCTAAGCTTAATGAAACTTTTTCCGAATGGAATTCGTATTTTTTGTTTTTGTAACATAATGACCTAAAATCTTTGAGAAATTTCTAACTAATTAAATGATCCGTTCACCTCCTGATGATATTCTTAAATCCTAGCCAATTTTTCGAACGTAAAAAGATAGTTAGGCTGAAATTTATTCGAATTCAGTGAATATGGAATAAATATATATGGATTGTTAAAAGATATGGATAATGACTTAAAGCATGGAGCCACAAACTCCTCAGCAGTTTTCTCTCAGTGAGAAGACCAAAAAATTTTATCAAAGTAACGTGGCATTAGATTTCGGGTTTTAGGGTGAAACATGGTTTTTAGTCTAATTATGTCCTGCCAACCTTAAAAATATCAATAATTATTTATTAATTAAAACTTAAGGGACATTTAACAAGTTGCGTTTTAGTTGAAATGCAGCGTATATACCTAAAACAATATGGGTACTGAATGGTTTGTATTTCATGAATCATACCTAAACAAGGAAAAAATAATTTTAAGATGTACTTTAAAGAATAGCCGATTGAAAATGCATTAAAATTCAAACTTTATTTCTTAATTCCCACTCTTTTAAAGTGAAGGCATTTGGATTTAGATACCTTAAGAAATTATTTTTCCAGCTTTCCTATGTCTACCTTATATGTCAACCAATATTTGAAACATACTCATTTGTTTATGCTCACTTACCTCCGAAAACATCTAAAGATTTCAAGGAACTAAGTACCTAACAGTTACATTGAATTTGTGTCAAAAACTAATCTTAAATTACCATTAAAAATATAATTTCAATAGTAAACCAATCAATGGTGATATAGATCTAAATGATTAATGCTTAGGGTTTAATGTTCTTATTTTATTTAACATCCACTCTAATTACCTGCCATCCATAATTACAAAACCTAACCATAAATTAAAGTAAGTACGCAATCCCCAATAAGATCTACAAAAAAACAAACATACATTTTAAATTGCTTCAGCTTGGATAGTATTATGAGAATTTGGCAATCAAATAAATATTAGGGATAAATGAGACAGGTGTCTTGGGACCGTTGCTGCGAATAACTCAATCAAATGTCATATTATAATTTGACGTGGCGGAATTTTAAACTTAAATTTTTATACGGGAAAGACATTTTATGCAGGACACTAGCGCCATGTACAAATGCACAGGAAACGTGTAAGGGGCAACTTTTGACATTTCTTTTAGTTGTGATCGTAAAAATGATGTTTTAGGGGTTGTTAATGAGGTTTAAACAAGGGATAAAAATTGTATCTTGTAACTAATGCACCCCTCATGGTATTTATATTCAGAGTCTTAAAAGTGTTAGTTTTAAAATTAAAGCCAGTTTTCTCGTTGAAATTAGTTTTTTCAACGCATAGATTTTTGGTTCATTCATAGGTATATCAAGATGAAAGTTACGAACAAATACTTAATTAGGTTCTTTAATGCCGGATGGAAGCAGCCCAAGATAGCTCCGGTGGGTTATATTCTAGGGAGGCTTTTTTCCAACAGCGAACAACTTTTGGTATATAATTACTTATCTTTTTTCGATAGACAAACATTTGACCACAATGTCATCTGAAGTTATGATGTGGCCGAACCCACCGCCACTACCTACCACCCTTTATTCACTTTATTCCAGCGATCTTGCAACAATAAGTCTTCCGGCCAGTGGTCGCCACTCTAGAACCTTTCTTCCCTAACCCAATAAACTAAAATCATAGCTACAAATATTCAATTGGTTACAGGGCAAGCTGGCGTGAACCAATTAGGAGGCGTCTTCGTCAACGGACGTCCCCTACCTGATGTGGTCCGTAAGAGAATAGTGGAACTGGCCATCATGGGAGTCAGGCCCTGCGACATCAGCCGGCAGCTTCTCGTCTCCCATGGCTGCGTCTCCAAGATCCTCACCAGGTTCTACGAGACGGGGTCTATAAGACCAGGGTCGATAGGTGGCAGCAAAACTAAGGTCAGTTTTGTTAGTTTTTTGGATTTTTCAATGTGGTTAGAAGGTTTTGTGGATTTTATAATTGTAAACGCACATTTTTATATACTTAAATCTTTCTTATGTAGATACGACAAGTTAGGAGGGGATGGTATTTAAAAGAATGTACTTAAATCAAGCCAAAGTAATTTTCACTTCTTTATTTTTTTCATCTCCTATCCCATCTTCAGAATTGGTTCATTCATCATTGTAATCGAGTTCTAACAATAGATAATGCTCTAAACAATTAATAAAATAGTAAAATAATAAAAATTTCAATCTTTTCGTGTATTGAACAAAAACTGAAAACCAAACAGCAAATCTAATTACAGACACAGGCAAACCCGAATCAGGCGCTACTAGTTAAATAAAACAGTTCCATCTCAGACAATTCGGCACGCTTATAAAAATCATATTTGTTGTTCTACAAAGGAGAGCCGCCATCGGAAATTGATTAGTACAAAATACTCGGAATGACCATACAGTTTTATTGGAGTTATTATGTGGCTGCTTAATTGCTGACTGCTAATCAAGCAGGGGTTCAGACACCAGATCGAAACGCGTTGCGGTCGAATTATGAACTTCCAATAGCAATTAACTGTACCTATATCTAGAAAAGATACAAGGGAAATTGTAATGGAAAACTACAAAATAATCTAGTCTAAAGTGTCTGTGGAGTATGGAGGTATTTTTTGAAGCAAATGCCAATTAGTATGATCTCGGAAAATAAGAAGATTATAAACCTTTTCTAACTGACAGTCTATTTAGTTATCTGTTCGTTAAGGCATTGAAGTCAAGACTATTAAGTCGAGTCATGTAATGCAGTTAAAGCTAGTAAAATTGAGATGGTTCTATCTAAATGAATGTACAAATTAGGAAACGAAAAGTACCTCAGTAAAAACTACCAGAAAATGTAATAGGGAAGACCCGTTTAACTACGTCACTGTACTTTGTAGGTACTATAGTAAAATTAATTTACCTATGAAGAAACTTCTCGCAAATTATTTCCATCGAAACTTTCCTTAATAATTAAAAAATAACTCGTGAAGATCCAACCAATCCGAATAGGTATGATAAATTAATAAAATTGCATTTTGTAGGTCAATCACCTCGTATTTCTTGAATATAATGCCTTTATGCTCTCTGCATGCATTTCAAATGTACTGAATCATTAACACCAAAGCCGTGGACGCATATAAAATGTATTTTTGAAAATTATTTAATTGGACAATTTGATAAACCTTCGGATTTAAAAGGTTAAAACCATATCACGAATGGCACCTTGACTTCTTTCGAACCGTCACTAATCCATATTCCAAATTATTTTACTGATGTTTTTGTAGCAAGGTCTTTGTCCTGCGCCTCGATCCCAGATTCGATTTGCTTTCTGAACGATTTCGCGAAACCAAAAAAATACCAGTTACATACCATCGTAACGAAAACAGTAATCAGAGTTGGTATTTCCGTGGATATCATCGCTTAAACTATGATGTAAAACTAATTGTCGATTCGTCAAAATAAAGCGTGCACAAACTGTAATCCAAGCACGACTAATCCCAAACGTGGGAACACATGGTTTCAGAACGTAATCCAACAAATATTTACCGTTACTGGCAGCCGACGATCGGAATTCGAATAGCGAAAAATGTGATATAAATTTTATATCGATGCGTAGAACAATTAAGCCGATATGATACGCTTTTTCTTGGTTAATCCGTGATGACTTCAGAAGCATTTGGAGGATCGATGCTTCATTTGGCTTCCATACTATAATTGAACTTGAAATCGGAAATAATGATTCGTATCGAGATTGCCTCGGATGAACAGTTTAATGTTGTTTAACACGAATGCTCTGCAATTAACTTAATTGTTAGTCAAATTGTAAAACGCAGTAGGCCTAGATTTTTTGATGTTGACGCCACTTTTTTTCCTGTACCGGTACTCATAAAAGAATACCTATACCCGTATATCGATCATAATTTTAAAGAAATTATTGTATTGAAATGCATTTACTTTTTAAGTTAAATTAAATAGTAGTAGTAGTAGTACTTAATAAAAAACAAGCAAAATAAATAGTAGTAGTAGTTATTTATCAAAAAATATATTTAGTACAAAAATAAAACCAATGAAGTAGTTACTTAAAGCGAAGGGAATAAAAAATGCGAATCAAGTAATCTCGGCTTTGTCAGGTTTTAGAAGATAGTACTATGCAGTTTAATATTGGAATATCTCAAAATATTGTCCTTGTTCTTCGTCAGTTTAGCTGAAAGGGCGAATAATTCGAACTTACTCGGAATTTGCACACCGCGAGCTCGTAAGGCAGACGTTTTCCATTTTACAACCAAAGAGTTATGGGTTTTATGATAGATGACCACCATTTATGGGCAAATGACCATAATTAGTACTGCCGACACAGCGTTTTATGGTCAAAGGGCGGGAACGTATTGACCACTACTTTCACACTGCATTTATTTTTCAGCGTATGCTATTTGTTCACTTTTTATTTATTTAGCCATGGATACAAGTCCTTTGAACTATTTTTTCACTTTATTATGTTGAAGCAAAAATAGCAATAATTAACATTTCAAGTCCTCATTCGCCCATACCTAATTAGAATAAGTCGCTCATAAACAACGTTTCGATTTCCTTTTTTTATGATTTAGCTTTTAGTCGGAAACGTGAAAATGAGGATGTTCTCAATTCAAACGTTTTGTTCATCAGACGTCATTTGCGAACGGCTTTTAATGATTTTGTTTTTATACTTAACTTATATTGTTTGTAACCAATAACCAACAACGATATCTTTATCATCATTAAATTTATTAAATTATTAATGGTATCTTTTCTCTATCAAGAAAATAATAGAAAATAACTCTATTAAAGAGCACTATTTTAAAACAATTTTTCAGTTTTTATTTCTGTAACTCAAGAGCTTGAAATTAAAAGGTACCTAGGTACTAAGATTTCCAACTACTGTCTACCTACTCTATCTATTCCCGCCTAGATGTCTTCCATTCCTCTTATTAATCGTAGAGAATATTAACATGAGAATGTTGCTATCATTAAAAATACTTTTTATTTTAATTTTTTCAAAGTTTCAAAGGCAAATAAGACAGGGTTTAACTATCCTGTCTTTTTTTGAGGCCTTAAATGATAAGCAACTAATTTGTAACATTGAAAAATAAGTTCCCTAATTTATTAATTTCAAGGAAGTGTAGCTTTATAACACTACTCCCATCTTTATCATGTTATTTTGTCAGGTAAGGTGCGTGAATAGGACAAGCATATTTTTGAAAGTAAATCATACAGATAAACAATGTTATTCAGAGTAACAGGTGTTTTGTTTTCCCATGACCCACCCGTTTGACCAATCGTACTATTACTGATACAAATTACCAATCGATTTGAACGTAGATTGTGTCCGATAAAATACTTATTTATTTCATAGATCTAAATTGAGTTGCTCCATACATATCTTAGTCGAAATCAACTCAGGATAACAAATAGCTCAGGAACTTTCAGGTTGGAAATATTTGGGGAGCTTTTGGTCAAGAGTAAACTAAACATAAATTCAAGAGTTTCATATCGTTTAAAATATCTTTATGAATCAAAAGCATCGTCGTACCAACAGGCGTCGGTATCATTTTGCTGATGACGTATAAAAATAAAAATGTAGCACGATTTTTATATTTTTTAACTTCTTAAATCGTGTCGATATAAAATGTTATGATTAAGTGGCCTGTAATTATGTACCTAACTAATCATTGGTCATATTTTGAACTGTTGATTTAACATAAACACGCGCGAACTTTAGTGTTACTTGCGCAATTAAACACATGTAGTGTTGCCAGCATTGAATATTTGATGTTCACGTTATTTTGTTTGAAAAAGCTGTTAATGTTGCTTTGGCATGTCATATCGCCGATCGTTATCTGTGCTTTTTTATTTGAATTTAGAATATAGTTTGATATAGGTCGTGACTTCGGTAGGTTAAATAATAATCACTGATAAATAATAATTAATATTGTTATTTATAATAAGTATTTAGTAGTCCTTTTTATACAACGCTATGGACAAACAAGTAGACGTTTCATCTGATGGAAAATGATGTTATAGCCACCTACAGGTTTATTCCCTACCACAAGACATTAAATATAGTATGCAATTTGTTACATAAAACCCTAATACAGTTTGTTTCCAACAGATGCCACATTTCTAAAACTTGGTTCAAATAGTTTGAGTATTACTGGCATTATTACTTAATAGTTTAAGTACAAAAAACATGTTCATATAGCAAATTATCGAATCTGGGGTTTCTTGCCGGTATGTTACCCGACATAAATTCTCCGAATCGGTGGTCGAGTAATTAAAAAAAAATCTTTTGACGATTCTCAGTACTTTTTTTATGAGTTAAGGGAATAAAATTATTTTGATTTTGATAACCAAGTTGTACGTGATAAACAGAAAATATGCAATATTGACTGCGTTTTAATAATATCTAAACCTATCTAGGTTAAAAAGTTTAAAACCTCATCTTTTTAATTTCTCATTTTTTATGGGCCGGTTAATTTTTATCAATAAATAAAATAAAAAGATACCTACTTATGAAATTACCTTATTGCTAAATATATTTACGATACCTGGATAAACCTCAGTTTTGGAATTCGATTTTTAAATTACTTTTTATGTCCAGTAAAATAAATTTAAACATTGTTGCCCATTTTTCAACATCGATAGTTATCAACGACAATAAAGCATGGAAATGTTCACAATTATTTAAATACAAAACAACCCCTACATTTGGACCAATTAAGGCTGTGCCACACGTATTATTCAAAATCGCCCCTAATTGTCTACATGTCCGTGTGTCACCGGTTATCTTAATAACCGGTAATTTACCGTTTTTTTCTGATTAAGATGCATTCTCAGATTTGTGCTTTTGAAGTTCGAACTCATAGGTGAATTTATTGTTTTCTTGCATGTTTATTTTAAACTTTTTCTTAGGTCAAACACGATGGGTTTATATTGTAGGTACAATACAAACAGGTTCATAACAAATGCAATATCAATCCTTATGGTATTCAACTTAAGAACGTCACAAAGTCGAAACAGGTTAGGTAAGGATGACCTTGTGCACCTAGTAAGTACAGGAGCTAAATTACAAGAGTTTTTGTGGCCTTGCCAACTTCTGTGTCCATCATCGGACCAGCTATAAGACTACATGTTATGGCATTTTTTTTCAGGTTCAAGTTAATGTGGTTGATTTTGAAAATTGTATAACAAATTTTGAAACACATTCGAAGGAAGCAATTTTTATTTTAAAAGTCTTGTTACATAACAGGTCCACCATGATTTCAATACTTAGGTATATCTTTATTCTATCTATGTATCTACATACCTACTCACCTATTTTAATATGTATCTATATAGCTACTCTATGTTAATAAAACCCGGTCCACTCACACTTACACTTAGACCCGTTCCATCGTACAAGATTAAACAATATGGTGGTACCTCCTTCTAAGATAATTTCGTATTAGAAACAAGAACAGGAGAAAAATTTACTTTCTTGTGTCGAAGCTCGCCTAGTATTTAATTTGTTTACGTTTTAATATTTGTTGACAAAGCGGCAACAGTAACACACTCGGCGTAGACATTCTCTGAAAATTTCAAGTGTATCTTTTGGTTCATGAGGACTGACATGACTGACGGACGGACGGACAGCAGAGGCTTAGTAATAGGGTCACATTTTTTAGTCTTTAGGTTGGGAACCCTAAAAAATTATACACTATTTCCCTTGGCCAATTTTACCAATTGGATTTTACCAATTTCATACAAATGCATAACTTTTCTAACTAACCTTGTAGGAGATTCTTCCGAAAAGAAAAATTATGAAAATTTTGGAAAATGTCGCCTACTGTTGCTTATCTGCTCTAATACCCGTGCTAAGCTGCGGTGGGTTGCTAGTTATTCACAAAAAATGGTGCTAATTAATGTTTTATTTATGTAACCGTAACACTATCTCATATTTTTGCGTTAGGATATTTCGCTAGCGCTGCGAATTACATGTACTATATTTATCGATAATCCCTTTATGGTGCGATCAGTAGGATTAGAATGTCAATATTACTGTCAATATTATTACTCGCACGCTAATACCGTAAAGCTGATTCATGAAACATATTGGAAATTATGCGTTATACCTACGGGCATTTTATCGCTTTTAGTCCACCTTAAACGTTATCCCGGATTTACGGTAATATTGACATCTTACTTGTAAGCGATTTCATGGAAGCATTATTGAAATATGGAATGTTGCGGATAAAACGAACATTTACTTTATCGGCGTTAAATAAAGTTATTTCTGGGTTTGTGGTGGCTTTAATCCTTTTATGTCTGTATCAAAACAATCAGTATAAAATTGATTTTATAGAGTTATAAAATATGTTTAAAAAAAAACAAAATTGCCTATAATATTTTAGACTACGTCATATTTTGAATAATTAAGCTCTATCAAATTAATAACCGGAAAATACCTAGAATGTTCACTGGTAGTTTAAAAATGAAAATAAAATAATCTTCTTAGTATTCTACTCCGTACCAACTACTTTAAACATTTAAAAAAGTTTAAAGGGATATCCTCTTGATATTAAAAAGCTATGAGAACAAATAAAACTTCATCCTTTAAGCTCACCTAGTACTGTAAATTAAAAACTTGGTATTTCATAATTGCAATTGTCACATTTTAAACGCAAAAATACCCTAGCAAGGCACGTACATTACATTGCATTTTTTATTGAATGACTAGCTTTTAGTTCGAGGCTTTGTCACCAAGTAACTCGTATTGTGTTTTTTAGACCATCTGGTTTATTGCCAAATTTTATAAAAATCCGTTCAGCAGTTTAGGTGTGAATCGGAAATAATCAGAAAAGTTACTATCGAAACTCATAATGAGTCAAAGTAGTTTACTTAGTCGATTTCGCTAGAAAGACTGTTATCGACAACATTTTTTAGTTGATAGTTGAACTGTGAAGGAGTTACCTAATAACAAAAATGTAAATAAATATGAATTTCAAAATGAAGTACCATCCATCCATAAGATACAGCATAATGCATAAGAGACAGGAACCAAAGCGTCTTGACGAGATACAAAAATATCGTTTAATAACAATACGTCCGACCTTGCTAAGTAGCGAAAAAAGTAGCAATTATCTTAAAGGAAGCCCGATTTAATTGTTATGATTTATAGTTTGATCCGTACCAAATTAAGCATACGACCTCATAGGCACCTGCACTCGGCGCATTAAGACAATATTAACGCTAGAGAACATCTCTTCCTTTTTCAAATTAATATCGAATCACCATTAAAGCAACGGTCGAGTCGCACGCCCCGACATATTATCTTTCACCCCATCACCAAGGTGGAAAGTCTAATAGAAATCGGTAATAAGAAACGCCTAATCGCCCACGCGTTTGTGGACAGTTACCAGCGCCATCTTGCGGAATCTTGCGTAGCGGGTGCGTGCAAAAACCGATATTGGATGTGTCAAGGTATGATTGATGCGCGCGAGAGTTTGCAAAAAGCGTCGCGCAGCCAACGGCACTGGCCGTGACGCCCGGAATGTTATCCAACGGCTTCTGCATCCTTATTCACGTCCATCGAACGCTAAACGAACACCAGTTTTTAGGGCTTTGTATTGAAATTGATAAGGCAATGGTGAAAGGTTCTGCTTGAACAAATTTAGCGTATAATGCAGGTATTGCGATATATCTACTTATTATATTATTCTATTTATATGCCTGTGTATCATATTATGTCGCTCGTTCGCAATTTAAAAATAAAAGTAATTTTTGTTTTTGCTATCGGCTTGGCTTTTTAGCCATCATACTGTTTAAAAAATCTAGTTATATAGCAGGTGTTTGAGTAAAGTAGGAAAAAATGAATGTGCGACCATTTGAAATCCACATCACACCTACTGACGTTTTACAATTATAGCAAGGGCTCTCTATAATTAAATATCACTCAATTTAGTCCGGAGGCAAAATATTTTGAACATCATCTGTTTGATCGAGTCAATCAGCTACTCACTAAACAATTACCATAAAACGGTTGGAAATCCATTACGGAAATTCATTTTTGAACACAAAACTCACCTTAAAAATAATTACAGGATTCGTAAGTAGTCTGTCAGAGTTAATGTGTAAATAGTAGCCTAGGAGTAGAAAAGTATAGCTTCTTTAACCGAGGCGTCAATTTGAACGCAAAACTAATAATTACGCCATTATTTAACCATCGATATCCTATTGAATGTTCGATTTGAGCGGGAAACGCCATCTTGCTTTTAATTCTCTATTCAAAGGACTCGTTCACGGTCTAATTATATTGACTCGTTCACCTGTAATTATATTGATGTGTTCGGATATCTTCCCGTCATAATATTTTGAAGATGAGCATTAGTTAATTGTGAACAAAGGTGCTTTATATGGCCAATTATAAGGCAGTTTTCTTTAACACTGAATTCCTTTTTGTAGATTTTTATTCAACATCACGGGTTAGCAAGCAGAGTCGGTTCACCTGATGGAAAGTGATCAACGCCGCCTATTGATACCCCACTCGCCTATGCCCTTGATTAATACACATTACATTATTTAAAAACAGCTTCTTAACAAATCGTTTTACAACGTTCTTATATTTAAACATATAAGAAGTACCTAGAATAATTTGCTTTCCTTCCAAACTAAGAAATACGTTGTAAAACTATTTATAAAGAATTTTGAAAGCAACAAAAAAAACTAGCTTCTAAAATTCTTTAAGAAGTTAATTAAATATAAAATTAAGTAGGTATACCAGTGAGTAGAATCTATTACGTGCATAACAAAGTCATAACACTTTCCATGTTTATTAACGTAGGAATTTTCATTATATTATAATCTTTAGTACATACTCCATGTTAAAAGTTAATATTGGTGTTGAAATGAAAGTCCGTGCGAATAGACAGCTGGATCTAATGACTTAGCTTAGCCCAATGGATTTGCTCATTACTTGCCACTGAAGTATCGATATGTCAGATTTTAATCGACTTCCCCTCACTAACTTTATCAAGCACGTTTTTGATGTATTTGTTTGCGAGAATTGAAACGTTTGTTTTATCAAGTGTTGTCGGAATTTGAATAAAGTTGTCGTTGATTCGGAAACCATTTCTTTGTTATTTTACCTTTTTTCTTCTATAATGTATAAATCACATTATTTTTTCCTAAACGGGCTTATTGTCTTTCTATGTCTAAGCTCCATTATGCTGTAGGTTAGCAGTTACATGTCATTTTTAATAATTAGTTATTTTTTCTCCTACATCCAGCAAGTCGCGACACCAACAGTAGTGAAGAAGATACTACGTCTCAAGCAGGAGAATCCCGGCATGTTCGCCTGGGAGATCAGAGAGCGACTACTAAGCGCGAGGGTGTGTGAGCCGCACTCCATACCTTCAGTGTCCAGTGTCAACAGGATCTTGCGGAACAGTGGGCTGGCCTGGAGTGAAGACGAGGGCAGAGCTCATGGTGAGATAGCTATTAACTGCTATTATTTTAGCGATTCCCTTCTTTTTAGTGAGAAATTTCCATGCATTCAAAAGTTTTAGAGTGAAGTAGTCTTTTTCTTGGTAGGTAGAGGTATATTTAAGCTCTATTTTCGGCCAGATCGGTAGATCGCTGCCAAATTCATAGTTACTTGCCTATCATATTCAACTTCTATCTCGATAGAATACAAAATGTAATAATAAAAATAAAGCTTAAGCATATTATATTTACCTACTTCTAATAGTGAGAAACATTGCGACTTCGTGCTTTGTCGACTATGTTCGTTTTACCTAGATGTCATCAGAAGAGAGATTATTCAATAAATAGGAATGTTGATATATCGTATAGTAGCAAATCTACGCAAAATCCGAGAAATAACGAAATTAAATTCGCGAAATCATTAATCTATGATTTCTCACTAGAGTGGTACACAATGTCTGTCTACTTATTCATAAAATTTTGTTTCAATTTGTTTGCTCTACGAAGTAGGTATATACCCTAACAAGTTTTATTAAGTGCACATTTGATAATTTACTGTACGACAATTCAACCTAATTCGTTAATAAATAGTAATTTAATTAATTAACACTGAACATATTGTCAAAACACCGGCTCGCGAGCACCTTAATAGAATTCTTTAAGCCAGGTGAAAGGAAGTGACAAGTTAAATCATAGTTCATGTTTTTATTTAATTACACTAAAAATCGACTTCACTTTTGTCGCTTGTTACAAACGACCCTGGTTGTTTCCTAATTCACGTAATTAATGATATATAAATGAGACTTATTTACACTACATTTGTGGTTATGTTGGTAATTAAGTTTGAATAAATTATTGCTCGGCTAAAATCCGCCTTTATCCAACGAAATAATTATAATAAAATCATCAAAATAGAAAACTCGTAGGTAGATACATAAAATTCAGTTGACATTCCATAGATATGTACCAAATTGTGTTTCATAATGTCATAGATCGATTTTTATTGTTACAGATCAGTATTCCCAATCGGAACTCTCCTCCAACGTCATAGACTACATGTCGCTGAAAACCTCTCTACCACCAACCTCAATACCCCAGACTGCCCCATACTTTGCCCACTCAGCTTTGAGAGTACCACCACCACAGGCTTCTGACCCCACCATATACGACCGAAGACTCGCCACCTCATGGCTTTTAGCCAATCAAGTCCAAGCCCAAGGACTTCTTAAACCATACCCTATCACACCATGGCAAAGAATCATGATGCCATACAGCCCAGACGCAAAAATTATGCCATATCCCCTCAACCTACACAGTGATCTCCTCCGAATGAGCACAGACGACGTAAAGTCAGAAAACTCTGAACACATATCCGTGGAAGCCAGCGATGATAGCACAGATCGCCCTGACACGGACGAGCAAGAAAGGAAATCGCAAAATGAAAAGGAAAAAAAGAAAAACCCTTATTCAATCGAAGAGCTTCTAAAGAAACCTGAGAAAATGGTGAATGCGAATCCAATTGGGTTCCAAAATTTCTTACGGCAGCCAAGTGGCAGTATGATTGAATATCGAAGTCAAGAAAAAAATTCAAGCAATAGAAGTTCTCCCGCCAGTTTTTGCTCTGTGCAAAGCGGAACTTCAGGCGCTTCCAATGACTGCTTTGCAGAATCCATTAGTTCGGAAATCAAGGCGGGAAACTAAAAGTGCGCCATATTTTAAAAAATATAGCCATACGTAATTTTAGCAGTTAAAAAGTCGTCAGCATACTTTTACCTAATTTAAGTGAAATTTCCTTTGGTATATTTACTCGCTTAGTATTTTAGTTACGAGGTAGGTACACCAGCAACTTTGTTTGATAAAAATTCAACCTACATCTCTTCAAGAAAATATGCAATTAAGGCTTCTTATTTGTAATAATTCAGTAACTAACAACCCAGTAAAACTCAAAATTCTTCATTTTGTAATTCATAATGTATAATATTTTTGGGATAAGGTGCGTTTAGGAACTGCATGAAGCATAGTAATTAATTAAATCAGGGAACCCAGGAATAATCAAATAAGAAATTGTTTAAGAATCTATCATTAATTACGTACAAAAGCATTTTTCTGAAGTAATTCACTGTTATCTCCTTTTTACAATTGTATCTAATCAATAAATAAATTAATAAAATAAAAACTTATCTTTTAACACAAAAATTGGGCAAAGGTGAAATGGTTTTTAAATTATATTAGTTGTTGTAATTAAATCATAACATTATAGTCACGTGTAACTATAGTTGGTGTATTTATTTATATAATAGGTTTATGAATTCTGTGATATAATAATATAAAACAATAATATCATGTGCATATGTATTTGGTAGTATCTTAGTAGATAAGGTCGTAGAAAATAGGTAACACATAACTGGTTTAAAAACTAAATAAATGACAACATTTTTTTTTGAACATGGAATAAGTCTAAACTTAGAGCGATACCAATATTGGGCTTATTATAAGCATTGTTATTCATATACTTAATATTGTAGATACCAAATAAGTATATGATTATTTTTATTTACCTACATAGGTGCATATGTGCCTACTTACTACTTAACAGATATGTATAAATTATAACTAAGAAGTTAATAGTTTTAAAAACATAACTAAGCAAACTGTTTAGTAGATAACCTGTCTTGTACATTATATACCCAATGCTAACCTAAATTACATAGGTATGTAGATATTATATTGGATGTATCACTATAGAGCTCGTTTATTTAAACAGCACAAATAAACCAAATATGGAAGATTTTGTTTTTTATTTCTATGTTAGTACTTAATTTTAAACTAAAATGGACAAGAAATTTTAGAAATGAGTTTTATTACCAGTAGCAAAAACAAAATTTAAATAAAAATTGAAACAATTTTTGTTTAATTATGAAAACTTTTAAATACCTACCTGCGATAATTTATGATACGTAGCGACATCTGTTTTGGGGTTTTTTTTAACAATACTATCATTAATTTAAAGAGAAATTGGATTTTTTATTTTAAAGCTATCTAGGCGAATCGCAATTTTTATGAAATACATACTAGAACTCTTAACCTCTGGAAAAAAAGGAAATATTATTAAGAAAAACGAGTAGTTTTAAAGGCAACTAGCACGTGCAACTTCATGTCATTATTTCTACTTCTTACTTACTTCTTCTAGTATTCAATCAGAAAAAAATAGAATAGATTCAGTTTAGTTGTTAGTCTAATTATGCCCTCTTTTTCTGATGTCGGGTAAGAAGTAGATTTAACAAAAACGTTTCAGAACGGTTTTAATAGTGTCTCGTTTGTGACACTGACACTTCAGTAAGCTGTTTATGAAACAGTCAAAAACAGCTGATAAAATAAAGTCTAATACTGGAAGTTGTTATTGCATGATATATTTTTAAAATTGAATAAACATTACTTCTAAAATCAACTATCTACGATGGATTCAGACAATCTAACTAAACAGGTGATATATTTATTCATGGTTTGATAAGAATAAACAAAAAGTACATTGGGCTTTATTTAAATTCGTGTATTATACAGATTGAAGAGATAGAGGCTCTGAGCTCTATATACGGTGATGATTGGACAACAGAAAGCGAAGCTTCTAGATCTTACAGTATTAAGATTGTGGAGTCAAAGAAAGAAGCGATTTTGTACGTTACCATGCCGACAGACTACCCGACTGAATCTCCACCAAAATACGAATTGTCTGCGCCATGGATGAATAGAAAGGCAAAGGAAAACCTGCACAAGGAACTAGATCAAGTTTATTTGTAAGTAAAAAAATTGTAGTATCTTCTGTGGTGCAGCGGTGTAAGAGCTGGCTGCTACACTATAGGCTACGAGTTTGAATCCCGGCGAGGATGGAACTTTTTATTATTTGCAAGACGCTTTGTTCCGCTTTCCAGTCTTGGATGTGGTATTCTTATCTTTGTTGTTTATACCATATCCTTGCTTAGCATCTGCAACACAGGTTCTTTAATCTTACTGTAGGGCTGAGTGTGAGGTTGTGTGATGTGGTTATTATTATTACTTAAATTTTCAGAATGATATCTAAAAAACTTGTTAAATCTGGCAGGTTTTTATTATATGAATAAATTTTCTTTGAGCAAATAAAAAGATGTTTTTAAGATCAGGTGAAATGGGGTAGTAAAAGTTAATATAGAAATTGCATGAGTTAAGTTAGTTTTGAAGGTAATTTTTTACACTATACACAATACTATGTTCATTTTCATAAAAGTTTCATTATTAGAAATTCAAAATTAAATAGATTTAAAATAAGTACTTTCAAATTATATTTTTTATCTACAACCGGTGGAAAGGTATCTACGGGGAAGAAGCCAGGAAAACACAGCCATAGTTGCTTTTTTAAAAAATTTGCAATAGTTTTTCAGTACAGTTTGGATAAAAATAAACAATTTTCTTATTATTTAAAGCTATTAAATTTAGTTTAGCTTATGGGGGTGTCTGCACTTAGCCTCTTGACTGGGCCATTGTATTAGATTTATAAAGCAAATTACAATATGTGCATAATATTACAGAGAAAATGTAGGTGAAATGGTGATCTTCCAATGGGTAGAGAAGATAAGAGAAATACTACAATCAATGAAATCGCCAGAACCAGTAAAGAAAGTTGTTCCTGAAATAGAATCTTTGGATGAATCTCAGGTGATTTTTTAAATAAATTATGGATATGGTGATGAAAAAATGCTAAACATTCTTAAAACTTACTTCTAGATTTTCAAAACTAATTTGATTTATTGAATGATAATGTCAATCCATATAATGTTCCTATGGACCTAATGTCAAGTCAAACTATTAGTAATTGTTAGTAATAAAAGTTACCACTTTTTTCGATCTATTTGCTTAAAAATCTTCTTAAGTGACCAAACTTTGGTACAAAAAACTTTCATTGATGATTTTTAGATAGAATTAAACTGTCCAGAAATAACTCACGGAGAGGTGATAATAGATAGGAAGAGTTCATTCCAAGGTCACGCGGCAGAAGTTCACAGTATAGAAGACATCAAGTGAGTAGTCAGTATTATTTATAATACTTATTTTTCCTTGCTTAGATTTTGTTTATGTAAACATCTTTTGGCATGTAAAAGTGATAAACTAAAAGTGTTGGGCATTCATATGTGTGCCAAATTTAATCCAAATATCTTCAGCTGTTTTAGAATGATTCAGTAACAAACATTAATTTTCTCATTTATGGTAAAACTTAGTAGGATAGTAGGATTTTTTTGAGACAATATTAAGTGCCATCCATCAGGTGAGTTGTGTGCTTGTTTCTTAATTTAGTGGTATGGGAAACTAATTTTGTTTTATGGAAAAATAAATTTTATTTTATAACTAGCTTTAGCCTGCGACTTTGTCCGCATACTAGGGTGGATATAGGATTTTTTTCTGGGAGAGGCACAAGGGGCGGCAAAACAATCAACTACATCTGTTTGAAATAAGTTTCATCCATGTTCTTTCTGTTATTTTATTCATATATTTTGACATCTCTGATAATTTGATTTGCTCGAAGTATGTATTGTGATGAATTTTCCACATAATACATACTTCAAAGCAATAGTTGTTTCGAAGCATAAGTAGCAACAAAAAAACCGTATTAAATCCGCCCTTGTCCGGATAGAACAGTTTCTTTGGGCAGCAATTAGATTTTTTTTGGCTACTTATTTTGAAAATAACAGACTTACAATCTGCTATAGTTAATTGTAAATAAATAAAAAACATTTTCATTCTTAATATTTATTTACATAGAAAGACCAACAGACAGAGTGAATTTCGCTTTTATAATATTAGTAGAGAAGTAGGGATATCATATCAAGAAGTAGGATTATCATCAACAGTGACGAACTTCCATACAAAACTTACAACCCCTATTTCCAACCCCTTCAAGTCGTTTTTTTTGCAATAAAAAGTTTCCAGTCCTAAGGTCTGGTCTATATCTGCGTCAAATTTCATTAAAATCGGCTGAGTGGTTTAGGATTGAAAGCGTAACACACTGGAAGACTGTGTTATTTCGCCTGCAATACAAAATTCTACCTAGTGCTTGGCTCAGTTTATGTATGTTTTTTAAACTGGATATTATTATTTAATTTCAGTGCCGTTGTAACAAAACTCAAGCGCAATAAGAAGATAGCTAATGCTACTCACAACATGTACGCATACAGAATAGAACGAAAGACTGATAAAGGCCCATCCTTGCTCCAGGATTGCGATGATGATGGAGAAGCCCACGCTGGAGGGAGAATGCTGCATCTGCTACAGATTCTGGACCAGAAGAACACGTTTGTTATGGTATCCAGATGGTATGTATTAAAAAATCACCAATATTATAATAATAATCACATCACGACACACACTCAGCCCAGCAGTATGATTTTAGAATCTCGCAGGTGCTAGGCAACGATATGGTGTATACTAAATATATAAGAATATTACATTTGGACTGGTAAGCGAAACAATGCATCTTGCAAATAACACAAAGTCCCTGCCCCGCCGGGTTTCGAACCCGGAACCTCTTGGGTAGCAGTCAGCTATTACACTACTGCGCCACAGAAGCCGTTATAAAATTATAGTCATAGCGTAGCTGGCCTGAGGGTACAACGTATGGAAAGGCCGCTCTAGGCGACTAAAATAAAGGGGCACTAAAATTGTAAATAAAGGGGCACTAAATACTCAATGAAGAGCACTAAAATCTAAATGAAGGGTGCTGAAAACAATCACCCTGTATAAGACTCAGTCATCAACAATAATTTTGGTTTTCAGGTATGGTGGGATACAGTTAGGCCCCGATAGATTCAGACATATAAACAACGCCACAAGAAGCGTCATTCAACAAGCTGGTCTGTTAAAGAAATGACGACGTAGAAACTCTGTAGCAGAATGATAATACCGAAAATTAAGTGATATGGGAGGCTTCTGTGAAACAAATAAACTTTTAATTAAGTTTTTATAATATTTGATGTAGATAAGTCAAAGACCTATACAGCTTTTGTAGGTAGACAAATACCTAAGAGTAAAATATCTAGTTTCTTTTTTATATAAAATACACATTCTAAAAATACTGATAAACGGTTAAATAATTACTATTTCGATTAACACCATTTTATTATCAGAATAAAAAAAAATTGTTATATTTTTAGATTAGAAATTATATGATCCGGATCCGGAAAAAAATAAATCAGAATGTTATTCAGAAAATTTACATTTTTTACAAAACCACTGAATATTAAAGTATCTCTTCTCGCTCTAACAGTCGCTAGAAACGATATCTGTATTAAAATCTCTCTATAAACCGATTCCTTGCCAACAAGCCTTTCTGCCCCCATACAAAATTTATCATATCCAGGGAGGCCTGAAGGTTTCTTCATGAATCGGTTAGAAATACCTACAAATTGGTAGTTTAGGTGTAAAGTTTTTACCCGACCTTAAAATTCAAGGTATGGATTTGAAAAAAATATGTAAATAATTTTAAAAATTTAATAGTAAAAATAAGTAAAAATTAAAAATTGAACACATTATTTATTTGTTGTTTCTTGCGTTATTGTCAGCAGTTTTAACTGTTATACACTTCTTGTCTAAAAATTTTAGAAGTTCCTGTAACAAATAATAAAAATACATATAAAAACCTACTAATACTATCAACTTAATAAAAACGAACTTAATGATTCCGACTTGGTAAGCACATAGTTAAAATTTTTGATATCATTGTAGTTTGTTTATTGAGAGCATTGAAAAAGGAATTTAGTTTACGCTGTTAATACGAAAGATGGCGTTAGTAATAACCGTTACTGTAATGGTAGTAGATGTTTGAATAAATAAAAAATTACGACACAAAATTTACAAACGTTACTATTTATCAATGATACAGTGTGCCTACCAAGGTTTTACCTTCTGTTATCGCTTGGGACTACAGTTAAAAAAATGTATGAATCTTTGTAAAGCGCCCCTAACGGATTGATGAGGAATTAAGATTGGTCATACAAAATCACTAGTAATAATCTATGTTACCTGACGTGTAGCATAACAACACGTCCTCATGGTAGACACACTGGGGTGAAAGCCAAAAAATAACAAAGGTTTTTAAATGAGCCCCTTTGCAAACCATTGGCCGCGTTAACAAATTTTGACGCAGGGCTCATCAATGACAAACTACGTACTTGGTACATAGAAAAATACATAAGCAAATGCCTTATGTCTGACCTCAAACCCGGGGCATATCGCCTTTGTGCCACGAAGGCCACTCCACTAGAAACATATAGGCAAACTTCGTAAATGCAGGTTTTATTACCTTTGGATCGTATCTGTGCCCAATAGCTACTAAGTCCTTATGTATGACGTCAATGTTGATTGGTTCATATCTCAATATAGCCTCATGCAGTCTACGCCTACATAACACATAGTTTGAGAATGCTATGTGTAATGGGACTCTACATGAGTGTATCTGAAAAAAAAATCACTATGAAAACCTTTTTACTACTAATATCCATAGATATCTTACTAATTGTTATAATATTTGGTCGAGAGTGAAGGTAACTAAATAATAACCATATAACTGTTATTGTACACGAATATAACTTTTATTTATAAATTGATTAAATATCAGTCTCCTACCTTAACTTTTTCTCTTTTTTGGAACACCCAGTCGTCAGGGTCACATTCTATTTCTTTTAATTCTGGTAGCTCATTTGTCACCACATAAATATTTTCTATTTCAAGATCTTCACCATGGTTTTCAGTAATTTTTGCTGGTGATTTTGTTGTTTTTCTTGGTGATTTACCTAATTTTCTGGGTGACTTTGTTCGTTTTTTTGGAGAAATCTCATTTTGAATCGAGCTATGGGATTGCTTCAGTTTCTTTGAAGGTGATGCCGCGTCATCCGGACATTTTTCAACGACTGGATGCGTTTGATTATAAAGGTGCGTTAGAAGTTGTATTGCTGAAAAACAGCAGTTAAATTATAATAAAATTATTTGGTAATTTTTCTCAATAATGTTACGACATATTGCAAGCCAAAATTTTCTTTTCAAAATCACATTACCTAAAAACACAAAGAATGAGTTACCTAAACGTATAATGTACGTGGTCGACATATAGCTAAGCAATTCTAAACAAGATTCGAACTTGCAACCTCGATAGAATTTCATTGAAACAAAACCTAGCTTTGTATTACCAAATCAATATTAAGTTAATAGCACCTACCTCTTTTTCGTTTAAATGGCTTAAGTCCATATTTATCGAGTTGCAAGTTTCTTTCAGGCGTAGACATCGATGCGTAATCCAACATAGGGGTTACATCATTTGTTTTTAAAACGTAAACTGAACTTTTCGGTGTTTCAATTGTGATTGTATTATTTTCTTTCAATGGACTTGAAATATTTTGAGAAACAGATGCATTTTCTGGAATGCATCTATTATCTATTTTTTCTTTTGTTCTCATAGTTAGTTCTGGTAATTCACTTTCAGGCAGGATAGATTTCTTTACAGAGCTATTGTTAGTAAAACTATTTATATTAGACAAATCATCCATAACTGACAAACCACCAAGATCGAAATGGTTTTTTAAGTCTAACATAGATTTATTCATAGAATAGTTGAATTCACCATCAGATATTTCAAACACACATGAATTGGTACTGCTAGATGCAGCACTATTTTGTTTATCACTGGCTTTTTCAGTCATACTACTATAATTTATTGCTTGTGGAACACAATTATTTGCTAGATCCTTATCATAAGTGTCATTATAACAAATGATTTCGTCATAATCTATTGAAACATTATCTTTTTTCCCCAAACTCTCAAATGAGATTTTCTGGATGTTGATTTCTTTATTTTGTATTTGGCTATTTTCAGAGTCTGAAGTTTGCGTTAGGTCTATTTCTTTGTCATTTTCGAGGTCTGGTTTTGGCCTATCGATGTCTATACAGTCATCTTCTTTATTTGTAGAATTTCTTGAACTTTGTGAAATAATAATGTCATTTGCATTATCTGAATGATTATAATTGAAATCCTCTATAACATTGTCATTACTTATCGTAACATTATCACTAGAATTTGATTTATTTACATGTACCTCCTCATTGGGAGTGTCTTTTAATGAGATGTTATCACTATCTTCTAAATCTTTATTGTAATTATTCAAATTGTACTCTTCATCATTCATAATAATGGTTTCCTCCAAGTGTTTTTCTATTGTGCCTGATATTTGTACAAAAGGTAATTCACTATCATTTGAATCAGAAGACTGAGTTAAATCAACACTTTTTTCATCATGTTTATTATCAAAATCCTTTATTATACTTACAACCTGCGTTAGGTCTATCTGGACTTCAATATTGCTATGATTTACTGGTGCTACACATTTAGTTATTTCCATTAAATCATTTGATTTTCTTTTAGTAACATTCCCTTGAGATAACTGAGAATTAGTTATTGAAACTCCTGCTACAACTGGGTTTATAACACACTCTGTTAAATCCATATAATCTATACAAGTTTTTTCCTTAGCATGATTTTCTTGTGATTTACAAAAAAAATATTTAGTACTTTCAAATACCAAGGAAGTTTCATCATCAAATAAGTCTGGTGATGTGCTTCTAGTAATTTCTTTAGTTTCAGTATGGATTTGTTCAGTACTTGGCTCAGGAATGAGTGCTTCTGAAGAAGACATAATATCAATTGTGTTTGTTTCTTCACTATTATCACAATTATTTTCAATAGCTACCAAATCTCTATTATTAACTAAGATCTCATTTACAGAGGTTTTATTTTTAACCATTTCTCTTATTTTTTCTAATGGCCCACTAAGAATTATATCAAACTCTTCAGGAGTCCATACAATGTCAGAAATATTTACTTTTTCTTGCTTTGGCAAAGGACTTTTGGGCCTTCCTGGTATTTCAGACCAGTCTTTCAAAAGACAACCAAGTTTGCTGTTGGATTTCTCTACAATTCCATTCACATAGAACACTATATCATCCTTAATTTCTTCATATGATATGTTAGTTGCTCTATGATATAATAGATTTTGAGAATTATCAAAATCTGAGTGATTATCTTGATTGTTGGGGTTTTCAAATAGAATTTGTGAATATCTTGAAGATATCAACTGCCCTTGTTCAGTAGCATTGGTAAGTAGTAATTTGTATTGCTTTGTATGTTTTTTGGATCGCTTTTTGGTCAAATCTTTCTTAATCTCTGGAACTACAAAACCATACTCTTGCAAAGTCAATCTAATTTTTTTAGCTCTCTCTTGGGAGCTTGAACTAGATGACTGAGTACTGTTTTTATCATCAGGGCCTGTTTGAACTGATTTCGACAAAGCTATTGCAATCTGCAGATGTTCAGAGTCATCATCAATACCTGATTTCCTACAAACATCATCAAACTCCTTGGTGTAAGTTACTAAATCATTTTGTTTACCTTTAATCACAGATCTTATATCTTTCTGACCATTTAATATTTTTATAGGTTTCCTGGCTTTGTTAATTGCTTTCTTTGGTTTCTTAGGTCCAGAAATGGTTTTTTTCTTCTCTTGAAAATCGGACAAACTATCATCCATACCAACACTGCTTGTGAAATATTTGCTTACAACTTTGCATTTGTCCTGGCTGACAAAAAATAAAACAATTACCATTTATAACATTTCTTTTATTCAAAATAAACTACATTGTAACAGAACTTAACCTACCTATTTGGTAAACTCATTATTTATAAGGTAAATCTATTCTTTCAGCTTCTTCCATAATTTTCCTTAAAACATCCCCTCTCCGGGTTCCCATGCCCATACCAATTAAGATACTCCTTTCAATCTCTTCAATTGGATCTTCATAGAGTTCTTCAGTTTTATTTCTTAAGTTTACTGTATATCTGCTATAACTAAAACGATGATTTTGGTCAGTAAAAATTCTATCCAAAATTGTTTTATATTAATAAATACATTTAAAACTTACTGGAATATTAAACCACAGGCTATTCCAACAGATAATACTCCTACTCCAATAAGGTTTCTGACTCTAGCAGCAGGCGTACCTTTTATTTTTCTTGGTTTCCACTTCGACGAGTCGACGCCAATCGCCATTTTTACGACTTTCAATCCTTAGTTCAGAATTACACAAAAGTAGCAAAGTGTCTCAGATCGCAGTTTCGCATTTCGGAACGAAATTTTAGCCTCGAAACCGATGCAGCGAAACTAGATATTAACTTCGCCATGATTTGTCAGTTGTTTAACAAGCTTTTGCTAAGTCATGATGAGTTTTTCGGATTTTTAGCCCTTACTTAGTTAAAACCCATAATTAGCAAGACCAAATCCTCCCCAAAAAGCGATTCTTTGAACAGATGTGAACTATCTAGCCCTCCCAAACTTCATTCTTGGATCCTCAACTGGGCTCTAAACCCTCAAAACTGACGACTTTTTATAGACGCTGTTTTCGTGGCTTTCCCTCACTAAGTTAGATTATACACAGGTTTTAACAAAATAAGGTCTACAAAATCGAAAAAGAAAAACTCCGATGATTTTTGAGCTTGCGCCCCCTAAACCCCCGCCCCGGATTCGCCAGTGGTAAGTAAAGAATACCTCCCTAGCTATTTGTTTTTTCACAAATAAATTTCATCAAGTTTTTCAATCATTTTCGGGAAATCCCCAACCAAAAATTCTACGGCAATTTGTTTTCTGTCACCTTATATAGAACTAAGTTTTCAGAATAGCAAAAACTACTTAATTTATTACTACGAAGGAATTTCCCATCCACCTATTTTCTCTAAACTCAAAGACCACAGCCTATAGCGAAGTAGGAAGGGTAGTGAAAAGTTCTTTTTGTCATCAACTCTGTTTAATAAAATTTTTCAATCAAGTGAAAACATAAATCAACAACTGACGGAGCGCGCCAACTTGAGATAGTTTTTTCTTTTTTAAACGCTCGCGCCGTCTGCCGTGTCAAGTACAACTATACATCTTATACATAAACTTAAATCAACATTTATCAGTAAAAGGTTTTTAAACTAGATAAAATGTCGTAGGTCCACTACACCACCCCCCTCCAGAGCCCGGCCCTACGGGCAATAATACTTTGGGATTTTTACACGACGCCCTGATTTAGTGTGCCTGACAATACTATCTTCGGTTATAGCTTGTCGTTGCCTGTCTTGTGGTCGTGGGTTGTGGATAAGTATGGATTTACAGGGTGAGGGTGATTGTGCGAATGTATTTGAGAGTGATTGTGTAGGTGATTGGTCACATAGTATGTAGGCAGGTTTGATTCTATCTATCGATACTGTAACTTTTCTACCGTTTAGAATTATTTTAAAATATTTGTCACCTGATTGAAATACTTCGTGAGGTCCAGTAAAAGCTGGTTTTAAAGCACCAGCAGGGGTATCATCGCGAAGAAATATATGAGAGGATGATGCCAAATCCTTGTAAATGAATGTTGATTGTGATATTCCATGACATGATGGTGGTGTCGGCTTCAAGTCTTTAATGAACTTGCGAATCCGAGACACGTAGTCCGTCATGTCTGCTGTTTCGTCGTTGGACGGGTGAAAGAAATCGCCCGGGAGACGTAAAGGTTCTCCGTATAGGAGCTCTGCAGATGATGACTTAAGGTCTTCTTTGTATGTACTACGGATGCCCAATAGTATAAGAGGAAGAGACTCTACCCAAGTGCTGTCTGCTCGGCAGGTGATTGCCGATTTCAGCTGTCTATGGAACCTTTCCACCATGCCATTACTTGCTGGGTGGTATGCTGTCGTCCGCTTATGTATGAAACCTGCTATCTGTGAGAGAATTTTGAATAAATCGGACTCAAACTGTCTCCCTCTGTCTGTGACAACGCTGGTCGGACAACCGTAACGGGATATCCAGCCGCTTAGCAAGGCTTTCGCTACGGTTTCGGCAGTGATGTCCGGTATAGGTATCACCTCAGGCCAACGTGTAAATCGATCAATTGCCGTAAGGCAGTAACGGTATCCTTGGGATAAGGGTAGAGGACCTATTAAATCAATATGGATGTTTCTGAATCTTGCACGTGGTATATTGAACGTACCAAGTGGAGAACGAACATGCTTGTTGATTTTGGAACGTTGACATGCTATACAGCACCTCACCCACTGACGGCAGTCCCTCCGCAGGCCAGGCCATACATAACGGTCACTAACTAGCTTGATTGTTGCCCGGGCGCCTGGATGGCTTAATGAGTGAAAGCTGTCGAAAACGTGTTGCCGCATGTCAGTAGGCACATAAGGTCTTGGTGATATCCCGCTCATGTCACAATGAAGCTCATATTTTGATCCAGGCAACTTAATTTTGGTTAACTGCAAGGCTGTATAATTACTTGCTAGGAGCTGCAGTAGTTCAGGATCAGACATTTATAAGGTTGCTAACTTGTCTAGGTCTACGGATTTAATAACTTCCTCAACTCGCGACAAGGTGTCGGCTACCACGTTATCTTTGCCTGCTATGTGTCTGATATCCGTTGAAAACTGTGCTATAAGATCCAAGTAGCGAAACTGCTAGGTGAACAGTTATCTTTTCGAGAGTGAAATGCAAAAATGAGAGGCTTATGGTCTGTATAAATAGTAAAATCACGTGCTTCGACAATGTACCTAAAATGTTTTATAGCTTCGTAGATTGCCAAGAGCTCGCGATCGAGTATTTTGCTTGAGCAGGGCTAAGTTTTCTCGAGAAGAATGCTAAGGGTTGCCATGCCTCACCTTTTAATTGTTGCAAAACGGCCCCAATTGCCGTGTCAGAAGCGTCAGTCACTAGGGCTAATTTAGCGTTGCAATCGGGATGGGCGAGCAGAGTAGCACTACACTTTTTTGCATGCCTCAAAAGCCTTTAGTTCCTTACCTCCTAAAGAAACTGGATGGGAACCTTTAACCACACCTGTTAACAAAGCATTCAGAGGTGCTTGGTTTTGGGCTGCCTTCGGAATAAACCTACGGTAAAAGTTAATCATTCCAAGGAACCTCCGCAACTCCTTAACCGTTTTTGGTACGTTGAAATTTTGAATTGCTTCCACCTTTGATGGCAAAGGCATTGTGCCCTCGGCTGAAATTTGATATCCTAAAAACTCAACTTGAGTTTTACCCAAATTGCATTTACTTGCATTAACGATCATGCCATACTTTTTCAGTCTACTGAAGACCTGGTGAAGATGGTTCTCATGGGTTTTTGGATCCGGGGAATAAATCAAAATATCATCTAAATACGGAAAGGTGAAGTCTAGCTCTCGCAACATCTCATCCACAAACCGTTGAAAAGTTTGGCCAGCGTTGTGTAGACCAAAACTCATAAACGGGAACTCATATAATCCAAACGGAGTAGAGATAGCTGTCTTTTCAACATCGCCCGGAAATACAGGGATTTGATTGTATGCTTTAGTTAAATCTAAAGTGGAAAAGATAGTGCAATTAGCCAAGTTATGAGCGAAGTCTTGAATATGGCGGATGGGGTAGTTATCTGGTATAGTGCGTGCGTTCAACCGACGGTAGTCACTGCAGGGCCGCCAGCCGCCTTTTTTAGGTGCCAGGTGCAACGGGGACGCCCAGGGTGATTCTGAAGGTCGGCAAGTACCAATCTGCAACATAGCTTCAAACTCTGCGTTAGAAATTTTTAATCTATCTGGTGCCAACCTGCGCGGTGTGCACGATTCAGGTGGGCCAGGTGTTGTGCGTATGTAATGTAGTGTGTTATGGTTAGTTTTGATGTGTTTACCATGCGGTCGGGTGATAGTGGGATATGGAGCTAGTATAGAATGATAAGCTGTAATACCAGACATAACTTTAACCGAAGAAACATTGTCAGTATTTTTTGCGAGCGAAACCGGGGAAACCAGGGTAGTATAGCCATCGATTAATCGTTGGTGGCTTAATGGCTACGATAAGATTATAGTGTGACAAAAAATCTACACCTATTATAGCGTTATTTACATCCGCTATTATAAACTGCCAAGCAAAGTCACGGCGTAAGCCTATATCTAAAATAATGTTAGCATAACCGTAGGTATAAATTGTTGAACCATTAGCTGCATATAAATCAAAACTAGTTTTTGAACGATGTCCCTTCACTAAATACCGCGGAAATACACAAAGATCACTTCCAGTATCGATAAGAAATTGCACTTTAGTTCGTTTGTCTGTTACAAATAGGCAGCCAGTGGTAGGACAGGCGTTCGCCGCCATGACGGCCTGCCCTAATGTTTTCCCGCGTAGTCACAGGGAAGTGTACACTTAGATGCTTGGTCCCCATACTTTGAATGATACCAGCATACCGGAAATTTCCTGTAGTTAGACTGCGATCTCTTTGACCTTGAATGTTCGCGGCTATAGCGCCCGCTACTGCGCTGAGAAGATTTATTTCTAGACCGCGACATCCTATCGAGTTTTGACGAGAGTGAATGGACCTGTCGTGTTAGTTCGGCTATTTGATTAGCCATTGTAATATCCACTGAAGTAGCTGCTACCTGAGGACTGGATGGGACGATGTCTTGTAATCTGTCAGCCAGTTCTGCAATTTCTTCTAGCGTAGCTCGTGACTGTGAAGCTACGATAGTTTGCGTACTGCTTGGTAGTCTACTGGTCCAGATTGTTTTTAGAAATTCCTCTGGCACGCCTGGCCCTGCCAGGTGTTGAAGGTGACGTAAGAATTGCGAGGGTTTTCTGTCTCCAAGTTCTTCGTGTGTTAACAACTGTTTAACTTTTTTCTCCCTTGTTGCTGACAAACGCTTGACGAGTTCTGCTTTCAATCGTTCATATTTGTTGTTAGAAGGTGGCGCCGTTATGATATCTTCCACCTCCGCCGCGTAGATAGGGTCGAGTTGTCCAATTGCGTAATGGTACTTTGTACTATCCGTGGAAATGTTTGATAGCGCAAACTGGCTTTCAAGTTGAGTAAACCACAATGCAGGCTTCTCAGGGTAGAATGGTGGATCTCGAACGCCAACTCGATAAACATCACTGGATTGGACATTTTTTTCACTTGCTCCGCTAACTTGCTCGCCCTTCTGTTCGGTCATGATTAATCACGTCGGGGTCACCAATAAAGCGAAGTAGGAAAGGTAGTGAAAAGTTCTTTTTGTCATCAACTCTGTTTAATAAAATTTTTCAATCAAGTGAAAACATAAATCAACAACTGACGGAGCGCGCCAACTTGAGATAGTTTTTTCTTTTTTAAACGCTCGCGCCGTCTGCCGTGTCAAGTACAACTATACATCTTATACATAAACTTAAATCAACATTTATCAGTAAAAGGTTTTTAAACTAGATAAAATGTCGTAGGTCCACTACAAATCAAACGCTGTCAAAAACTTTTGTTAGCCCTAAAACTAACAAAAGCTGTCATGTTGTGTCAAATTCGTTTTATTTCATTCAAAGTATGGAGGATAGAGGTAAGGAGCGCACACTCTGTGTTACAAAAGTGTCCCCTGAATCGCTTTAAATTAAGAGGGTGTTGCTGTTCCAGAGAACCGTTTTTTAAAGAAAGCGCCAAAAGTAGTTTAGACTGACAATCAAATTGAAAAAGGAAAGATAAACATCCGCCTTTTAAAGTGGGATATTTGAAACGGGAATTGGCGTTCACCAAATTTCTCAGTTTTTTTAAGAAATAATGCTATATTTTTTTATCCGGGACCTGTATTAATAAGAGTATTTCAAAATTATTACGAAAAAATAAATAATTTGCAAATATATTATATAATAATATAATACCAATATTCATAAATAAAATAGTTGTATGAAAATTTAATTAAGATCAATTAATTACTGAAAGTGCAATTAAATAAATGTTTTAATAACTATTTAAAATTATTAAAAACTTTTTATTCTTATGTAAACTTCACAAAACGTTTTCATTCTAATCTTAATACAAGAAAGCGAGTAATAAATATAATTAAATTAAATAAAACATAAATATTTTTAATCGACAACAAATAGCCGTTTAACTTTTAATTACAACACATAAAATAACTACTTTAGCCGGTGAGAATACTTGATTTTATTTTACTATTTTCAATCAGCAAACTTCAAGCTATCTAAAGCAGTTAAATTCACATCATACCCTCCACTACACTAGCGCCATTCTGGCCCCTTTATTCAATGCTATTTTGTGGACACTTTCTAAGTCAAAAGGCTATATGAGTGTGCGCTCCTTACCTCTACCCTCCATAATTCAAAGAATACAATATGTCAATCGAACAAAGTAATATGTACCTAAACTCTATCTTTTAAACTATTAAAACCTAAAGATATTTACAGTGAGCAAATTAAAAATATGAAGTCAGTTTAAATCATAATAAAAAATATGTCTCTCCTTCAGAGCCTACCTTTTCAAGAATATAAAAAAGTTCAAGACTTTACAAGGGAGCAGTGTGAAGTGTTAGCAAAACTAGCAGATTTGAAGTAAGTTATTAGAGTGTAATAAGTTTCCTGCTACATTTTATCACTTTAAAGATAAACCTCTGAAGAAATATCAAACAGTGCACACCTTCCTAAAATATGTTGTACATCCATTAGCATATTAGAATGTTTTATATAAGTGATAAGCTAATTTATTTTTTCTTGTTCCATAAACCTATTTATATAAGATATAACATTCAGTCATTAGAATTTCCTATCACAAGATCATGGAATTGTTGAATAAATCTTGAATCTGTTGATGTCTTGAATTTTGTTAGGTATTGTGTATACAAAAACAGTTGTTACTATAATTTTTTTTTTAGAATATCATTCATGGATACAAATCCTACTAAAAAGCCTGGGGAATATCTAATAAAGATTCTAGACCGTTATGGATACAGCTTGAACCAATATAATCAATTGTTAGCAAAAGCCTCTAGCGTGAAAACAGTACTGACTTACTATAAACCGCAGACTAAAGTGGCAATACTGGTAGCTAATGAAAACTATCAACATTTATCAAAACTGGCAACCCCCTATGTGGACTGCAGTTCACTATCTAACCATTTGAAGAACTTGGGTTTTATTGTTATTTTGTTAAGAGATGTTAGTAGAGTCAGGTTAATACTAACTTTAACCAAGATCTCTGGTTTGATACCAAAAGATTCTTATTGTGAGTATTTTTTTGTGTTTATGCTAGGTGTAAGTATTGAATATCTTCTATTGCCTTTTCTACTTAACTATAAATATTTTTACCATCTATCTTTAACATGTAAATAAATGAGTGTAAAGTATATAACATATGAAAGTAATCTTTTGTTGACAGGTTTTTTTTTCTACGCAGGACATGGATGCGAGCTTTTGTCAGTGAAATGTATATTGACTGTGGACTGTCCGGCTAGCAAAATTAATGGGGATCATTTTGTTACTGAGAATGTCATTCTGAACATATTAGCAGCTCGTAATCTTGAACTATCTGTTTTTATCATGGACATGTGCAGGTTTCCTTTAGATTTGTAAGTGAAGATTTTAAACAGAATTTTCCATTTAACATTAAATTATTTTATTTACTATTTCTTTACTTGAACAAATTACACAAACTGGCAAAAAAAAGCCAACATTTTTGAAAGAATAAAAATGTTTTTAAATCAATTAGTTCTTTCAATTAGTTTTCTTCTTTAAAATTATATCTTGTAAATATGTATGTACAATTTGTTTTCATGTAATATAAAATTTGTGAATAGAATGTATAAGAAAAAATTTGGGTTTAATTGTGGTGTGGAGAAGGAGACATTTGGGAGCTCAGTCTTCAAATCAAAAAACCAATTATACATTTTAAAATGTAATTTTATAGAAGAAAAGGATTTTATTTATTGATTTAAACACAAAGATATTTAAAAAAAAAATTGCCTATTTTGTCAGTGTTTGTATGTGCTACAATTTATTGCTACAATTCTTCAGAAAAAAGACTGAGTCCTTAATGTGCAGTACCGATTTTCGTCCCAATTCATCATTCAATTTTTTTTCTAGAATATAACGAATTCAGAATATTGCCCATATTTTTTCAGATGCCAGAATCCTGAAATAATAAGTGTTTTAGGAAAAATTCAGCCACTTGCCATACATAAAAATCTACTAGTCAGTTACTCAGCTCAATCATCCCAATCAGCGTATGAACTTATTCAATTAGAATGTTCAGACACGATAAATAGTAATTTGACATATGAATTAAAAACCGGAGACACCTCTAAAGTTACACCTGGGACGAGTCTGTATGTGAATGCATTGATAACAAGAATCGAAGAGAATTTAGATGTCAGTTCTTTGCTGGATAAGGTTCATGAAGGTATGGAATTCATTTTCTAAGTTTTGATCTTAAAAGTATAAATGCTGTTGTTTTATATTTTAGGGGGAAAAAAAAATGTCAATAAAAAGTCCAAGCTCCAATGAAATTAAATTGGACAAAGACACTTTACACATATTTTCTTTCTAAAATAAATAATTCTTAATTGGTTCACAAATAAAGATGGTATATCAACATATGTTCAGCAAATAAGTCAAATTGAGAACCACCATCTTAATTTTGATCGGTTGAAAATGTATCTTTGTATTTTCAGATGTGGAATTAGGAATGAAGCAGCAGAAACCTTTGAAAATGCAATGTGGAATGGCAAAACATTCATTGTATGACCAGGCTCAAGGTATAGATTGAGTTTCTTTTAATCATGTGAAGCCACAAAATCTATGTTGATCAGACATTTAAATATAATATTTTTACCATAAATAAATGACATCTAATTAAAGGAAAAAGTATCAAGAAACAATGTGATTGTATTATTCACATCAACCTGCATAACTGTTAATTATTGTTGTTAAAAGAAATTAGCAAAACATTTTTTTTTTGTAAAAACTTGTGAGTTGTAAATTTGTGATTGACAAACTTAACTATTTTTTCTTGTTGCAGGTGATACTATTACGCTGGTGACAAAATTGAGGGAAATTTGTGAAGGCTATGATCAACATTTTACAGTTTTTTAATTCTCAACTTAAAATGTTGACAAGTATCAGATTTTCAATGTCCGTTGTCAACACATATGTTACTTATTTATAATGTTTAATGATTGACTGTTAAAAATAATACGTATTTGACGGTCAAGCCGTCCTTATATGTACAATCAGAATCAAAATTGACATTATCTATAAGTCTATATTTTTATAACATATTTAATTTATATTGTACTTACCAGATTGCCTATTGTAGAGCATTTTCATATTAGATGTTTAAACTTATATTTGTCTTGTAAGGGCCAAAAGGTGCTATTTTTTAAGTAAGTAAATCAAAATCTATTTAACAAAGTAACTGCATTTATTTGTACATTTATAGAGCTAAGTCATTGAGTGGGTTTTTAATAAACAAGTTTATATTAAATTATAGACCTCTTTTTATTGTTTGTGGCTGAAAGTGATTAACAATATTCACCCACCAGCTGTCTTCCACACCTTTCGTGAATTCTCTTATAAATCTGTAGTTTAAAACAAATATTTTCTCAGCATATTCAGGTTGAACCCTAAAAAGAAAAAAAATTACAACATTTATGATTCAAGTGTCATCTACATTTTCCTATACATAGATCTTTTAAAGCAAGTTTTATAATTTTTGGGTGTAGGGGTATTAAAAAAATCAATCACTAACTGGTAACACTGACATGATATATGACAAGTTCACCAAGTGACCATTCACTGTACATTTATAAAGTTAGGTAAGCTACAGCAAGTTGCCGTTGTAAGGTAAAGATACAAAATGTTACAATAGAAAAAGTTGTTTTACCCTATTGATATTGGTGGCAGATCTCCTGAGTCCTGCATTTGTTTCAGTCCTTTCATCACATGATAGCACATTGTGATTTCCACCCATCTTTTATCATTGTCATCAAACATTACACCAACCTAGAAAATATTAATGAAAAAATATAGTCTTATAGGTTCAACAATGACTTACAATCATCTATGCACCCTTGGTACAACAAAGTCATAACAGTGTGTTTACCATGAGTTTTACTTTTGATTGTCGCTTGCAACTGCAAATGAATCCAAAAACTAATTTGTATGAATCTTTGAAGAGCATAGTAAGTTATGTAGAAAAGACTCATGGTAAACACACATCTCATTTTTTACTTTGGCTGTATTTGTTTAAGGTGTGGCTCATAGATAAATTTGCATACTTAGCAAATTTTGACATACCTACTTTTGGCTTCAGCTTAGATAATAATTTAAGTAAAGGAAAAATACTAACAACATCCATTTTGATATACACATTTCCATTAAACAAGGATATAGTTCTGATAAAACTTAATCATTAGGTTTAACTTAGCACCTAAAAATGATTGTTGCCTGTATTGATTAATCATTATTTAAAAAATCTGTCATACATACCTGGTAGGGGAAAGCATAGAAAATATCTGATTTATTAATAGAGAGCATTTGTCTCTGTGAAACTGACAACTTTGATACTGCAGCCTTTAGTGCTGATATAGCATCCTTCTCTACCAGACCTTCTAATGCTTTGAAGTCTCCATTTGTAAGGGATTCTGAAACAACCTAACAAGGAACTTTATTCAAACTGGATTTTAAATAACATTAGGATGTTTATCTATGTATTGCATCTTAGTGGTCAAGTTTGTAGTTCATTCAAAACTAAACTACTGTGGAAATACATTTTGTGTATTTGAATTAAACATATTTTTATGCAGACATGTAAATGTTTCTATTTTGAAAGTTCAATGCTTATGAATGCTTGTAAGATATAATTAGCAACTTCTTATACTTAAGACATTTATTTTTTCTAGTTGGTTCCATTGATGATCATTTAAAAAATCGAAACAAACGTACCTGAACTGCATGTTTGGAAGCCTCTATAAAGTCATTCAAGCTGAACTCTGGCTCAAAATACGGCCTGATAATAAAATTAGCAAACATCCAATTCTTGATAAACTTAAAAATCGAAGGCCACATTATAGGCGGGAACTCCATTAATTGAGGTAGATTTTTAGATTCTGTTTTTTCATCAGAATATCTCCGAAATTGTGTAACGAAAGGTGTTGAGGTTATATGAGTTTGTTTTGGAATACATTTGTATGAAATACGATCACACAACCGAAAAGTTTGTCTTGTAAGTATTTGCCTTAGAACTAAATTCATATTTAAATAGTTTTTCAAAGGTTTACTTAATCAAATATTTTAAAATAATAAAAACAAGTCAATGTTTGAAGTTTCAAATAATTTGAATGACATTATTTATTTGACATTCATTGTAATGTCATAAGACACTTGTCTCTTTACACTCACTTCTGATTGGATAATTAAAAAATTGAACGAACAACTATTTGTGTAAAAAATATTTGAGTTGTTTTATTGGTGATTCATAAACGTTTTGTTTTTAAAGACAATTTAGAACAAAACTTATTAAAAAAATTGCCTTGATGATAGGCAGCGCCATCAATGGAAAAGTAAAGTACATAAGAGAAGTACTTATTAAAAGTAAAAATAAATCATTTAAAATAATAGTTAAAATTTTTCAAGTCCTTTTTTTTCGTTTATTTCTTTAACGGCATTGGTTTTAGTACCATACTGCCTAATCGTCAGTAGTTATACTTTTTTCATTCTTGAAGGTGATAAATGAGATGAAGATGAAAAGATGATAAATGAGATGAAGATGATATGATGAACAATGAAAATTATGAATCTGCCTACAATAACATTCTAGTACGGTTACTGTAGGGTCTAAGGAGTTACTAGGGAGATGACGTAAAGCGCAGCCAAATCGTATTTCACTTTCTCCATATTTGTACAGCACTACAGATATTTACTGGTTAAAACACTAGCATTTTACACATTAAATTCTGCTGATATGTAAGAAAAGACAATAAATTAAGAAAATTCAAACTGACACTTCCCGTTCCCGCCAAGTAACTCCCTTTTTCAATTCCTTTCGAATATGAAATGCCAAAAAGCGTTTTGTTTATCGTAAATAAATCAGTGGCATGTGCATGAAAACAAAGATGTCAATTGTCAAATGAATGACAAGGAAGAGAACCGCCGAACTGAATTACTCTTGACAAGAAGCGTTTATTTAATATATTCGACTGAAATCAGTTTTTTGTTCAGCCGAAATGGATGACCAAGCCTGTCCGCGTTGTAAGACTACTAAATACAGAAATCCGTCACTAAAGTTGATGGTCAACGTCTGCGGCCATGCTTTATGTGAAAGTTGTGTTGAGTTGCTGTTTTTAAAAGGTAAACTATATATTTCATCTTTACATACCTAATATAAGTATTAAACATACTTAGACAAAAAAACTAGCATTCTTCCTGCTTAAAGGCAGTGCGTGGTTTCAGTCTCCGTAGCCTATCAACTTTGCAATTTCAGGGGTATCACAAATACTTTGCTGACCATGCAAAATCCTTTTATCACGTTTTGATGAACTCCATCTGTACACTAGGGAAAACCATGCCAGAGAGTTCATTCAACAGCTTGAGCGTTCACCTTTATTGAGGGAAACTTTTTTAAAAGAACAATTGAAAGTTTTTTGTTTATTTATAGGGTCTGGCTCTTGCCCTGACTGCAATGTTCCACTACGCCGAAGCAATTTCCGAATTCAACTCTTTGAGGACTCTATGGTAGAAAAAGAAATTGACATAAGAAAAAGAGTACTTAAAGACTACAATAAGAAGGAAGAAGATTTTGAAACATTGAGGGACTACAATGACTATTTAGAAGAGATTGAAACAATAATTTACAATTTAACTAATAACATTGATGTTGTTGCAACTAATAAAAGAATAGAGCAATATAAGAAAGATAATAAGGAGTTGATTATGAAAAATAAGGCAAAGATTGGTAAGTTTGCTCCATATTTAATTTAATGTGTTTTTATTTTTTGTACTTTCACTATATAAATGGATGGAATCAGTAATTATTCTGAGTAAGACTTTCATTGGAAGTTGTATATTTTTTATTGATCATGGTATGCATGTATAAAAATAATTATTTGTTTGAGATAGGTTGATTTAGATATAACATTTTTGATTTGTTTGAATTTGTCACTGCTCTTTTTTGGCTTATTAGATAAGAACTTTATTTATTTAATTCAATTACTCAAAAGGTATAGACCAATTTATTAAATGCTTAAGGTCGTGAGGTGATAGAACTAGAAGAGATACTAGAAATTGAGAAGCAGATGGAAGAGTTACGTCGAGAGGAACTGTCCCGGATAGAACAAGAAGCAAAGAAACAGAAGATCAGAGAGAAGGAAGCACTCATTGATGAACTGATGTTTGCAGAGAGAGATGCAAAGGAGATATTGAATACGTTTACCCAGACAGTCATAGCTAATAAGCAGGAAGCTGAAACATTGCCCCCTATGCCTAAGGTTTTATACAATTTTTTTTTTCATTATCTAATAACAAATTGTTACCATCACCATCAACAACAACTGTCTAACATTCACATTGGTTTAAGTAATGCACCTAAGTTCAAAATGTCATATTTTCCATAAAAATACTCTTTAGCAAAGTAAAGAGATAGAAGTCTGTGTATTTTGCTTACCCTTAAAAACATTATACATCTCTTCAAGAGCTCTTGTGTCATTATGCACAAAGACTCAACTTTTTCACCTATAATAATGTTGTTTCAAGTTAAATAAATAATTATTTGGCTACAGTCTTTCATAGGTTTGAGTTCCTACTAATATTGAGTTGAATTATAATTTGTTTACTGGAGAGTGGTAAAACCAATTTTCTTTGAATTGTTACTTAATTCAAGTTAATTGAATTTTTCCAGGTCACACAGTTCTCAACGGGAGTGAAATTTTCTAGGGGCACAGCCGGGCAGAACTCATTGCCTATAGTGGAAGAAGGTCCATTGTACAAGTACATACCACCAGCAGTACAGGATCGTTGTGGACCATCCCCTCCGTCATTGCAGCAGATTGTTTCAAGTGGATACCTGCGGCATGTGAGGTTTGTATTTGTTACAGATATTAAAAGTGCTAACAACACTGTATCTCCATGATCAACAATGGCTTACATTGAAAATAATATGCATTTGTGCAATGCAGCACCTGCTGCATGTCCAGCGTTTTAAAAAGAAGTTCAGGCATAGCACCTGTGTAGCAGTGGTAAAACTAGGATAAAACAGTAGCTGCTACACTAGAGGCTCTAGGTTTGAATCCTAGCAGTGTTGGAACTTCTTGTTACCCAAATATTTTTTAATGTGATTGTGATGAATTTAGTATATTATATTTATTTTAAATAATAATGTTGTCTAAGCCGATTCAATATTCATTTGTATAGCAAATCATCAATGTGGGGCTTAGACAGAGTGTTTTTTGTAATGTGTATATTATTAAAATAAAGTTTCTGTTCAGGTCAGAGACAGAATCCGAGAAAGCAGGCGGTTATACCTCTACGCTGCCTTGCTTGAGAGCTTTGCAAGATGCTCTGTCTGGCCTGTATCATGCTAGCTGACCCACAGGTACAACTGTTACTGACACTGTGATTATATTAGATTAATGTTTACTAATTCTATTTGGCTCGCGCATACTAGAGCAACAGTGGATAGTGTTGTAAATTGATGAAAAATAAAGAGCTCACAGGGTGTTCCAATTTGCCAACTAAGTTGGACAAGTCTGCTGCAAAAGAGCTAATAAACAATCGGTAGTTTTAAAACTTTTTAGTTGGGTGCAATGTGCAGGCTCTAATTAAGGTAGTAGTCTAGTCAGGCGTTTGCAAATTGGAAGTTTGCAGCTACTTTTATATATGAAAGCGATGGAGGAATTATGCGATGCGTTTGTGTGGCCTGCCCTAATGTGCGCGAGCCTTTAGCCTGTTATTTTTACTAATATTATAAAATTTAAAATAAGCATTGTCTTTGCTTTGATTCTCAGGAAGAATAATAAGCAACATTATGTTGAAATAAATATCATTAATTGTAACCGCCAGTTATGGTCGAAGCTCAAAATAGCTCTAAAAAGCATTTTGCCGGCAAATTGTACAAATTTTGTCGATAATTTCAGTGTTTAGTTTCGAGCTCATTATTCAACAATTTTGTTTAAAGTACTTTCTGTACCTTTGCTCTAATTCATTTCATAATGTTACTTATTTCTTTATAAAACTTTGATCCTTCTGTTACCAGTTCCATGAGATGTTTAGGATAAACCAGTTTAAAAGCTGCACTAAAAGAAAAAAATCTGTTTTCAAAGTTATTTAATTAATTTTTGAGTTACTTCCCAGACTAAGCACTTTTCTGTAAATATGGTAGGATAAGCAGTTAAGATCGAATAAGATTTAACAATAAATTCCTTTGCTAGGCAAATTATTGTAAAAATCGAACGATTTACGTATACTTCTGCGAAAACATGGTTCCGAGATTGAAAAAAATTGGGTCATCATCAGAGATATCATCATTTAGGCTTAAACCAAAGTTGTTACTTTTTAATGCTCCTACGCAAAAGATAGATATTATGCTGGTGAATTGGTATCATAATAGTTATTTACTTTGACTATTTTTAAGTGTACATATTTTCCAAAGATGTAATGAATGGTTGATTAAAAAGGTTATTGTCAAGTCCTTTGTGTTGATGTCTTTTTAAAATAAAATAATTCATCGTGATTTTGTTTTTTATTTGTATGCTGTTTGTGAGAAAATTATTGTTTCGTGGGGTATCAAAACGGTAAAATAAGGTTATTTTGTTTTATTCAAAGTTGATTTTACGTTCGGGACTCGATACGGCAAGAACCATAACGATCTATGTAATTGATATTTTTGATCAAAATAAAGGCTACATTTACCAAAAATATTATTTAACGTCATGATAAAAAATAAATAAAAATAAAATAAATTTACTAAACAACAATATAAATTTACAATTATTAAAGAGATATATATAACATAGAAAAACAATATTGTTGCAAAGACTACTCGCTGAGTTGCTATGAGTCCTGCACTAAGCAAAGCCTGTCTCGCAAGTACAAATTTTTAATGTTTATCTTTTATTTGACTTAACGCGGTCTGTCATCTAATCCATTGACATATTATAACTTTTCACAATTTCATTATTTATTAAAAATATTCTAGATATTAATTAGTTTTTAACATCGAGGGGGAAAAAATAAAATAAAATTTTGTGACGGTGAGTGTTTGTGTGTGGTGTGATATAGAAATGCAAGTGTGTATGTTTGTTGCATGTGGAGAGTGAGCGTAGAAGCGAAAATATGATTATGTGTTAAACAGATTTTGCATTTACTATCTTACCTCCTTAAAAATATTTTCAATTTCACTATAAGTTAAAGTACTAGTTAAAAACTTTATATTTAAGCTCCTGCATGGAACAACTCTTAATGGTACAGATTGAATTAACTTTATTATAAATAAATGAGAGCAGATAGTTGGGAAATCTTCTCGCAAATTTTGAGTTAATAACAGGGGTCGGGATCATGTAAACTCTTCGTTCAAGGAGCTTCTTGTGTGTAGGCGAATTAAAAACCAATTGGTGTGTGTGAGTAATTGCAAATAGAATATATAGCGCGCGAACTGGCAGAATAATACTCTCCCTGAATAGAAGTGTCGTTGGATAGCGGATTGGTTTCTTTAGCATGACTTTGAGCACAGCTCGTTGAGCCCTCTCTAGCGGTAGTACTTTAGTAACGGCGGCACCACCCCTGCCTATTATACAGTACGCTATGACTGATTGGCAAATAACCTTATAAACAATGCGGAGTAAATCAACGTCAGCAGCTGTTCTAAGATTCTTAAATACGTAAGTCAGTTTTCGGGTTATTTTTGCTATAATTGATAAGTTGTCTCCAAATGTCAGTCTCTCATCCACAACTACTCCAAGGTAGCAACACCACCACCAACAGCATTTAGTCTGCTAATAGACTGGCAGTTACATTTATGAGTACCAATTTCTTTAATGCCGCCACATGTGAATCTTTAAGTCCGGTGAATAGCGAGGTGCCGACGCGGCAGTTTTGTGGAAACACATAAATTTTGTTTTAGATAGGTTGAGAGTAAGAACGTTACATTGTAACCACGTCGCGATGCGAGAAATGCCATGTTCTACTGTTTTAAAGGTTTCATCCCAATCGTTGCCATGGAAGATTATCGCTGTATGATCGGCGTAGCAAAAGGTAGTCGCATTGTCAATGTCAGTTTCCAGGATGTCGTTAACGTACAGTATGAATAAAGTGGGGCCAAGAATGCTACCATGTGGTACTCCAAAATTAATTGGCATTAGATCGCTTATGTGTTCTTCTCTTACACACTTCTCTTATCTTTACACACTGAGAACGACCTGATAAGTAGGTTTTAAACCAGCTAAGTACATTTCCGCGTATACCAAGAAGTTCCTTTTTGCGAAGTAGTACATGTATAGAGACTGGCTCAAAGGCTTTTTCCAGGTCCAGAAAAACTCCGATACAAGCGTTTTTGTTATCCAGATGTTCTGAGATTTTATTAGTCAAAAGTGTAACTGCATCTTGAGTAGAACGCCCTCGACGAAAGCCAAACTGCCCATCGGATAATATTTTATTTTCTTCAATAAAACCAACAAGCCGTTTATTAACAATTTTTTAAGACCTTAGAGAAGCTGTTAAGAAGAGAAATAGGTCTGTAATTACTAAGGTTGGTTTTGTCTCCTTACTTAAATATCGGGGATACTACTGCTTCTTTCCACATTCCTTCATTCTGGCTTAGATTGAAAAGGTATGTAAGAGGGACGAGAAGGTGATGTTTATAGGTTTTGAGAAATTTGTTGCTAACACCGTCCAATCCGGGAGCACTGTCAGATTTGAGACCCATTATGACAGAATTCACCTCATCTTCGTCAGTTGGTTGGAAGAAGAGAGACTTAAGTGGAGAACCTTTTAATCCTATTTTATCTGTTAATGTCTCTTGTGATTCGTTTGTGGATGCTAAAATGTTATCTGCGAGTGATTTACCGATGTTGGAATAAAAGTTGTTACAATGATTAAGTGAGTCCGATATATTTTCTCTTGCTTTACTAAGATGCGAAGTTTTATTTTTTTTGTTTTGTTGTGTGTGTGATAGTCTTTATGCCGTTCCATAGTTGTTAAGGATTGTCTTTGTCTTGTTAAAGTTGTTGTGAATTATGCTGATGTTTTAATTTTCTTATAAGATTACGGTGAAATTTTTATATCTTTTGTAAATTTGAAGCATAACTTGATCCCCAGGACTGCTTCGAACCTTTGCATGTAGTTTATCTCTGTGTTTTGAGTATCTTATTAGTCTAGGTGTCATCCACGGCTGTAGAGATAACTTAGATCGACTCATATACACTTGTTTTTTGTTATTAGAAATGACATTGTCAATAACCATCATGGAGGTAGACGTGACTTCGTCTACCGTATTTTTATCAAAAACTATTTTCCAATCCAAGGCGTTGAGGTCTTTTTCAATGCCATCACTATCTATTTTTGTGATAAGTCGTCTTTTGGTAAAGTGTTGTTTTTTAGTTGATATTCCTATAATGGCTAAATCATGGTCTGTGATATCTGAACAGAACACAACACCTATGGCCTCATACTTAGAGGTCACGTGAATATGATCAATGCATGATTTTCCTCTTGTGGGCGTGTTAATAGTACGCATAAGGTCTAGTTCGGCAAGGAGACACAAATTCATGCTTGATTGCTTGATTGAAGTGCTTTTTAATAAATGATATGTACTTAAGACTAGGGCACTATGGTTCTTATTTCAAAACCCATTTCAATACATAGTAGGTACTTTAGATAAATGATTGGAAGTCTCGGTGCTACTACGCGAAGACCAAACCATTAGTCTATGGTGATTTATTTGATGTCATAGCTAAGTCCAAATCATGACCTAAGTAGCTAAGTGCTTTTAATCGATCACAGCCTCAAAATGGAATAAGGGGTTTACCTCTAGCTACATTTAAAATAGCTGTCCAAACTTGTCCGCTTTGTAGGTACATAGTGTGAAAAGAGCGGATATTCAAATATTGTTGCACCGATAACAAGTAAAAGAGCCGCCTTAATGTACTGAACTATGACAAATAATGCATCAACAGAGTTAAGCTGTATTCACACCGACCTTCCTTTTTTCTTTTTGTTACGTTTGATGTCTGGAAGAAATCGATTCTTGGCTGAAGTCAGTCGATGATTTTTAGGGTTCCGTACCTAAAGGGTGAAAACGGAACCCTATTACTAAGACTCCGCTGTCCGACTGTCTGTCAGCGGGTTGTATCTCATAAACTATTTCTGTAGCCGCTATAACAACAAATATTAAAAAAAAAACAAATCAAATATCAAAAAACATTAATATTAATGTCAAATATTAAAAATTTATGTAAGTGAAAAAAATAATCTTGCGATATTTGCTTTGTATTTGCTTGCGACGAGCAATCATCCGACTCCATTTTTATTAATGAATTTATTGTTGAAGTGAAGGAATGTAGATATTCATTCATACGAATAAATGGATGACTTATTTTTTATATAGGCTTTTATGACAATGAAACCAAAATTTGCTGCATTATTTGTTGCCAGAGTTATCCAGTAACAGAATACATTTTTTTATTTATTTATTGAGTACCATTTTCGAAGTAGATTAGTTTGATTTAAATATACTTGAATTGTGAGACTTGGATCTTTACAGTATCTACCTGATATAATAATAAATAAGACACTGAAGCCAGTGTACACACATGCTTAGGTTTAACGTTAGCTTAATGTTTGTGTGTTTGTACAGTCGATAATGCACTCCGCTCGCACTTGCCGCCTGCCCTTTACAAATGAGGTTACTTATCCTTTTACTAACAAATATCTACACGAGTCAACGATACCCAGTGATCCCCCAATCAGTGTACTATGACAGAATTTGAAAGTCTAAATTAACGTGTAGTTCACTAAATATGAATTAAATAAATGATTTAATATTTTCGATTCAATACATTTGAATGCCAGTTTAAAAAAAATGGTTTAATAACCATATCACACACACCCACTCATCACACCATAGGTACACACACACACAAACTCGAATTAACTGAGTCCCACCTACTACACTATGAGACTACATGTTTAAGAATACATAGGTTCCACATCGAAGAACATAAGCGAAACAATGAGTCTTGCAAATAGATAAATGTGTTTGCGTCTTGCACATTGGTAGGTAAACGTCAGCCCTAGTCAGGATTCGAACTCGATAACTCTTGCGTAGCAGCCAGCTGTTACACCGCTGTGCCACAGAGGCTTTCAAATTCAAATAGGAAAGCAATGGCATCTAAAATGACATGATTTGATGGTGAGGTAATGTGTACCCACGATAGGTACCTACATTTTCTACTTAGACAACGCTGCTAAATGCATCCCAGATTAGTCGCTCGGTTAAATTACAAAAGAAAAAGAAGTTACATATCGGAAGACGTAGGATTGGTAAGTAATGGACGGGCAAGTGAAGGCTGCAGGGAGCCGCCGGATGCTAGCATTACAAGGAAGGCATCTGTCAATCGCATATTTTTTAAAATATCCAATGCATTGATAAGTTCAAAAAATATTCTAATTACATTAGTGGAACAGGGATTGGTAACATGAGCATTTTACAAGCAATTAAAGGCTTATCTATAACTGCTTACCGTCGGACGGGCCTTGTGTCGTAACAGAATTATCTGATCCGAATGAAACATTTAACATTATACAATTTAACATTATAAGCTTAGATTTTTACTCTTTAATCTAATGATTATAATTACAATTACATTACAATTTCATATTAACAAAATTTCATTCATTGTGTCTCGATATTCTATCTGAAGTCGATCACTATAAATGCCGACCTTATATATTTAAGCATAATGTTACATACTTTAAATAGATACTCAATTTACCTCTCATTCCGGCCAAGGAAGTAGGTAGAGTTGCCTACTATTCCAGTAATTCTAATTTGAGCGATTTTATTTTGTTTTAAATACCTATGGATACATTAAGATTTAGCTAATATATAGTTTACTTTTGAAGGTGAATGCATGCACCTGTAGACCTGAAGACACATGCATCAATAAATATAGTTACTTTTGAGGGTAGGTAAAGATACCTACCCTTCCATTTGTTTTGGTTTCCTTTTTTGTTCAAGCGAAAAGTCACCTCTAATCTACGTAACTAAATAGGTGATTACAATAAAGGAACTACTTCTATTTATAAAGTGTTATTATCTACAAAGTTACATAACTGTATACCGTCTAATTACCTCCAGTGTATGATATGAACTATGTTATAAGTGCATTTGGTAAAGGTATATTATAACGAAGCGCTGTCCCGCTGCCGCCGCGGGCTGCGTCTAATTGGCGTTGTGTAAACCCGCCCTGTTATCGTTGAGCTTCGGGCTAAAGGCGGCTAAGTTAGTATGGAAGAGCAGTTTTGAAGAAATGTAGATATAGTCGGCGACGAATTAAAACCTTATAAGTCTCTTTGGTAAGTGTCTTAATAAAATTTAAAGGAGGAAAAAAATCTCCTGAAAATGTTTGTATGGGATTTTTGATTTCTCTTGTTTTATTTTCAATAAGTCCACTTTTAAATATCTAAAGCTGTTACATTCTCTAACAATCATAGACGCGGTAAGAGCTTTTACAAAAGGTAATCATATTCTGGTATAAAATACAATATACTTACGAGGTTTTTTTTTAATTACTATGGAACAGGTGACTAAGGTTATATGCAAGTTTGAAGCATAGGTAAGAGTAATCATAATTTATCTACAATTTTAGGACTTGTAGATGAGTGAATTTGTAATTTGTTAAAACAAAAGACTTGATTATGAGTAGGTTATTTTAAGCTACAGATTTTTAAATTAATATGTTTGTTTTTGTAAAATAAGCTACGCGAAACGAAAAATGGACTTTGTTTGGTCGAAAATAATAATAAGTATTTTGATGAAGATCTGTTTCTTTTGGTGTTAATGATCTTATTTAGGTATAATCGCGTACATGCTTGACAAGTTAACAAAATAGTTAAAATAATACTTTTATGATACGTTTCCTATATAAAAAGGAATTCAGGTCTGACTTAAATAATGAGTAAGGTATCAGAAAGCCGACTCCATACTTGCGTAGCTTGATAAATCCGCCCGCCTAGCTGGCTAATATTGACTTCTTATTATTGTACCGACGATACGTGGGCAAAACTTGTATCGTCTTAGTCGTGTCATGTAAATATTGTAGGTATTTTAAAATGCTAACATTATAACATTATATTAGACGTAAACGAAGAATTTTACAATTATTGTTAGTTATATATAAATTAGTAGATCACCGTATATAAAAAAAATCTATGAGCATTAGACTATTTTCAAGTCTATATGAAGTAGTTAAGTACAATTGTACATATAAACGAATTTTTTATTGCTATTATAAAAATTATACATATTGGTAGATGGAATTAATGTTTTTTAAAGAAATTACTCTTCCTACAGCTTAAAGGCGGATAGGAACGTGCGTGTGACGACTATAAAGTTGCAAGCTCCTATTGGTTTGTTAATCTTGGTAGGTATAACTTCGAGCTTTGTTTCTAAACGTATCTTAGTTTGGTTTGTTATTGAGTTTTTTTCTTGCAAGCAAAAAGTTAACTTCTCACAGAAATTCCTTTAATTGGCTATACAGTACCTTCCAATGATCCAACACAAAGAATCAACAACCATTTTACTAGCATTGGAAGTAATTGGTATTTTATTTATGAATAGAAAAAGCACTCGTGCTTGACGAAAATCAGGTCAAGTGTTGCTAGACGAGCAAAAAAATATCTGTATTTTTCCCCAAGTCCTTTTCATTTGAAATGTAAAATAAAAGGCATATAAAAGGACGAAAAAACATAGTGTTTGGTATTTAATTGTATACAGAACTTGGTAGATAGTTGAACTTTAATTGGACTGAAGAGAATCAGATATCTACTTCGTTTTATAGATAGCGTCGAATTGCACTAAAATAACAATTTTATTCTACAGGGACCATTATTTAGAAATTTAAAACAATGGAAAATAAGCTTTTTCTCTCAAGTCTAAAGTTTAAATTTCATTGTAGTTTTGTATTAATACGGGTTTGTTCTAAGCGTCTCAGTTTAGGGGTCTGCCACCCTTAGGGCTCGTAAGACCTAGAAATTATTGACAATAGTGAAAGCATTCACGATTCTACATTTTGTACAACTCGGTCACATTATTTGTGCACCTGACTCGACGACGTCACGTCTACGCAACTATTGATGAGGAGTATCAAAATACCAAATTTAGAGCGCTGAAAACTAAAACTCACTCAATTGATTTGTTATGACCATCGTTAACTCATGAAGAAAAAAAGACATTGAAGGACACCGAAGAATGCAATCCCAAGAAAAAAATAGTCAAATGCTAAGAATTCAAGTACTGTTACTACTTCTATGAATAAATTAGTACTAGATAATGAAGATCTAAAAACTAGTGAAGGGCTCCGAAATACATCTTCGCTCTATCTCTTCTGGTCAAACGCTGACCGTACTGAGGCAGAGCGAGTGCGGCGTATAAAGGGAGTAGTGAAGGCATCGCATTTCAGCGAGGTGATCAGATAAAGTGACCTAGTTGTAGTTAGCACAAGTTGAAGAGGTATGCTTAGATTTCAAATGTTGTTTTTTTGTATTAAAACGAAAACGTTTGGTAAAAATAAACACTTTAATGTTGACGATGACGTGATAGATCAGTTAATAGTCACCCTATCTTTGAAGCTTGGAGTTCCAGATTCAAATCCCAGCTCAAGCATGATAAAGCAAATTCGGGTGTTCTGTTAACTTAGGTAGGAAAGTATATATTTGTCGATAAGCAAATAATTTTTGGATGCTGCTTAATATAGTATATAAGTAAGCATTAAGTTAGTTGGTATAGTGAGCTAGCTAGTATTGGTACCTAACAAAATGAGGTTTTAGTTAAGCAGGTTACACTTTATAAAAATGTCTAACAGCATGGCTTTGGTATCACAATAACGATTTAAAAAAATATATCGCCATTTTATGTAGAAAACTTACAACCCGTGTACGATATTTTATCCCTATTGACTTAGTTAATAAGGTAATCAAACACCATTATTAGCATTTGCATCGAACAATAAACCCATACTCACGTAAGATATCTATTTACTTCCCATTGTATAGACACTCGAGATCCTTTGTTCTGATCTCGATTTTGAACGCAACCCGATCCAAGATGGCGTCTTGAAACGTCATCGAATTCAACATGGCGGCTAACGGTTATTGTTTCAAACGTGTCGGATTTGATCCTCGTTTTACAAACTGTGGATACGTGGTACAAAATGTATTTATTTGATTACTTAAAACTTAAACATTGAAATGTACATACAAAATGTAGATTTTTGCAATAAATTAATTAATAAATAAGAACAATAAGTTAATTATGAGGTGTAAAGAATTTTACTGTTATTATGTCATAGTAGGAAAGTTATAATTTATTATAATTTGAAAATCTTAAAACTGAATGTTAAGATTATTCAAGCTTAAGTAACAACAAAAAATACAGAAGAAATTGTTAAAACTACTTAGGCATAGAACCACATTTTTTCAGAGCAATTTTTATTATAGGTGTAAATTTTGCGGCGGGCGAGTTTGTATACAGAATGTAATGTTCAGTAAAGTAGCAATATAGGATAGGTTGTTTACATTATAGTTTTATAGAGACTGATGTTCTGGGTAAAGGCGTCGAAAGATTAGAAAACACGCCGATGATCGAATACTGATAGAAGCCAGCATTTTATAAATAAATAATTCTCTAGTGTTGTCCTGATCTTACTTGAAAAATTATCGATAAACTGTATTAGCAAGATCTGTAGTTAAAGAAACAGTAACAGGTAAGACGAACAACAGGAATTAATTACACAGGTTACCTACTCAGGAGTTTGATTACATTTTTTGAATACTTAATAAAAATACCTAACAACTTAAAGGATTGATTCAATTAATGTTATCGATTTTTTTGTATTATAACCTGATGCTTAATGTTTTATACCTATCAAGATTTGTTTTAAATACTTTCCTAGCTGCCCTCCTATAGCAAGTGGAAAAAGAAAACTTATATTTACCCGTAAAGCGAATAGGGCTACTAACAAGCGTTGAGGATGACCATTACTGTTTGCCTATAAGTTATACTTTCTGCCGCTAGCGAATCAAGTTACAAATTTGTATGAATCTTTGCGAAAGCGCCTATACCAGATAGATAAGGTAATAGAACAGTTCATTATTGTAGCAATAGGTATTATTATATTTGACGTGTAGGCAAATAAATCCGAACTCATAGTAGACACACTTGTATTGTGTTATAGATTTATCGATAATAGCGATAAGTTCAATCCCTACTGGCCTAGTGGATTCGTTTCACAAAACAGCGTAAAGTTTAGAATAAAAGGTGGGCGCTGTTTTTATTCGAGTTCCTCCGACAGGGGTGCTGACGTCTGCAACAGGCCTGTGGTCAATTTAAAAAGTATAAAACGCACTAATGGGATCGTTTCCGTTGGCTGCGTTCCTTTTCCAAACTTTGTAAAAAACAAATCGCTGTCAACAGGTTTTTTAAGTTAATGTTACTGGCTTGTTTCGGATACGCCAACTGTTTTGTAATTGTGATTTTTTTTATTGTAATTTGTAACACTTTTGATTTATTTTCGATAGTAATAAATTTTTAATGTTGAACTTAAAGTCCCATAAATATGTGATTTGATCTAACTTTGATTCTTCCAATCAAATATTTAATTGGCTGTATCAAAAAATTGCCTACGCGACCTTTGAAAATATCGGAATCAGCGAAAAAGAAAAAACAAAACAGTTTGTAAATAGTTCGCTCTCGGGTAAACAAAGGAATAAAGATTGTGTTCTATGAATAAAATAAAAATAGCATGAGATGATATCGTAGAAATGAGCTGAGTATGGAATATGCCGACTTATTATACCTATTCTTAATAACCGAATCGTATTAGTTCTATCCATAGACGTAAGAAAATATAGATTCGTGATATAGTGCCATTTATTTAAAATATATAATATTTTTTTCTTACACGCTTTGCTTTGAAATTAGTTCGCAAAAAAATAGGTTTTTAAAATTCCTATACTAATAATAGTAATAATAACCACATCACGACACACACATTGACTTAGCCCAGGTCTAAGATATAATCTTATGTTGTAGGCACTAAGTAGCGATATGATATAAACTACATACACATACAGCATCCAAGACCGATAAGCGAAACAATGCGTTCTAAGTTCCGCTCCCGCCGGGATTCGAACCCGGAACCTCTTAGGTAGCAGTCGGCTGTTTACACCACTGCCCCACCATGATCATGTAGCAGTCTTTTTTTAAATGCTCTAAATTAAATTTCACACCTTTATGATATTTTATAAAATTTCAGTCACAATAATTATCGATGGTACTACTACTACACTAACTACTCAATTAAATGATATTTTTAATCCTTAAACAAGAATATATTGCCGCTTCTAATATCTTCGCTTGCGAATCAATGCTTATGGCTTTTATAGATTGTCCATATTGTTTTAGTTTTTATCGATTCCTCTATGTTATTGTTTGTCTTTATTTGTCTGACTTTCGGATATAAAACTTAATTGACTTTGTAGAACTGATATTGACTTTTCTAAACTCTCTTTAGAAGTTTATGGTTTCAATTTCACTTAAATAAGTTTATATGCAATATAAAAAGTTAAAATATAAAGAATAAATGTTTCGTTTTCTCTTCGTGGCCTAAATTGAGCTGAAAGCTTCTAATTTAGCAAGAACTTTGATTTAAGTATATTTAGTTTAACAAACTCACTTTGTGTGTTTTGACTTAGTTCTTTGTCATTACCTATTTGGCCACAGTGGTTTGCCAATAAAATGCAGATTTACTTTCGACTTGAAGAGGTTTTTTATTTATACAACATCTTGGACAAATAAGCAAACTGTGATACCGGTGCCTATTGACACCACGATGCCCCTGGTGTTTGGAAACGCCAAGAGCACCACCTATGTGTTGAGCATGTAGAGGTAAAGATGTTATACTTATCGTGGCGTAAATTACACTAGCTATCCACTCCAATCCTCCAAGTCAAAGTATTTGTACAAAAAAGAGCTTATGGTGGATGCGAGTAAATCCCTTCACGGCACCAGGAAAGCAAATAGTTCCCTAATTAAAACCAATCAACTCAAATCTACAAGAGATTAAGTGACGTCATTTCGCTAAACATTTTTCGCCATTACTTTAATGGAAGTAAACAATTTAAATCGTCGCCTTAACGTTAAGTTCAAATTGGATGTAATCGTAACAATTGAAGCAAGTATTTCTGTTTGCTTTGACTATTGAACGTAACCTACATACTTTAAGGCCGTCTTCGCATTTGGTCGCCAGCATCACGACAGTCGCGATGCTCATAACGCGATGACGCCGAAAGAGAACAAAAGCAGGAGCAAAAATGTTTCCTCGTTGAAATCCAATATTAGATGGAAGTGTGCTACACTAATTTCAGTACAGTTGGTGGATCAGGTGGCAAGTGATATTTACTGGTGGTAGATCTACGTGTGAGATCGTCTGGGTTGGTCCTTTCTATTTCTGCCGTGAAGCAGTTCGCTGTATTTCGGTTTGAAGGATTGAAGCGCCATTGTACTAACAGGCACGAGAGATATAGCATCTTTTACCTCACTGGCGGTGCTCTTGGGCTTCTAAGACATCAAGGGCATCGTCGTGTCAATAGGCTGCGGTATCACCTTCCATCAGCTGAATCGTCTGCTTGTTTGCCCATGAAGTTGAATAAAAACAAAAAGTAAGTCGCTCGGATTGTAGTTGTAATAAGAATTCTGCTATTGTCGCGCTGCTGCTGTAAAGCTTACGACCTAATGTGATGGAGCCCTAATGTTAGTATAAAGTCAGCTGACTTAATGTAGTCACAAGGTTTATATCGTTATTTGTATCAACTAATTTTTTACTGTTTTTCACAAAAGTCTCTTTGTAAACTTGCATCGACATTCTGCATGAAGTTTTATTATCATTTTTTGACTAACAAATAACAGGACTCTATGAAACTTTTGGATGCAGATAAATTAAATAAAGTAATCGTGAGTTCTTGAGTGGAGAAACATCTTTACGTGGTTTGAGAACTCTATGGAGCAGAAATCTATACTGTATTCTGTTATGGATCTCTGTTAAGAATTGGCTTCTACTCTACTGTAATGCCTGCCCTCTAAAGATGGCTAAAGTTTCCAACTTCAAAGGATGCTAAGTCTGTATCTAATTTTAGTCACATCATTGGGTATCATCCTTTTAACTTAACTAGCTTTATCTTTACCAACATAACTATTTCCCGAATACAGTTGTTTAAAAAATAAACACTACGCAATCTCGCCGCGCGGTGCGGGCGTTATGTGGCTGTATATACAGTTAGTCCTTTGCGGCGCTTTTGATCTCTGACAATTACAACTTAACAACTCTTGCCAAGGAAAAAAAACTAAACAACTCAGCCGTAGACACAGGGCGATCAGGTACTTTTTTGAACCCTCAATCTGGCTTTTTATAACCAACCAGGAAAGGTGCTGTAAAGTTGGCAAGATTATGTGAAATTTTCATCGGGGACTTGGTGGAACTTTTGCCGGTTGTTAATGGCTGAGGAATGTTAACTGGTTTTGTCTAGTATTAGCTTTTTTTCATAGGATTTCAAAAAACGTAGGCGTCCGCGATAATTTCTACTGTTTTTTATCGATATTTATTTTTTAGTGTCTATTTTAGCATTTTTGTTTTATTTCATTTGAAAAGGTATTGTAAAAGAGTGGTTTCTTTGGGTTGGAATTGATTTAGATTGTATTTCTAAATAATTTCACAGTTTCACAGGTTTGGCAGACTCGATTTAAATGTATGCGTTACTTTAATTAAAAAGAAATGGCCCTATATAAATAACTCAAAACTACGATTTCGAAAACTCAAAACGAGGTCTTAAATCCATTTAACGTCATTTAAACGAGAAACCAAGTCGGATTTCTGCAATAAATGTTATTTATAAACATTTTCAATCGCCTACTTATCTTAAACCTGAATCATTCGATCAAGCAAATCAATTTAAAAATAATGTGATAATATTTCAGAGCATTACCTACTTGCGATGACTTGAGCTCAGAATTGATAGTGCGTAAATAAATATATAAAAACTCTTTTTCTGTAAGACCCAGTCTGTTACAAGTACTTACTATAAGTTTTCGCAACGGCTCACGACAACAACTCGATAGTTGTTTCAAAAAGGATTCGCAAAATGCTCCACCTTGACATTTAGTGGAGACGCGACATTCTCAAGTCACGGGAGTTGGCGCAATTCGTGGTAAGGGCTCTTAAGGATGAACTCTGCAGTTGCAATGCATATCCACGCCCTTAAATGCGACCCTTCCCCTTACAGCGAATCCTATACAATACTTACAAACGGCTTTGAGTCAGTCTGGTTTTGTATTTCCAAGCGCGCGCACCGCGACCGCGTAGCCGGCTTAAACTAATAATCCCAAATTCTTTTTCCGAATACGAAACTGTCTATATTTTTTTAATTCGCTGTTTATAAGCTGTCTGTTTTTAAGTTGTTTTATAAACGTACCTCATTGGCATAAACTTTTACGAAAGTTTGTTTCAAAGTTTTTTTTTTCTTTTCGGCTTGCACTTTTGGATTTAGTTTTGTGATTACATTGTTGTGTTTATGTTCGATTTCTGGTTGTATGGTTGCGTTTTAAATTTTTATGGTTGGGGATTATAATTTTTGTTGTTTTTTAAATGTTTTGCTGTGTTTTTGTGCAGTGAATTTGAACTTTAAGTGTATCAAGATCTAGGATTTAATATTATCAATTGCAACGATGAAGATTCTTCGGAAAGTTATGTGCATTGTCCTTCTACTGGTGCATGCTGTTATGTGCAATTGGTGGTAAGAGTTTATTTATTATATTTAGGTATAAAATGGGATTTTTACTGAAAACATTTGTTTTAAATAATAACTATGAAAACTCTATATGCATTTTAACATTCATTAAGTATTATAATCGGTTAGACATCATTAGAAAGTAGATAGACTGGGGCAATCAAGAAAAGTGTCACAACTTTGATTTTAAAACTTCCGAGACACTTAAACATGTCGAAGATTAAAAAGCAGCACTAATTATCTTCTTTTTCACATTTGAAATTCACTACTCATAAAGTTTTGGTATTTAACCGACTTCCTAAAAAAGGCGTTCTCAGTTCGGATCCTTTTAAACAATTTTTTTAAGTTTTTGCTACTCCTCTCCGCTATTATATTTTAGAGCAGCAGATGTCGGGAAATGTTTTTTATTAAATATCTGAATAAATTAATTACTTTACTAGTTTTAAACTTCATATTTTTCCTATAAAGTAGTGTTAGATAGATTAATTTTTGTTACTTAAAAATCTATTCTTTTTATAAGCACATTATCAGTGCGGCATGAGATTTTTTATGATATTTTATGTAAGCTTTTTTTTCAATTTTGAAAAGTGCGTTCGAAAATTTTTTTAAAGTGTAAAAAAAAATACAGGCATTAGTAGCGAAAAAATACACCAAAGTTTAGTACCAAGTTTTTCAAAATTCTGTCGTTAATTATTTTACTATATGTTGACAATGAGTTAACTAAAACTAACTAGCTCTCAATTTGAATCTAAATAATTAACTGTGTTACTTTTTGTATTGATTATTTGATTTCATATAGAACTTTTTAATTTTATTTTGACTTATTGTAGACAGGTATCCTGTAAATGAACAAATAAAAATAAAATTACGAATCTTTCCTCGCATTTCAGTTTGATTATTGGCAAACCGCATTTAAACATGTCTAGCGGTTTTCAAGCTAATACGATAACCTATATAGCGGGAAATCCCATTGAATAGAATTGCATCTACGATTCTATATAAGAATGGTTTTTGTAGATAACAAATGTCAGGTGTAAATAGGTTTCTTTTGTGATTGTGGGTACAACATTGGCCTATGATCATAATAATATAAGCTTACATATAAAGTTTTACTGAATTATCTACTAATTATCGAAATTTTAACATGTTTCTGAATGCCTAGAAAATATTGTTTTTTTTACCACTACTTACATATTGTAAACCAGCATCCACCCCGCCTGATGGTAAGCAGTCACCGTAGCCTTTGGATTTTTGTCGTTTAAAAACTTAAGACAAATTGTTTGCGATACCTTCAGTTGTTTCAGTAACCGAATTACCATCTGGTATCTTAAGTTTTGTATTTCATTAAATGTATTAGATACACTCATGATTCTTAATATTAATAAAAAATAATTTGGTATTAGGTTTTCATCTGTAATTCTGATGTCTTAAAAAAGAAAGGGTGTATTGCTCCTCAAAAATCATTGACGAATATCTAACATTTTAACCCCAAAACCGTTAGTCCAATAAGCAAACAATTCTGCCCAGGCCTTTGTTGCGTCTTGAAGTTTAGCTCTAGATTTTTTTTTTCAAATTCATCCCCTATCGTTAAAGAGGTACTGAACATTTTAAGCGTTATATATATCGTTGACCGGATATCCTCAGCATAGCGTAATGGTATTTCAAGGATTCTAAAATTAAATGCTGGTTCCTTTGACAAAAGTGTTTGGCCTTTGAAGTTGAAGTCGTAAAAGTAGTGAACGAATCCAGATTGGCAAAGCAGCAAACTGTGTGGTTTGAAGACGGAACTTATGTTATACATAACTTACGGTTTTACTTAAAATTTGGACTTTTGGAGTTGACAGGGCTTTTTCTACGCAAGCACGCTCCATTTTCGACTGTTACGTTGCTTACCAAAAACTATTCATAAAAATCATTAACCATTATAAGCCAACTATTAACCATTATAAGTACAATATTCAAATTAAGCTTCTGTGAAAATCTTTTCTGTTTCACTCTCTCAAATTTACACATTAAATCGATCTTCATAAAATGTATCAAAATTGGTTTAACGTTTCTTGCGTGACAACTTACCGTACAGATAGAACAACAAGTTTCACATCCATACCTAATATTAGTACTACAATGTGTGATTTGTCGAATTTCCCAGCTATAGTAGTTCGTTACAGTTTCGCTAGATTCTGAATGTGTATAGTTAAAATTATTTATACCCTACACGGCCAGGGCATTCTGGCACGAAACACGCTTTCACTATGGTATTGTTATCCCATTTTGTAAACATTTATTTCTAGGTGGCCTTACGTAGTCGGAATAATAATAATAATGCTAAAGGTTTCATTGAGATTAAAAACTATTTTGTTTTTTTTTTTATTTTAAGAACGCTAAGAAGGGTTTGTTTATAAATTCTAATTTTTTATAGAGACAATAAAAAGTGTATTAAAAGTAAGTAAGTTATTAAGTAAATACTTGTTTCATTATAAATTTAATATAATTTTCATTAAACTAAATAATTACATAAATAAAACAAGAGGTATTTATTTAAGTTATGACACTAAAATATTATGTTATATTAGAAATTAGAGAAGTTTTAAATAAAAAGATTTTATTCCATAAAATTCAAAGAGACTTTACCTAATCTAAAAATAAATAATGAGCCTACAGGTCTTAATTAAAATGGTTCTAGGTAATTTCATGCAATTAATACATGTATCTAACATAAAATGACCTTCTAGTTTGCCTACTTAAATAATAAAACTGTAGTTTTAGCTTTTAAATGTCTTATTACATTTGAACGCCCACACAACAGGTGAGATCGGATAATCTTTTTTTGCATATTTATTTTACGTAATTATAAATAGCTAGATTTTATCGATTTTTTATTGAACGAGTTTTAAATCCTTACTCCTACGCAGAAATATTTTTTTACGTACCTTAGCTTTTTTTTTCATTTCATTTAGTTAAATTTTAATGAAAAAATTATATAACTCATTGATTAATAAACTTTGTGCTGAAATGAAGTTAAGATGATTTTTTTAAATTAAAATTAAAGCGGAAAGAAAAGAAGACGAAAATATGGAGATTAATCAAGCAAAGCGTTTATTTTATATTTCTTTAATTCAATAAAAATACAGCATACTTTTTGAAGATTTTGTGATTTGATGAATTAACAATTCTATCTTTTTTAAATTTTTCAATATTCGTTTTTTAATTTTTAGAATGCGATACAAATCATTATCCTTAATCTCAGGTACCTATTCTGTAACATAATTTGCTTCGCTATGTCTGAGTTAAATGTTCCGTTAATAACTTTAATGTTAGCATTTGTCGCTAAACGTTTACTAAATAACCTCTATAAATAATTTTATGACAGTTCTAAGTTTGTTTGTTAGAAGCTTAAGCTAGGCAAGGTTATGGTTTTTGCTCATTCCGATCTCTTACTTCACTTTACTGTATTTTAAATTAATTACTTATTTTTGTATTGTAGGTATAATGTTGTTAAATGTTTTTGAAAATTTGTAAGTTTGAGTGTAGGAGGTAATATTGTCATCCATTTAAATAATTTCGCCTATATTTAGAATTAGAATGGATTTTCAGGGTAGACACGGTTGCCTTTCGTCTCCAAGAAAAAAGCTATTATATATACCTATTTTAGCTTTTTTCTCGAACTTTGTCGGAAAATCAAAGTTCCAAGTCCTCAGCAAACCAATTATTACATATACTTATTTTAATTGGGTTGCTGAGGTCAGACGGCATAAGCTAAAATTTGTATCACGACAATTGCATATTGACCTCAAACACAGGTGAGAATAGGTCAAAAGGAATATTAAACAAAAAGACAACATACGCACGGCCATTGATCAACCTAACCTATTCGGTCTGTGTACCGTTTTTAAGTTGTACAGCATAAGGATTGATATTGTTATGTGAAGCTTTATATGTGGCCGTCTGTACCAATTGTACTTCTTTATAATATTAAGTATAGACTGATGTATTAAAGAAAGAGAGTAAAGGTCCTTTTAGAATTTAATATAAAATTAAATCCTTTTTTACCTGACATTAAGGCCGTCTCACACAATAGCTTAAGGGTAACCAGCTTAAACTATACGAGAGTTGAGAACTGAAGAAAAATAACGTCCGAGATATCGGTTTTATAAAAAATATTTGAATTTAATGTCCATGACAGGATCATCTCTTTGAGTGTATAGGATATTAAATTCAAATATTTTTTTATAAAATAGACACGATAAAAAGTGTGTTAGAAATTAGAGAAGTATTAAATACAAAAATCCATAATATTCACAGAGATTTTAACTCACCTAGTTTAAAATAAATAACGAGCCAACAGCTCTTAATTTAAATGATAGAAAAGCTTAAATACATCTGTTTATTTTCGTATTATTTATTATTATTTTAATATCCCTAAGGTTGGTAAGAAAACTAAAGATTTCCTGATTGAAAGAGGTCGTTAAACAGACAAGTTTATGTATGGCTCCCACATTTAATTTTGAATATCAATTATTTGTTTTTAAGGCAATAGAAATACTCAACTAGTAAAAATTTCAATATTCTACCTTTTAAGGTTTTTTGAGGTACAGTCCGCTGATAGACGGACGGACAGAAAAAGGTTCAGTGCTATTGGCACCCATTAGACAAGGAACCATAAAAATGAGATTGGAAAGTTCGAGCAAAAACTTCAAGCCGTGTAAACCCGATCATAAACCATGTCAAAACATTAACAAACATTACAATACTTGTTGTTCAAAGTTAATTAGCATTAACACAACATATTTACAATAACTTTGACATGTTATTAGCGAGACGAAGTTACATCAGCCGTAATGCCGAGAGAAAAGGTTAACCGTACGTATGTATTTGCAAATTTATTTTGTTTTCTGAAAGGTGATTAAGTACGCGATAGATGGTAATAGTGGTTTATAGACGCTCGTAACTGCAAATGCGTCATGAGAGAGTTGCGGAACTTCAAACCAATGATAAGCTAACTATCGCATAGATGAGTTTTAGCAATGACTAACCCACAGTTACTATTAAATTAATTGAATATCCACATCTATGTTTCTACGCTGTCTTTTTTGCTAAAATTTAAAAATCTATTGTTGGAGAAATAAAGCTATAGCTACATTAGGCTGATGAAAACATTTAGAGTCGTATCTAATTTAGCGTTCAACATCTAGTCACCGGATGAAATAAACTGATTCCTACGCTTTAAGATCATGGTTCTAGTTAATCTTATGTAATTGTAGCAAATATCTCGTAACATGATTTGATTAGAAACTTGAAAATATTAATATTGAATAATTTATCGTGAATTAAAAAGTTATCCACCATTAAAATATAGTATTTTTAAATGTATTATTTTTGAAAATATGATATGTATATAAATAATAATATATTGATACAAAAAACGTCAAAATATGTTAGTTTTAAGAAGTGTGTGTTTATCTTAAGTAGTTCTAACTGAGATGCCTTACAAAAGATGTGTTGTTTTAAAAACTATAATGACATAAATTGTAGCGGATAACATTATCTACATCGTGTATTTATTTTAAAACCGATATCTCGGACGTCATTTTCCTTCAGTTCTCAACCACTCTGCGTCAGTCTCGTATAGTTTTAATTGATACGCCTTAAGCTATTGTGTGAGCCGGCCTTAATTTCATGTGAAAAGCCGGTCGCTCTGTGCATAGCCTTAAAGTTTTGTAACTCTTAGTAAAACAGGAAGTACTTTATCAATTTGATAAGGCAACACCGTTAACACCTATTGTATTCAAAAGCAAATAAATTAGGAGAAGCTGTATAATTGAAAAAAGCTATTTAGCTTGATAATAATCTTGATATCGCCCTGATGGGAATAATTAATTCAAAATTTTTAACACGTTGTAATTTTATACGGTATCCCTTTTAATTACGAATCTAAGGTTGGGTATCTGCCATATTTACGATCATTAACGTGATTATATTATTGATATATTAAAAATAAATGCTATGTTAAAATAAAATTTGTTTTCAAACGTATCAAAAACAAAACTCAAATATATTTTTTTATGTAATCCATTATATAGTTAAACTAATTTCATTTCTTATTTTAAGCTAAAGCGTTGACATTGTGCTATTAATCACACACACATACATAAACCTGTATTATTGGACCCTAGGAGACTACAATAGTATCCAATACATAAAGTGTGCCTATTTGTTTTGTTTTACCGTCGATTGTCGCTTGCGAATGCAGTTACAGATTTGTATAAATCTTTGTAAGCGTAATCTATGTTACCTGATGTGTAGAAAAACTATGCGAACTCATGGTAGACACTCAGGTTACAGGTGGTAGATCTACGTGGAAGATCGTCTGGATTGATCCATTTCTCTTTTCTATTTCTGCCGTGAAGCAGTCGCTGTTTCGGTTCGAAGGATTTGAGAGCCAGTGTAACTACTGGTACGAAAGGTACAACATCTTTACCTCTACACGGGCAACATATTGGCGGTGCTCTTGGATTTCCAGACATCAAGGGCATCGTTTTGTCAATGGGCTTTCCATCAGGTGAACGATCTGCTTGTTCGCCCATGATACATTAAATAATAAAAAAATCAACTAAAAGACCAATCAATACCAAAATAAAAACATGCCTAGTAGATCATGATAATAACAAACCTAGCATTTTCATATTGATGTCGCATCTTCTATAAAAGACAGGACACCCTATCAGTATCAGAGCCATAGACAAATAAACAGACCTAAACATTAATTAATTCAGTTTACATAGTACCATATCGTGAAAGTGCAGCGTCGACAGCCCTAGCCAAAACAAGCTTTTGTTTCGACCTTAGTACATTGACTTAAAGTTCAAATTAGATTATTACTGTGATAGGGTTGTGCAATCTGTTTGTATTTGACGGGCGCTGTTGTGGCGATTTGCTAATTTACTACCTAATTATGGGCACAGGGATATATATTTGTTTAAATATCTCCTCACTTGGGGTTTTGCGTAAATTTTAAGCATATCTCAGTGTTTTGACGCAAAGTTAAAGTCAATAGGTTTTCGTTGAAATAGATTCAAGAGAAGCACTTTTAATTAGTATCTACGAAGATTTTTTCCTTTTTTTACGCGACTACGACGAAGCAAAAAGGAGGGTTATGATTTTATGATTAATTAATTGGTCAGATTATACTTTTCAAAAGAAATACCAAATTAAATATCATGATATTGTATGTAAGTGTTTTAAAGTGCGTACATATGTAAACGTTTCGATTTATTTTGACAGATACTTGACATGAGTTGACTTTTTCTTGACATGAAACATGTGTAAACATATCAACCGACGCAGATTGTTACTCTACACAATTTATTTGAACAAGGGTTCAGTACGTAACAAGAGTAATAAAATTTAAAAAATGCAATTAGCCTTAAATATTTTTTTATATTTTTTTATCAATTCCTAATTAAACAGGTAAATGTAACTCTATAGTTAACATAAAATAAAAGTATTCTTCATTTTTGTTTTACATAACTTTAACATGTTAACAAACGCAATACAAAAAAAAATTGTAATGTATTGTGTGACGGGACCCTAACATAACCTAAAAAGCTACAATAAACACAAGCCGACATGTTAAAACTTCAAAGTTTGTACACAACCGTTATCACCCCAAATGATTTGTTTAATAAGGTATTACTCGAGGGGTTTGAATGACCCATCTGTGCAAGTATCTTAGCCCAGATTGCGACCGATTCAATTTGCCATCGTAATATTTCAAACAAAATACGCAGGATAAAATCATTTATAAAGGCGTCACGAAACATTTACATGTCGTCCTAGGGTTGCCATTTCGCAATAAACATTTATGATCTTTATTATAACAATTCTTTTTGAGCGAAATAATAAGTACAAAATATTGTAATTAATGTTTTTCTTTTACGTAAAAAAAATGCTTAATTATAATTCATAGTATTTTAATATTTTATTCACTCAAATTGTGAGCAATTGCGAGGTGAAAATATACCAAACCCTCAAAACTCACAAAATACATTAAATAAGATAATGTTTTAAAAACTTATTTATGTTATCCTATATTGTTAAATCGTTGTCGTCTTCGTTTTTTTTGAACTCGGTGAATATTTCCATGTTATTGTTAAGTGGCAACCCTGATTGCTTGGTAGGGTGCGCATCGCTTGGCTAATTTGGTGATGTTATACAAGTCGCCTCACTCTTTAGCCTTCCTATTACGATATTGGGCAGTTCTAGGGCTGTCATGTCATGACACATCACACAATGTCGATACTTTACGAAAGTTCGTACAAAATCAGATTTTAAATAAACTCTTTTATACATTTTAGGAGAAAAATCTTCATTTCATTTAAATAGCTAAATCCTTGAGTACGGGCAAATGATATCACACACTCACATTAAACTTACAGACAGATATACTAGACAGGGGTAACAATAAAAAAAGCAAACATACAAAAAAGATTCTAATCTACTCAACTTCTTTATCAGTATCTATATATCCTTGTTACTAATATACTGCTGAATCGATTTTGTTGTAATTTTTTTGCTACCGAATGTTACATTTGAGAGAACAAGACATATTTATACATTTGTGTTATTTTTAGCCCCCGACACAAATAGGGTGGTTATGAGTTTGACATGTCGGACTGTGTGTCATATCATGTCATGTCATCTGTGGCATCATAACTCTCGAACGAATGAAGCGATTTTGATGTAGTTTGTTTTTGTTAGCAAGGTGACTTAATCGAGCGTGTTTGATATCGGTTCATCCATTCCATCCAAAAGTTATGGGTTGTGAAAGTGGGGATGAACAATCGAATGTTCGCAAATACGTCCAATCGGCGGATTTTTATATCTGTAATTTAAGGTTTCCCTTTTTTTAGCTTTAATTTTATCGTGTTGCTTTATCGATTCGGTGTCAACACTAGATCTATATGAATATTTAATTTCACCCCTTTCGCCGTGTTTATTTATTGGCTGTATATTTCATTGCCTTTGCCTAGGGGTGTGCATGAGTTGCGTTGCCGGTCGATGCGTCGAAAGGGCTATTGTTGCATTTGAAACCAAATATATTAAAAATTCATTTATACAGTCATCAATCATAATACAATACACAATATGTTCCTACATCAATTTCAATTGCAATGAAAATTTTAATAAATACTATGAATTAATTAAAATGTAAGTTATACTATTTTGTGTATTGTAATATTTTAAATGTAGTAATGTAGCTAATTATGAAATTAGCTTTTGCGTGAAATACAACTTTGTTCTAGTAGAAAACTAAGTTTAACTACTAAGTTAACTAAGTTGTTTTCATCCATTAGTATTTTATTCTTATATATATTTAAAACATGATGAGTAAATTTCATGTTTACTTCTACATTACGTTCATAAACACTACAAACTCCCTGCAAACTTTATAATATTCCAATAAATTTCTCCAAAAAACTCCAAAAACCGAATCCATATAATCATTGAACTTCTTGGATAACTTCGCCGTTTGCTAAATCGTTAATAATGTAACTTTATGCGAGATCTCGTATTTATTTTAGAAATGTAAACCTAAGAACGAGAAATATTGGTTTTGTAGGAAACTTTCCGATACTTGTGGCAAGTTGAGGTATTTCTTAAATCTTTTGTTTTTCTTCTAACCGTTTTCTACGTTTAAACTCTGCATTTATTTGACTGCGCAGGAATGGTTGCTTACCTATGGGAATAATTTAACAGAGAAATAGTAATAACGTTAGGTTTTAGGAGCTGTTTAAGAGTTACGTAATTTATCGTAATTTTTCCGCATAAGTTTATATGCAAAAAGGCTTTCAGTCAAGTCGCCAATGTTTCAATGCGCACAAATCTCGCCAAAGTGCAATTTTTAAAATTCATTTTTTTTAAATTAAACGTAACTGCGCATTACATTGGGGTGGAACAGGGTCAAAATCTTCAAAAATTGAGTCATATAATAATTAGGTTTTTGTATCACTTATGTGGCAAACAAGCATACGGGCCGCCTGGCAAGCAGTCACCGTAGCCTATGGACGTTTGCAATACCAGGGGTATCAGGCACCTACCAATTTTTTTGTACTTTTCAGCAAAACTACATACAAAAATATTTTTTTATCACCCACACACACTCATGCCTTCGTCCCAAAGGTTGAGACAATGGTTCGCCATATGCAACGATTCTTACATACATTTTTCGCTTCCTTCACATCCATGCACCTCTTCATACACAAACGACAGTACAGAAGTAAGTCACTTCTGAATGACTCTCAACTGAATTATAGACTGCAATGGTCGGAAATAAATGGAGGTCATTGTTTTATAAGTAAATAAAAATTTATAATAATTTGAAAACATGTTCATTCTAAAGTTCATCGGAGCAAGAAATTACAAGCGTTTCCGATCCCCTAAGTTTTACGCTTTTTGACCCGAGCTTTTACATAATTTCGTATAAAATTTGAATAATTTTGTTCACCTACAACTCTATTATAACATCGTACATTAGGTTATGGGTATGAACAATATATGTTCCTTAGGTTAGGGTAAATTCCATGTAGTTTTTGGACTATGCCATATTCTGTACAACCTAAATTTCTTTTCAAAAAGTTAACCTCAAAAATATTTAATTCACCCAACTATGATGAAGCCACATGGAGCGAATTTCAAAACTGTTCCCGCATAATTTCTAAACTTTTGTCATCATCTAAATAGGAATTTTTGGAGATATGTCAAAGTCAAAATGTTTTTATTCTAATAGACTTAAAATAAGCACTTTCAAATCGTCATATTTTTTACTACCACCGGTTCGGAATGCTATTTATACGGGGAACAATCCGGTAAGAAATCTCCGTAATTGCAAAAAATCAAATTTAAAATAACTTTATTCCATAAACATAATAAAGACTTAACTATAAGAAAGTACTTAGAATCGTCAAATGAATTTAAATTTTTCTTAAAAATGACTCGACCACCGGTTCGGAAAATTTATGTCAAGGAAGATACCGGCAAGAAACTCCAGATTCTGTAATCAGCTTTTTTCAATATTCAATATACAATCATTTCCTATCACAGCTTTCGATTTGTAAAACTTCATAATTCTAGTTTTGTAATTATTGAATAAAACAATGTGCTAGATAAAGAAATAAAAAATAATATGTGACGTTATCATACATACATCATACCTAATTCAATATGGTGCCGATATTCTTAGACTTAAAAAAGTAATAAATCTTATAGCTGTGCATTTATATTTTCGTATGAAATAAATTGAAATTTATAAATAAAAGAACCATAACCCAGTTGATATTTTTAAATCAATTAATTTTTCTAATTCATTAATCTTTTTTCCATAATCGTATTTTAATAATACTTAAATTAACAATAACAAATCACCAAAACAAAACCAAACCACCGGACGATAAAATAAAAACTCATAAATACTTAAAAATATTATCAACAAAAAAGATATCAGACCAAAACTGTTGACACGTCCTGACAACGTTGAAATTAATGGTGGCCCGCATTTATTAGGCTACCAAAATCAGTGGTGGTCCACCTTTTAAACGTTTGCTTTTTTGAAAAAAAAAACAGCCAAGCGTGTTTTAGGTAAGGGACTTTAAAGTTTCATATAAATTTTGTTTTTAATCAGTGTAAAAAAATCATTTACCTTTTTCAGTAATATAAAAATGAGTAAATTTACTTTTACGTTTATGTAGATAGTCAAAATGTATTACCCAATACCCAATGTATACCCAACGTATGATCCAATGACATTCACCTAAGCATTAATCATAGTTGCATGCCAAAATTCATCTTTAATGCATGTGTTTGATTAATGCTATGTTTTTTTTTAAGTAAAAACAAACCATACAAACATAGCATACTTCTGTTTTTAAATGGAACGCGATTTAAAACAAAGCACAGTCTGAAAAGCAAAACTGTAGAGGGGTCAACCATCTCACTAAGGTACCCCAAAAAACAGTAATGTCCTCATAATGGTTGGGTTCTTAAAATATTTTACCGTGTGAAATATTCCTCCTATCAAATAAGGAATTTAAGGTTTCCTTAATTACTCGACAGCTCATCGTAAAGGGAGGGTAATGTTTTTTTAAATTTACTTTTTAATCAGTTGTGACAATATTCATTTATTTTTATACTGATTTCTTAGAAATGAAATAAGGGCCTTAAAATAATGTTAATTGAGAAATAATATAGATATATCTATCTAATTAATAATATAATATATACGTTGACAAAATTACCAGGAATTTATAATTTCCTAACAATGTATTTAATTAAACTACGATTCCGAGAACAATTTGTTATTTGATAAACCAAAGCTCATCAGTTTTCTAGGTATATTTATAATAGACAAATTCATTCGATACTAAAATATTAGGAAACCTATAAGATTTATTACTTTTTTAAGTCTAAGAACATTTCGATTCCCACAGTTATATAAATTTGACCAATTGAATTATTGAAAATAATTTATAAAATATCTTTAATATATCTATAAAAAGTTTATTTTAAAAGCAAACAATGATTCTGGTTTTATATTAATGATTTTGGAACGAGTTTTAGTCACACCTTTCCCGTCAAAGGAAAAATTTCAATCACTAACCAACGAAACGCAGACCATTAAAAAAATCAAAGTGACTCAGCAATTCATGGCATTACCCAATAGAGCTTACAAACCGAGCCCCCTGTCGTGTTTTGTAAAGTTTCCCTAAATACAGGGTGAAGAAGTTATTAAGCCGATATCATCTCTGCGTTCAATTTATTGAACATCCTCCATTAACGTTCGCTTCTTGTGAATTTTAATACCTAATTTGACTCCCACCTTCATTCAAAACCTTTTATCGTTTGGTCTAAGAATAATATTAATTAAATTATTATTAAAACTAAATGTTTCTGAGTATATTTTTAAACTAGATTTTTTTATTTTTTTATTGTAATTTTTTTTTTGTTTAAATAGAGTTAATTTACAAAACTCATAAACAAAATTTTGGTTATAATGAGTGTTCGAACTTGAACATAACTGCATTATGTAGACTTTTTTTTCTTGCAACCAGACACTGAAAATACCGGAGTACTAAAAAAAAGTCTAAACTACAATTTTACAAATGCAGCGATTTTCCTCTTTAATACCAACAGATAAATAAGAAGATAAGTATAATGTCCCCTGATTATATGAAAGAATAGAAAGTTGTATTTCATAACGCTTATAAGCGCTAATATAACGCTTTCTCTTATGACTTGTACCGTAGTAAAAATAATCAGCAAGCTATGTCCAGTCTGTAATTACTAGGAAAATTGATAATCAACATATTAAAAATGGTCAATGAGAGTCTTCGAACGACTCAAGCTTAGTCCAACATCTATTTCAAGCTGGATAAGCTAGAAATAGAATTAAAACCCAGTTGAAGTTAAATGCATGGCTTTATAGGTTTATGTTAAGGATATTCAATGTTTATCGGTTATGTATTCCGGGCTTTATTTTATTTTAAAACAAGTTCGTGTGTGTGTGTGTAAGCTTGTTTCGTTTGTATCGTAATTTAAGAAAAGTAATTTGATTGATATTTCATTATTTTTAAAAGAGTCCAAAAATGAGGATTTTACATATTCGATTGTTAACGTTTTTCTGTCTATTTTCACAAATTTCTTCTTCAATTGTGAACCGATTATCAATTTTTTTTTTTGACGCAGATTTAAGATTTTTTTAAATTACTACTTAATGTTTCAAGCAGATAATTTTTAATTTTTTTTTAATTTTAAATCTAAATCGGTATGTGGTGATAATTCATATCAATTTTTTAATTAACTTTTATTTGTGCGATGATGGCTAATGTTACCGGTACAGTCATACATATCAGACAAAATAGTTAAATATTATTAATTGTTAAAATTTGAATATTTATGATGTGGTAGTACTATTAAATATATTGATTGCTAAAATTTGAGTGACGTGGTGTGGTGATTAAATAAATAAATTTGATTTCCAAGGCATTCAAAACGATCAGTAACTTTTACATCACTACTGTTTAAAATTGAAAAAGAAATAATTTAACATAATGCAATGACGCAAGCTTAAACCGGGGAAAGGCAGAACCGTAAAAACAAGAATACAATTTTCGAAAACTCGTTTTTGCTTGAGTAAAAAGTTAAGTTTATAAAAATGTCATCGCGACTCCCGCGTGTGGTCTTTATTATAGGTTTTATTAAGACTATGACAGTGAGGTTGCGGTCGCATTGTCAGAAGCAGCGAGCTATACTATGCATATGAAGCTATTTTTTTTAGTTTTAATAAAGATAGAATGTGTATATCCTTAAAAGGAGCCTTATTTCAGCTAAATTTTCGGTTACGTAGGGTTAACTTTGTCTTGGGTACGAATCAAAAAGGCTAATAATAATAATAATAACCAGATCGCAATACACATATTACTCAGCCCTGCACTAAGTTGTAATCTTGTATCACAAGTGCTAAGCAACGATATCGTATAAACTACACAGATAAGAATACAATATCCAAGATCGGTAAGCGAAACGATGCGTCTTACAAATAACATAAAGTTCCGCCCCCGCCGGGATTCGAACCATTCCGGGTTCGAATACCGGCTGCTCTAGCGTAGCAGTCAGTTGTTTACGCCACTGCGCTACCGACGTCAAAAGGTTGAGCTTATGATTTTATAATTAAAAAAACTGTTTAAAATATCGAATAATGTACAAAGCGTATTCTTATTTATAATTATTTTCCGACAAGCAAACAGTTTTTGTGGAATGTTGCGTTATAAATTTATTTTGTCTTCGTTCAATAGCTTTCTAACCGCTATCCGTCGTTCGCTTACAGCGAGTCCTCAACCTTATTATCATATAAGCCATAATTTCTGTAATACAATCCTTAAATAGCCTTCTGTTAACATAATATTTTGACCACCTGTGTTCCTTTATCGACTATTTGTTTGTAAATCGATTCCGAACACGTTTTATGGGAATAACAAGATTCGCTCGAAACTTTAGGTATCTACTTTAATAACATTTCCTATGGAAAAGTCTTCGAAATTTGTTAATTTCAATAAAAATTTCACTAACTATGAAATATTTTGCTATATTGCATTTTATTGACTTACTCATGCGTTTTTTCAATTATTTCAATGGAAATAGTTGGAAACGGATATACAAATATACAGACAGTTTTTGTAATGTAATTGTGTATAGTATTGTCTGTTCATAGATATTCTCTCAGGATCGTTCGATACCTACTCTGTTGTGAACATAGAAACAGTCGCGCCATTTTAATGAAAATAAACGTTAAAACTGTGTAAATAAATGGCGTGTGTAGTTAATTTGATATCGCCGGGGGTAATTTAATTTGTGACAATGGTATATAAACAACGAGCAACAGTTATTGAGGTGCAGCGTTCAGAATATCTCCGCGTTCACCCTGCCTCGTGTAGGGCTGGCACTCTCAAGTTTTAAAACTCAAGCTCAAACATTAATATCAAATATATACATATTAAAATTAAAAACTCAATTACCCAAAAGGAACTAGATTTTTGCTAGGAGCTGTACTTAAACTCGATTATGAATAATCAGTGACGTTCTTTAATTTAAATTTGAATTCAGGAAACGTCTCATTGTCTATTGAAACCATATTGTAATGAAAAAGGCAATTGTAATAATATGGTTTATGTGTGCTCTTAGAACATGTATTTTTTTCTTTTTAGGTATTTATTTATCTGTATATATGTTTATCATTGTATAGTACCCATAAAGCAAGTTTGTGGCTTTTTTGGGGCTTTGTTGACATTTTGTAAGAATTATCCTAATATTTTAATAATTTATTAGACAGTAAAAGTGTAGCAGAAAAGTAGCAGACAGGTTTTTCGCTTGTTTAAATGTGTTGGTTAAGAACCAAAATTAAATAATGGTTGGCAACCTTAGCATAAGGCGAATGCACACTTGCTTAGTGTTATCTTCCCTGAGCAGACTTTCAATGTTACCGTTCCTTTATGAACTCCTCTTAAGCTTTACATTATATATTTGTTTTGTGAAAAAAATGCCTCAATAGCTACAATATTAGAGACCACAGATCACAAATACCTATTTTAATATGCCACAAACAATTGTATGGATAAAACTTAAATAAGATTTCAAGTATAAACCTATTGATTTTGTAGTTAAACGAAGTTAAGTGTATAAATAAAAACACTTTTATAAAAACTTAATGTGCATATGTTTATAAGTTACTGCAACTTTAACCATAAAAAACTCACTTATATCCATTTAAGTTTGTAATAAAACCCTCAAACAATTTTCGTAAATGAAAAAAGTCCAAGCAATCAAGCAGGTATGTTCATATCTTAGTTACAACGTAAAGCTTTTAAATGTTTTCAGTTGTATTGCAATAAGCGAAAATTAAAGGCGAATTTAATTTAAGATAAGCATCAGTGGCTAAAGCAATCTCGCTGGATTCCACAAATGTTTGCTAACCCAGTACCGGATAACATACTTAAAATCTGGAATGCTATTAACTCCAACGATACTTTATTCTGTAGCTATGCTTGTGAGACGCGAGCTTTAAAGTATTGTTTGAATTTGATTTTTGGATTTCGAACATTGTACTTGTAATTTTTATTAAAAGGAGGTTTTAGTATTTTTTTTAAGAGAAGTCAAAGTAGTTCTTACAGTTTTGAATTTTGACTTGACTTTGATAACAAAACGCGAGTAAAATAAAACGATTTTTGTTAATTTACTACACATTTAAATTTATTTCAATAGCTCAGTTTCTACGGAACGGTTGGATACAGTTTCAATATCAATTATTTTAACTCTCTAAATTATTGAAATTTAAATTGACGATGAAAATCCGATACTAAATTAATTTAGCTCAAAATGGAGGTTAAACAAAAGAAGTTATCGAGTGAATACAGCCGGCCAGTTTTAATTATGGGTTTAAATTGACTTAGATTTTGGATCGTCCTTTTACATTATTTATTTATTTTACTATAATGGCACATTGCTGGTATCGCGTTTTGAAAGACAGGTTCGTTCGTAGCAATCTCTTACATTAAATGTTTTGCTTTAGAATTTAAATTAAAAGATGTTCCAAATCTAACGGTTTTAATGGCGACTATATTTTAACTAAAATATAGAAAAATATATTGTTGCAATGACTACTTCCTGAGTTGCCATGAGTCCTCCACTAGGCAGAGCCTGTCTCGCAACTGCACCTTAAATATGGTTGAAGGAATTTTTATATCGCAAATGTAGATTTGAAAATCATAGATATACCAACATAACCATGAAGTTATACCAACATAACCATGAGGTTATACCAACCTCAACCTCATGAGGTTATACCAAACAAAAATGAAAATCATGAGGTTATGTTGGTATATCTATGATTTTCCTTTTTGTTTGGTACATGAGTACCAAATAAAAAGTAAACAACTTTAACGAACTCTTAAACTAAGATTTATTTAAAAATGTGATTTATTAAATTATTTTATGCGGTTTGGTAGATGCTGGTACTGTGCTTTCAAATCACGTCGTCTCGGATTTGAGTCACGGTGAGGTCTTAACTTTAAGTAATTACTTTGTGAAATTTCTTTCTTATTGATATTTGATTCTTCATTTAGATATCTGAGTTTTGTATTATCGCTAAGCTTCCGATTTTCATGAAAAAGGATGAGAGAACCTTAGATTTCACAAAAGTACATAGTACAATATTCGATAGAACTTTAATGGGGCTTATTAAAAATCTTTTTAAATGGTAAAATATCTTAGAATCGGGCTCAGAAACTGTATCTTAAGAAGTTCGTTAAATCAACTCTCGCGCAGGTAAAGCACCCCTTGTTGATCGCAGTCTGTAATTATATTAATCAACTGGTCCATGATTAAGTGCTTTCGTTAACCACGCCCCTGTTGGAAAGAGATGGCAAATGTTGCTTACCGCAGACTCTGAAGAATGAGTTTTAACTTTAATAATAATTATGGCCCGTTTTTTAATGTTTTGTTCATTTTTTTTTCTATGGTAGGAAATAAGTTATTACACTTAAGAAGTCTTCAAGTAGGTAAAGAGGAGATAATTAGAGAACGGTAAGAGAAAACGTTTGGTATTAGATATTTTTTTACTTACAAACTAAACTGTAACTAAAGTATTTAGGTATAAAACAAAAATATTTAATATTCTTATCACTTGATTGACTTGTACCCTCTCTTAGGAATGAATTTGCTATTAATTTGTATTCGTTCTTGTATGTATGGTTGTTTGTTGTGTGTATGTTTTCTCTCTTAAACTAACTGTTTTTAATTAAAATTTTTAATACAATTGTAATGTTGCATTAAATTATAAAATAAAATTTTGAAGCAGACAAATACTAAAGTTAAATATTTAAAGGTTTATAAAGTCATGTCGAGAAATGCTTATGAGAGCTTCATTCCAAAACAATTATTTATCTATTAGTTCTCTAAAGGGGTTGCCAGAAATCAAAACCGTTTTAATTAATATTGCAGATAAACTAAAACGAATTGTTAAAAGATATGAAATCACCTATTTTAGAGTAAGTGTCTCATTTGTAAATGTTGTATCAATAGACCCAAACATGTTAAGGTAAGACGATATATTGTATTTAATGTTAATTTAATTCGAACTGTAATGAAAGGCCCTAAGGTCCGTTTCTCTTGAATGAAAAATAAATATAAGTGCATATTATTATGTTTATTTAAAACGACAAACAATTTCTCAAAGACATTTTGATGTGTTTGAAGAAGGTTGTGTGACGTCCATTTTATTTTGTGTTTAATGGAAAATAGTTCATGACAAAAAGAGTTAAAGTTCATTTTGTGTTAGATTCAGACAATGCAAGGTGTAAAGCGTTGTGTGCTTTCTTGTATTGACGGCTAATGTGTCAACAGATAAGGGCAAAAGGGTCATTTTTGGAATACAAGTTCATCGTGGGCATTATGAATCCAGGTGATCTTTTAAGGTGTTTTACGATTAATTGAATACATTACTTTTAAGCTGGGTTACAGATAAGACACTCATTAATTTAAAAAAAACGAACTATGATATTCACTTTTACTATATTGAACTACGCGAGTTCGTTTGGGTTAGTACCCTCCTTCTTCTCCTATTTCTACCATGCACAGGTGGTGCATTTACAGGCGGTAGATTTACGTGATCGTCTGGGTTGGTACCACCCACCTTTCTATTTCTGCCGTGAAGCAGATTGTTGCGTTTCGTTTCAAAGGATTGGAGAGCCAGTAGAGGGATAACATCTTTACCTCTACATACAACGCTTAGGGGGTGGTCTTGGTGTTTCACGACATCAGGTGCATCGTCGTGTTAATTAGGCGGCGGTATCACATTCCATCAGGTGAACTGTTTGCTTGTTTGCCCATGAAGTTGCAACAGTTCACTGTGTTTCGGTTCAAAGGATTGGATAACTAGTTTTATTACCGGTACGCGATGTAACATGTTTTACTTCTACACTAGCACAGCCAATGCTTTTGACGTTCAGACATCAAGACCATCATCGTGTCAATAGTCGGCGGTGCTCACTTTCTATCAGATGAACCGTCTGCTTGTTTGCGCTTGAGGATGATAAAAAAAAAACGTTCTCGCTAAATCTGTGCAGCGTGCACAGCTGTCACCCTGACAGCTATAAACAAGCATCTTGAATCAACTCGTGCGCAGCCAAAACACACGCTCTGAAACAATTCGCACACGACTAAATAAACCGCGACATGTGACCTATTACACTACTTAGAACTATACAGTATTCACATTGCATGTTATTCCATTTAATTTAATTAAATAATTTCAATGGTTTTTATTAATGTGGAATAAGTAACATATCTACATCAATAAATAAAGTCCTATTTAAGGTTTTGAAATACGTGCCAAGAAAACTACATAGCCGACATAGACTTATGGATAGATATAAATAGATAGATTAAATAATTTAAAATATTCAACACCTCAGAGCAATATGCCTTGTTTTCGAAGGCCGGACCTCATATGCCACAGACAGAGGTTTATACCACTGCGCCACGAAGTCCGATAAAACAGAAAAAATTTAGTTTCATCCGAACTTTTAAGAAGGCATTTGTGGTATTAACTATGTTTGCTTGGTACCAGCGATACAAGATTTTAGTACAGTCAATGTAAGTGCATTTATAAAAAACCCGGTTTTAAAGTTTTAGTCGAAGTCACAAATGAATTGTTCCGTACCATTTTACATAATTAAACAATATGTAATTTTTAGATATTTTCATAGGAGAAACAAAAAGAAGAAAAAATGTCGGAAAAATAACTTTTCTTGTACGGAATGAATGAATGAAGGGGAGCCTTCATTTTTAATTTGTTTTTAGTATTTGTTGTTATATAACAGAAACAGATATTGTCTAAAAATTTCAAGAGTTTATCTATTATTCTTCTTCAGATACAGTCCACTGACAGACCAACGGACGGACATCGGAGGCATAGGTCCCATTTTTTCCCTTTTGGATACAGAACCCTAAAATATTATAGTTATATTTGAAATAGGTAACAATATTGAAATCCAAGTACTTTTAAACATAGATCTTACCGTCCATCATTCTCACGCCGTGTCTAATGTGACCTATTCTTAATGAGATGGAAACTAATTATCTATTCCCGTGCTTGCTTGTAATGATTTATTATTAATTTGTTATTACTTATGCCCTAACAATGACTCTATTCTATTTCCTTGAGCAATTCTGTGTGCGTTATTAAAAATAAATATAAAATCAATAATGTTTGTAAACGAATGTGAAATTAAAATCCAGAAAGCGTTAGTTCCTTCTTTTTTTTTTTGTAAAATATTTTGATATTTCTGTGCTGGTTTCAGTATGTAATTAAGGTATCTTGTAAAGCAATTGTTTTGACATAGTTTCAAATCAATTTTATCTTATGTTACCAAATATTAACATTCCTGTTTATAATAAGTATGTATCTTTTGCTAAATATAGAAAGAAAATGAATTGATATGTATTGTTCCAATTTTAAAATAAATCATCTGTTTCTAGTTTTTCTAAAACTAGGCAAATTTAATAGCATTTGAGTTTGATTGCTTCATTTATTTCGTGATAACTTCAATTCAAATGTATGACTTCTTAAGGTTAGAGACTTTGTATAGGAAACGTGTTTAGCCCACTGTAACTGTATAATTACAAATGTAGTGCTGCATACTCAAGTAGATCTATTTTGAGCTGATGAGGTTCAAGACTGATTTACGACGAACGGGTAGCAGCCAGTGTTGCAAGTGCAATGTTAAAATACCAATCATGTTTTAATTTGTAGAAAAGAGCAACTACGGATGTTTCGTGCCGGTTCCCCTGTCGGTATAATGAACAGGTTGATATTTATTATTCAAAACGGATTTTAACTAACTGAATTATATAGCTACAATTTAGTTTTGAGATAAAACACACTGTTACTGTTGTTTGAACAAAACTTTTTAACATAAAAAATACCGACGAAAACCTAAACGAATTGAAAAGTGAAAAATAACCAATTTATGTTAATTAGTGTAGACTAGTGTTTTTTATGAACGTAGGTTCATATACACTTCAATAGATTTTATTCGAATTCAGTAAAACTCCTTAGATCCTTATTTTCGTTAGGAGTAAAGCATTATTAAAAATCTAATCAAAATTTACCCTAAAACTGGCAGATTTTTATTGCGCTGGTAACACATTTCACAACTGACTCCCTCTCATTATGTCCGAGTTAACATCTGCCAATCTTGGATAAATCACAGATGTGACCAGTCTTGTTTTTCCTTTTCACTTTCTAAGTATTATTGAGCTTTTAAAAGGAGTAGTGTTAACTGTCGCGAACTTTTCGCGGGATGTGTTGGTATTTTACAAGTTGTCTTTTTATTTTTCGGTTTCTCCTTTTATACATAGTTCGTTCATACACTCTTGATAAATAATAATGATTCGTTCCTAGTTGTGTAGTTGGAACTGTTCAAGACTTTTAATTTTTTTGTTCGATTCAAATTTTTTTGTCAAATCACTCAACGTTGCTTAGGTACTATTAGGTGAAATAATTAACAAATGCTTGTGGAAAAAAAGTAAGTTTTTCGTTCAAATGATGGTTAGCGAAGTTTAAAACCACAAGAATACTGGGTAGTAAGTTCAAACCTCGCAGGAAACTCAAAATGATATCATCGTATTTAAAATTTACACTAGTTATTTGCGAAGGTCATCCTGTCAGTTGGCAGTTCAAGTCAAATTAATTGAGTAAGCTTAAAATTCAATCGACAGTAAAATGTGGTTTACTGAATGGCTGATCAGCAAATTTTTTTGAGGATAATAAGTCTTTCAGATACTGGGTGTAACTAGATAATGACAAAAGTCACTAATAGAATAGTAATGGAAGCTTTTACAAAGAGTAAGAAAACTAGCTTGTTGCAGATTGGAAATATATCCTAAACGAGATTTTACAATTCATCAAAACGGATTAATAGTTAGTGACTAGAAAAGTCGTGACGTCATAAATAAGTAGTGCCATACAAAATCTATGAAGGAGTCATGTTTTAACAGATATTTAAAGTATCTCAATTGATATAGCAGTCATCCAAGCCCCATCCAAGCGCGGCTATGCTTGGTGGAGGCGCGCGGCAAGAAGCTTCGTAAAGTGTATTTCCATTTTCAATGACCGTTTGTTAAAAGGGCATAAATAAACAAGTACTAAAACCGAACCATCCAGCACGTCCGCGGAAATCCCCCATTGTCTCCAATAATGTTCCTATTCATAGCATATTTGTTCGACTCCTGTAAACTCGAACTCTAACTTGATCTTTTAGTAATTCTATAAGGTTCATATTTGCTAAAACAATAAATCACGAATAATTGAATGGTGGAACAGTTTGAAATGTCAACTAACTGAATCCTTGCATTTTTCTGAAGGAGTAAGAAATATGGCGATTTTTTAAATTCAAGGCTATGATATGATGCTAAATTTATGATGCAAATATTTAGTCCAAATGTTGACTGCTATGTTACATTTTTTTTAATGATGTGTACTTATAGTATGAAAAAGGTTACAATAATCTTACGATTTAATTTTTAAATTCCATTTCTTCGTTAACTGATCTTGCACACTGGTGCACTTTTTATCTCGTCTGCACAAACATTAAAATAATATTAGGGCGAAAGAGACAGCTATAAATATTTGCTTTAATCAATCAATTCTGTTTTAAAATAGGGATGTTGTAAATATCCAGTACATCCAGTCCTATAACTCATTAAAGTCGGTCAGTGGCTAATAGCCATAGAAACTAATAGAAATTTTGATGTGAGCCTTAATTGGGTGTTAGTTTGTGCTTGATGGTCTGTCTTAATGACTACCTATTTAAATATTATTGAGAACGCGATCTGTGTTTGAGGTTATATTATGTGTAACTACCCGTAAATTGCACAGCAATATTTCTTTCTTTAGCATCTGTAAGCATTTGTGTAGTAATTATAATTTAGTTGTTTCTCTCTTTTCACTTCACCTAATTGGAAGTTCTTTCTGAGATCAGGCTGATGACAGGAAGCAACTGAAAAACAGCGTTTGTCTTTCGAGGCAAAGACGGCTGAGATGTTTTCGCTTTTTTTGTTGGAGTAATAGAATAAAATTATTGTGTTTTTATTAGTTATATGTAGAAATAAAGGTTTTCTATCTGTCTTTTAATTTAAAAGAAGACAGATCGTCCCAGGGACTTTGTAGTGTTCTAAAATAAAATAACCTTAGTTGCTGTTAGTGTTTTATCAGTGTAAGTGCAAATTGTTGCGGAAGTTTCGTGTGATTCATGAAAACATTGGTTTATTTGAAGGAGCGTTTCGTATTTGCCCGCTGACGGAGGGTGGGCGAAACAACAGTGCTGGCTATTTAAAACACACTCTTATGACTGAGGTAGCGTAAAGTCGTGACACTGCATACGTATAACTTGGCACAATTTAAAGGCACAAGCGATTTTGGACCACTTCAAGTCGAGAGTAGACATTTTTAAGAAACAAGCCACATTTTCACTACCAGTTGGACTAGGAAAAAAAGAAACGTGATTTCGAAACGTGGGTTTCTATCTTTCCCTATTGTATGCAGCAGCTTTAAAATGATATTCACTGGCCATGCCATGTAAGCCAATGTGTACAAATTTGTATTTAAGGAAACTATTAAAATTAGAAGCCGTAAGGTAAAAGCTTAGTTTAGCATTGAAAATGTACGTAAAAATAAGTATTGTTAAAAATATATAGGTGTTTATTATTATTGCAAAATATTAATATATTCAGTGCCCGCTGCCTCTCCCACCATTCACCTCCGTCAGGGTGTACCATGAAATTGAACATTACCATCATCGTTCTACGACCCCGGCTGTAATATTAAAGGGACTATGACCCGCCATGGCCCGTGATGGCTCGTATGATCGAAAGGGTTATACTCATATTTACAGGTATTGTGAAACTGGGATTAGAAACCCGGGTCAGAAGATTACACGCAATGGTTTCTGATCTTATGGGCTGTTTCGATCGGTTTATGAAAAAGCTAATAAATAGGTTTTTATTATCATAGAAACATTTATACCGAAAGTAACTTTTGTTTTATCGTGGTTGGAATTTATGGACAATTTTTTTTTATCAAAAGTAAATTATTTGTATTTATGTAATAATAATAAAATTTAAGTAAATTGTGACTATTAGTAAATACACAAAAGCTTATGATAATTTTTCTAAGATTCTAAGACTTTTCGAATCGCATTTTTATGAGTCGTTTAATTATATGGTTTAATTTTTACTTCAAATAAGCAACTTATTTCTTTTGTGTGTAACATTTGCTTTTATGTACCTCTGAATAAGTTACTAAATGAAATACTTTATACAGGTTTTCACGATAAATATTACTGTTACTATTGAATCCAGTTGTCAAGTAATGTTTTTAACTCACTTCGAAGTTTATTAAGATTCGAAAACGCATAAAAAATTAAGTCCCTTTCCATTCACATGGCCGGCCGGCGAGCGGCACAAACACGGGCGGTATTTGACAAAAAACGCATTCATTGTGGTCGCGAAATGCAGTCATCAATTTTCGGCTTGAAATGTCTTGGTGGTTATTTTGTACTTTCATGTTAAATATTTTTCATTGTTCAAAAAAAAAAAGTAAATTAATTATGTTTCAGTAGGAAATATTATTCGAAACGGTTTCAGTTTTGAAGCAAATTGAAGCGTTGAACAAAGAAAGTCTCGTAGCTTTATAAGTTAAGTTGAAGGACTAAAACACGTTATTCCAACTACAATAAACACTCTCGAAAAGTGGTCAGCAAAAACTGGGATAGAATAGTTTTGTGCCGACAAAGTGACCGACTTCATTTAGGACCACCTTCCTTACACAAAAACCACTGTGCAGTTAACAGCTAATAACGCGGTTTTATCAAAGATATCATAACTTATACAGGGACCACTGTGCATTGTCTGTTTTTGCGGTAATAAGGGTGCCTTTTGTTAGGACTAATGTCCCCGCGTATATCAATTGTTAAAATACACGGTGAGTTGGCTTTTGGGGATACCTATGTTATTGAGGGCTTCTTAGGAGATAAAAACGGGCCCTTATGGTGTTACTTTGGTATTTGTATGTGTGTGTTAAAAATCAGAGCCACGTACAGCTACCATATATTCAGAAATAAATTCTTCTATGCTGAGGTCTGAGATGGAAAATAATTAATTCAGCTGGAAAAAGATAGTTTGTTAGATATGTTGAAGAAAATAAGTTTTCTATATGGCTTTGTTAAATTTAAATGAAATCTGAATAGTAAAGAGTGTCATTAAACAATTTAAACTGTATTTTAAATTGTTTTAAATAAACCTGAAGTTTAATTTAAAATCGACCTAATTAGCAACATTCCTTTCCGGTCAGTATTAAAAGCGTCACTTTTTGAGCTTATAAAGCCTCTATATAGTTCGTTTATGACTTTATGATTGCCCTCTAATGGATTCTTGAAAGCCTGTCCGTTTGTGCGTCAGTCCGTTCGTGTTCCGACTCGTTGCTTTCAAAGGATTAATACAATTTTCCTCAACTGAAATAAGCGAGACAATAATATTAAAAATTTATGACAAAGTAATTTTAAATGTGACTAAACAAATTGATATCCACTGAGTGTTCTAGTGTTTCTAATAACATAGTTTACTATGCGTCAATCGTCATTTAAAACTAACTGAGCTTTTGCCTGTCTTTTAAAAGGAGAAAATGTACCTACATTGACTATTAATAATACTTCTAGATTTTTCTTTTTTTTTAAACTAGAGCATAGATAAATGACTGGTAGTGCGTAGCGGAGACATAAGTCTAATAATCGTCATCATAATGATTAATCTATGGACACAAGTTTTTAAAAATTGATCTGTACTTATTAACAAAAAAAAAGTGTCGTCTAACTATGTTAACTTTTAAGCTTCGTTCTGAAATATTTAATCGCTTTTGGTAAAAAAAACGTCTTTTTATTACTTTTTTTTTGTTGAGAACTTAGAAACCAGGTTAGTTTTTCATTTAAATAACAAACTGAAATCGGGAATTGGTAAAAGTTAGTTTAAAAATTTTATTGAAAAAATTACCTTAAATGTAACTTCCAACATATTGTTTAAAAGTTTTATATAAGTGCTGAATAAAGTTCTCACTTAAATAAGTATTTTAATGGTTAAACATAGTACCAAAAAGTAAAAGGCCAGTTTCCTCAATCCTCTCAATCACAGTTCTTACCGGTCATTATAAGCGATTACGGGGTATAATTGTGTCGAAAACATGTTATTATACAGCAATTAGGAAGGACGTAAAGTTGCTAACTTTTAAAAGGCTGTAACTATTATTTGAGCTTTAAATGTACGGTTACTTCGTTTGGGTAGTGTGTTTGTATGTTGGGTAAAGTTTTTGTAAAAGAAGTTTCTACAAAAAAGTTAAAAAAAAATCTTCAACGCCTAAGGCTGGAGATTTTTTCTTTGCATCCGATTATGAATTAAGTGTTTTAACTTGTTCGAATATATACCTAAGTAGAAACTTTTAAATACTCGTAGTTTAAAGAACTTGAGATGAGCAAGTTTTATGTTTGATATTAATATAATTTTGGAGTATAGTTTATTTTTGTGCTAAAGTGGACAAGAACAAATTCATCTTAAAATACCTTAGTTCTGTTAAGAACACCTTTCAGGCAGTGGCTGTGGCAAATTTGATGCATTTCTCCCCTCAGGATAACATATTGCCTCGTTGTTAAACTACCCCACTCGTAAAACAACCCTAAGACATAATATCACCCTGGTTTCCTATTGCTATTGACTTTTTCATAAACTCCTAGCTGATGCCTACGACTTCTCTCGTTTCGAAGAAATGAAGCAAGGATCGAAATATACCAAATAAATTAACAAAAAAACAGGTAAATCGTAAAATATACATAAATAAAATACAAGTAATTCTTATTATTATATTTTCTTAGTTCGAGTACCTATCATTGTTTTAGTTCAAACCTTTATCTTAGTTCAAACTAATTCAGCAGCGTAAAGTTTCCTTTGCTTTAGATGAGTTATAAAGCAACAAACTCGTTTTAGTCAAAAACCATAAAAACATATATATTTTTATTAAATTTGACATCCACCGTCAAGGTAATTGTCAAATTACATTTACAGATAACCCTTCTAAAGATTATAGCTCCCAAAATTATAAAATAACTAAGCTCAATTTGTATACACCCCTAATTTAATGTAATTCTATGGTCAAGAAAGAACTGTTAATTTTTAAAAAAGGTTCTGATTTTGGCCATACATGAAAATACTTATGCATTACGATATGGTTTTTACCAATAAAATAAATATTTGTCTTGGTAAATAATTAAACATTTATAATAACAAAATAAGTACTGCTTTATATCTTTATAATACCTTATTAGTTTTTTAAAATGAAAGTACGTCAAATAAATAAATAAAATAAAATAGTGTAAAATAACAATTTAATTTGAAATAGAAAAACATTTTTAATCTTTTTCAAATCACTTAGCCAACCAATTTTCAGAATAATTTTGAGTCTCTTGTATCCTTAAGGTCTAAGGAACCCTAAAATTGAAGGAAGAAATCTCATCCACCAAACCGTGTCTAATTTGTAACTAGTGAAAAATGAACCGTTGTAACCAAACTAAATTGTTATGGAACCACCCTGTACCATGATATTATAATAATTATAAAAAAAAAACTATTAAACTTTCAATAAACTTGATGCTAGCTATGCTTTTCAGCTGTTTATGTAAATTAAAAAAAAAAATGCTAAAGTGTATACGATGTACTTTAAAATTTTATATTAATTTAATTAAAAATGTATCAAACTAAAGCATCTAAATATCTTGCATTGCTTGTATCTAAATATCTTGATATTCCGTTTTGACTTTTAAAAAAAGCTGGATCACGTATTTATAAAATAGATATAATGATATATATTTTATATAATGAATGATTTTCCTTCATTTGTTATACGATCTTTTCTGTTTGATTTTGAATAGTAAATTGCCATCAAATTCCTTTCATGATCCTTTTCGGAAACAAGATGTATAGAAATTAATAATTCATCTCCATACATAATACAGTCGTAATAAATATAGCCCTTAGAGTTTCATGGTAGAGGGTGCGAGGGCCAGACATCGTAACTTCACGATAGCATTACTGCATCCCTGCATTATATACCTTTATACGTGCGTTTAAAAACTCATCCGGCAACACGACGTTTGACAGTTATGTTTTAAAAGAGGCAAGCATGTTTTGGTTACAACCTAACCTGTAGATAGTATGTAAGGATATGGAAGCAGGGCCAGCACACTAAGACACGAGAGATGCGAGAGCGATATAAGGGCGCGAGATAGCAACTATCTCTTTCTTTTAGTATTTGATATGACAGGGAAAGAAGATCTAATCGTGCGGGATATGTCCCATTTATTTAGCGTGCTAGGCCTGCTGAAGGCGTAGCATGCTTGTGCAGAAAATGGCTTGAATGAATGAGAGTTTCAATTTATTGTAGATTATATAGATATACTAGAGACACAAAGTTGAAAAAGAAAACTTAATTTCAAATGTTATCAGAACACACGACCATGCCTATCAACCTAACCTATTTGGACTTTGTGCCGTTCTTAACTTGGACAAGCATAAGGATTGATTAGTTATGTGATGTGTTACTAATTTATAATTTAATATCCACCTAACGCAGAGCGGGCGAATACGGTAAATTTGTACCAACGTTTTAAAATTGAAAGCAATGGAACTTACGCGTTTATCTTCGTCCATGTAAAACATCCCATTGTCGGGGTAAAATAAATTGGAATTCAACGCCCTTGGCTTACGACACTTTACGATCTACTTTGAGATGTGTTTTTTTTATTGCGTACTACATTTTCCAGCGGTTTTACCTTTACAAATTACAAACAAAACTAGCCTTGTATTTTTTATATGAAGCTGGGGTGCATCGAGGTTTAGCTACTGTTCCACTTCTTGCGGTGTCTCTTTCTTGTACTTTTATTAACAAATGAAATTGAACATGGTATTTTTTTGGCTGGAGTCAACATGGTCATGGATGGACCTCTCTTTGAACTCTCTGCGGATCTTAATGAAGTCGAACAGCATGAGGATTGATTATGCAATTATTTTGTGTAGCTTTATGTGTTTTTTGACATAAGACACATCAGCGCCTTACAGGTATTATAATTATAGGTGGTAAAATTATTTCCCTAGGTTTTTGCAGTCCTTTAAGGTAATTACAGATATGCAACAACATTTACCATAACAATAGGTAACCTATAATTTATACTAAAATGATAATACAAAAAAAATTGAATTTAAAATTTTTACAGAAAAACTTAAATTTAAATTTGAATACCATGAAAAATAATAGAAAAACAAGAAAAGGATAGCAAAGCTTAATTTAACTTAAAATAAAGTGTTGCCTGTACAACTTGATAGATACTTTTTCATGGTCTGAATGAAAATTTATTTTTTAATTTTTTCATCATCTTCTTTTAACAGCAGGTGTAAATGAATTAAAAACGTACGACATGTAAACAGCTATTTCACAAGAAAGTTTCAAGTACACCTTTGTAATATTTTAATAAGCACACTCGTGTTAAATATGCTAACTATAGGATGTGTTTCTTTACATACACAATTACATGTATTTGAATTCACTGGTTGAAGATTTGTCCACATATTTGATGGCTAACAAACTACAAACATTAATATTGTAAAAGTTTTGAGTCTTCGTCAAAAAGGTTTCTTATGATTGTATTGTGTGATATCTCCATTAATATATAAAAAATGATTTAAGTCATCAGTTGCTTTCAAATTAGTTCTAACCCTGAATAGGCTTTAGGCTTTTTAGTGTGAACGTGTCTTAAAGGAATTTCACACTATCGTGCAGTAATAAAACGATATATCCTGCTTATTTTAAGAGGATACTAAAAAGAAATTCTTGTAGGAATATGTTAATTTAGTTGTTCCATACACAGTTGTATGTTGTACTTGTCTCGTTTCTTACTTGAGAGCTTATGAAGACACAGGTGGTAGATCTACGTGCGAGATCGACTGGTTTGGTACCACCATCCTTTCTATTTCTGCCGTAACGCAGTTCGCTGTGTTTCGGTTCGAAGGATAGCAGAGTCATAGGTAGGATAGGTAAACTGTCTTTACCTCTACGTGGGCACACATTGGCGGTGCTGTTGGTGTTCCAGACATCAATCGTCATGTCAATGGGCGTCGATAGCACTTTCCATGGGATGAAACGTCTGCTTGTTTGCCCATGACTTTGTATTAAAATTGTTTATTTTTATAGCACAGACGTGGTAAAGTTATTTTGGTTTGTAAACCATAACCCTTCACCGAACACCGAATTCTGTAAAAAACAACCCCCTTTCGTCTTTGGGTAAAAAGAGGCTATTTAATCGAGAAACTCAATCGGAAACGAATTGAATGGTAGCCAAACAAAATTATGAAATCCGATCTCTCACAGAGGGTGATCCTTCAAAAATATGACAGATGGTATGAGTTTGTGAATGTCTTTTGTATTGCTCAGGGCTGCCACACGCAAGATAATACAATTGATCTAATATTTTTAAGCTTACGAATAGTACTGATACTTATTTCACAAGTACAGTTCAGAAACATTACATACATTTACATTTGTAAACCTCGTACTCGTATCTATTAAATATAATAATTCGTCATGACCCTGAGGACATTTAAAAGTAAAAGAATCTGAATTATAATTTTAAACAGGAGGACAGCGTAAGTGAGATTTTTTACATTTTTTGAGTTGTAGAAGTTGAAAAACTTAATTAATAATTTAAAAACTGGTTGAAAAGATAATAATTTTGAAAACATTGAAAGCTGTGTAGTAATAATTTAGTAATTAATTTGTATATATTATATTTTTATTTATTTAAAGTTATTACATAAATAATACTTTCAGATATCTAAATATTATACTGGTATCTCATAAACCATAAAATAAATGAAAACTGTGTTATTATTTAAAGAAATGTTTTTTTCTAGTAAATTGGCAGCCCTAACTGACAGATCTACTGAACTAAAAATTATGGCAGTAGTTATATTGAGAAGTTCTTAATTCATCGGTAAATATAATCGTGATTGATGAATTGGTCCGTATTTATTAAAATTAATTTTAACTAATTTATATTTTTGAAAATGTTTTTTTTTATGCAACTTGCAACGATGGTTCAAGAAGTATACTGGAGTGGTTTTCTGGAGTTGAAGAACTCTAAAACAGAACTCTAAAACTGGTAAAGTAATTACTTAGAATTAAAATGATGTAACTGGGTGGTCTATTATATACTTTTTTGCTATTTAATTGGAATTGGTGTCTTTTTCATGTATACATATTTGTAGCTGAATTTGTTATATGGCAAAATAATCTTCAATAAATAAAACTAAAATGAGACTGGTCATATTTTTGGCATAAATATAAGGTCAGTTTGGGCTATCAAACGAATTACTCCTGTCATGTTGCATTGAAATCATTTGTACGAATGAGTTACTTTACTGTTTTAATTATGTAATTAACTGAGTTTTTATCAGTGTAAAGTTATACTTATTGAAAAAGCTAATTCACTATTATATCGCTATTTTAAGTTATTCTCTATAGTCTGAAAGTACTGAGAATAGTATAAGACTAAAAATTGAAGCTAAACTAAAAAGAATTCAGCGTTTAAAAATACATCAATGTAGATCTTAGATTTTTGGATAAGAATACTTAATAAAACTATGAAATTCAAAGTGTGCGCTGTCGTGCGATTCATGTATACATATTGATAGCCCAAACTGACCTTATATTTATGCCAAAAATATGACTAGTCTCATTTTAGTTTTATTTATTGAAGATTATTTTGCCATATAACAAATTCAGCTACAAATATGTATACATGGTTCGCACACATTGAGTTTCATACGTATATGTGTGTATACGATTTATTTGAGGGACAAAAATAATAATACCAAATTCTTGGTGATATGACGTTCAGATGACCTAAACGGAAAAAAATAATTCTGTACACCTAAAGTTAATATTAATTAGAAGAGTATCGTCGTAATTCAATATAGTATTAAGATAACCACCAGGGTAACAAAATTTCAAATATGATTCATTCCCCTATCAACTCTTGATATTGTGTCGCGCTCCAAAATTGCTCTGTTTGTTTAAATGCTTTTATACCCGTTCGAAGCCTGGGCGGGTCACTAGATGGATATTAAACAGTTCTTTAAACGAGTCTACTATTGAATAGATAACAACCGTAACATATAGATACTCGAAGAAATTCAGTCAAATTTGGAACTAGATTTAAATTTTTAAAATAAAAAGTCGAGAAAAAAGTTATATGACGATTAATTTCGAAAAAAATTGAAAAAGATGAACAAAAAATTCAAATCATAAATCATCGCAGACAATAACTTCACACAATTTATTGAATCATACGTAAGGAACTAGTAATTTCGAGTCTGCGATAAATTTCAATTTGAATTCTCCCAACAAGAAAATTATAGGTTTCACATGTACGTGGAATTACAAACTTACATCATCAATGAATTAGTGGCGCTAGATGCAACACTAAACACATTTTTGATACAAAAAAGTTTATTTCATATGTTTCTCCACTTTAGAAGTACAGAGGAAAGATAAGCTAATTTACCTAAATGATGAATTACCTCTTGGAGGTGTTATTTTTCACACACAGTGCGCTTGATTCCGGCTTTCATAGACATCCGTTCTGAAATCTCGAAAATGTTGACTTTTCTGCTTTTCTAAGGAAAAAATAAGATCTTTAAAATATAGAATTAAACGGCTCACTATGAATTTTCATTAATAATTTGTATATAGATAACAGAAAAAAAACTTAGGTCTCTCACAATTGTCACTTATTTCTTAGGGCGTCTTTCAATTAATTAGATTTTATATGAATATAGAAATAATGACGTCCAAAAACATTTCGTACATAAATTGTCTTAATTGAATAAGATTGTGTTGGAAAGGTAATAAACTGGTGAAAATGGAAATCGTATTTTAATTTTTATACAACTCTAAATTCAAGTGAGACTCATTTCAAAATCGATAATCATTACTAAGTACAAATTAATAAAAATCTTATGAAGACTTAAATATAAATTAAGTAACACCTAGAAAATTCTTAAAGCAAATTACGTTTCATACAAGACGCGTCGGTACAATAGTAATAAACAATGAAACACATGGTCTCAAATGGTACCATGCAAACCCACGCGGATCGCACTGTATGTGCGCAATAAAACCAAATTACTACTATTAATTATAACTGTAATTACAATAATTACCCATAATTATCGTGCGCGCTGTAATTATTGTAATATAAGATGAAATTCGTCATAGATTTGGTTCGGGATACATTTTTCGTTGGTGCTTAATTGTCAACCGGTATAGATGTTTGTGCAAAAGTTATGTTTCTTTGTCTAAAATAGAAACACAGTGATAAAGCTATATTGATCCGTTGTTACTTTTATGTTTGATTTTTTAAATTTTAAATGGATTATAACAATGTACGAAACCAAAACTTTTGAATTTAAAACAGGTAAAGCAAAAGAGGTCGATGCAAAATGTGACAAAAACAAAAATTGCTTGAGAAAGGAGAACAAATGAAAAAGTTATTCGCAAAGAAAATACACTTCACATTTAAAAAAAACAAGCAGACGCTTCACCTGATATTTGATAGAACTAAAACCGTTTGAAAGGATTGTTTTGATTCAAAACTGAAAAATAGAAGCACACTAAACAGTGTGATCTAAACAGATTAATCACGAAAACTTGACCAATGAATTTAAATTCTACTTTTTTTTAAATATTCTACCACGTTTATAGTAGGAGACTTCAGAATTCTTGAAATTCAGCCTCTAAGCCAAATATATAGGGGATGAAAATTCGTATCTCGTAAATAACATGTTTTTTTTGCTCCTTTATCATTATAAATCGTAACCATTATATGTATATGACACAGAATTCCTCGTGAGCGCTGTCAACTCACACTTGCCCGGTTCAGTCAATATAAAACGCGACATGTTGCTCCCATCAAAATGTAAGCCATTTAATCAGAATGTTCCAGAATTTAACGGTATTACATAAAAGTGGGATTCTGAAGGCTCAATAAACAGTTTATTGAAGAAAGTTACTGCCCAAGTAACTGCTTTTTTACGGCTCAATGAGGACCGATATAAACTCCGCTTAGATATTGCCGCTAGGTGGCGTTAGGGACTTTGATTTCATTATAAAATTAATGGTTCTAGTACACCTATCTACTCGGAAACTGTGTGTCTACCACGAATTTAACCTTCGATTGCCGCTTGCGACTGCAGTTACAAATTTGTATGAATCTTTGTAAAGCGCTTCTAACGGATTGTTGAGGAATTAAGATTGCTCATACAAAGTCACTGTAGTAATCTATGTTACCTGACGTATAAGAAAACTATACATACTCACTGTAGACACACTGAACGTCAATGTCTCGCCTTTTGCCTCGCTATCGTTACGAAGCAATATGATACCGCGATGATAAGTGTGCATTGTAATATAGATTTTCATAAAAGTAATACCGAATAGCTCGAGTTGATACGGTGTTGATCAATTTTTGAGTTGATAGGTGTGTTACAACCCTTAGTCTTTCTTTATCTACAGTCTTAGATAGGTAGCGTCAGTTCTAACAATGTTTGATATCAGTATATAATGTATTTCTTTATCTTTAGTTATCGATAGATACTCGTAGCTACAGCACGTAAAGGTTTGGTTATTAAAGTACCCAAGGAAGAACTTAAATACTATATTGCATGGTGTTCCGTAGATATAGTAAGGTTGCCACCACGGCTTTACGAATGGTTGCAGGTTTTTAAATATAACATAACCACACGCAAAACTCACGCTATATTCCTTTGAAAGAAGTTGGCAAAGATACTACTGCACACCGCATTTCGCATGTGTATGTTGAGTCACTGTATGATAGGTTGAGGATCTGTCGCCACTATCCGGGCGCAGTGAGGAACATGGCAGTTACAACTTACGATAGACCTTCGAACCCTCGACCTGTCTGGTCAGTTCTGTCGGTTAACTAAGGCAAGTAACAAACTGAACTACCACGTCCTTATCCTTTTAACTTAAAGTAAAATATTGGCGACCTCGGTGGTGCAGTGGTGTAAACAGCCAACTGCTACGCTAGAGGTTCCGGGTTCGAATCCCGGCGGGGGCGGGACTTTGTGTTATTTGCAAGACGCATTGTTTCGCTTACCGGTCTTATCGTTGCTTAGCACCTGCAATACAAGTTCTTATGATACTCACTGCAGGGCTGAGTCAATGTGTGTGTCGTGATGTGGTTTATAACGTGTGCTATAAAATAATGAATACACCATTTGATTACTCAATCTTGGGAAAAGTCAACTAAATCCTGACTACTTGACTTAAAGTTTGTACCAAGAAATTGGATTAGTTTTTTTCACACAGTACTAAAAATCTTGCAATGTATTGATATGTTTTGTTCTTTTCTAAAAGAATACCTTATTTTATAAAAATAGTTTATTTACTAAAATAACATGTAAAATATCATGTTCGGTGTAAAATTGTTTCAAAACTGTACTATCTCATAGCAAACAATATGCTTCCTGACATGGCGGTATTTAGGGTAATTAGCTAAGTCACCATTTACGTGCTTTACTGCTACCGTTTTATAAATATAGATAATAATTGCAGGTTTTACTAACATCATAAATTAAGAATGTTATTGAAAACATCAAATTTACTAAGGATGAGTTGCAAGGAAACAACTGTTAAAGTTAACCTAAAGTGGTCAAAACGGGGCCATTGGTCGGTTATCGTTAAAGTAATATGATACAATTCACCGTTAGTGTTATTGTGATCTTGTGAGATCATTTCGTCAATTAAAATTTGATTTTGGTCTGGTTTGACATTTGTTTTTTTTTGGTACATCTCACTGTAAGAAGAAAACTGCACACATACTTTTTGTATGTATGCTAGTTGCAACCCTCTTACTAAACCCTCCCTTTTACTTCTGCCGTGAAAGTTCGCTGTGTTTCGGTTGAAAGGATTGGAGAACCAGTGTAATCACCGGTACGAGAGGTAAAACATCTTTACCATTACACGGCCAAAGCATAAGTGGTGCTCTTGGCGTTCACTGACATCAGGGGTATCATCGTGTCAATAGGTGGTATTACTTTCCATCTGGTGAATGAACTGTCTTCTTGTTTGCCCATGATGTAAAAATAAACTTTGCATCACGGTTCCTTCAATTTTAGCGAATTTAGCAAAATTATCCCATTCAAAATTGAGGATTTAATCTAGCTCTACAACTGCAAAGTTTAAAAATAAATTAATTCAATCTCAAATAATTAATCGTTAAAAGTCTAACAACAGCTCCATGGGAAACGTTATCATCTCACATTTCCCTCAGCATCAAAACGAAAAATCCATTTACTACCCAAACTGAACCTTTTAAGAGATTTGTACAACAGCTGCATATTTCACAAAGACCAAAGAATACCCACGCTTAATCTAGGGCAAGCGTATCAAAGTGAGAATTTCCTATAAGAATAATAAACTATAAGTGCCTAACATCCCATGAAACCCATGAAATTAAGCTTGAAGCCCCTACGACCAACAATACCTTTCGATTCACTTTCTAAGAAAACTTGCCTTTGATGTTCGCCAATAATAAATTCTAATTCGGTTTGTTTAAGTTTCAAGGAATCCCGGGAACTTAGATCGGTTGGATTTTAGCCATAAATTAATTAGCCGAAGCTCTGAGCCTATTCTGAATTCTCTACAACTTTATTTTAGAGTACATTGCTTGCATTGTAAGTAAAGATGTAAGTAATTTTTTTATCAAAATAACTTTAGTCCGTTTAACTTTAAACTTTACGTGTGTGGTATAATTATAAAATATAATATTTAAAGATATAAATATAATAATATATATAGAGAAGATTTAGACAAATAGTCAGTTCTGCATTCGAAACTGAGACCTCAATTGTCACTCTATAGCTATCTCACAGGGCAATCGCAAGAAAGGCAAAAAAGGATGTTTACAAAAATTCTAGAGTTTACGCGAACGGACGATAGCAAACAAACACAAGATATGCCAATCTTTCTGATTGATTCTAGATTTTTTTCTTAAATTCATGCATGCGACAGATACATTATATTTTATGGTTGTTTTACATTGAAAAAAAAACAATCGTTTAAGATTATTGGGTAATTATTTGGTAAAATCCTACCCAATAACACCTAAGTAATATTAATGTAATATTCACGGAATTGAGTGATGACGAGCAATGTATTCGCAACCTTTTATTTAATGTGAGTCCAGCCCTAAGGCTTAGTACCCACAATAGTAGTCTGTTGATAAACTTGTCAGAGAAGTAAATTGAAACGATTAACAAAGTGATTCTGCTTTGTGGATGTTAAACGGTTCTACAACTCCATTATCTTATGTTGTTGTTATTGTAACAACAGTTTAATGTGCTGTTTAATATCTTTGAATGAAAATAATATTTTTCAGCAAGTTTGCTACTTACATATATTTATGAGTACATATAGCCATCTGAGTGATTAGGTTAGATTTCTGTCTTACATACAAAAAGCGTTCTGTCTAAGATTGTGGCTACATGACGCTTGCAAAGTCAGAGGTAAAACGCGCGATGCTGGGTCCGAAATCCCTCACTTCATTACCAGCTGGAAGTTATCCACTGACGGGCAAAGGCTTCCTTAAATATTTCTAACCTGAGTGATACTAAGCCGCTTGTATCCAGCGACATCCAGCATCCGTCTACTTCCTCTTATCTGACAAAAATATCTGATGCCCGTACACATCGTTGTTTGCTGCGATTGAGAAATTCTGTCTAAAACATTCTAAAGTCTATACCTTACTCAACCGTTTTCTCGTAAATTCGCTAATCCAATAACAAAAAACCTCAAAAAAGTACATTCAAAATTAACAAGCGAATTCTTTTTGCAGGGAGCCTTTAAAGTTTTGTCATTATTATTATTCGGGGAATCGTTTACTACAGGCAGTAGTCGCCGCATTCAATACGAACTGTGACTAAACCGTCGATTCTTTTCGTAGTTTGCCGCGCGTGAAATCGACCGGTTACCGCCCGACTATTGTTGCAGTGTGTAACTTCCCTATTTGAGACGAAGATTTTTTGAAAGAAGAAATTTGAATGGACTCTGTTTATTTAGGTTTTCTAAAGAAACTTTTGTTCCATTCAATAATTGTAGATTAAGACTTGTAGGAAATTTTCTTATATTGTTATTTACTATGTTTATGTCTCCTAATATTAGCGATATAGATATATGTAGATTAACAAGATTTTTTTATATTGTTAAATAAAGATGCCTTGACCTACACCTAACCCATTGTTTTTGCGTTTGTTAATGCCTTTACATGCTTACGAGTTTTGTCAATCAAAAACCTGATTTTTTTTTTGACGTGTAACCCATTACTCAAACGTATTTTTTTTTGTTTAGTTTAATGTTATTTTTATTAATATCTTTAATATATTATAATATGAATATTAGTAAAAAACCTTTATTTTAAATGTTTGACAAATATTATATATACTACCTTTTTATTTAAGTAGAATTCATATGCCATGAAACATGTTACGAGTTTATCATTACTTGAACCAATATTAGATCTGCTTTTACAAAAGCTTAACATTTTTAAAGCTACTAAAAACCGACAAAACAACATTTTTTAGCGAAGCCATTTAAATCATATTATTTACTTAAATATACAATATGAAAAAAGTTTCTATGCCGCTTTTAAGCACTTGTGACCGACTATTTCCAACTCAGGCCTCTATTTGAACAGCGCTAGTTGTAAGGGCAAACTGAAAAAAATATTGGTATGTATATCAGGAATTGTAGTTCAAAATTTCACCGCTGTCGGTTAGTAAGTTGGTAGCGCCGTATTTTCTTTTTTTTCAACGAGTGCCGCTTCGCGCGGCCATGTCAATATTTGCTGTTGGGATTTTTAAGTAATTGCTTTTACCTCTTACGTTGCCAGCATGTGTGTACGAGGCTTTACCACGTCATTATGTGGTTTTGAATATTGATTGTTATTGCCTTTTAACCGCTTTTAAAAATAGTTTCTTTAAATGTAAACAAATGTTCCTTAACAGTATAAAATGTACATTTAAGTTTAAAATTAATCAGAAAAAAAACAAATCCGTTTGCTTTTTCTTCAAAAAATCAATAAATCTGAGGTTTTACTGATCTAACAAAAGTTAAAAAATGATGAAAGTAACGTTAAGTTTTAGTACAACTTACAATTTAGTGTTTGAGCCATTTCCAGCTTATTAAAAATGACCGGAATCGTTTCAAAAATGGCAGGAAGGAGGAAATGAGTCGTTTGCCGTTAGGTTGGTAACACTATTAGTCAGTGTTGCCAGTTTATAGGCTGAGAACACGCGAAACTTAAGTTAAAATATGATTTAAAATGTAACGAACGAACATTTTTAATAACAGTTCTACCTATTTGTAATAGATTTCCAAACAGCGAAATAATGTAGTTTGGTTTTCAATTCAATATAAACAATTAAACAAGGAAAATTTGGTTTTATTAAAAACAAAGTTTATCAAAGCACAGATAGACAATAAACTTTTATAAGGAATAAAAATCCCTGCTACCTTATATTGGCAATTACCAATAATTACTCCATATTCCCTATTGACTATGGATGACTTAAGTAAGAGGCTTTCCCCCTATTTAGGTAAAGTTGAATGCGCTTCCCTAAGGCCTCTATACACGTGCAACTCTCAAGGTCCTACAACCCTTTATACGACCTCTCATGTTTGCAATTAAAACGAAAAACCACGTGAAATGACAACATAACAAACCATCAAGCGAAAAAGGGACAGCAAGACTCATTTACCCAGCACTTTTTATTTCCACTTGCACTCTGGGGAGGATGGCGGCCAATCAACGTTCCGTTCCGCGAAAGCTCCGCATTGGCCCGTTTGAATAGAAAATATTTTTTGAACAAAAGCGGAGGGTAGGCAATAGCGAGTTTTGTTTTCTTCGAGTGGCATTTCTCATACGAGTAGAAGAGTCACTCGAGAGCGGACGTCCTGAGTTTTTGTAATAATTTTAATTACCTTACATACTTAGAGCTTTTGTTGGCTGTAGGGTTCTCCGCTCATTCCGTTTGCGATGTTTAACATTGTTGTTTATGCGTTGAGTATTCTCGGTTAAGTTGAAATGTTATTACGGAACAAGCAAATTAGCTTGAGTTTATTCTTCGAGTATGGTTCTTTACGAGGTAGTTTGCCAGGAATGGCACAACATTACTAAGTGGTTGCAGATGGGACGAGATGACAACTCTTGTTAAAGGATGATAAAGCAATGTATTTAAAGTACTTTTTCAGCTCATAATAAGGAACTTTATACAACAACCAAATGCGCAAAAATAAAGTTGCGGCATATTTTCTTAGAGGAGTTTGTTTTTGTTGTCTATTTTTGCGACCGTTTCAATTTGTTACAAAAAGGCATATTGTTATTCATAAAATCGAATGTTTATTTACTGATTTATCTTGATTAAAATCTTACTTTTGCTCTATCTGACGCTTTCAACAAACGCATGTAATTTTAATACAGTTTGCACTGTGCAAGCTCCTTTAAAAAATGTATTGAAAAAATAAAGTCTTGTTTTCAATGCGATACGAAACATTAGAGAAATGTCAAAATAACTCATTTAATGAAAATACGAACGATTTAATGAAATAAGCTAATCATACCAGTTCAATTATTTAAGAAATTAATATATTTGTATACATTTAAATTTAACCCTTTTTTTATAAGAACTATTGAAACTTATTCTAAAATTTTCATTTTTTGGGACACTTCCTATATTGGCTGATGCGATTGGAATCCGGGACAACTTTTTGCTTGTTTGCCCTTGATGGTAATAAAGCTCAGAGCATTGCGCGTTGCGTATATGTTATTACGTCATAATATTGAGAGATTTTTCAACATTACAGGAATCTGGCCGCTCCTAACTTCAGCGTGCAGAATGGGAACAACACCGCTTTAGAGCCCGCAGTATTGCACAAGGAAAACTGCCACCGGCTTGAGTACTTGGTTGAGAGGCAGAAGCAACTATGCCAGTTATCTGATAAGATGATACAGGTCGGTTATTTGGATAATACACTTGTTAAAATAAATAATTTAGCAAGTTTGAAATACCAGTGGTATAAGGCACCCCGGCGGTTATTTCTATCACAGTTGTGGGGGTTCGTTTAAAGTAAAGTAATAATGAACTGCAAGTTATTGTAAAAGCACAAACAAGGAAGCCAGTTAAATTATCCTGTAGAGATTTTTAATTGCCAAATGCAAATTAACTTTTATGTTGCCATAAAGCATCGTTTAATGATGGTCGACGTAATCAAGATCGCAATGTTGATATAAACTTTATTGAATTTAATTAACGATTGCTTTCAGAGGGTTATTTAAAAAGTTAATTAAGTAATTGATTATGGGTCCGGTTAACTGTTAGGAAGATGTCGTAAGTCATGCGATACCGCGATCGGGCGTTATTGTACTTAATTGATTTTACATTAAGTTATTTCAGTTTGTATGTTCGTTGTGGTGTGGCTTTGTAGATTTATAAGAAATCTTGGTTTGGTTGGCTGGTTCTCAAGTTGACTCGATTTTTTATGTATAACCGCGTTAGCTTTCTACAGAGTAGTCCGATTAAATTTTTTAATAGGTACATAGTTTTTACAAAATAAATACTTTTTAAAATTCAGAGTAGGTGTTTTAAAAATACCCACACTTAATTTTAAAAAGTATAAATGAGAAAATAGTTATATTTATTTGTTTCTCATACTGTTAATGTAATTTTATGAAAACTAAATAATCAATAAAAATCCTTACAAATAATTTGCGTGAGCGATATGTTTGATGGATACTCTACCAATTTGTTTTCCGACCACCCAACTTGACCTGGATTCTAGAATAACAGTTTAACAGCATAAAACTCACAACTCCTAATTTATTAAATTCAACAAGCCTAGAATCTAACTCAGGGTATAGTTTAAATTTTTATGAACCATTTCTCCTAATAAAGATTGAATGCCTACGTGACATGAAACTTAACTGTCGATGTATTTTAAAGTTTTGCGATAATGATTCTATAGATGTTAGATGTAAAGGGAAAAGATTATGCAACGTTAAGGATTAAAGGTAATTTACTACCGCCCGCGCTTTCGTCTGCGTAGATTTCCTATTTGTTTAGAAACGAAACGTTGCCTGTTTATTTTGAATTTTTGAAAAATATTGTTTAGCGGTTTAGGCTTGAAAAATTATCAGACAGACGGATAACACAAAGATATTTTTCATTGTATTTTTTTGTCAAATTTGCTACCAATTTTAAATGCAATCTTAGGGCTATTCATAATAATATCTCGTGACAATTCACACAAATTGCACTTGTAATTGTAATTTTACCCACAGGCTTGTACAATGGGTACTATGTGTTTGTCTATATATGTACGTATATCGTTGTTTATACTTGTACATACATAGATAAACACATACTTAACTAGATATACAAATGCATGCTTATATAGATTGAAAACAACCATGACCAGAGCAAATATTCGTGTTAATCACACAAATACCTGCCGAGCATGGATTCAAACCCGAAACCTCAAGTGCCATAGCCAACGGTTTAAGCCACTGCGCCACGGAGGCCACAGGGGCTAATTACTTCTAACGAGGGTAATAAATAATGTTAACGCAAAGCGCCTTGTTCCGATTTGAAGGTGTATTTTATATTGAACTGGTCAGTGTTATTAATGGCCTGTCCTATAATTCCAGGTCCTGCAAACAGGTGCAGTGCAGGCGGTGGAGGAATGCCAGCATCAGTTCCGACACAGCAGGTGGAACTGCAGCACCGTGCAGAACTCCACTGACATCTTCGGAGGTGTCCTGCAATTCAGTTAGTATTGATCTTTAAAATAAATGTAAAGGTGGTAGATCTACTTGCGGTTACCACCCACCTTTCTATTTTACCGTGAGGCAGTTCGCTCTGTTTTAGTTTGAAGGATTGGAAAGCCAGTGTAATTACCGGCGCGAGAGCTTTAACATCTTTACTTAGCAACATATTGGTGATGTTCCTGGCATTCTAAAACATCAAGGCCATTGTTGTGTGTCAATAGGCGACGGTGATCACTTTCCATCAGTTGAAGCGTCATCTTGTTTGACCATGAAATTGTATACATTTTTTCAATCTATGCTTCCTTTTATAACTTTACGTGATCTAATATATCAAAACAATTAGAATTATCATCTACTCGTACCTACCTAAATATATCTAACCCCAAAGTATGGTCGGTTTCATAAATTTGTTTCCCTACTCATCAAAGATAAACTAACAAACGTTCAAAGAGAACAAACTCTTTGATATCATTTTAAGGGAAACCAATTTGTAGAAACGTACCATTCTTCAAACATGTTTATAGAACAAGTAATTAATTGGTGCTCTGCTGACAAGGAATTAGTATAGGATTGTAATAGTGTTGTGAAAATATATAGCTGGCTTTTGCTTGTGATTTTGGCTGCTTGTCTTATATGAATCGGGAATATTTCTAACTACAATGTAATCTACTTATGGCTGTTCAAATCATTGCCCACGGATCGCATGCTGCCCGCGGTGCCCGCTGATCGTTTTTATGCAATCCCCAACTTGTTTTTGTTTTTGATACCAGTCTTTAATAATTAATTCATGCAATATATCTCGCAATTATTTATATAAATGTTAACATCTATTAATCAATTAAGAACCAATTACTTAAGTATAACAAGAATACTCTTAGTGCAACCGTCAAATGACGTTTTCAAAAGATGATTAAGAAGGGAAAAAAGTCTCACTAGTTCAATGGTTGAAAAACTCACTTGAACTAGTGGGAATGAGCCCTTTTTTTCTCTAAAATTTTCATAGTTTCTACAGCCCTCCAATCTACATAGTACCTAATTATAATTGGCCGGGGATCGTGTGTCCTTTGGACAGCCCTGACCTTTACATGGAGCGTTTGTTTGCCCAAAAAGGGAGGTAATATTGGGATTTCAAACAGCCTTCTTTCATCGATTAAAATTATCACGAACGAATATGGCGCGGCGCTTTTATCGCTAAGTAGTTTTTGATTTCAAATATAAGTAATAATGTACTAAGCATATCAAAACTTACAGCATTCTATTCTATTAGTGAGTTAATTTCGGTAAAAGCAATATTGGGTACAGTTATATTTAAAGCTTTATAAAAATAACTAAGCACATAACTAGTATCTCTTTAACTTTTCCACAGAATCTCGCGAGTCAGCGTTCGTACATGCACTATCAGCGGCAGCATTGGCTCATGCAGTGGCACGCGCCTGCAGCCGCGGCGAGCTCAACGAATGCTCCTGCGACTCCAGGGTTAGGAAGAGGACGCCGCGTCACTGGCAGTGGGGGGGCTGCTCAGAGGTAACGTCATATTTCACAGCCACTAACATATTTATCATAGAAAAGAAAAGATCATGGACCACTCTTATTCTGTTAATTCCAATTCGATTGGTCGTCTTCGGAAAATATCAAAGGAATGATGTGATATGCAGTAACACTTGCAATCGTCGAATGGTATCGGAACCGCTGAATGCTGAGATTTTTAACTAACCCATTATATTTTTTAGTATCGAAGTAACTACTCTTAGTATGATAATTGTCTTAATGAAATAATAATAAAAGCTTAATGAAATAATAAATTATTTAATTTCAGGACATACGATACGGGGAGAAATTTAGTCGAGATTTCGTTGATTCGAAAGAAGACAAGAACACAGATGAAGGTCTTATGAACCTGCATAACAATGAAGCAGGACGACGAGTGAGTTCCTTCCTTTTTAACCCCTGATTACATTTAAACATAAATAAGATTTAATCCTTCTAAAACAAGAGATATATATATAATCGGCTTATAATACATAGCGAGAGTCTGTTTAGAATAGACAGTCATTCATATTTGTATACTTCAGTTGTATGTTTGTGGTGGGCGTGTATGATATTTTCCTTTCTTATGATAAAAGAAAGAAGGATTGTTTTTACGTCTAGCTGAAAAACTTGTTTATGACCTCACTAGTTGCTGCCCGCGCATTCGACTACCATAATTGAAATATGATACAGTTCTATTTGGATTAATGGCCCCTAAGATGTGCCCCTATGTAGTATCTGAAATTTTTTCCGTAAAATAACTTGCAAATTTCTTCGAAACAGGATACCTTAAGGCTAGTCTAATTCCTTTTAACCTTTTACTTCAAAGATAATAAAGCTGTTTTTTCTGGTGTATTAAACTTGTTGATGTTAATGCACCAGGCGGTCCGCGGCCGCATGCAGCGCGTGTGCAAGTGCCACGGCATGTCGGGGTCGTGCTCCGTGCGCGTGTGCTGGCGCCGCCTGCCGCCGCTGCCCGCCGTGGCCGAGCTGCTGGCTGGCCGATACGACGGCGCCGCGCATGTCACGGTCAGTATTTGCCACTTCATTAGAACTGTAGGGATTGCTGATAGAGGGAAAATGCTAGGTCAAAGGTATCCGAGAGAGAAGGAGGAAGAAGGTCACAGTGAGAAAAGTCCAAAAGTAGCAGAAAGAAAGTTAAGTGTAGGGTGAAATAAGACTTAGTAATCAAGCACGGATGTAGTGAGGGTCAATGATGAAGATTCACAAACGATGACAATGTTGACGATGTTTATTGTGCAAAAGCGATCGGAAGAGTAGGTATTGATAGAACTAGAAAAAAGTGTAGTTGCAGACTAATTGCTTCAGACTGTTTTTAACTTAATTTTTGTTATGCCTTTGCATTATCTTTGAGGATTTTATTTTTCAATTATTTCTACTCAAAAATCACGGTAAACAATTATCACTGATAACCAAAATCTAAATCGATTCCAATGAATTTATGAGTCAGATATAAAACAAATCTTATCAAATTAATCATAACGGCTTATTACAGTCTTTAGCCACTATATTCAAACATTTTATGATTCTATTAAATGTGAAGAAATTGATAGAAAAATTGTTACTAAGGTACAGTCAGGTTAAAAAAAGGTTCGTCATACTTGCATGGTGGCTTAACCAACTTGAAGCTGCCAAAAGGTATGCGTGTGCAAAATTTAAGTATCAATTTTCATGAGCTATTGTGTCTTGTTAATCGGGTTTACTACTAGATGAGACATTTTTAAAATTTTAAACACACATTACCAATAATGTTACTATGACGTCACATTAACTAAGATATGGTACGTGGGTAAAAGTATCAATTTCAGATGTTTACAGTAATTAAAAACAAATTATTAGGTTTTTGATAAAACAATAATGATAAAGGAAAAAATATGAAAATTAGGGTAATGATAAAAAATTTACTCGACATATTGATATTAATTAAAATATTGATTGATCACAAACTATTCGTTTCAAATGTCACTTTCTAAGGTTGATCTCAGCGGTTAAACAAATTCAAGAGTTAATATATGAAACTGGCAATTAAATATAACATTTTATAGTTACTTTTCGTAACAATATATATTTTTTCGAATTACGACTTTACTAGGCTACTACGAAGGTTTCATATTATGAAACTAGATTGCAGTTCAAAGCTGCATACTAAATTGACCCTTGTAATGATTAAGAGTAAGTATAATTTTATATGCAGTTCTATGTCCTTAGTGCTTAATTATCAAAAGGAATAACGAGTCTACGAGAAAACGAATGAATTTAAAAACTGACAAAGGCTCCTTACCCTCACTGTACGCTAATTTATACATGAAATATAAATTATTCTTATTCTCAGTGTCAGTTTTACTGTTAACTCAGAAAGGAACCTTTTTGATTAAAATATATCTGTTACGGGTGACCCTAGTAGAGGGGTTACAAAATTTTGTTGTCAAATAGGTATTCAATAAACTTGTACCACCTCCCAATAGCGCTGAAAAAAGTCGAGTTAAAAAAATAACAACATCACGACAAATACATTGACTTAGCATTGCACTAAGATAAAATCTTGTATCGTAGGCACAAAGCAACGATATGGTATAAACTACATAGATAATAATACAACATCCAAGACCGGTAAGCGAAACAATGCGTCAAAAATAAATTAATTCTTAAAACTCTGTAGACGTAACACACTACTTTCAATAACATGCTGAAGGATACGATACATTTTGTTCAGGTGGTAGAGAGGAAAAGGGGTAAGAACTTCAGAAAGCTGCGGCCGGTTCACAACGACATGAAGAAACCCAACAAAACTGACATGGTCTTCCTTGAGGACTCGCCTGATTACTGCGAACCAAATGATGAGTAAGTTTAGCTACTATAGAAAAAGATTGGTCTCTATCACCATGCCATCACCATTTTCTTTGGATTGATATGATGTTGATGTTGAAAAAAAAATTACCAGAAGAATTAAATACATACCTATATGACCTGTTTGATAAGTTTGAAAACCACTCGTTAAATCCTGCTTTAAGATACACATAACGTAAAACATACATAACTTAAATATACTTTTCAATATAAAGCCTAATTAATTTATAAGGTCGAAATATCTTAATACATTTGACACAGTTAGTTTTACACTTGGACTAGGCACAATAAATATAATAAATAATAATTCTATGATAAATTTCTAAACAAGATGTTGTTTCCAGACTGGGCATACTCGGCACTCGCGGACGAACCTGCAACCGGACGTCCGCAGGTCTTGACGGCTGCCGGCTGCTGTGTTGCGGACGCGGCTACCAGACAAGGATCCGGGACCACGAGGAAAAGTGCAAGTGTAAGTTCGTTTGGTGCTGCAAAGTTCACTGCGAGATATGCCGGTACAAGCGAGACCATCATGTTTGTAATTAGTTTTAGGTTTGGTTTCGTTTCAATTTAATTTAAGCTTCATTTTCATTTGAGGAGAACGGATTTACTTCCCTTCGTTCATGTCCGTAACTAAAGTTTCGTTTGACTAATATGGTTTTGTTTAAGTTTTTAATAAATTTCTTGAATTATTCATTTTTTACACACAAATAATTTTGTATTCGAAATTCAAAGTAATTAAAACTGTTTATTTGGAGTAAGGTTTTTTAATTCCAATCAATAAAATGTTGGTACGAGTACATTATGAATAGATTTTTAAAATCCTTATATGTATTTATATAATATCATTGTTCTTATCAGCTGATTAAAAACATATTATTTTTGTTTTATTCTTTAGTTTTAACTCATTTTCTATTTTATTCTAAAATGTTATTTTATTTATACTCAAGGACTGATTTGTTTAGTTTTAATTTAGTTAATTTTAGTGTAGATATTACATTTTTGTTTAAAGGCTTTAAATTTATTCACAGTATTACTAACATAATTTATTTTCAATTTCTTGTAAAAAGTGTACATAAAAGATAAACTTAGGTTTGTGTAATTTTTATGCGTATTATCTAACTGTAAGTAGTTATAGAGTAGTAAACTGTGAGCTATATTCTATGATGTCTGGATGTAAATAATAATTTATCTTAACTAAGAGGATATATTTTCATTTACTACCTCATTTTTGTTTCTATTTAGTGCAATAGTTTCTATGGAGAACTTATATTTATTTCACAACTCTACGATATTTTTTTATATTTTTAATTCTTTTTTTTGCCATCTATTTAGGTATAAGCCATCTCAAATGGTAATGCGCCTGACGACCATAGTACTATACTACCTTTCTAAAATGTCAAATTTTCTATAAACTGGGTGACGGCTTATACGATATTTATTATTCTTTAGTAATTTTCATTAACAAACAGAAATAAATGCTTTATATTGTATAAAGTATGAATTTTGAGATCAACAGGCTAATTGACAACTGATCCGATTGTTCCAATATTTTATCTGTTTTTTGTATGTACATTTCCATACTTCCATTTTTATTTCGTTCTATCTAAGATAAGTATATAATAATGCCAGTGTTGTAAATATTTGTTAGCAATAATAACTTATATTAATTAGAATTGATAGCTTTATCTAATCGTAAGTGAATATTAAAAATCTTAGACATTACTCGTAGATCATATTAATTATAAATGTCCATTTATAGATGTGTAAATATTATTTTGAAATTTCTAATTCATACTACAATTTACTGACAGATACATTATTCAGATAAATAGTGCTACCTAGTATTTTGATATTTTATTGTGTTTCTGTAGAAAAACGTAAAATAAATTGTGAGATATTTGAAAGACAACTAAATTGTTCATTGAAGCTGAAATTATGTAGAAAAAAATACCAACCTTTATTTAGTAACGTTGAAATCAAATATCAATTATTGGTCTCCGCAGAAACACCGCTACCAATCATTAATCTATGTTTAAAATATTCTATTTCAAGTCATAGAATGTTGTAAATTTCATTAGGATTAATCTTAATAGAAGAGGCTCAAAGTAAACTTATTTCATCGGATAATTTATTAGGCATACTTAATGTAAAAATGTCCTCATTACCTAATTATATTAAATAGTATTTCAAAAGTCAAAGTGGAGCAAAGATAATTTAAAATTGACATTAAACAATGTGAAAGAATGTTGTGTATACCAGAGTGCATGTTTACAAAAATTGTTTGTTTTATGTTTAAAAATATAACTGTAAACCCAACCTATATATAAAGCAGTAAATAGAATAGAATAAGATTGATTTTTTTCAACAACATAAAGATGATAAGGTTCTATTGATTTTATAAGTCTAAAAATGTTGTCTATGGATTGTTTTGCTCCACTTTGACCCATTGATATTACCTTTAAACGTGAAACCTTTTGTAACCAGTTTATACATTAGTCAGATAACTTCATGTAAATGGCGTAAATAAATGTTTAAAAATATTGTTGATTTATATTTAATACAAAAAAAAAATCACTAATAACAGAACCCATTGATTTAAGTGTATTGCACACACGGCCGCAACGAAAGCTGCTGCTATATGCTTCCTTATGTACGGCACAAACTCCAATAAGTTTAGTTTAAAGTATAGGCTGTTATAACTTCTGGTTTAAACTGTCTATTTCACAATAATTACTGTCCCAATGGGTTTCCAAGCCACGGATAGCTGCGTGGACAAGTATTGCAAATAGTCATGTAGTAGGACAACTGAAAAAATAAATTTAGATATAAAAATATAAAAAAGAAAAGCGCTTAACATGACACTTAATCCTGAGGTGAGACATAATTAACGATAGAAGTAGAATGGTCTGGAAAAAGACACATGCCTGAAATAAGAGTTCTTTTAGTGTTTTTGTGATTGAGCTACGGTTTTAAGGAAAAAATAAAAAGTTTAGAGAATCTTGAAAAATAAGTAAGACATAAAAAATTGATTATAGGAGATTGACTTCGCTTTACTTAAATCCAAGGTCCCTTAATACAGTACAGCTTCATATAGGTAAATAGTATATTTCTTACCTCAGAGTGATCCCCGTTCAGTGGTCCACATAAGGATTCTGGGCAGAAAGTCCTGGTGAATGATCTGCAGCTTTTCTGGACATACTGGTCTACTGGTATCGGATCTTTTACCCAGTCCATCACCTCATTCCCGTTAACCTGAGAATAATAATGTTAATATGAAATAAATTTTACTTATAAAACTAATTCATCGCAGGAACAAAAAGGGAATCAAAGATTTATTTATTTATCTTTTCTTTTCTAAATAATTGAAAATGTTTTTTGGAAATTTCGAAAATGTTGCAATAGGTCATGTCTTTTTAAATTACCTTAATTATATTAGATTACGAACATTATTAAATGCTACATCACATAGATAAAATTCATATTCACTAAACCCCCCTACAGAGGTAATTTTTCTCAAGATTAAAAAAATATAAATAATCTTAAAACATTAAAATTAAAGTTTTGTGGACTCGTATGTACTCTATAGCGTTAGTAAGTATAAACGCTAAAGCGTTATAGGTATAGATGTATAACTGATAAAAAGTTTCAAGGGAAGATAATACTGACCATGAAGACATCGTTCATGTTATTAATGACGTCCATGAAGCGGGTGAAGGCTCGCTTTACAGCGGGGTAAGCGCTGATGTACCACTCATGGATGTAGAAACCGAAAGGAGAGCGGTTCCCAAGGTAGTGGCGCTCGAAGTTGGTCAAGATAAAGTTGTACCAGGCATCCTCATCAGTCAAAGGTGGACTGGAGGAATAAGTTACTTTTTATTGTTTTATTTACTTAACTTTGTCCAAGAGGCAATAGACGTATGAAAAATTAATTAAATTTAGGATAAACTGCACATTGCAGTTGACACGATTGAAGGAAAAACTTACTATTCTATACTTTATAAAAATATGTTGGCTTGGCATGAATAGCATGAAAGACAATGATGAAAGATTGGAATGGATGAAAAAAAGAGACGACCAGTAAAATAAAAGTCATGCGATGTAAATAATTATGTTATGTATGATTAAGAATCTATTTTAAGAAAGGATAAGTCTGTTTATGATAATAATGATATGCCAAATAATCTAATATTCCAAGAAGAGGTTTTTTTTAAAATATCAATTCATTAGAGTACCAGAAAAAATTAAGAGAAAATTCTTGAGGACTTACGTGTAAAAGCAAGAATCGACCATGGAACAGGCGATACCTTCCAAGTCTCTCCAGCTGACCATAGGCAGAACCCAGGTGTTGGAAATGGAGGCAGTAGGGCAAGGTGGGATTGGGCAGTCTTGAGTAGAAGCGTAGTCAAGGGAGTAAGGCCAGAGACCTGGGTTGATTTGGTTGATGGTTGGCCAGGTACAGTCGTAGGTCAAACCAACTTCAGACATCACTTGAAAGCTGGCATTACCGGTCATTTGTAAGAATGGTATGCGGATGCCTGAAAAGAAAGCGACGTCGTTAAACTTATACTGAACTGGTTCTATGAATCTCGATTTGTCTCTGCATGTCTGTCTGTAGAATCATCAAAATTACTAGTTGCTCAACGTACTGGATGATTTTGATTAGTTTTTTTTAATTTTATAAATGAAGTATTGATGATAACTGTACATTAACAAATTGATAATTTTAAAATATATAATGATTTATGTATGAAACATTTAAAATGAAGAGAAATGTGTTTTTCTTGCTTTCCTGCTTCTTAAGTCGCGTTTACCTGAACCAAGTGAACTAAATTTATGATTTGAAAAACTCACCATGAATTTCGTCAAAAGGTATGTTAGCAAAGTGCGCCATTTGGATCTTTTGTTCTCCAAATTCCTTCATCATATCATCGTAAGTGGCTTCAACCCAGTAAGATTGCGGGGTCTGGTGGGTGATGGAATGCAGGGCAATTTCGTAACCTTGATTGTAGAGCTCATTGACCAGGGCATAGTTGGTGTATTCATGGTTGACGAAGAAGGTGGCACCGACTGGGCAGTTGTTCTTGTTGACACGACCGTACAAAGTCTCTCTGTAGGTCTCGATGTTTATCACGTTGATACCATCGTCGAAAGTTACGAGGACAAACTAGACATATAAAGCTTTTAATATTTCTGACTGTCGTTTGTTTTGTTGGATATTTTTAGATACCCTTATTCCTTGATAATGGTTACATCCATCAGTTAAAACATTAGAATCTCATTCATACAATATTCAAATATTGCATTGGGCCTTGAAGCAAATTAGCTGTTAGATCTGTATTTTTCATCTATGACATTGTTTAAATATCAGAAATATTGAATAAACATATTTAAATTTAGGTATTAAGTACATTTTTGCAGGAATGAAAAAAATAACTATTGTTTTACAACAATTGAAATATTATTTTAAGTTTTGCTTGACGATCTGATTCAAGTGTGTTTGACGTTTACATTATTCTCTCGTTTTCACAAATCTCTTAACCAAATTCATTTTGAGTATCTTTCGATATATTGTGGTAATTCGGTACTCACTTGTGGAGTATCTCTGGCTGCTAATCCTCCAGGTATATCAGTGGAAGAGCATCTGCATTCAGGTAGTTTACAAGCATTTTGATCACAAGGTTCTGCCAGCGGTAGATCATCAGCTACCGCAAAAGTAGTAAGAACCAGCACACATAACACCACAAACTTCATCTTGAACTCAAGTTTCAACGAATGTTCTATTCGTTATCGCCTAGTCACCATATATAAATCTTTACTATCTTCTAATTGTAGATTAATATAAAAAGTTTAGTTGATAATCTAATCAGGTCTGACGTTTAATTTAATAAGATAGTGTTGTAAAATTAGATTTCTTTTTGTTTTAGTCTTTGTTTCCTTATTAATATTATTTCAATTGTCTTTGATTAAATAGGGACTTGCTAAGATAAGGCTCGGAAAATTTTATTTTCTTTTGTTGGAATTATTCTGATTGTGTGAGGTCTAATTGACGTTCTTATATGGCTTATTGTTCTGCTTATTACGGCATTCTCACTTTTCTACGACGTAGAACGTAACGTGATGTACATAGGAGGATGTTGTTTGTTACATGCCTTGGTTAACCGACCGACCCGATCCGACAGGTTGAGTACGTTGTAGCAGCCATGTTCCTCAGTGTGCCCGGATAGTGGCGACAGATTCGCAACCTGTCAGACTCGGACTCAACATAAAATGCGGAATGCGGTGTTTAACACCTCTGTCTACCGCTCTCGAGTGATTAATTACCGCATGAGTTTATGTTTGTGTGTTTTACATTTTTTCTTTTACTTTTTTATAACCACAAATAAAAGTTATGAATAGAAGTGGAACTGTTAATAATTGGATTTTTCATCGGAAGTAAAACGTAAGAGATAAGCAACATACTATTTTTTAGGTTAGGTTTTTAGGTTTCAGAATTTTTATCAGTTTCCTGTTTTAAATTTAAAGGACTTTTGGTTTTACACAGAACTACAAAAAAGTTGACACAATTTTAAATAAATGGATACAAGATACACAGGGACTATATATTTTTATATAGGTATGTGTATACATTATTTAACACTCGTTAGTAGTACTCGTATATTATTATTTAAATTCTTTTTATGTAAAATATGCTAGACCTATCGAACCAACTAATTAAATACATATTAGTACATATCATTTTTAGGGTTTGATCTAAAACTATTTTTAGGGTCATCCGCTACTTTATCGATGCGCAATAATAGCTTTGCAAATCACAAGAATTTCCAAAATGTGTCATGAACGACCACTGTTCGATTGAACTTTTCGATCTTTAAATTAAGCCAAAGAATTCTATCATTCTTGCATGGGATACTTATATTTTAGTGACATATATTTTTAAATGCATTATCTGTTATGATAAAATTGAATTGATTCAACGTAATTTAAGTTTATCGATTAATTTTAATTTAATTTCCAAGATTGGTCACATTCGTTACATCAGAATTTGTCTTGTTATCGTTTACATTTGTATCACCAAACATGGTCCTTATGGTAAAAAAAAATTGAGTCAATTCGTATTACATATGCTTGTATCCATTTTATCTAGATAAAAAAAGTCTGGAAACAACATAATGTAGCCTAATCAAAATTTCCAAGTAATATCTGGATCGATAATAATAATAATAATCCACGAATTGACAGGCTTTCACTAATATAATTTTGTATCGCACTTAGCAACAATATGGTATAAAGTACATAGATAGCAATACAACATCCATGACCGGTAAGCGAAACAAGGCGTCTTGCAAATAACACAAAGTTCCGAACCTCTAGCGTAGCAGTTGGCTGTTTACACTACTGTGCTACCGAGGTCGTCAATCAATAGAATCAAACTAAATACTTTTCGCAAAATGCATACTCTTTCAATGTTTGAATTTTCCTTATTTTTTTCATTCTATTATATATTTGTTCAACATCACTTACTTCAACTGCATACCTTCAATTCTTCTCCTTAGCTTACCTCAGTTCCGGTAGCATAATACAAAACTCTTTGTATTAGATTTAGACTAGTTCAATAAAAATCCGTTGTGGCGTTAGTTAAAATGTCATACATTATTTTTTGATCACTTGACTAAGATTTGAATAAGGGTTCGTGTTGTAGATACTATCATACCGACTTAATAATTAACTTACTTAATAGTGTGTCCCTTACAGCTAATGCATATGGAATATCAGTGGATGAATACTTGCAGCCTGGAAGTTGAGCCTGAGCGTTACAAAGCTCAGCAAATGGCAGAAATGGCAGATCATCAGGTGCAACAATTGCAGCCAACACGGCAAACAAACGGCCTTAATCTTAAATTTATCAATAAGTTCAATCCGTTTAAGTTTTTTCTTTTATCTTATCAGATTGTTTTTCTTGGGTCCCTAGAATTATATAGTCGAATAAAGTCTAATTAAATCGAATACTTTATGTATCAGTGATAATGTTCTATTTCATATTGAAAAATCTTTTTGTTATTGTAGCTACGGAATCATACGTTTGTGCGTATCTAACTTCATTTGGGCAGATTTTCAAAGGTTCAGAAAGTTTTGCTTCCTTGCATAGCTGCGTTTTTCGTTATAGCTACGAAAATGTTGGTTCATAGAAATTTCTGTGGTAGGATAGATTGATGGTTTTGCCCCAAAAAATTTAAGTAACAATTGATTTAACCTATTTGTTATAGAATAGACAGAAACTAAAATGTTTAAATAGTTTGTGAGATATTATTCTCACCATAACGGGCCACACGAATTAAGGCGCGGAAAAAATTATAATCTATAGGCTCTAAATGAGTTAGAAGCCAATACTTGAACCTCACTAGCTAACGATGCCTGAAAATAAATACATAAATTCACGCCCTAATTAATCCTTCGAGAGGGGTAGGAAGAGGTGCTAAATACGGTTTGTTAAGAAGTAATACATAAGAACAAAAACGTCACTAGGTAGGTATCATTACATTTTATTACCATTAAAATACACTACAGTGGTGCTGCGTTACTGGCCCAATGGGTTTCCAAGCCAGGGGTAGTTTGAGGGGCAGGTGTTGCAGATGGTCATGTAGTATGCCAACTAGAAAAATAAACAAAAACTGTGTTAACCGTGCATACAGAAAGAAGTTCTGCTTTCCAGTAAACTTTACTGCAAAAGCATCCATACAAGGACTGCTTGAAGAAGTCAGTGCTTACAACTTCACAAAGGGCTACCGCCCAGTGTCAGGACAAAATTGTAATTTGCAACTCACACTCTTGAAGCTATCGGTACTGACTTCTTCAAGTAGTTTATGTGCTGAAGACTTTTCACGAAACATGATTTACCTCGGTATGTGGACTATGCAGTGGCCCACAGAAAGATTCAGGGCAGAATGTGGGAATGAAATTCCTGCAGCTCTTTTGTGCGTATTCGTTGACTGGGATGGGGTCTTTTACCCATTCGATTACTTGGTTGGCATTCACCTGAAATCATTCGATTTTTAACCGTCGGCAATAGCCGTTAGACAATTTTTTTATTTTTACACATTGGGCTTAATATTTACCATATAAACGTCGTTCAAGTTGTTGATAACGTCCAAAAAGCGGACGAACGCTCGTTTTACAGCAGGGTAAGCACTAATGTACCACTCGTGGACGTAGAACCCAAAAGGAGCCCTATTGCCGAGGTAGTGGCGCTCGAAGTTGGTCGTAATAAAGTTGAACCACCCATCTTCATCAGTCAGAGGTGGTCTGGAAATAAATTAGCCATTTTATTGGAGAATCTGAAGCCTATAGTAATTAAAGTACGCAATAATGATAAAACAACGAAGCGAAAAGACTTTAACAACCGCAAACTACTTGCTAAGCACTTGGCCACAATCTCACTTGATGGTATGTGTATGAATTTTGGGTAAAGGTCGAGAATACTTGTTGTAATTTTTAGGGAACGCATCTACTGGAAGATATTTTGAATTCTTAGCAGTGTGAATGATAGCGAAGAGTATCAAAAAGTTTCGTGGGTATTAGAAGAGTGTTTTTGTGATACTTACGTATAGAAGCAAGCATCGGCCATAGAGCAAGGAAAGCCCTCCAAATCGATCCAGCTGACCATAGGTTTGACCCAAACGCCTGGGATAGAAGCAGTAGGGCAAGGGGCCACTGCGCACTCTTGGGTGGAAGCATAGTCCAGGGTGTATGGCCAAAGACCAGGATTGGTCTGGATGAAGGCAGGCCAGGAGGAATCATAGGTAAGGCCAACTTCAGACATAACTTGGAACGTGGAGTTCCCTGCCATCTGCAGGAAAGGTAGACGGATACCTTAAATAGAAAAAAGTTGCATTAATAGATGAAAAACTGTACCTTTGAAGGTCTCGATTCACAAAAATTTGAAGTCCTGATTTCTTTTGTCAAGGGCCTTTTTCTCATTATCTGATTTTAGCTACTACTAACCTGGACATGTACGTTTATTTTGGCAGTAAACGCAAATTATCTGTTTGATATACCTCCATAGATAATTGGTAGATAGTATTTCAAATATTATTAAAAGATTAGTTCTGTTCGTCACATGTTTGAACATTAACAATGCCCATTGGGATAGTCCAAAGGAAAAGGATTTTTAGTTGAGAAAATACCTAGCTATAAATATAGATGGATCATCAAAATCAAAGGAAAGGTTCATCAAAATCTTACCTTGCATGGAATCATAAGGAATATTTGCAAAATGCGCCATTTGAATCTTTTGGTCTCCAAATTCTTTCATCATGTCATCGAAAGTAGCTTCAGCCCAATAAGATTGTGGCGTTTGGTGGGTGATGGAATGCAGAGCGATTTCATATCCCTGGTTGTAGAGCTCATTGACCAGGGCATAGTTGGTGTATTCATGGTTGACGAAGAAGGTGGCACCGACTGGGCAGTTGTTCTTGTTGATGCGATTATAGAGCACCTCCCTGTATGTCTCGATGTTTATAATGTTGACAGCATCGTCAAATGTAACCAGAACGAACTGAAACGTAATAAGAGTTATGATAATGACAGTTTTCAATAAAAAATTTAGCACATGCTATTAATATGGAGCTCAAAAAAATAGTATTTCGTACCTATCCTTTTTAGGATTGCGTACCCAAAGGGTAAAAACGGGACCCAATTACTAAGCCTCCGTTTTCCGTTTGTCTGTCTGTCTGTTTGTTAGCGGGTAGTTTTTCATAAACCGTAATAGACTATTGAAATTTTTAGAGCATTTCTCTGTCCTTTGCCGCTATAATAACAAATAATAAAACATAAGGAAAATAAAATCAAAGGAGGCCATTTCCCATTTAAAAAAAGTGATTTTATCTACTTTTTTTCTTGCTCTTTTATCTTATTTATACGAAATTATCTAAAATGTATACATATTTAATCTTATAAGATGGTACGTAACCCATTGGTTATTTTTTATATTTTCATGGTATACTCTTAAGTATGTAGGGGAGGTATCATCTGATTGTTTGTTTATTTGATAATATTCTTTAAGGGTCGGTTCGTTTAGTCGTTCAGTTTTATTAATTAATATTAAATTTAATTGTCATTTCGTTGATCATAAGCATAACTCGCGAAGAAACAATATATTTGCAAATCACAAATATTTAAAAATGTTGACATAAAGTTATTACTTTTTTCGATTTCAATATAAGGCGAACAGAATGTAATCTTTCCAGATCTGTCAGAATAGATTGAAGTATTAAATTTTTTATCAATACAAATGTTCGAAAAATGCATTATCGTTCTGTAATTGATAAATAATTAATTTAATTAAATGTTACTGTAGAGATTAACAATTTTTTGTTTCCAAGAATTTGTAATCTAAGATAATTTTGAACAGTTTTTTGAAGGAATATATTTAGCTCTAATTTATAAATAACAAAACATCACCAAGCAACATTAGAGGTTAGAAAAAATATTTATTGAAGTTTAATCAAATAAAACTGACGTTGTTTTTTTCAAATTTCAAGCTATTTATCCAAATTTATTCTCCAACAACATTGAATTTGATTCTTCTCTTCATGAGATTCATATCTTTTGGAAACAAACAATCTAATAAGGAAACAAGCCGTACAAAATGCTAATCGGTTGTACTTTGACTGGTCTAATCAAGATTGAAGAAGCAACTATCATTTCATTATTCATTACATTCAACAGATCATTATTTGTCATTGATTTTAATCTTTGAACAATTAATTTTTTCAGTTTTTTACGTGCCTTGATTAACCGACCGACCCGTAAGGTTGCTGTAAGTTGTAGCTACCATTTTCTTTACTGTGCCCGGATAGTGGTGACAAATTTGCTATATGTCACACTGGGACTCAACATGTGCTGTTTAACACCTCTGCCAACCAATCTCGACGGACTGCGGCGTGAGCATATGTTTTTTTTACAATTTTGACAAATTTTAATTCATTCTTCAATCAGTCATGTTTAATACGACAGACTTCTGTATTTATTTGCTCGAATCTTTTCCTTATAACGACATCATTTTGCGATTTAAAGGATACTTTTATTGTTAATTGACTTACTTGCGGCGTATCTCTAGCTGCTAATCCACCTGGAATTTCAGTGGACGAACACCTGCAGTCTGGAAGTTGGCACGCCTGAGCATCACAAGGCTTAGCCAATGGCAGATCATCAGCTGTAACGAATGCAGCCAACACGGCAAACAAAATCACTGACACCTTCATCTTGCAGTCAAATATCCCCTCCGCAGAAACCACAAGTAATTTATAGATATGTCAGTTATCGTTTATTTATCAATTAATTGGCAAACTTCAATCCGCGTTTTTTTCTTTATCTTATCAGATTACTTTTCCATTTAGGGTCCCGGGGAAATCCCCCAGATTCTGATCGAGTCCATATAAAATCAATAACTAAAAAATACGATTTTCCTCTCGTATTTATCCTGATTCCTGAGATCCTGTTAATGGCTGGTATTGAAATACATGTTTGAAATTGTTTTGTTAGCTTTACTACGGCAAAGTCGAACAGCATAAAATTTATTTTGAACTTACCTACTGTCTATGTGGTCCATGTACAAATGTTTGTTCGAAGATCGACTCGAATATCGTGAATCGGACTGTAGTGAAATCTGTTAGGTGGATTAATGAGGGAATTATCCTTCAATCTAGTCCATTTAAATGTCAAAGATAAGAAAAAAAATATGATAGTGTTTTTAAGGGATCACTGGGACACATTTAGAGATCATATAAAGTGTCGGTAGGTCTGATCTATTAAAAAAAAAATAAGCATAGCTACGGAATTCGTTTCCATTTGTCGGGTTTTCCAATCTTTTTGCACCAAATTTTGTAGATAACTATTTAGTTGATAAGGTACTAACTCACAAACCGACTCAATAAAAATAATTCATTCACACGCACGGACAAAACTCTACATCTCCCTCAAAAATGGTATTTTCTACACAAATGCCATATATAAATAAATGGTTAACAGATGAAACTTTTATATTAAATACTAGCAAATGAATGAAATGAATCAGCTTTTTAGGGTTCCGTGGTTCACGTTAGGAACCATAATAGTTTCGTCATGACTGTTCATACGTGCGTCGTCTGCATTCCTTCCAAACGGTTAGTGCTAGAAAGATGAAGATTTGCATGGTTATGTGTACTTACCACGCCGAAAAAGTGGCAACTCCCCTACACGTGAACCCCATATAGTGGGGTTTGCGAGATATTAACTTCAAGAGCAACTTTTTGTTAAAATAGGACGTCCCTTTAAAAGCCTGAAAAAAAAGAAAAAAATCAGGATAGTAGTCCTGTAGATGTGATGAACATTTAAGGTCTTAGATAACTTTGTTAGTTCAGGAGTTATAGAGGCCTAACGTGTAAAAAGCGCTTACTAAGAAAAATTCGTACAAAAATAACGAAATGATAAGTAAGCATGTAAAATACTATAAATAAAATCATAACAATTATGGGTGACTGCGGAACTCTATTCTATGCGTGGCCTGATAGACACTTGGCCGGTTTTTTTGTTTCTTAATGGGCTTAAGGCTCCTATCCCACGTGATGGTTTTCGATAGGTTGCGGTTCTGTAATGGAGGCCCTGCATCAGCTCTGTTTGTGTATAGGGGATACGGCGTCGTTGCAGGGTCGTTGTAGCGTTACGACACGTCGTCGTTGACGTCGCATTGTCGCTGGGCAGCCGTCAGAGAAACGCCACCAGTCAAAAACCGCTAGGTGGGACAGGGACTTTAGATTAATTAAACTACTCCTACAAATAGAATATATAGGATTTTTGCTATATATTTTTTTTTTGAGGAAGTTCGCTGTGTTTCAGTTTGAAAGAATGGAGATCCAGTGTAATCATGCCAGCACGAGTGGTGTATTATTTTTTTAGCATTACATGGGCAACGCATTGGCGGTGCACTTATCGTTCTAAGACATAAAGGGCATCTTCACATCGCGTCGGGTCAATATTTAATGAAATGAATCACGATTTTGAATGAAAAAAATTGTTATGTGAATTCTGACTTGATTTTGAATATATGATATTGTATTAATGTATAATTCGGCCAAATCAATATCATTTCCGCGAATTGATTCAGATAAAAAAAAACTCAGTTATCACTATCTAAATTTTATTTTTAATGTTATCACTTGTTTTTTAATTGGTAGCAATAAAAACCGGCCAAGTGCAAGTCGCTCTTGATTTTGAATAGGACTTGAGAGACAGTGATTGTAGAGCTGGAGCAAACAACGCCGAATAACACAACTTTCTTGTAACCCATACATTTTTTATTGAAAATTTTACCTACCTATTACGAGTTCATGAGATGAGTACAGGCTTCGTCACAACATAGTACAAGACTTTGTCGCTTCCCCTGTCTGTTCCTATGTGTGCTTAGATCTTAAACTACGGAACAGATTTTGATGCGGATTTTTTAATAGATAGAGTAATTCAAGAGGAAGGTTAAAACCCTTATCCAATTAAGTACTTTAAATAAATTATGACTTTAATATAGATCAATGTGGCCGTTTACAACATGTAATTTAAATGAATATTTTCGAAGTTATTACAGACGTAAAATGCACGGACATTGCGGTTTCCTGGCGGGCCGCGTGCTTGTTTGCTACCTTAGTGGTAGAAAAAAGTATTTTCTGTAACTTTTGTTGTACAAAGAGAACACTGAGCTCAGTAGGTAGCTTAATAAATTATCTTGAATTTGAATTTAAAGTTGAGAGCAATGAAAATTTAACTATACCTATATTGCATCGGCTTTTAGAATTGACTTTAACTATCCATATTAAGACTTTGCCGTAGTTGGCAAAGCTCGAGATTTATTTTAATATTAAATTATTCAGCGCCATCTGTGTTTTGAGCAGCAAGGTAGTAGGTACCGGTGGCAGTTTAAAACCTTTTTCTTTGAAGCTTTGTGTTTTCTTCGTAGTTTGGTGAAAATCTGTGAGATGTCACATTTCGATATCTTTAATTGTCGATTGTTAAAATAGCAAAATTATTTTTTGGTCAATTCTTTACGTAGAGTTTAAATTAAAAGTAATATTATTAAAATAACAACTTATCGAACATTAGAGAATGCTTGTTTTTATAATTTCTATCGATAATTCAAGACTGTACTTGCTTTTTTCTTTTGATATGAACCGTAATTAGTGTTTTAAAGGATCCTTCACGAGTTTCGTTTATTCCTTTGTAAGTAAATATACCGTTAGTCATCTTTATAGTAAAACTTAATAAAACTTAGAATCTCTTCCGTAAACATAATTTATGAGGATAGAACAGCTCACCTGGGACTTGAGTTGACCAAAATTCCGGGACTTGAGACTTCGGGGTATTCCCGGGACGTCCCGGTTTCCGGGTTCTGGTTTTTGACACAATGATAAGCTTAGCAACCGCCTTTTTACTATGCAGTGTGAACTTGCGTTATACTAGTCATTATTTATAACTTCGTAAATATCGAATAGGTTGCAGTAAATATGCTTTGTTACTTGCCTTCGCTGGACAGAAATTTACGGTTTATTATCAAATATCTGCGGTTTTCTATCTAGAACCCGTTTTTCAATTCGATTCTTATTTTATGGCGACTATCGTATTGGACGACAACTAAGCCAATGTCACGTGATGAGAACAAACAATGATATAAATTAGAAAATTATCGGTGTTCTGACTTGTGATCAGTTGCCGAATCTGTAACAATATAAACAACAATTATTTACATTATAAGAACAGCACATGGACAACACAAAAACAGCACAGAAACTTCACAATTTTATATTATTGGATTTTATAAACATAATAAGGTACTTGACGAACTTTGTATGAGACATAGCCAACAAATAGTTAAGATTGACGGGACGAGGGATACTTTTGGGTAAACAGTCATAAAGGGAAATTCTTAAATTAGTGCAAGTAAAAAAAATAGTAGTTCCAGAGTACCTTCCGCTAGACCACACTCGCACAGAGAATGATCCCTCACCCTAATTTTGGCAAGAAACACAGGGGAACATACATGACCTAGTCTGAGACGGATAATAAAATATTCTTTAACACTATAATAACATTTTTCAGTTAGTAGTCTGAATATATTATTTTTAAATAATGTATCCATAACAATATAAAAAAATATATACACATTACTAACTAAAAATGTTATTTTAGTGTTAAAGAATATTTTGACGACAAAATCCTCTAATAAGGATCTTTCTTCATTTTAATACAAATGCTCTGACTTGAAATTTGTCATGCTTGATACAAGTGAAATATGTATAATACCTATTATAAAACTTAACACCTCCTTTATGGTCATATTTCGTGCAAATAAATTCTTATTCCAGAGGTTGACGCTGCCATTTTATCTCCATTAGGGTACTTGAAAAACCAAGGCTTAAGTGGAATCTCAGGTTGTAAGCTACCATAGCTGTTTCCCTTTGACAGTTCTTGACCTCTGCCACAGGTCATTCCAGCACTTGTTTAACTTTGGTTTTGCAAGGGAGCATAGGTCCCTGGAAACATATTTGAAATAAAAAGACGATTCTGCCTGGATGGCTTGTTTTGCAAACATTCATTTCCTGATATACCACAATGTCCAGGAATCCAGAATAAGACTACATCAAGGCCGAGGGAATGGCACCTGTGTAATATGTTTCAAATTTTTAGAGTTATAAAGAAACTATCGCGACTTCTAAACGGGAATTTTATTAAGTCCTGCAAACAACTTTTGGCATCCGATAAAATTTTAGATCTTCTAATTTTGTGAGATTCAACAAATGAGACAGCTTTCAATAGTGCAATAGCTTCGCCAGTGAATACCGAGGAAAATGACGGGCTTATGTAATTTAGAACAATTTTGAATTTAGGTATCCAGATTGCCGAACCAACATTACCACCTTCAGAAATTTTGGATGCATCAGTAAAAATAGGCAACCAGTCGTTCCTGTCTTTGTTAAAAATATCAATAAAGCAGGCATCAGCTTCAGGTTGAACCTTATAAATGCCAAAGTTAAGAATTACCCTAGGTGTATAAATCAAAGCTTCAAAGTTACTGTTGAATATCGGGTTTTTTGGGAATTCATAAACATCATGTTGAAGCCGCTTAAATTCACTAAAACTTTTAACCAGACATGGAAGATCTTTATGGGACCAGTAGTCCGAGGTTGATTTGGTTTGCGAAATTCTATCTAGAATGCCAAACATTTGGTGGTCTGGATATTGGACAATGTTATACAAAAATCGATCGAATCGAATTGTATCTTTAATGTAAGAGGGGGGTCGACACATTCCACCTGTAGGGCGTTTACAGGAGATGACTTCATAGCACCAGTGATGATACGCAGACATCTTGACTGTATACGGTCTAATTTATACAATGCTGTCCTGTTGCAGGGTTCCAGTAATAGTGAGCTATAGTAAAAGTGACTTCTAATTAAGGCGTTATATAGCAACTTTTGGCTGTAAGGATGAGATCCCCACCAAACTCCCGAAAGGGAACGCCAGAAGGTTCTTTTCACACTTTTTGACTATATAGTTTATGTGACTCACGCCAGATAGCCTGGCATCTAATATTAAAAATTTCACATTATCTTTTATTTCCAAACGATGTTCATCTATATACAAATTAAGCTATGGTACTGATCTCTTTCGGGTTAAAATACAGCATTACTTATAGCACAAGATAAAGAAAGTCCATGTCTAGAACCCGTTTTTATTTATCGTTTTGATTTAGGAGAAGTGGGTAGGTACTATAATACTTTTTTCTTAAATATTTCCTGAGGGTAAGCGTCTATATATCCACATATAGAGCATACTTGCCTAGAAATAGCCCATTTACTCCTTTAAAAATACAAATTACAGTGCCCGGAAAACATGTCCATGCGTTTTATTTGAAAATCACATAGCATCACCTACAAACCCACATTGGTTTATAACTATCTACGCAAAAAATCATTACTAATCTGACAGATTGAGGAACGGACACAAAATTTCCTGTTCGTTTGTCAAGTGTAAGGCTATTGGCTTTTATTTAGTCACGGAACTCTACACGTATAAAATCGTGCGACCTTCCATTTATTGGGTGTTTTTTTTTATCGACAACTCCACGTTATTTATAGCTTTAAACCCGGAATAAATGAATTAGACAGGGCACCTGAGGGTATTAGGGTACCTTCATTTATTTATTTATTGCCTTAAATTGTAGGTACATGTATTGGGTGGCGGCATTAAAAATAAGGAACCATAAAAATTGGTACAAGGATGTAGCGTTAACAAGTATGTTTTAATTATGAAATATGCGCTTTTACATTTTACCAGATGGTATTTAATCACATTGTGTTTTGTAGGATGAAATTGCAATACCAATAAAAAATAAGAGTAAAAGTATATGAGTGAATGTAGTATGTGAGTAGCCATTTTTTTATTTTGTTCAATTTGACTGAAAACATAACTGAATACCTTGGAACATTACATTGTTATTATCCCTTTGAAATATGTTACGCTTTTCTTTCCACGTTGAATCAAGATTCAACGTTCAAGTTGAATGATCAACTCTTTTATTTTGCAAATCCTACGACAAAAAAAAAAGTAAAAAAAAGATAAACAATTCTATTCTAATGACTATTGCTTCGAAAATTCAGAATTATTTTGTTAATTAAACTAGCAAAATTTTTTTGGCACTCGACCTGTTTACCGCTACAAGCAAGGTTAATGCTATTCATTTTCCTTTTTGTAAACATCACTTGTTTTGGCATAGCCACAAAGCCGGAGCTGTAGGCCAAACGATGGCAAAAGTCAAAACAAAGCAAGTTGAGAAAAATAACGGCTTATACAAAATTGCGAACAGCGGAATTCCCGCGCAAACAGTTTCTCTGTGAGAACAAAGAATAGTTGCTCCAGGGTCGTCATTCTATAGACAATCTAGTGGATATAATCTAGTAAATAGTCAGGGTGAAAGACGTTTTTTTTCTGTATTTTTTGTATTTTAGACGGGTCACCTGATGGAAATAGATACTGCCACCTATTGACACGACGGACGCTGGCCTTGTTTTTAAGCTATCGGGGTTTTAGGAAGGTGACTATTATTATTTGTTCTACTTACTACTATTTATAATTGTTAAGTAATCAATTTAAGTATAATAGTTCCGTGAAAAAAGTGCAGCTGTTAAATTTTCCATATTTATGCTCAATAAAGATAGTTTGATTGAATAACATGACCGGCTCGAAGTTCCAAATATGCATTAGTAAAATTATTTGTAAAAAAGTATGAGTAAAAAAAATCAACAAACTTTACTAATAACAATCATAATAATAACCACATCACGACACACACATTGACTCAGCCCTGCACTAAGGCATAATCTTGTATCGCAGGCACTAAACAACGATGTGGTATATACTACATAGATTAGAATACAACATCCAGCACCGGTAAGCGAAACAATGCGTCTTGGAAATAACACAAAGTCCAGCCGCTGCCGATAAGAAAAGAAATAAAATAGGTACCTACAAATTTGACCACATGCATACTCCATCGAGTCTGAGGTTGTCTAATATTTGCCGCATCTGTACAGCATAGGGTGTAGACAAAAAGGCAGCGTTCACAGTGTTTTTGTCTCGCACGTCATCCGCGTGACAAACAAGGGTCTCTGTAAGCTGGGGCGTGTGGAACGACCTTAAATTTTCCCCGTTTTTTTTTGTCGTCATTCTCTTGAGCCAGCGAAATGTAAACAGGTCTGAAAGAAATCGATTCTGAGGAATCTTCATTGCGATTTGAAGGATTTCAGATATGCCACGTTTTATTTGAAGTAGTTTCAAGTCACGAGTTGTATTAACAATTTTCTTTTGAGCTTAATGCGAAGGGAATTGAATTCAAGTTTAATATTAATTGATTTTCGGTTCAAACGTATGTTTTAATTGTTTTTGCAAGCGAACAACTAATTACTATGAGTAAATTATTTAAATAAGCCCAACCTACAAATAAGCCGACTGCTATGCCACAGGTTCCTGGTTCGAATACCGGCGGGGGCGTTGTCTTTGTGTTATATGCAAGACGCATTGTTACGCTTGCCGATCTTGGATGTTGTATTCTTATCTATGTAGTATATACCATATCGTTGCTAAGTTCCTGAAACACGTTCTTACGATACTTACTGCAGGGCTGAGTCAATGTGTGTGTCGTGATGTGTTTTATTATTATTATTAAATATTACAAAACATGATACAATATTGATAACACTGTTCTGGTAGGACGGGTGTCGTGAACTTAGTAAAGCCTAGCACAGCACGCTTACACAAACTAAATTTAATTAGTGTGATACTAAATCATGCTATCATCTATGATGATCTAACTCAAATATTTCCAGTCTGAGCAATTCTTAGCCGCTTGTTTCCAGGGTTTCCTGCAGCCCTTAAAAAATCGTCTGTCCAGCTCGCGGACGGCCTATCAAAACAAACCCCGTGGTCACCAAAAGACATGTAAATAATTAGACAAATAATAATAAATCACATCACGATACACATTTTGACTCAGACCTGCAGTAGGTATCGTAAGAACTTGTGTCACAGGGACTTAGCAACGATATGGTATAAACTGTATAGATAAGAATAAAACATCCATGACCGGTAAGCGAAACAATAAGTCTTGCAAATAACACAAAGTTACGGCCCCACCGGGATTCGAACGCAGAACCTCTAGCGTAGCAGTCGGCTGTTTAGGTGACTAAATTTCGAAGAAGATGCTTTCCTTAATCTTTGGTCTTAAAATTTTGTCAAATTTTCACATATTACGTATTAAACATTTAAAATAAAAGCATTCCGTAAGAAACCTCTTAAAACGTGCGTCAGTCATTGAACTACTTTTACAAAATACAAAAGTTTCATAGGCTTTTAATGATAAAAGTTCCAAATTAGAACTTCCAGTAACAGTTCATAACCGTAACTAGTTGGTAACACTCCGAAATGTTTTGACAGTAAACAAGCAAGTAATGGAAAGCAACCTTCCATCCATCTCTTTTTAACGATCGCCGCAAGTACTTGCCAGAGTGAGAGAGCAACACATTATTATATTAGACCCTTTCAGTGTTTTCATAATTTATTTAGGGTCAATCTATGACGTGTGTAATTATACAAACCGGGAGTTTACATGTAAATTTTGACATTAAGATTAATTTATTAATGGTTAGTTAGTTAGTAAGTAATAATTGTATTACCCTAAATATAGATATTCATTGGTTAAAACAATGCATTTTACACATTAAATCCTGCTGATATATTATGGGAAAATTTCAACTGATACTTCCCTTTCTCACCAAGCAACCCCGACGGTTATTAGGTGACCGTTTGGCGGAGTTGTCATATTTTGTTAAATGGATACTTTAAATATGAATTTGTTATTTTTCTTAAGCCAACAGTATTTAGATTTACACACGCCTTAAAGAAGAAGTACTTACACAATAAACTGACATTTAAATTTTGATATAGATTTAATTAGAAACTGATTTTCTTCTTCGTCAAAGTTTCCATGAATATTTTAGATATAAGTTGAAAGCATAAACAATTTCTAGTCATTTATTAGACATTTACGAGCTAATAGTGAATATGTATTTTCAGGGAAGCATGCTTCACCTTCGGCCACATAGTCAACTATCATCAGGTGATTTTTTAATGAATGATTTCCTATCTATCTTCATATTATGTACATTATACCAATTTATGTGTATTGAAGAATGGCTCCTCTAATTTGATTCCTTTTTAGGGTTCCGCACCCAAAGGGTACAAAACCGCACCCTATTTCTAAGCCTCCGCTGTCCGTCCGTCTGTCAGCGAGCTGTTAATCATAAAAGCTAGACTCTAATTTCAAAGAATGTGTATTTTTGTTGCCGCAATAACAACAAACACTAAAAATATAAACAAATGATTTTTTAAGGGGCCTCCATTCAGTGCTCCGTACAGAAACGAGATATTTTTTACAATTTTTTTAATGTTGTTAAATCTTGTAAAATGACATGGAACCCATCGTGTGTGAGTCTGACTCTCACTTGGCCAGTTTTTTTATTGTTGCGTTAGAATATTTATATGTTTTTTTAATAGTCATTAGAAGCTGGGCCGGGTCGTTAGTTATACAAAAACGGCGTTTAAGCGTGGGTTGTTTACAGAATAAGTTTACGAGGAAGTGAGTTACCAAGTTTCAAATTAGGATCATAATAGTTTTCAGCTTATTCGGGGTTTGCAGGATTACCGTCCTGTTTTAGTGTTTCGGTTTTACAGGTAGTTTCCTTTGGAATGGATTTTGTATTAAGCCTTATTTAGTTTTATAACTTTCATTTCTGTTTCTACTAAAAGGAATTAAGGTTACAATTGAATGAAGTAAAATCAAAATTACTGTGTTTTTAAATCTAGAGTGCGATTGTTATTTCTAATAATAATTTACTTATTTGCATAAGTACATGGTATTTTAGGTCTTAAATTAATAATATAATGTCCACATGACTCGCTGTTTGGTAGCATACAAAGTGATTTTCTATTCAAAACCAAGATTAACATTAAACATGTTAATGAGATGTTCATATAACAATAATAATACAGAGGCATCTAATGTTCCTAACTGGTAAACCTTCCACACAAAACTGGGTTACGGTTCGATGCTACATCAAAAAGAATTGCTGCAATTCGATTCCCTACTGTTCAAATGACTTCCTTTAAATGAACCAGACACCTTCTGGACGAAGGATGTGTAAAAAATATAAACAGTAAAATGTTTATTTATTCGCTGTTCCCGTGTGTTTGAAGTTTGATTGTCGCTAAGTGTGACATGTGTGGAAATGGGCTGGTCAGATGGCTCAAAGAAACGGTGACCGTTGGAGAAAAAGGTTCTAGAATGGCAACCACGGCTTAAAAAGCATAGTGTGGTAGTCGGACGAAATTGTTAGGCCTGGGGATGTAAGCGGTACTAAATCGCTCCGGTTATAGATGTTTGGGAGGCAGTGAACGTCTTCTAATGATGAAGTGTTCCTGTAATTAGGCGGTGACATTTAAATTGGAAGTCTTGAAGTTGAAAATAAAATTGCGAGCTCGCAGATTATTACGATGCGATGCAAATTTGCAGTGTTTTCTGAGTGCCATTACTTTTTAACCCCGGACGCTAATAGAGGGGTGTTGTAAGTTTGACGTGTCTGTCTGTGTGTCTATTTGGGTTGAAAGTGAGGATGAAAAATCGAATGCAAATGTCCAATGGTGGGCATATTAAAGCTTTTAGAGGACTATTTTAAACTAAATCATAACGTTTTTTGTTTCTGTGAATTATTGAGATGGCTACAGCAACTTTAATGGCGCGAAAAACGCGTTATCGTGCTAAAGTTTCAAACATCCTAATCGACCTAGTTGGTCGTTTAGGTGTGTAAAGGAAAAAACAGACAATAACAAATAGAAAAGTCTACAAAAATCAAAGTCTAACAAAAACATCGAAAATTCCCTTGTATTTGTCTTCCCGGACACGGAAAATAGAATTGTATGAAAAAATATAAGAGCAGTTGAAGTAAAACCCGAATATTCGTGGCAGGCGCGTTTCCCAACATTGATTTATTCCTCCGGCCATGTTACGGCTAGTAATACCGTTTGAGTTATTTTTCCGAATGCCCGGTTTTCACCGCCTTAGTGCTGGGGATCTTCTCATTTCTCATTTGGGTCGAAGTGTACAAATTATACGCAGTTACTGGGCGCCAAACGCCCGAGTTTGCCACTACCAATGGAATTTAAAGGCCAATTTGTAAGATCGATTGGTTTTATTGATGGAGCTAGGTTTTAGCGAAATGGTTTACAATGAATATTTGTTGTTTTGGTCGATGATGTAAAGTAAGTATTGTTGTCTTATTTCCTCATTTTTTTTTAAACTTGTCCGTCTTCTATTTTATTTTATTGGTGCAAATTCAAATTGTCAAAGAAAATAGTCTTAGATACTTGTTGCTGTACAAAAATATATTTTATTTTCGATATGATCTCGATGTGTTTTTCGTTAGTGACTGTGTCCTTGTATGTTCTTATTATTGAATTTAAGATTTTTTTAGAAAATTTGATGTGGATGTTTTTGTGAACAAACAATTTTTACTCAAAAGCCAATGAAGAGCTTCCGAGGCACATGTCGTGAGTGTCAGCGCTGCAATTCCTGTTAACCATGCCGTGTTTTGTAACGAAAATGCAGCTAGTCAATGAAGTAGAGGCTACATACTCGGGCAGTACCGGAAGGGCGGGCGGGGTAGTCTAATCAGAAGAAATGTGAGGATTTAGGAAACCGATTTCAGACTTCTGCTAGACTAAACCGAAAACAGCGATTGAAATTGCAAACAACTGAAAGGGGACTAGTTTATTACGTAATAAATAGTAGTAAGTAAGAAGCAGTTTATAGGATATTACAGGTGAGAATATTGTGAGATACGCATCATTACCCATGAGCAAATAGTAGCGGTTCCCTTGAATGATGTGAACTAACGTTTACGACCTTCAGTCATTACTGGATCCCGGTTCGGGTTGTTTAGCCAATGATTTAAGACAAACTACACAGTTTTGACCGATGTGTTTTCCATGGACTCTATTCTGATAACTTTAAAGTTTAATTTACAATAGTTAGTTGGAGCTTATTCACCTTATGTTTTGTTAAGGCTGGTTAGGTCAGGTTGTGGTATGCTTTTTGTATTTGTGTAGTGTAGGTTTTTTACGGCTACAACTTTGATCCTATACGAATACGTTTACCAGGATAAACCTTTTTATTTTTAGCTTCGGTTTAAGTGTTGGGATTATTAATTATATTATGTAAGGTCTGACATAAATAACTACGCAATGATTAAGGAACGTGAGACTACCGAATTTCTTGAAAGAAAAGAAGGCTAATTGAAATACGATATGCGGCCACGGAAAAAACGGCTTTCAAATAATTAATTTCAAATTTCGCACTTGAAACCGTATTATCTAATAATTATTAAATTCTTTACCGTTTTCTTAATTAGAGCAGTTTACTTTTAATTTAATTTACATAATGGGAAACAAATAGTTTTCCATGATTCCTATTAATAATTTAAACAAAAGAGTTTGATAAACCAAAAAGGTTTTCACAACTTTATAATACACTGTACGAACGAACTAATGATAATACTTATTTAAGTATAAATAGTCAAGACAATAATGGTGCGTAAATCAGTCTGGAAATAGCAACCGGATGACTTTTGGTATTTGAGTTCCTGAGACAATTTCGTAAAGGGCTTCATAAACTTAAGGTGGACTGATTCCGAGTAAAAAGGCGTGGGTGATATCGAGAAAAAAATTGCTTAGAAACCGACTGGAAAGGCGGTAGCATTCAAGTATACATACTTAATAATAGTTACAAAAATTGTAATCCGAAACGTACGGACGGTTTGCGCGAACGGATTTTTTTAAGATTGTAAAAAAAAAGTGTAGCAACCGGTAGCGCTTTTAACGAAAATTCTTGTTTGTTGGTGGAGATGCCATGAAAAATTGTCACCCGTTTTTTTCTGGAACTCAAACAACAAGAATCATCCGGTTGCTTTTTCCAGACTGATTTACGCGTAATTGCTTTAACTAAAACCTTTGGCTGTAAAACGTTAGGTCCCCGATTCAAATTCCTAGGTAAAGACATCTAAGTGTGATGAACACAAGTTTTTGCTCTGTTTTTTCCAATTGGGAGCAAATGGGCTGGCCTCACCTGGTGGGGATGGTTTGTGATACCGACGCCCATGGACACCTGCAGGCAAAAGATGTCAGCAGATGCTTTGCCGATCTTTTTTTCTGTGTTTCCTATCTTAACTTTTAGTTTAAGTATAGTTTTTTTTTTCACTAATATAATGTTTGTCGTTGCTTAGTTTCTAGTCTTGGTAGCTTCAATTGCAGCTAAGACGGTTCTTGTGAATATTTCAAAGGATTTAACATAATATCATTAAAAAGTGCTTTTATACAGAGCAAGTCTTACAAAATACAGTAACTTTAAGCGTATCTTTGACCTAGTTTGTAATGCATTGGATTTACAATAAAATGTTTAACAACAATTCAGTAAATCTTAAATACTTTGCTGTTTTCACGACATTCTTCGTATTCGGAAACCTTCCGAAATAAATAAATCCATGGATATCGGTAATCTAGATGTGCCTTTTTAATCAAAATTATACAGAGTTTTCAATCGTATTTAATTTAATATGTGTATGATCAATACTCAGCATTGATATAATCCGCAGCAAAACCATTGACTAATGAGGGCTTATTGTGGATTAAATATTGTTATTTCATACAGTTGAAGACCAGTTTAAAAATTATAATGTAAATTATGAACCTTTGTTTTCAATGACGTTTTAATAAAAAGGTGCTTTATTGTTGTTGAACGTAAATTGTTGAATGTAAATTCGTCTGTTACGAGTATTTCATCTTTTTCAACTTTCGTTACGGAATTGAAAGTTGTGAACTACTTTGATCGAAAATAAAATTTTATAAAAACTGAATCACTAAACTATCGAGAAATAAGACGTTTAAACAGTTTACAATTTTCCGTATATTAAAATCTGACGGTGAAATATACAGACCACGTTTTTTATTCGATCATCCAAAAAGCGCTTGCATTCCGAGGATTTCATAGAATGTGTCAAAGTTCAAAGCTAGCTCATCTAGTCTTTACCTAGCTCTTTGTCCAAGAGTGCATGTCTCCCGTAAAATTGAGTTCCGTACCACCGGAATGCGGTCGACATGCAGTACAATCGCCCCAGAATTACCTCTCCTCAAAATTCAATCTTATCCTTCCCTGCACAAAACATATTTTCCAATAATACGAACCCTGCAAAATTCCTTCGAGCACGAGACAAGCTTGAACCACCATTTTTCTGCGACCCCTCAGATACGCGTATCTTCTCTTGTTATATTATATTTTGCTTGAATCGAAGGTCGGGCGACAGGTCATGGTATTTTGGTCGATGGTATTGCACAAAGCATTTTATGGCAGGAGTATTTGACACTTCTGTAGTAGAATGACTCCCGGATATTACAAGTAGGTCTTAGTGTGAGCTGTTTGAGTCTGGATAAACACGTTCCCGATACTGTGTTTGTGAGTTTCTCTTCACACTGTTGTTCGTTCCCTCAATGTTTCTCTAGACATAGAAAGGTTTTAAAAGAATTACCAGGAAGATATATTGCTAGTTTTACGATCGCAACGTGACTAAACAACTGGAAAATATCTTTTCAATGATTAAATGTCTCATATTTACTGGTTCTACGTGCGAGATCGTCGGGATCGGTACCACGGATTGGAAAGCCTGCGTAATTACAGGAAAGAGAGGTATAACATCTTTACCTCTGCATGTGCTCTCAGACATCAAGGTCCTCGTGGTTTCTATAGGCGGTGGTATCACATTCTATCATTTTCCATCAGGTGAACCGTTTGCCCATAACGTTGTATTAAAAACGTACATATGAAACTACTGAACTCCTAATAATTATAATAATAACCACATCGCGACACCTCCTGCACTAAGAATCTTGTATCGCAGGCACTAAGCAACGACATGGTATATACTACAAAAATAAGAATACAACATCCAAGACCGGTAAGCGAAACAATGCGCCTTGCAAATAATACCAAGTCCCGCCCCCGCCGGGATTCGAATCCAGAACCTCTAGCGTAACATTTGGCTGTTTACATCACTGCGCCACCGAGGTCGTCAATTATAACCACAAAATTAAAGATTTTGTAGTTTCTCTTCTTCATGTAGGGAAAGCGCTGATGATCTTCAAATGGGTTATCAGATCTGAATAAATTATAGTTTAGAACCATCTGGATAATGTAATTTTCAAACAAAAAAATGGTCCATTCGTTTGGGAGCCATGATGCCATGACAGTAACACAATTTTAATTTTTAATTGGTACGAATAATAGAAATTTTGTAATTAATAACTATGCTCCAATTAAAATATGCTCTAACTAAATATGCTCAAAATCATTTACCAGATACAATCTCATTGAGAGTTAATTACTTTTGTTGAAAGTAATACTCGTTTAAAACTGTAGATTACGTGACAATCCATACACGAAAATTTCCAACAATCCAATGGGTACTTAATAACAGTACTATTCCAATTAGAAAGCGATGTGAAATGTAATTTTGTGCATGCAGGTTCCTATCTCGATGTTAGATATAAGTTTTTGTGCATGCAGGTTCCTATCTCGATGTTAGATATAAGTTTTTGTGCATGCAGGTTCCTATCTCGATGTTAGATATAAGTTTTTGTGCATGCAGGTTCCTATCTCGATGTTAGATATAAGTTTTTGTGCATGCAGGTTCCTATCTCGATGTTAGATATAAGTTTTTGTGCATGCAGGTTCCTATCTCGATGTTAGATATAAGTTTTTGTGCATGCAGGTTCCTATCTCGATGTTAGATATAAGTTTTTGTGCATGCAGGTTCCTATCTCGATGTTAGATATAAGTTTTTGTGCATGCAGGTTCCTATCTCGATGTTAGATATAAGTTTTTAAAATAGTTTTCAAATGATTAACTTGTTACAAATGTAGCGGCCCTACGATATTTAATTCAGTTTAAAAACCTGTTACTGAAACATTTAGATTTAAGTTAATGTATAAGATGTATGGTTGTACTTGACACGGTGCAGACGGCGCGAGCGTTTAAAAAGAAAAAAACTATTCAAGTTGGCGCGCTCCGTCAGTTGTCGATGTATGTGTTTACTTGATTGGAAAACGTTATTAAACAGAGTTTTCCTACTTCGCCATACTAACATTGTATAAAATCATCTAATATAAATGCTAATTTATTTTTTGTGAGTCCAATATATGTTTATAGTTTATTTGTCATACAAAATCATAACTTCGTTCAAAGAATCCTAAGCTTTGTATGGAATAAGGAATCCTTTCAAATCAAATTTATTTGCGAGAAACATGGTACAGAAGGATGTTACATTGTATTATTTTTGGGCGCACGCAAATTTTTTAATAGAATATCTTATTTAATAATACTAGGTCAATTTAGAACATACAAATAACCATAAAATAAATAAATTCCTATCCAGACAATTTATTATTTTTCCATATCATTTTATTAATCTGTTGCCTAAGGTTTCAAACTTATTTGTCATGTCTTCAGTAAAAACATCTGCTAACTAACCAATTTCATATCGCACATTTTTTATTTATTTAGTTAATAAATCCAGGACACACGTTAAACACAGAAAATAACTTATAATTAAAGCCTAAGGTACATATCTGTGTCCCAATTAAGGACTTATACAACATTTACAAAATTATTAGCTATCGTACATCTACTTCGTTGGATTTAAAATAGTTTATAAATTAAATAAAATAAAAATTGAGACATAATTAACAATAATATTAAAGAAATTCACTTCACTGTAACACACACACACATACATTTCACTGTAAAACAAACAAAATTTCAGACGAAACAACGAAACAACGTATTAAGAGTTTTGTCCGCCACTGCACAGTACACAAAGTGGCATATGAATAAACTGCTTAGCAAATACGCGTTTTAGGAAACCCTGGTACGTTTTGGTGTAAATTTCAGTGGGAAACGTCGGAGTGACGTAAATCCAAGTGGAAATTTCGTCAGAAAACAAGTGATGAAACACCGTTGTACTCGCGAAAGTTGAGAAGAAAAATTGACGGTCGGTGTAAACTCAGAGGTTTACAAAGTGTAATTTATACAGTAGTCCCTCTTAAATAGTTCTTTATTTGAATACGTAAAATGAAATGAAGCATTAAAATTATAATTAAGAAGGTAACTCTCTCTGTTTGTTACAATTCTACATCTTAAATGCTCGATGGATTTCGGTGTAATCTTGGTAAAGATATCAATTGCAACCTGAAGAATATACGCTATATTTTGTCTCAATATAGAAGAATAAATTTTACATGGACGAAGTCTCAGACATTTCACACATATACTTATTTAAACTACCTTTAACTAAAAAATCATGTAATGTAGCCAGTGTGTCTTCCATGAGTTACTATTAGTTAGAAGCTTATGACTAACTCCCGACTAAGACTAGGTAGCAGATATGACTAGCAGTGATTTTGTATGAGCAATCTTAATTCGTCATCGATCCGTTAAAGACGTTTTAAAAAGATTAATAAAAATTTGGTAGGCACAAAGGACCTAAAATTGTAAGTAACAGCGTAGAGCGTAGAGCGTCTTGCGTAGAGCCAAACACTAACGTACTAAAATTGTTTGGATTTTTATTGAGGTTATACTAAGGTCACTCAATTTTAATTGGGCTATTCTTGTTTGACAATTCCGCAGAAAGACCAATCAATCATTTATTTGCTCAAAAACATGGTATATACAAATATAAATACATAGTGCTCATGTTTTGCCTTTCTCATTAGACATGCAAATTTTTTGTATAAAATTGGTCAATTATCAATAAAAAATAAATAAAAAAACTTAACTATTATCGAAAAATATCGAATAGTTGAAAATCTATCGCAATGAATGCAAAAAAGTGTGAATGTTTGCATGAAGGAGGTTATCTCCGATAATACTTATCTTAATTCCGAAAAACCTATCACCAATATTTAGAATGGTCAGTGTAAACTTTATTATTATAGAACCGAAGATACTTGCTCTGCTCCTGCGACGATGAGATATCGTGAATTATATTAACTTCAAACTTAATATAATATAACAATTTATTATTTGTATTCAGTTTATTCAGACTTTAACGCACATCCACGACCCTTAAACACATTAATTATGTTCATCATAACAATTAATAGCTTCTCAGATCATTCATTGTTTTGATTATTATTATTTTATTAGTACTGATTAATATGGCCTGTTTAAAATGTATCTTATGGTACAACTGTACATAGCGACTACAGACGCGGTTTCACCAAGAAGCTTCGTAATAAAACGACACCATCGCTTTGTTAAATAAAATATTATCCACTTTATTTATTCACTTAATTAATTTACCCGAAGCAACGTGTCAAACGAAAGCCGTTTCGGTTGTTAAATATTTTAGCTGGCTGTACAGGGTTTTGTTGATGAGAACACGGTTATATAAAATTCTTAATTGTAATAAAGAAATAGAATTTGATGCAGCGTAATTTCAAATTGAAAACAAGAAACGTCGTTAATAATGCTTTTCCGCGAAACTATTAACGAACAACCGATTAAATACATCAACTCATAGAGGGATAGGCAGAGTGTGATAGGTTGCGAATCTGTCACCACAATCCAGGCAAAATGAGGAACTTGGCAGCTACAATTTACGGCTACCGAGACTTGAACCCTCGATCTGTCAAAAAATACTTGTCAAATCATATTGTTATCCCACAAACAGAAAATTACAATTTTGTTTTTTACATTTAGTAGTCGACGACGAAATATGGAATTAACAAAAACCGATCGATCGCAAATTTTGTAATTTACTTACGTCCCAATTTGTTAAAACAATTTGAACAACTTTATATTCTATATCATGGTACCTGCAAACTAATAATAAACAATGCTCGTACAACACATACCGGGCGTAGGAAATCTAATTCCTGACCCTATTTAATGAATAATATCGAACCCGACCGAGGCTATCCCAAAAGAGTGAAAGTCATAATTGAGCAATTAACTTTGATGACCCATCCCTTTTTAACTTATCTACATTTTACCCTAAAAGCTGAAACGCACTGAGTAATATAACGCTGCGGTTGGTGGTTTATTAGAGAGTTCGTTGGGGAAGAATGCTTCTAGGATGCCGACCATAGGCCTGCGTTTCATAATGTTCCAAAACTACAAGATCGGCTACCAACGCAGTACTCCCTGGCAGTTCCCTGCACCCCAAACAAGGTCTGTCGTTTATCAAGGTCGACCTTGTGAGGGGTGCAGGAAACTGATGGATTGAAGATGTGGATATAGTTGGAGGGGGCTTTTGTCCAGAAGGGGAATCCGTCTAGCTGATAATGATGATGAGACGAGTTGAGTGATTTTCTGTTAATAATTAAGGTTAAACATTCTCTGCGATGTGGTACTGCGATGATGATTTGATAAATTCATATTTTTTCTAAAGTCAGGTTACCATAATAAAATTTAAGGTTAGACTCAAAAGCACCTAATTGAGCACTTGAAATTACTCAGATACATATTTATTTAAAATAAAACACATATACTGATGGACTGACTGATTGACTTTAAAGTAATACATATACTGATTGAACATGTTTAAGAAAACAAAAAATAGCCATTTACGTTAAATTAATTTACCACATTTTTTTTTGACAAAACAATCGCCAAACGCGTCGTTTTTTCAGCATCGTTTGTTGTTAACCTAATGAGTTATAATAAATGGATGCCTGACTGTTAAAATAAGTTTGGAAATGTTTCCGGTATTTCAATATTCCGTCCGAACCTGATTACTAAAACTACTAACTCTTCTGAACGATTTTTCTCTTTTAACAAATAAATTGTTCACTTTTATTGATGCTTAATTAGTAACTTATAGTGACTTAATTTAATTCTCTTTCGGAAATACTTAATTGAGTTAAAAATTCTATTTATTATTTATTCGATTCGAAAATGTATTTGTAAGGTGAATATTGAATGTTTTAATTATGGTAATAATACGAGTTGAATGATTAAACTTTGTTTCTATATTTATTTAAATGAATTAAAGTTATTAACAGAAAAAAAACATGAAGTAGTTATCACATTAACAGTAACAGTTTGGATGTCATTTAAATTTACTATTTTGATCTTAACACTTTAATGGCCTAAAGGTATAATCTTCAAAAAAACAAGTAAGAGAACATTTATTATACAATAATAGACTTTCTCCACCGTCCGTCTGTTCGTCCGTTTGTCAGCAGACGATATAATCTTAAAAACTATACATTTTATTAAAATTAAGGAGATTATTCTTGTGCGACTGTACAAAGCTTACACTTGACCGATTAGTCAATTGAAGACCTTGTAAATGCCAACCCTAGTATAGTTTACTTAAACGACTAATATAATCTGATCTGTACAGGGTGACAAACCAAATGAGACGGGTCTGCCCTATCGACTCCTATCGAAACTATCTAAACATGATAGATTAATTAGCAAATTGTGTGTTAAATGCACAAAGGTAACCCTTTCCGTGCGTTACAGAAGTATATCCAGTTTTTGTTTCAATATGAATTCATAGTTTAAGCCTGTAGATCCACCTGCAATCTTTAAGTTCAATAAAGAAAAAAAATTATAGTGTTGTGTAGTAAGAGTGTGGAGTGAAAGAAGACGTAGTGATGAAGTTTGAGAAAGGGGTAAACCTAGGTATGTGTAAATGAGGAGATGCATGGATGTGGAGGAAGCGAGTGACGTATGTTGGGATCGTTGTGTATGGCGAACCATGGCGTGTGTGTGTGTTTGTTTGTAAAATAAAATAGCTAGTATTTAATCGATTTTGGACACGATTTTGTCACACATGTTCATATTTTTTTCCATGAAAAACTGCGTCTGTCCTTTCTCAGAATGCAATTGTAATCCTTCTCAAATTTAATAAAGATAGAAAAAGAATATTAGAATTTTTAGTTTAGTATCAACTTATTAGACGCTCGCATACAAATATAGAAGTCAGATGGCTTGGACTCTACTCTACTACTATAATGAAAGCATTAATTAAGTCAGAATATACTGTTCTATTTGCGGATGTAATATGAGAAAATATGACATTCACTAGACAGAATCTTTCGGTACAGAAAATATTTATAAAAACTCGGCAATTTATTCAGAAAAACTCAAAAGATACGAAAGTGTTGTTTGTTTTGTTTCCCACGAGACTGATTATGCCCCAGGGATCACTTCACAAACAACTCTCAGACTTTGCTCAGAACCTAGATTTAGTACTTGGCATTGTAGATTTAGGCTAAAAATATAAGCACTGTTGTTATAGTAGCAAACATGTGAGTAATTACAGTCGTTCCATCTCACGTCGACGCTTCGGCTATAGTTATGTACGTGCATGTTGTTCTAGTGTGCGTATGGTCTTCACTGAGTCATAAAATAGAGAGATGTAAAGCTCATGTACGTACTTCAGTTTTGACAGATTCTTCCGATATTTGCACTAGGGCTGTGCATTTAAAAAAAAGATGCAGAAAAATATAAATTGGCGTGGCGATAAAACTCATATCTAGATGTATATTGTTTAATGATCAAGGTGTAATTGTTGAAACGTTTACTGAAATTAAATTTCGACAATTTTATGTAGTTTTTGTATATAGGTAATTTAATTTATATAGGTATAATCAATGCTCATTTTTATATACATTAAGATTTTTCCTGGAAACCACTAGAAGGCCTTGCAAGTAGGCCCAAACAAAATTACAGTTTCTACCTCATTTACGAATCACGTGATTACGGTGTGTGACAGACGCGTATGCTACCTTCCTATGTTGTCTGAGATTTCGTGTTGATGATCTGTTTGCGTTGCTAAAGAGCGCATTGGATGTAAATTATCGTGACTGAAACAATGTGCGTGTACGTACCCGTCGGAACCAACAAGTAATTGAGTAAAACGATCTTTGTGAGATAGTATGACTGTGCTACGGCAGAATAAGAACTAGTAGAAAAACATTGCTATTTATTTATTAAGATAAATATTAGTAACATTGTACAAAATTGTTTTTAAAATGTAAATAGAGTCTCATTTTCCATGTTCTTTATTATTTTAATTTTTATTATAATATTCTATCTCTCTATTAATTTTTTAAAATAAAAACTACACTTGTGATTCATTTATTGGTTGACATATTAAACTTTTTTACTTTTTAAATACATATTTTTTGTGTAAATTAATTGGCTATCTGAAAGTGAATGACACTATCAATTTTCAAAAGTGTTTCAACGTTAAAATACTCTAGAATCCTCTAGGTAAGTAAGTTTCTCTTCTTTTCAATAAATCGCAAAGGAATCAATGTTAAACAGCTTTCTCCCTTCGTTTGTTTTATTCATGAAACACGTTTCGGAAATGAAACAAATACCTAAGTAGGCAAAGGTACGATATTTAGGTATTTCGGAGGGCTTAAATAGGGAAATATTTAAAGCTCCCTTATCAGCTTTAAATAGGCCTTATATATTTACGTTTTTACGGATTTTTTTAAGGAGTAGTTTTTAACGTTTTATTTGTGGAATATCCTAAAAATTAAAGTGCGTTTGCCTGTAATTTCGTCTGCATAGAGTTTTTTATTCCTCAGGAACGTAATTGTTTGTCAAAGCTTGCTAATCAAAATGATAAATCTGTGTGGCTAACTTCATTCAAATAATTCCTTTAGCTGTTTTAGCGTGGTTGAGTAACAAACATCCAATCATTCAAACTTTCATATTAGTAGGATAATATGATTTGGTTGTAAAGTTTAAATAAAACATTAGTCTATTTCTCCTTCTGTACTAAATAAATAACAACATATAAAATATTACTGAGTCTCTTATCATAAAATCTCGGGAACAAAAGTCTAGAAGTCATAAATTTTAACACACAAGTGTATTACTGGAGATTTCTGGTCTAAGTACGAGATAGCAATGTACATATTTCATTGTTACTATTTAAACTGTGTTCTATGTCACTTTTAACTTAAAATATGAAGTTGCAATTTTACAAGGAATAATTTTTATTATTATTAACCGCCGCATCACGACACTCATTTACTCAGTCGTCGAGTAAGATTGTAGAATCTTGTGTGACAGTATTTGGTATATACTATATAGATAAGAACACTACATCCAAGACCGGTAAGCGAAACAATGTGTTTTACAAGCATCACAGAGATCCGTCTCCACCGCGATTCGAATCCGGGACCTATTGCGTAACAGTTAGTTGTTACATCACTGCGCTAAAGAGGCCGTCTCAATTATTATTAATGTATTTACCGTGTTGTGTATTTGTAGGTGAAATTGCTGTCGAGGAAATGTTAAAATCAATAACGGAGTTATGTGTTGAAATAAATAATTTACAATAAACAATCTTTAAACGCTCCCAATTTACGGTAATATTCGAATCTCCTTATGTACATAAATAAGTATCTCGGCAGGTCGCTTTGGTGAAATAAATTCGTAAACTCCCGTACTATTCCAAAGAGTAAAGCTTAAAATATAATCACAAAATGAAAACGCGAATCAAAACGACTCGTATGAGGAATATAAAAAAATCAAGAATGGTTTAAAAAGTTGCTTTTGCAGAACTTTTTTGAGTAGATTTCGTTTTTTATCTCTTAGGAAAGTTTTTTTTTCGGGGAATTTTATCCTATGTGTTAAACTAGTTGACCAACGATTTGTATGCAAAGTTTCATCCAAAGCTCTCCAGCCGTTTTTACTTAACGGTAACCAACACCCAAACATCCTAACTCATATTTATTAGTAGGATACTACGAGTTACTACGACTTGTGCTACGAAAAACTACAGATTATCGTAGCCTACCTCCTAGCCGAGTTTTAAATCGTTTGTTAAAAGGTGAGTATGTAACAATGTTATTTAAAAACTTTCTTTTATTTTCTATATTCAACACTTGACTAACTAAAGTACTCGTATTTTATTTGATATCATATTAATTGTCAAGTGTGATTAGAGTCTAGAAAACATTTTGTCTGATCTCGAAGCATTTGTAATACTCGTACCTATATTACACTACCCGCGAAGTTGATCGAAGTTCGAAGTAGGTAGAAGTTCAACTACACACTCGTGCAACTTCGAGTAGTTCCCATACTTCGAGCCCTTTGACTCGAACGAACTTCGATCAACTATGATAGTAGGGTAGAAAAGGTTTAAAACGGCCTTTCTACATCTTTTTGTATTCTTTGTAAGGTTTGAAATCGATAATTTCGTTACTCACGGACCTCTGCAGGGACCGGCCTCTCTTCCAATGAATATAAGTTTAAATTTATTTCAATATACAACCGGCTTCTCTTTTACTACAGATTCAAGGCAGTAAATTAAGCCAATACGAAAGTTTTTAATGTTTTTAATTCTCCGTGAGAATTTTGCATTTTAGGTTTTTAAAATCGGTTCTAGGGTTTTTTAAAACAAATTGAAAGACATCATTTTTCTGTTACAATTTTTGGATATTATAATGAATAATTTAAATTTTATGTCATAAAAGAAAGTCAATTTCAACTAAATTCAGGTTTACTGGCATCTTTTTAATAAAGTTTACATTAATGGTTAGAGATTTTAATACAACTGAAATAGTAATGTGTACCAACTGATTTGTAAACTTAAATATTTTTATGCAAAGGCTTGAAAAATGGTCCAAGTTGTAACGTAATTACCATTTAAATACTGAATCAGGTAGTAAATAATTATAGACGTCAATAATAACCGGTCAAGTGTGAGTCGTTCTCGCACATGTTGGGTTCAGTATAATCTTAAAAGCTTGACGACCTCGGTGGCGCAGTGGTGTAAACAGCCGACTGCTACGCTAGAGGTTCCGGATTCGAATACCGGCGGGGGCGGGACTATGTGTTATTTGCAAGACGCATTGTTTCGCTTACCGGTCTTGGATGTTGTATTCTTATTTATTTAGTATATACCATATCGTTGCTTAGCCCCTGCTATACAAGATCTTGCGATACTTAGTGCAGGGCTGAGTGAATGTGTGTGTCGTGATGTGTTTAAAAAAAAAAGCTTATACATTATTAACCTTTATGTAATTTCGTAAAAGAAACAAGGATAAGCAAAAAGTTACTAAAAATCCCGTTTTTTGTATGAGTCCCCTTTATTTTAATTTAATTTATTTAAATCAAATACTCTATCATGACAGTTACATACCAATTCAATAGTGCAGTGAACAATAATAGATGCAATTAAATTAAACAATAGATAATAAAATCACATTATACAACATTACAAATAACATTTGTTTTGATTACGATGGAAGTCCGAATTCACAAAAGTATTTTATAAATTAGCCACTTTCGTGAATTCGCTCAACGAATGAATGTCAATTTCATCTTCCACCCTGTTAAGATGCTGCAGCGCTCGTGTGAGTGGGGCTTTCGACAGCAAGTTAGTTCTACTTACAGGAGTAGCAAAAGTAAGTTTCCTCCGAACCCGTAAATCGGTAAATACAGCGGTAACAGAAATAAATATTCTCTAAAAATGTCATGAGTTTATCATAAGATACAGCCCGCTGACAGATATACAGATGGACGGACGGAGGCATGAAAATAAAGTCTCGTTTTTTGTATGTGGAATGTACCCTTTGTGTATGGAACCTTAAAAATTAGCACATGCCGTCACATACACCGCCACCGCCGTCGTATATTAGTCTTTCATTAAGATACAGTTAAATTGTACTTTTTTAAATTATTTCATTAGAGGACATACGGGCAGTCAGTTTATACATATGGACACCTGCATACAATAAAATATCAGAAGATGCTTTGCCGACCTTTTAACTATAAGCCCTTTTTTAAAGTTTTTTTCACAAATTGAATGTATACTTTATCGCATATTTATCATCATAAATACTGATACTTTAAAAAGCTACTTGAAATACATAGTTTATAATATAATACAATCTAAGAATCAAGTGGGAAAGAATTTTTGTAAATCCATCCTCAATTCAGATGGGATGAAAAAGTATTGTTAGAACGAAGTTGAGGCGGTTGTTCATAATATGTCATTACAACGATTACGTACGATCAAATATATTTTCAGAACGAACGAGTATTTTCAAGTTACGTAACTAAAGCAATGGAAATAAAAGTTGTCAAGTAACTGTGATGCTGAAAGATTTTTTCCTAAAAGATTCCTAAGACAAATTCTGAACGTCCTCGAACGACTTCCAAGTGGAACTCAAGTCTAGGGATCCCTTAGTTTTTGCATGAAACCTTCTTAAGTTTTACGTTTAATATAATTAAAAGTCACAGCTGAAACAATTTTGAAATCTCAATAACATATATCTTCATAGATTCTTATTCAATAAAAAAATACGGAGTTTCATTTAAAAAAAATATCTAAAATCTATGACAAAAAATATTGAAACTATAATATCATATATAGTTCAGAATATTGGTTTTTCCGATTCAATAAAAGCTTTTACATTTTATCTTGAAGCTTTTAACAAACGCACATACTGCGGAACCTTAACAAATATCACGCTTTCGCTCTTGTATTTTTTCTCTGTCAGTCGAGCACGTTCCGTTGAATTTAGCTATCCACCGAAATTTCCTTTTAAAATTACTATCGGAATTCGTCTACAGTCGTGGATAGTAGACGTTCCAAAGATCTGCAAATTACAGAGGTTCGCAGGTGATTGCCTACGTGCGAGATAACATAGTTGTTAATTAATCAATTTTATATCCGCAATAAACATAAAATCATTCTTACATAAGTAGCCGCAAAAAAAAATGAAGCATTTTATTTAAAAGGCCGGCAACGCATTTTGTAGCTCCTGGTGTTGCAAATGTCCATGGGCGGCAGTATTCACTTTCCATCAGGTGTTTAATTAGGGCTTGAGTTGATGTTTTTGGATACCACTAGTACTTGCTCTGGATTTTTTCTTCACCTTAATTCTTAAATCTATTTAAGTTATTATTTTCAAAAACTCAAGCAAAGTTGTCTTAAAATGTGTTTGTTAATTATATTTATTTATTTGGTGTTATTGAAGTTTTTAAATAGTTGTTTAGTACGTAGTAAAATGTCTTTTATAAATTACTAGCGACTCACCCCGGCTTCGGATGGATATTATGCATGTATTATATCACATAAATTCCTCTTGCATCATCTTTAAAAAAAAACGCATTAAAATCCGTTGCTTAGTTATGAAGGTCTAAGCATACAAAGGAACAGAGAGCGGGAAGCGACTTTGTTTTATACTATGTAGTGATACTATATATCTATTCATAGGATATATGAGCTATATATTATATAGAGAGGTATATAGTTAAATATGACCTAGAAACAGTAAGAGCCATTCACTTCATTACTTTATAAAAGGTACCAATAAAACATTTCTGCTCGATTTAGTCAGGTTCAAGTACACAGTTCAGTAATGAGTCGATATTTCATATTATTGTATACAATCAGTCAACAATTCGATCCAGGAAAGTAAATCAGTTTTTTTTTTAATTTATTGGAATATAGTTTTTATAACGCTTTGTATTAGCTTTATATGATGTTTACGCTAATGTATGTAAGTATGCCAAATGCGACACTCTGATTGAGCGCATCTTGTTGTCGGTACCCTACCACATTCCTCGACATCCAGTGACGAGAACATTTAGTTTCTTTCCTGTACGAACCTATCTAGGCCATTTCTCTCCAATTACTAGAATACGAGTATGTACGGTATACAATGACATGTACTCAAAGGTGGAAGACCTTGATATGTTTTTTCTTTCGTTGGCAAGTTTCAGACGCAAAATTTTTCAATATTTTATGAGTCGCAAAAAATAGTTCTCATTAGGTTCAGGATCTTTAGATTTCAATTCCTATATATTTTTCAATTTCTTTTGTGTAATGGTTTTATCTAAACCAATGTTATTTTTCTTTGTGACCTGTTTTTATTTTAGTGTAATGTGTGTGTAACCTTTGTAAATGTTGTGTTCGTCTGTTATAGGCATGTACATCAGTTTCTGTTTATAATTTGTGATTTTAATATGTTTGTGTAACGTTCTTGCTGTAGACGTCCCTAAATAAATAAAATAAAATAAAATATGTTCTTATGGCCGAGATTTTTTTTAATCTGACGTAAAAGCTATTCGCCTGTTAGCGACCATTTTATATACAAAGATATATGTCAAATACGTGAATTGCAAATGTTACAATTTGAATGATTTGTCTTAAGGAGAAAATGAAATCAGTTTTATTAATTACTATTGATTTTTATGCGGTTTATAGTTATTGTTTATAGTTTAGATTTTTTATGGATGGAATTAGATTTTTAAAATAAATTTATCGAAGACGTATGATCTCGGCTTAAAACCTAGTATGTAGATTTTGTTAAAAAAAAAAAAAAAAGGTTTTATGATCTTCTTAATTGCATTATACTACATGTCAATCTGTTGGTAAACAAAATAATTATAAATTATAAAGTTGTTGGAAATTATTTTTTTCATAATAAAAGATAAAAGGAAAATTATAGGAGAAACTTTCGTAATTAATTGTTGTAACAAGCAGACTTCTTAACGACTTAACTCAAAGAAGCCCGAAAGTAGTCGAAACATTAACTGTTCACTCCAATTTCGACACTATCCCATTGTAATAAGGTGCAACATTTACGACGTATCATTTGGAGACTGTGCAAAAAGTCTTGAATAAGATTTAGGATGTCGTTCAAATTAAAATTCAGTTGGCTTTTTATTGATAATATATTTTTGTGACTTCCCTTCAGGAATGTTTAATCGTTTTAATTAGGCGTTATATTTGATTCATACATTATTTTATTGCTTCTATATTAAAGCTCTTGTAGTAAAAGCCAGTAGAACGTAATTACTACAGCGAGTGTTATTTCATGTTTTATCTCTTGTTTTTATAATACATAATTTGTATTAACTAATTAGTTAAGGTATGTACATAAGTGATACGTACATATATGCGAAAACATGACATTAGACACAACATTTTACTTACTATTTTATTAATTTGAGTCCATGCAAATTTTGCTGTGAGACAAAATTTTTGCTGTGCAACTACATCGCGCATGGAATAACACCCGACGGAAAAAGAGGATGTTGTAAGTTTAACGTGTGTCTATGGTATCGTGGCTCCCAAACGGATGGACCGATATTGATAAAAATTAATAAAGTGACGTAATCTAGATGGTTTTCAGCTATAATTTATACATATCTGACCAGCCGTTTGAAGATCACCAGCTCATTTACTGAAGATATTTTATTAACTTCCACAGGTCCAATTGATATGAAATATCATGCTACCGCTACTTCGGTCTAACTACCTTGAAATGGTAACGTTAATCTGATGCTGCAACATCAGTCTGCGGAATAGCTAACTCCTCAGCAACTAACAGCAGATATAGCGTTTTTGAGATCGTTATAATTCTCTCAATGAGCAGTAGCTACAAAAATAATATAGTGATCGGAACCTCATGTTAAAAATCAATTGAAAGTGAAAGTCGAAACCTTTATTTACCTGAGTGCGGGGATACAGGGTTGATTGTAGAGTGTCCAACTACCAATTTTTTTTAAATTATGCAACTGACAGACCTAAAAAACTTTCAAAACTTTAAAAGTAATGTCCGTTTTTGGCCCTTTAATTTTAACGTAGCAACAATATATTGAGACAAATGTCGTTGCGTCGGAGGATAAAACAACAGATGGCATGATTAATTTATGTTATTATATATTTAGAAGACGTTGTAGCTCAGTTTGTTAAGTGCCTTGGATAACCGACCGACCCGACCCGACATGTCGAGGGTTCGAGTCTCGGGTTGCCGTAAGTTGTAGCTGCCATGTTTCTCAGTGTGCCCGGATAGTGGCGACAAATTCGCAAACTTTCATACTGGGACTCAACATAAACATGCGAAAAGTGGAGTGTAGCAAGCACCTCTGCCAACCCGTCCCAAGGAACTACGGCGTGAGTTTATGTATGTTATGTGTATTATTATTATTTTAAAGTCAACGCAGAATAATTAGAAACGAGCCAAGTTTTAAATAAAAAGGTTTTTGGAATGTAAATTAAAGTATCTAAGGTTATTGATGAAATCTATTAATGCAAAGCGATCAGTAATTCTAAAAGTTCGAATAAATAATCCAGTCGAAGGCTCGTTCCATTAAATTGGAAAGGATAATATATTTGAGTGGATTAAGCTTTTTTTGGATATTGTAGGCACTCAGAATTTCTTGATAAATTAATAGTATTTGAGACGGGTCCTCACAGTTTTATTACAACGTACACCAGATGGTAGCAGTGTCACCGACAAATGCCCGCTGGCTGGAAACAGGCAAGAATACCCTAATACATACAGTTCGTTAGTAACGGTAGCAATTTGGTACGGTAACTTTTAAGTATGGAAGCAACCTTAAGCTTGACCTTCAACCTTCTATTAAATTAAACAAATGGTTGTTTTAATAGTAAGTTCATCGTAATTTAGTTTAGATCATTGTGATATTAATCTTGAGCTATTATACGAATTGAAAATGTAATCATATGGAATGAAACCGATTAGTAATATTATATTTTTAAGTATAAAACGCTCGTGGGTGAATAAATATACAAATACAAAATTTTATTTTCGTAACCTTTTTAAATCAAATTTCAAAACTTTTTCTACTATAGTCAACAAATTTTCTAGACTTCCAAATGTTGGTGATTTAGTATTAAGTTTGCAGTCGTTGGCGGCAGTGTGTCAGTGATATTATGGTCTCTTGAACGATGTCTAGCAAAACTAGAGCGACCGCCGCGCTCAACAAATACTTCCCGAGCTGTAACTGAGCTTAATAGATTTAATTTAACACGTTACTATGAGTTTTAATGGGAACGGGAACGACAAAAATGGGTAATCCTTTAAAGAAAAATGTTAACAGAATTAAACGTTAGTTTCATACTGTGATAACTATAATAACGGTGATAAAAAATGTTAAATCTCTTATGCTGGTAAAAACATTGACTCTTCAATCCTTCAGATTCTTTTCTGAACAGAAACAGAGATGTTTGCGTGATTTTTAACACGCAAATCTATCAATCATCAATCGACTATCAATACCATATCGTGATTTTATCGCAATACCATCAATACGTGATATACGATCGCGATATCGCGTATTGACAAATTCTAAAATACTCCCCTAAATCAATTAATACAATTCTCCTCTTTCTATTATTTTGCGTTCCGTATATGCAATTTTTCTGGTTGAAACCTGGTAAGCTACCTTCGGCAAAGATTTTGTTGCGTCGAAGGTAGCTTAGTCGAAGCGTTGTTTACGACTAAGCTTTTACACCACAGGGTAGGCTGACTTTACCTAACGCCTGATTTACATCAAGTCAATGAAGTCAACTAACTCTGTCTGTGGTGTAAAGTTTTCTTTGGGCTAAAACGTCATGACATTTATACGATTGGCGACGAATGGCGAAAAAAAGCGGTTGATAAAAAGCGATTTATCTGAAAGAATTCCTGAGAACACTCCCCATTGTACAAGCGGTAGAATGCAGAGAGAAGCGAAGTCTCCAACTTACGGGCTCATTACCGCTTGTGAGCTCATGATCATCGATAAATCCTCACAGCCCGTTTCCGAACCAAGTCAAAAGGCTTAGACAATTTTCTTATTTATTTTGTTTGTTCTAACTCTATCAAAGTTTTCCACCAATACTTCATCTTGACAGGTTCCCTTAAGAACTTTAGTTAATAATTAATAGTTAGGGGTAAGTTTGTGAGTGGGTAGAATTTAAAATTATTACTTTGTTTTTGTCATTAGCAGTTTAAGTGGGGAAGATTACTCGTAGGTTAAGATAAACTAAGTAGAATGGCTACACGGCTTCGGTTACCTACAATGAGCTGTAAATAATATCACAATTGGAGAACTATTTCGTATAGGAAAAAAGGTTTATTCTTGGCGGTTTCTTCACAACTAGCGCCCTCTGCTTTGAGCTTTGTAATTTTCCCTTTATGGTGTTTTCCGTCCAAGTTCAAGTTCCATGTAGAGGGCGCCAGTAACAGCCATATCTGAGATACGTCACGAAGCCGCAAACATGCAAACTGTCAGATATAGGGTCAAAAAATCGTAAAAACAGCAGGAAATAGAATTTTAACGAATAGTTTAAATTTACGTTCCTGTCTATTGGTTCATTATTTTACTATGCTGTTTTCTGAGTTGCTGGTGCTGCCCTCAAGCGGGATAAAATAGCAGTGAAACACTGCTCACTCCAATTACGGATATATTCGTAGGTGAACGTGTAACTGTCGACACAAACAAGCGAGTAACACGTTTATCTGATTGTTGACCTCGCATAGCAGACATAGCGGCGCTAGTCGCCCTACATACTTGCACATAGACATGACGTCACTATTATTATTTAAATATGAAACAGTAGGAGTTTATAATTATCTATGTAAATGAGAAGACCTGAATCACTGACTTGTCAACGCCCACATAACCGCTTGAACCTAGAAGGATACAAAAACATTGACGGCTAAGAAAGGATTTTTCAAAATTATACCCTTAAGAGGGTGAAAAAGGAGTTGAATGTTTGTATGGAAAAAGGTAAACCCCTAATTTTAAGAGCGTGAAGCTGTGGGCAACAGTATGTTACTCGACATTTATTAGGTTAGGTATCAAAGAGTATTTAGTAGTGCTCTACTTAATTCCAAAAAGAGGTAAGATTGGTTGAAAAACTTACTTGAAAGCTAGTATAGTTATTGAAAACAACCAACTTGATATGAATGTTAAAATTTACTAATTAAGTAGGAAGATTAATAGGCAGCAGATGTAAGCTTGATGTTTTTTTAATTACAACCCCTCAATGGGGAAAATACGGATTAAAAATTTGGATGGAGACTACTCAAGCAAAATATAAAAATCTTTAGGTATTTAATAGCAACTTTAACAAAGCTGAGGCGATCTAACTAGCTAAAAATAAAAATATTTGAATCATGATCACTCGTGTGTGAATTAGCGAATTATTACTAATTTCTACAGCGGACCTAAAATGCCCGCTTAAGGTAATTCCTCTGAAAGCTTTATTTGTAAATTCCGTAGACATATCATTAACTAGGTAGGCTAGATGGATCATTAGTATAAATCATTAACAGCTTAATTCCTTAGCCTTATTAGCCGTACTGCGATTCGACATCTGCATCAAATTTAGCTTCCAACACAATGTTGCCAAAGCAGGTTTTTTAGTTCCACTGTAATCAAATAAAAACTCCATTGTGCGCAATCCTATTGGATCGTTTACATGGAGGTGGCAGTCAATTGACGCGAGGGTATGCACGGTACGCAATGCATGTGTCTGAATTTAAAACAAGGATATTTATTGTTTAGTCCCGATATTGCCAGTACGTGTTGTTTGTAGTTTTGCGACTTATTCTTTTTTTACGTTTTACTTAGAACATTGGAAAAAAAGGATTATTACCATTTATAGACAAAGTTTGTGAGTTATTTCTTTCTCTTATCAGTAATTATGGTTAAGTTTTTAGTTATTTAAGACCCAAAATTCACTGTGAATACTGTATACGTTGTGTAGACAAATTAAACAAAAGATTTGCTTGAGAAATTGTACCTTGACCAAAACGTATTTTAGTATCCTGTGTGTCTACCATGAGTTCGCATAGTTCTCCTATACGTCAGGCAACTTAAATTACTATGGGCAATCGTAATTCCGCAACAATCCGTTAGAGGCGCTTTACAAAGATTTGAACAAAATTGTAACTGCAGTCGCAAGCGGCAATCGAAGGTAAAATATAGACACACTATTGAATGATTTAATTTCAAGTTCACGGAAACGTTTGAAACTGTTCGTTTAGTATAGTTAGTGTACTGAATAGGTTTTTTTTTCTGTAAAAAAGGCGATGTCGGAGTGATATCAGAAAAGTACGAATAACTCCCTTCTATTTCTATCTTTGATTCAGTTCGACGGATTAGAAAACCAGTGTTATTACACCGGTACGAGAGTTATGACATCTTTACATCTACATGGGAAATGCATTGGCGGTGCTCTTGGCGTTCTAGATATCAAGGGCATTGTTGTATCAATAGGCGGCGGTATCACTCTCCGATGAATAGCTTGTTTGGACACACACATAAACTCACGCCGTAGTCCCTCGAGAGGGGTTGGCAGAGGTGTCACACACCTCATTACTCATTTTTATGTTGAGTCCCAGTCTGATAGGTTGCGAATCTGTCGCCACTATCCGGGCACAAAGAGGAACGTGGCAGCTACGACTTACGGCAAACCGAGACTCGAACCTTCAACTTGTCGGGTCGGGTTGGTCGGTTAACCAAGGCACGTAACAAACTGAGCTACCACGTCCCTTCGTTCGTTCGTTGTATGATGATGTATATAAAAAAAAACCAACAAGTTCGTATTGTTTTCGGACGTGGTAACTGAACTTATGAATACGTACGAATATTTGCATGAAGTGTTCGTGCTCCCTCAGTACTTGGTACATCGTGATTGTTCAGGCCTCTTCTCTCTTCTCGTGTCCGCGCGAATAAAATTCGGATGAAATCGTATCTAATGTGAACCGGCCTTTTTTATATATAACGTCATGCCTTATCGTCCTGATCAATTCCAATAAGTCAGTAGAAGCAGTAGATAAATAAAAACTTTTTTTAATAAACTAAAATATGTGTTAGATAGAATATGTACAAAGCGCAATTTGATTAAATTTACAGTAAATTAGCGAACAGTAAATTAGCGAACAAGCTCATCTGCTTTAAATTTTGTGGTTTTAAATATTTAAATTTAACTTAATTTTTTATACGACGTCATGAGCAAACAAACAAACGGTTCAACGGTTTATGAACGGTTAGTTCACAAACTGCAATAATTGCTTACAATATTTCGGAACAAACGTTAATCGCCAGTCTAAAATCTCTTGAATTTCACGACCTAAAAATTATGACAATGATACGGTTAACAGATAAAATATACTTTTAATAAATGAAAATATTGAGGCCACGGCAAAAAAAACGGCGTTTTACACAATTTTGTTAGAATCGTTACGTTTTGTTATTCATTTCTATCTACCTACTGGGTATTCTATTTTATTCAAATCCATTGCAAACGAGTGCAAATTAAACGTTTAAACTTAAACTCAATTTAAACTGTAGAACTGTAAACAGATACAAATGAGGTAACGAAGTCACAAACTTTTTTAAATTAGCTGAAAAACCGGTAAAATTCAAATTACTCGACGAGGTTAAGCTACACAGTAGATGTTAACTGTGAAACGAATTAATTCAGGCCACCTCATGCCGTTTGCAGTTTAGTTAATAATTAATTTAACAATGTTCTTGTTTGAGGATTTTCTGGTGTAGTTACTTGTTAAGTACGCTTTGTCTAGAATCTACCTCAATAGATTCTAGACATAGATTTAAATGGTTAGATGTGCCCAGACACCGAAAAACTGTGCCATTATTTTGTTGTCTTAGCATCATGATGATACTGTTAGAATAGCATTGTCTCTTTTTGTTTTATAGTTTTTACCCAAACGACTTTCTCTGTTGTTGGAGAAAGCACACTTTTAAGAGTGTTGACGCACTATTATTAAATTCTATATTTTTTTATTATTTTCGGTTTCTCAAAATACACGTTTAGCCTAGTTTGAGAACTGTTAATTACGATTCTGATAAACTTTGCGTTTAAATAAAAAAATTGTTTTAGTTATGTATATTACTTATTTTATAATTTGATGGGCAAATAGTAGACTAGTAGTTCATTTGATGGAAAGTCATACCGCCGTCTATTGATACGACGATGCCCATGATGTCGGAGAACGCCAAGAGCATTGCCAATGCGATGCCCATATATAGGTAAAGATGTTATACCTCTCGGGCCGGTGATTACACAGCAAACTGCTACACGGCAGAAATAGAAAGGAGGGTGGTACAAGCCCAGACGATCTCGCACGTAGATGTGCTAACCACCTTAAGGTCGAGTTTTGCTTGCAGGTTTTGCGGCTGGGGGCTTTCATACTATATTTGTGAATGGATGAGATTATCATACTTTTAAAACATCATGATTTCAATGAATGATTTGCTTTCTTTACCGTCATTGGTAATAGAGATTTACTACGGCCAATTACGATGGCGCTTGCGATCCAACCTCTAAAACGTAGTATTATCGCGTTCAAAGGAATTTCGATGGCAAATGATACTTCCGTGGCAGAGCTCGACTGTACATTTCGGCGCGTTCAAGCTTTATAAGAACGTGTCTAACGATTTACATCTTTGTTTTTAGCGAATTACTCAATGATACTGTAAAAGGAAAGTAGTTCCACTCATGCTCTTCTATTCGTAGTTATGAAAAGTGGGTTTCGTATTTTTCAGTGAAATTATTCTCTATTTTCGCCGTATGGTTTCGTGCTTATTTTAGAATCTCATTACACTATATGGCTGTAAATGTGACAAAAAATACGTACCGTAACTAAAGAAAAAAGGGACAACTTTGTCATGACACGTCTAGGTACAGACACGGTGTGTGACAAAACCTTATTGAAATAATAATTATAAGCTCTATGAAAGTAAATTGTTGTAAATTTGCCACAAATTAAGTTCGTCACGTTTTTGTTAACTCCATACATTAAAAGTTAATTCGTCACATGCATTAAAAATATCTTTAAGTTCGTCATAGGTAGGTAAGGGTTATTGTGAATTTGTCACAAGTAAATTCATCAAATTCTTTTTATTTAAAGTACCGACAGCAAGCAAAGTTATTGGTTATTAGCGCCCAAAATAAAATAAAATATTTATTGCTAATATGAAAGTAAAGATTATACTACTCGTAGGAAAACATAAGAAAAATAATAGGAACTTTTTTTGTTTTTTGGACTTAATTTGATACAGTTTTATCCTTTATTACCTTCTTAAACTATGGGACTTCTTAATGATGCCAACATAAAAATAAATTCCCGTGAATTTCGACGATATAAAATCAAATAAAAAATTGAACATCTTACAATCAACACCTAAGTAAATACGGGTTTTATCGCCTCCGCAGTTTTTATTTTTACGTAACTAACGAAAACAAGTACGGAGGAGGTTCTCAAGTCGACCTTGTATTATATGTTACTTTATTTATACACAAAATGTAAAATATATATTTAAAAAAAAAAATTGGAAAAGGAACTGAAAACTGTAAAATAATCTATTTACGGTACTTAAAGTGTGTGTTAGCTTAGTTAGATTAATAAACTTTCATTCTTCGCTTTTGTCGATTCATATCTTTAGATTTAAGGTGACACTTTCAAAAACGTCACTGCATTAGGTCATTCGTGGGCGTTTAGCGGAATTAATTTTCCGTATGTTGGCGTTGTGACAAAATTTAAAAATATTGCAATTGTTAAACAATGAACAACGCTACAGTGAAATAAAAGTACATATTCAAATATCGTTTAATTAAATATAAATTGCGGTAAGTCTTTATTATTATTGCGATGCAAAGTATAACCGTAAATGCTTAGTCATGCTATCAAGCGTTGCCATTAAAAATAAATTATTTTCTCATCGCAAAAAGTTTTAATTTAATTTATTCCTGTTTTTTTTTTCTTTAATTTATTTGATTGCTCCTATTGGCAGAAAATAGATTAGAGTGATTTTAATATGAAGGTCACGAGTTCGGGTCCCAATCAATTCATAAAAAACGTATCGTCAATACAGTATGTTGGCTTATAAGTCTTGGAGCAGTCTGGGGCAACCACCAGGTTCAAGAAGATTCAATCTATATCACATCTCTCACATCACGACACACATATTGTCGGCAGTAAGTATCGTAAGAGTTTGTGTCACAGAAACTAAGCCAGGATATTACCAGAAGTTAATTGTGAAGCAAACTACATACAATACTACATCCAAGACTGGTAAACGAAACAATGCGTTTTGCAACACAAAGTTGCACCACCCCAGGATTCAAATCCAGAACCTCTAGCGTAGCAGTCGGTTGTTTACAGCACTGCGCCACAGAGGTCGTCTGTCAATCAAAGAGGTATCAATTTCAATTAGATATTTTAGGTACAATACTGTCCCATATAAAATCATTTGTAAAACAAACTCACATGACGATATGTGACGATGAAGCTAAAGGTGGAGAATGTTCACCTGAAAATGATTTTTACTAAGAAAGGCTGAGAAAAAAAAGGCTGAGTCAAAGCTGTTGGAAAAAATGGGTTCTCTTCGTTACACCGGACCATATTTGACCTTATTAAATTTCACCTCACAAAATCAAAGAAATGCTGCAAATCAATTATATAGAGTAGTATATTTTATAGTCCGAAGCAACGCGATTACATGTCTTAAAACACTTGTTAATATGTTAACCTTATGGTTTTTAGGGTTCCGTACCCAAAGGATAAAAAACCGAACCCTATAACTAAGACTTCGCTGTCCGTCTGTCAGCAGGCTGTATCTCAAGAACCACTACAACAAAAAAATCTAAAAACATACAGAAATTAAAAATTCATGTTGAATTTTTCCACAATTTTGGTTTGCTCTTGTTTCTTTTGTGAAATTATATAAAATCTAAATGTTTAATCTTAAAAGGTGATACGGAACCCCACCATGTGTGAGTCCGACTCACACTTGACCGGTTTTTGGTCTCAGGATTTGAGGATTTGAGTCTCAGTTACTCGTAAATGGTAGTTATTGAACGGCTGACATTTAAATACACATTTAAACTCTGATCCTATTAACATCGTCCTCGCGGATCATTTAATCTGATCCTTGTTTTACGAGATAAAGAATAAAATATCCAAGGTCAGGATAAAACAGTGGTTTTATCATTCACAGAGGATTTCTTGGAGTCGCTGCCTTAATGTGTTTCATTAAAAATTTAATAGCGCCTTTGAGGTTTACCGGAAAAACTATATCTCTTACTTAAAATAGAAATGTAACTGGAGCAGTTTTTTTAAGGTTTTTGTATAAGAAAAGGAATCCTATTTAATTCAATAGTGTTCTGACTTGTGATCAGTTGCCGAATCTGTTACAATATAAACAAAAATTAAAAAGGAATCCTAGTTGTTTAGAACAGTGCGTTGTATTTTTGTTAAGATAAAGGAAATCAAAACAACACAAAAGACAACACCAGTAAAGAAAAATCAGAAAATTATCAATTCGCTGCAACAGAACAAAAAACGATGAAGTTTTTCAGAGCAATGTTTTACATTTGACATATTTGACATTTAAATATCTACAAATCTGCTTGACCCTCACTGCACCTGTCCAGCCCGCACTTGACCAGTTTTTTCAGCACTTTTAAACCAAAATCATATTAAAAATTTAGCCTTGTAACTAACTCCCTTTGGACAATGAGTGAATATAAACAGAATCACATGTTTCACCGATCAAATTACTTGTCTGGCCAGCGGACTTTTAAATGTGCCGTAACTGTAACATGATTGAAATTGAAAAATTGAATCAACTAACTCTTTAGCCGAAACATGTAAAATTTTGATGTTATTTTCGTGAAAGAAATATTCAAATTGAGATGATGTTAAAAATCAGGTTCAAACAGACAAAGTAAAATCTTTTACATCTACCTGCATTTTCAATGTTTCGACGCGAAAGGTTCTAGAAAGAATACTTCATAGTAGCTTTTAATAATGCAAAATCAAAGGGTTAATCTTGTTATAGCGTTCATTAAATCTTAACCCTTTCAATAACAGCGGGAAACGCATAATCATTAGTAAACTTGGAGCTTGAAACGTTTTGTAGCGTAATAAAAATGAAAGCCAAGTCTTGGAATGCTCTGTATAAAGATTCAAATTCCCTTTGTTTCTCAGTACAAACCTTAATAATGAAAGATTTTAAAGGGATTATTTTCAAGGGCTGCCTTAACCATGGTTAATTACGGCAAGTCTGCGCAGTGCGCCAAACAAAGCGGCTGCCTTAAGCCCTTACAAATTTAAAGGTCCATATTAATTTATTATAAGTTTCGGCGAATTTTCTTTATTGTTCTTATCCTTGCATATTAATCCGACGGTTTTGTTTGTCGGAATTAATTATACTGAAATAATTAAGATACAATTAGCATAATACCTGACCTAGATTTTGAGAACAGAGTTTTGGGTAAGTTAATTGTTAAATAAGTTGAGTATTAGTAAAATAACGTAACGATGCTTTAATTTTATAACACGCTTTCTAATGTTTACATGTTTTATTCGAGAACATATTTTTCAAATGTTACGAAAAACATCTCAAATAGTAAAATGGCCACACTGCTTGTGAATTGAAGTATCAAATATCATACTAATGAGCGGCCACATTGGAAAATTATATGAATTTGTTTTGCTTGTTTTTTGTATGTGTCTGTATGAATTATGAATTTGATATGGCAACGAATTCAGAAAATGAATATTATCTGAATTGGCTTTAAATTTGCATCGTCCGTTTCGTAATCAGTTTTTGTCACTAAATATATTAGAAAGTCAACCTGAAAAAGTTTCATCCTAATTTTAAATTCAACTTCAAATCTTTCTCTAAGTTCAGAATCTGTCTCGCTTATTTCAAAAGGATTAAATTTAGAAATTCAATCCGAGTCTAGAATAAAATCAAATCAACGCTGTTAGGGCATCAATTTTAGCCGAGCGCGCCGAGCGAGGTAATGTGTTTGCTGTACGTTTTACAACGCACATTACATTGTCATTAGACGCTATCACTTCGCTGGTCACGTGCGTTTCTTTCCTTGTATATTGGTGTTTTTTTCCCGCCTGCATCCCTTCTTGTGGGGCTTTGAAAACCGCTTTATAATTCCTTTTGGTCTTCTTTTCCAAATTTTCTTTTCCTCTGTTGAGTTGTTAATTTATGTCAATTGTATTTTACGAGTATGAACCAATTTAAACCATAGATTTAAGTTAAATTGTATTTTTGTTAATGTTGTAATATGATAATATATGTACCTTAGGCGTCATAATGTAAGTTATTTTGTGTCCTATGGATTTAACAAATAAATAAATAATAAAATTTAAATGTGCAGTTTTAGCTAGCGGCTAGTGGCTGAGAAAATTTTTGAAAGGATTAGACCTGTAAGCCTCGTCAGAATACCCTCGTTTACCAGGCTTGACAGTAGCGGCATTTAAAACCAACAGGCTAGCAAAGAAGCACAGACTCCGTGTCCGTATGTTAATTTATAACCCGCAACGATTTCCTTTCTTTTAATCTAAAGAAATAGAAGGATGTGAAAACAGGTTCTGAACATCCTTAACATCAGTGAATACAAATATACACACACGTCCGTGGATACATATATTTGATCAGACGTTTACACGAAAATGTAGATACCGTGGTAAAATATATTTAAGTTATCATCATCAGCTGGAAGACGTCCACTACTGGACAAGAGCCGCCCCTTATGGTTCCAATCACATAGTGGGGAGCTGTCCAACTCTACGCCTACCGGCCTGTAAATTAAAATAAGTACTATGAACTCAATCCTTACTAATATTATAAATGCGAAAGATTTAAGGAAGTATGGATGTTTGTTATTCTTTCACGCATAAACTACTGAACGAATTTTAATGAAACTTTACAATAATAGCTTAAAAATCAGAATAATACATTGCCTGTAATTCAAAAAGATATTGTGTGAATTGTCCAAAATATGACGATAAATGTCAAGTAATTGAAAATCCTATTAGAACCATTTTCGGCTTCTACGCGGACGAAGTCGCGGGCAAAAAAATCCTTGAATATTTTTCGTTTCTCGGACTTCACGGCCACGCCTGTTGGCCAGATCGGACGCGGATCGAATGAAAAACACGATGCTCATTACCACTGTTCAGTGGAAAGGGTGGGAGAGGGGGAAAGGATAGGGAGGGAGTTTAAAGGATGACCCTCGTGTGTAGTTTGAAGTAAGCTGTAATATAACTTGCGCTACAGTAACTTAATTACCCGCTGCAAAGGACACTGCAAGGCCAATTTGTGAGATCGGATTTGGAAGTTTATTGACAAAAAAAATACGTGTGATTTTGCACTTAACAAATAGCATCATGGTTTTACATTTGTTTTGTTACAATATAGGCTCTAAGATAAATTATGTATGAAATAACACATAATTTAAAAATCTAGTTTAGAAATACATAGTTCAGTAATCGCATATATCGTAGTATAGATTGTCCGGGCACAGCCTGTGTGTCTTTGCACAGCTGCATTATTTGTTGATTATTCGATCAAAGGACGCCACTGTTGATCCTGGTGAACAGGAGTTGCAGTGGTGGGACTGAGTGGCGGGTGTTCCCCGAGACAGTTCAGTAATTCCCAATGTTTTCAAGTAAATACAAACAAATGACTCTTGGCACAATGTTAAATACAATACGTTCTAAAGCAATATTTTTTCCTGTAAATACATCTGTACAGTCACAAAGATTTTTTTTAATGCTAACTTGTTTTATGAAAACCTTCATATTAAATTACGGGCAACACCATATGCTTCACAAAGTAGTTACAAAGTATTTTATGCAAAAGTACATTTAGTTGCAAAATAAAAGTCTGTGTTGCAGTCCCATTCCGACTGTACCTTTAGTAAAATAAATTTCAATTTAAAATCTGGCGTGTTGTTACGAGGCGAATTTTCCTACGAAAATAATATTTTCCTAGGTTATTTCTTTTGCATCCCACTGCATTAGCCAACGCCATTTTGCTGGTTGTAACAATGTGCTGAAATTGTCAGTCGCCTTATTAAAATGTTGCTTTAATTTAGCATTTTTAAAATCTTTCTAAGCTTCATTTGTTTAGGGGTTAATTGTTTCGTAAAATATTTTTTCTTTTAAATGTGACTATTAAAACTGAAAACATTTTTGTCAAAAAGCTATACGATATACGAATAATTAGAAGGTTTCGAAACAAAACTTTTAGTAAAAAATTAAATGAAATAAAGGTTACGAAACGGGAAGAAGAAAATTTATCTGTGTACAGTATTAATACCTTACTATAATATCCATACTATATCGAGATCCACGTATCATGATATCTGTAATGCGGTACCGTCAAACCATCAATATTACGTCGTATAGCATCACGATACGACGTGTCCCACGATAATACTGACAGAGTAATATCCGATTGATACATTTGCGTCGTTTGTTGAAATAGTTTAAAATCAATCACAAAAATTACAGAGCAAGTTCATCACTCGCTTAATTACTATTCGCAAACGTTCATAAAATTGTAAAAAAAAAAACCTCATGTTACCGAAAACCGATTAAGCCGACATTCAATTAAACGGCCGGTCATTCAATCAGAATTCCCGGTCTATTCGACACGGGTATAGACAATTACAACCGGACAACTCTTCAGTGAACTTGCGGGGAAATTCGGAACTAAATTCTGTGAATGTTTTACCAAGATTCCTTAACATCTAGCGCCGATCTTGCTGTAATTTAAACTTAGTCGGATGGACATGGGATGATCAAAATAAGGGAAAAAACGATTTGTCGACATCTTACTCAATTAGAGGGATGAGTGACTTGGGTGTGAGTGAGTCCAACAATTTGTTACCAATTAAGCTTTTTTTGTTACCGAGTTAGCTCAGTCTATTATACAGGTCCGCATATAGGAAATATTGCATATATGCATGCATAGGTACAAAAAAAATATATATATACTGTCTTAAATTTAATATCAAATTAATATGGATTCCAGTTTTGCGTTTAATTTTACCTAAATCTAAATAAAATGAATCTATCTACAGGTAATTTCCTCTCCTTTATAATTTTTTTCTCTTAAAGTAACAGACAAACAACATAACATAAAAAAGAAACAAAAATTAACATGGCCAAAAGTCATTAAATTCTAAAAACTATATTACACAAGTCGCAGATTTTTTTCTCGAAACTAAGATATTATAATTAAAGTATTTGTCTATTATTACTTTCTTATACCTTTCTTATTAATTTTACTCTTGCTACAACACTAAGTCTAACTACTCTTCATATTTTTGGGTTCCGTACCCAAAGGATAAAAAACGGGACCCTATTATTAAGCCTCCTCTGTCCGTCTGTCAGCCGGCTTTATCTCAAGAACCAAAATAGCTTAAGTCATGAATTTTTTAGAGAATATTAATTAAGTAGTTTGCCAATAGCAAATATTAAAACATTATGAAATTAATAATGAAAGGGGGCTAATCTAGAAGAAACGTGATATTTTCTAAATTTTTGCTTGTTCCTGTTTTCTTTCACGAATTTATCTAAAAGTGTAAATTGTTTAATCTTGTACGATGGTACGGAACACTTTATAATCGAGACCGGTACACACTTGACCGGTTTTTGATATAGCCTACTAAAATCTCTCAAAATAGAGTTGAATGATTTTTTAATCCAGACGTGTAGTTTCGAGGGTCCTACATTTTTTTACTCTTAGTAACAACTTTTGGCGACATTTCTTACTCGGACAATGAGGCAGAGGTCAGGTTTATCTTAATATAGGTTAGTGCAGGGTAAATTGAACCCACGTCAGTTATATCTACCCTTTTCCATTCTATCTGCCTCGAAGTCTTGACCTGCTTATGACAATAAAATTATGTCACTCATGATCTTTATAATGAATTTCTAAAGCGGGTCACACACGGTCGCTATAATCTAAAGATTGAAGGATATTGTCGTGTCAATAGGGGGCGTTGATTATTTTTCGTTAGGTAAACCGTCTTGATGATTTTGGTTTTAACAAATGGAAAACTTAAAAATAGCAATCAAATATTTGACATATAATCAACTGAGAATCTCTGAATTTCTCTAATCAGCAACCGGCTGTATGTGTGTTCAAAAATGATGATGAAGTTGTTTAATTTCGACCTCTACAGAAATCAAATTTATCTTTAATACTCTTCTATAAGTACTACTTTAAATATTTTCAAACATGTGCATTGTACAGTAATGTAATTTTCCTTGACAACTTTCACTAACTACTGTTTAAAAATTTTATTTAAAATTCTAGTTATTTCCAAAATGTTGTCAAGCTTAAAGCTCTAATTAAAGTAAAAGCTCGGTTTAAAACAAACAAACGTTTATTTAATCACAATAATTGCTCAAGTTGCTCAGTACTATTTAATGGAGGGAGATACATTTAAAATGTATGTAAATACGAGTATAATGAACAACACGAAACAAGGAACTAGCGCCCGGACATTAATTTGAACACAGAAATACAATTCAAGTAATTGGTAGAAAACAATTTTAGATAATTATTTTAATAAAGTAAATGGATAATATGAGAATTGAGGTGGGCATATGTAGGTACATAATTCAAATATAAATGAAGATGATGTGAAGCGGTGTATCCACTTTATGATGTTATAGAATTTTTAAAAAATACACTTCGCTTTAACGTTATTTATCGTTTTCTCAGATTTTTTTTACCTGTTAGCTTAACATATCTTTACCTAAGTCAAGTATTTTTTACGGTTAATGAGACCATAATGATAAATTAATTTAAGAATCTACCTAGAGTCACATGCTAGCAGAGAAAATGATGACTTTTCTAGAGACAGCACTAAAAATATTCACTAGCAGTTTTCTATACTAAATCCTGCTGAAATACAAGTAAAGGATTCATCACCTATCACCATTATCCAGAATCCAATGCTGTACATAGGCTTCTCACAAATATTTCTATCAGGTATCGATAGCAAATAAAACATTAAATAGGAAATTATTAAACGCCACATCACGTTTCCTTCAAGTAACTCAATGAACATATTGTATGAATTTTGCTGTAGGGGCTAATGCTCTTTGCCATTCCCAAAAAAATTGAAGAATGAAATGAAAAAACAATAGCGGTTCATGTCATAACAATCTAACCGGGACGTCTGTTCCTAAGTATCCGTCAATTCGTCAATCTGTAATTCTACTAGAGTTTGTTCGCGTGTGTTTACCCCTACTAATGGGTTGGAGTAGCTTGCACTTACACTGTGATATAGCGGTAGACAGTAGTTACGATATAGAAATAAGTATTAAGAAAAAAAAGGTGTACACTTAAATATTATGGTGGGAATGGGTAGGGCACATTGCATGCATAACGGACGACAGATGATGTCTGGAAGGTCAGAAAAATTCTGGAGTAGCGACCGCGCACCGGAAGATGCAGCGTAGGCAGGCCAACCGCAAGGTAGACCGAAGATCTGGTAAGGGAAGCCACTGGATGCAAGCAGCACAGGATCGATCTGTGTGGACCTTGGGGAAAGCCTTTGTCCAGCAGTAGACATCTTCCTTGTTATGGTATTCGACCTTACTCTGACCATCGGGGACTAAACTAACACATTCTATAAAAAGTATGGCTGCTAGAGCTTGACGGTAAAAAACGAGTTAGACGGTCTACTTTCAAATTTCGATGACGCTTGTAATAGAAACTTACTACTACTTCTGTTTGCGGCGATTTCAACATTTTGCCTCCTACCGCAAGACGCGGAAAGAAATTTTTGTTCGAGTTTCGGATACAAGTGTTATTGATGCCTATCATAGATTACAGATGAAAAACTATATTTTTAAACAAAAGAAAAAACCAAACCCTATCTAGGAAAAATTATGCATCTCAGTTTGTTAGCAATTTTTTATTTAGTTTTAACCAAAAACCTTTCAAAACTAAATCAAAATGTCAAAACCAAAGTGTAGTTCTATTTTAGAGAATTCAAAGTAACGAAAATTTACATGAAACCTAGAACGCTTCTATGCTACAGTTATTAAGCTGAAGGATCTAGAAACTAGTACCAACACAATAGAAAAAAAAACGTCAATTCTAGTGGATGTTACAAAAAGACAACACCTAATGTTATAGTCACACATGATTGATATACTTTGAGTTGTGTAGTATGACAATATTTGGGCAAGTTACCTGACTATTTTAGTAAATTTATTGCCTAGGATCAGTTCTAATTGAACATTTCAATTAAGTAATAAACAAATAAAAAGCATTTTATTTGTTCTTCTCCCTTACCAATCTGTGTGTATAGTATTTAACCCCTTTGGGTGAATCGATCTGTGTTAGGAAAGGATGATTTCCTTTAATATGCGGCGAGCTTATGTTTGACTCACACCACTTAACCTTATTTATAGGGAACAGTCTAAATTGAGCTTTGTTTTTTGTACGATAATGTCTTCATTCGTTTGCTTTGAAAAACCTTTAAAAATATGGTAATTATGAGCAATATTCGCAAGATGTTACACATTATTATATAGCCCAAAGCTTGTTTTATTAGAGGTGTCATAAGGGACTTGCTGACCCTGAATTTTTTAACACTTCTGAAAGGGCAACCAAATACAACTAAGTTCACTACTTATTTATTTGTTACTATAAACATTATAAAAGAAATTCTGTAACTACGTTTGAAAGTAATTCCTTAAGGTACATGACATGACCTATTGGAAAAAAATACATTAATGATGTATGGAAGATACGAGTAGGAATATAAAGCGAAATATTGATTCATATCCGAGATTCCGAATGGTAAAATTTATTTCATGTGGAAAAATCGTAAATGAAAGTTCTTATCGAGGTTGTTTGAGAAAAGGTGGGTAACATACTTGTACTTTATGAAGCTAACTGTACAACAAAACGACACACACACACAACAGCACCACAGGTAGATCTACGTTCGAGATGCTCTAGGTTGGTACCACGCCCCAGTTCGCTGTGTTTCTGTTCGTTGGAGGAAGGGTTGGAGAGTCAGTAATTGCCAGCACGAGAGGTATAACACCTTTTTACCTCTACATGGGCTTATCATCCTCAATCACATTCTATCGGGTGAACCGTCTGCTTGTTGCAAAAATAAATAAATAAGACCTCCTCTATTAATAAAAAACATTGTAATAAGTAGTTTAAGCGAGAACTCTCACTATGCATGAACGATTATGAAGTTACAAGACAAAGTGCGGTCACGAGTTCTCAGCAACTCAAACCGAACTGGTCTAGTTTTGAAGTGAATTAAGCCGTCTTAAACTCACACTGGTTGAATGCCGTCGGATTCGAAAGACCAATTTGCTTTACCAGTGTGTCTACCAGTTAGGATTAGTTTTCTACAAGTTTTATTTTACCACTAAGGTGCTCACGGGCCGCCTGATGGTAAGTTGCCGCAGCCATCTTAACATTCGTCGACATCTTGCGTTGTTAACCCTGTTGGAAGATCTTTTCGATAAGGGAGAAAAGTAATTGATCTGAAATAAAGGGACCTTTATCCATTTAAATGATTTCTTTTAGTCTTTTCAATATTAGTAGTAAATATTAAATTAGTTAATTGAAAACCCCCATGCTTTACTAGCGATTTAATCGGTCATCAATTTATTAGAGGCGCTTTGCTAACATTTACACAATATTTGTTGCTACCCACATTAAAAGGTATAACTTAAGGTAGACCAAATAATCATATAGTTATTTCAACGCAATTTCAAAGTCTCTTTGTGTGCTCAATAAAATGAAAACTTTATTTTTACTGGTGGTTAATCTACGTGCGAAATCGTCTGCGTTGGTACCACTCTCCTTTCTATTTCTGCCGTCAAGGAGTTCGCTGTGTTTCGTTTTGGAAGGATTGGAAAGCCAGTGTAATTATCGATTATTAGAGTATAAGAGGTATATTTTAAACATCTTTAAATGGGTAACGCATTGGCGGTGTTATTGGAGTTGTGAGATAAATAATAATAATAAATAATAAATAACCACAACACGACACACACATTGACTCAGGCCTGCACTAAGTATCGTAAGAACTTGTATCGCAGGTTCTAAGCAACGATATGGTATATACTAAATAAATAAGAATACAACATCCAAGACCGGTAAGCGAAACAATGCGTCTTGCAAATAACACGAAGTCCCGCCCCCGCCGAAATTCGAGCCCGGAACCTCTAGCGTAGCAGTCGGCTGTTTACACCACTGCGCCTTCGAGGTCGTCAAGATATCAAGGGTATAGTCAAGTCAATAGACGGTCACATTCGATCAGATAAACCGTGTGCTGGTTTGGCCATGCCGTTGTATATATTTTTTTGTTCATTGGACTAAACGTTGATAAATCAACTTGTGCAATTTGTTTGAATGACTGGTTACATCTGTGAATGACACAATTATTCTGATAGCAGATTTCATAAAATATTTAAACTGTATACATTTCGTTATTTTAACCCACCACATCATAGAATGAACAAAACAAATGAAATCAATCGAAATTCAACTTTTATAAATATCATGCGGGTACGTTAAGTAGTTGTTGATGAATGAAAAAAAGACACTCATAAATCTTTTAAATCATAAACAAACAATAAGACATAACTCTTTAATTACAATAAAAAATGTCATAATACATTTACGTTGGCCTTGTTTTGTATAAGTTATACATCTAACTTTGTTTTTGTTAACATAACAAGGTAAAAGCAAACATGCCAATGTAAAAGAAGCGATGATACATCTTTCTTTCAAACAAAAATTCCGTTTATTTCAGTCTTAAACAACTGAAGAACTATTTGAACTAACAACTAAACATCCGGTAAAGCGCGAGTTGTTGTTTAAAACTCATTTTTTGTAAAAAAAAAAAAAAGAAGCTTTTTTTACTGTTGATCATCGAGTAGGAGAAGGTTAAAGAACCTTTACGAAATGAGAATTACAATTGAAATCTCTTCTAAGTTTGACCGCAGCCATTAACCATTAACAAAGTCATGCCACGTCATAGATGTCATGTGTTCAGTCATCATGTTAGTGTCTGCGAGGCAACTAGGTGCGAGGTCGTCTGGGTTGGTACCACCTTCCTTTCTATTTCTGCCTATGTTGCGGTTTGAAGGATTACCATCATACCGTCTTTATCTCTACATGGGCAACGCATTGGCAGTACTCTGCATTCCTCGACATCAGGTGCATCGTCATATCAATATGCGGCGGTATCTCGTTACATCAGGTGAGCTGTATGCTTGTTTGCTCATGACTTATAAAAAAGTACTCTCTCTAAAAATGTCAGCTGATAATTACTACTTCTAGTTCATGAGATGCCTAGAGCCTGCTACCGAAAAGAAATGGACCATAGAAGTTTAGGTTAGGACTCTAAAATAGGACGATGTTTTCTAGTCAACTGCATAATATTTTAAAGGAGGTTTGGGTATAACTTCTTTGTTTATGAATTAAACGATACGTTTGCGACTCAATTTCCGATTTAAATTACTTTTCTTTCGAAAGAGGATACGACAAAGGTATTTCTATTTCAATTTATTTGTATTATCGTTTAACTGTGGTCTGAGAAAAGTCGAAATTGAAGTTTTTTTTTTTTTGTATAAATTTTTAGAACTTGAACGTACAAAACATATTTCTCAAATTTAAACATAATATTCTGTATTACGTACGAAACGAGTTATTTCCCAAACTCAAATAACGTTCCAAAGATGTCATTTAAAATGGTTCCGTTGAAATGTTAATTTGACTTTAATTATTTCAAGTAAGGCTTAATTTAAAGTTGTTTTCATGAATACTTTGATGCTTATTTCTTTGAGTTCACTTCGCCCGTGTTATGGGATTCTACATTTTTACGTTTTTTTTAATAATTATTCTACGAATTCACTCTGTTTATTTTTACTTGACAGCAAAGAAATTATATCATAAATCATAAACTCACGCCGTAACTAACAATGTTAAACACCGCATATCGTATTTTTATGTCCCAGTCCCAGTGTGACAGGTTGCGAATCTGTCACCACCATCCGGGCACTATGAGGAACATGGCATCTACAACGTACGGCAACCCTAGACTCGAACCCGCGACCTGTTGGGTCGGATCGGTCGGTTACCTGTAACATACTGAGCCACCAAGTACTTCAAGCAATCGTTGCAAAGAAATTTTATTTCTATATTAATATTTAAACGGGTATATTTGTATGTTTGTCTGATTGAGGATATCTTTGATACTAACGTTATTATTATTACTTTTACATTATTATTATTATTTTTCTTTGATAAAGGTTAGATACTAACCTAACTTTTTTTGAGTTTAGACAAAGTGCCACCTATATCTTCTTATCGCATGATTTCACTCTTTCGAAAACGCACGAAAAGTGACTTTAATGAGTGCGTAACTTGAAAGTGCTGACTGCGGAATATTTCTCCATTAAAAAATCGACCTTATTTTTTTCAACGCAGGATTAGAACTCGTTTGAACTCGACACAACTTAATTCCCCCATTTAAGGTTTCGAATTACATTTCGTACATCAAAAGCCGATGCGAGGCGTGAGAAAGTGTTTTACGAGAATTTTCAATGTAATAGTCAATTAATTTCAACTCGAAGAAACTTTTTAATGACGTTAAAGTTTTTAATCGAAGAAAAGAGCATTCATGTGAATACCAGGAAAGGTCTCAAGACGTTTTCGTTGGAATTCGAATAGCTTTTGATGTTCTTCTTGTAAAAGGCCTAATTTAAATTGTATGTTGTTTTCAGTTCTTCTTGTGGATTGGAGTTATGGGCCCAGTAACGTGATAGATCTACGTGCGAGATCTTCAGTACCACCCTCCTTTCTATTTTTTCTTAAGAAGTTCGTAAAGTGACGTGAAGTGAGTTCTATCTGTCATTTTTAAGTGGGTGAATATTAAGAAGACTACATTCTAAGCAAAAAAAGTCAGATAAAGCTGATTAAATAATAGGTAAAAATGTGAACAAAAATATAATGCTTGACTAGTAATTCCTGCTTATGTCAGTAATGAGCCTAGTTCAGACGGGGTTAGTAACTGGATTCAGTGCTAATGTGGATATGTCTGGATGGCTGAGTGATGGCCTACACATCTGCTGCCAAAGACCTGGGAAATGTGTAGAATGACCTAAAAAGTTTATTTGAACATTTGGTGAACTGACGACTTAGCCCCACGATACACAGACCGCTTGAAGCAGTTGGACCCGACAGTTTCGAGCAGTTCTGTTTAAGAGGTTTTCGGCTTCAAGCCAACTGCATTTTTTCTCTGCTCTAATTGTTTCGTGTACAGCATCTTTGCATTAAATCTTCAGATGGCCCAAACGCGACCGCTTGAAGCTATTGAGTCCTTCAAGCACTTCAAGCTATTGAGTCCTTCATGCGCTTCAAGGTATTGAGTCCTTTAAACGCTTCAAGCTATTGAGTCCTTTCAGAGCTTCAAACTATTAAGTCCTTCAAGCGCTTCATGCTATTGCGTTCTTCTTTTGCTTCAAGCTATTGATTCCTTCAAGCGTTTCAAGCGATCCATGTATGGCTTAGAATGATTCATGCTAGCAATACGAGGAGTTCGTTACACACTTGTAAATATAATAAAATCCCAAAAATAGGTACTTAGACAACACTCAGCTAAAAACAAAAGAAAGAAAGCATCGAAGTTATCTTCAAAGAAAATATGATATCAATTCAAATTTTATCACATTGCTTCTCGCCCAACATAACTTTAGGTAAAAGCACGTAGTTTTTGATTCCTTTGGTCTTAATAAACGAACCTAACAAAATTATAAGGGTTCCTTTGAGGTAGGTAGAATTTTCTATGATTAAGAAAACTATTTCAATAGGTATTTAATACTAGGTCTATGGCAGCATATGCTTGTAGTGATGTCCCAGGAGCGTTCGTATCAAATTCACCGGCTGCTTTCCCTAACATTTGAATATCGAGTTAATTTCGCTTCACTAACGAAGCCTGGTTGTATCACCTCTGTTTACTTGCGTCAAAGCTTATTGAGATTTTATCTACGTTGTTAGGTGCTTATTTACTCTATTATATACATACTTTTTTTCGTTTTATTTAAAATAAACAGAACAATAATTTTAATAGTAATATTATATTCTACATAGATTATAAATATTCTTACAATGTCGTTCCTTGGTACTTGCGATACACTACATAAATATATTTTTTCTTATCGATACAAGAAATCTAACCAGAGGGACAATTATTATTAAAATTAATACGACACGATAACGGTTTAATAAAAGTCCCGTAAGCGAAGTAACTTGTCTTGCAAATAAGAACCTGGATCCTATGGCGTTGTAGCTAGCTGTTACGCCGCTACCCACAAAGGCCTTTTAAATATATTAAAATAAAAAAATAGATATTGCTTATTGAACGCAATGTTTTAAATCTAATTTGCATATACGGCCACACATCCAGCTATGCATTACAAGTCTATTCATTCTTATGCTGTACGACTAAGAACGGTACAAAGTGCAAACTTGGTGCAACTGCAGAGTGCAATTTGAGGAGTTAGTGTCTGTACAAAGTCTAGCTGGGCTGGTCAAATTTGAACTTGACGCTAAGCAGTTCTGTGTAAATCTCACTTGGTTATTAATCGTCTGAAACTGTTGTAGTAACTTATATAGCCTTGATGTAGGAAATATAGTTGTGACAGGTTAGAAAGTTTAATTCTCTAGGTATGTCTTAAACATTTAAGGATATTTAATACAGTTAACCGACCCGACCCGACTGCTCGAGGGTTGCCGTATATTGTAGTCCTATGTTTCTCACTGTTTCCGGTGTGTTTATGTATGTTATATTATTTAAGGGATTATTAATGGGATATATTTACATGACGTTTATAGATCGTGGGTATAACTTGCAAAGATACGCCCCCACGTTTTAGTGGCTCCTCTTTCAGTCCCGCAGGGTTATTTTCTTCTTTTTAGGACATTTAAAAACGGGTTTTTAGATTTTTATCTATTAATTTTTTTCTGCCTCAAAAGTTAATCGATACAAATTTTATCAAAATCGGTCCAGCCGTTTTTATAGTTGTAAATTGCATTGTCATCGGGTTTGAAGCTACCCTGAAAATTTCAGCCTGCTAGCTTATCGGGACGTGCCTTAAAATTTATTTGCAAAAATCCAACCGGAACGACAAACAAACAAGAAAGTGAGAGTATAAAAACGTGGGAAAAATAACAAGACTACCAATTTTTTAATATAAACGTGAAGTCGTCACTATTTCTGTGTTTCTTTACATAGAAGATAAAACTAGTTATGCCTAGTTATGCATTGCATTCGCAACGTGTGGAATCTATCCAACGGGCTTTCACACGACACCTTGCTTTTATTTCGCAGGGCATCTCTCATAGAAATCCGTATAGTGACCGCAACGCCTTCTTCTAAATGATATCACTGCGCGATCGTCGAACGATGCATGATCTTACCTTTTTGCATAAAATTATAAATGGCGCTATCAAATGCGACACTCTGATTGAGCGCATCTTGTTGTCGGTACCCTACCACATTCGTCGACATCCAGTGACGAGAACATTTAGTTTCTTTCCTGCACGAACCAATCTAGGCCATTTTTCTCCAATTACTAGAATATGTACGGTATACAATGACATGAACTCAAAGGTGGAAGACCTTGATATCTTTTTTCTTTCGTTGGCAAGTTTCAGACGCAAAATTTTTCAATATTTTATAAGTCGAATGAAATAGTTCTCATTAGGTTCAGGATCTTTAGATTTCAATTCCTATTTATATATTTTTTTTCTTTTTTAATTTCTGTATATATTCCTATATATATTTTTGTATAATGGATTAATCTAAACCAATGTTATTTTTCTTTGTGACCTGTTTTTATTTTAGTGTAATGTGTGTGTAACCTTTGTAAATGTTGTGTTCGTCTGTTATAGGCATGTACATCAGTTTCTGTTTATAATATGTGATTTTTATATGTTTGTGTAATGTACTTGCTGTAGACGTCCCTAAATAAATAAAATAAAATAAAATAAACTAGTTGTTACAATTCAAAATTGATAAAACAGCTTGATTAATGCTTTCTGCTATTACTAGTTAACTCCTTGAGTGCGTAGGATTACAGGGCTTCACCCTGAACTGTGATTATGGGAATAGTAATGATAGGGAATTACCGCTGTGTGTTGGGAACCTCCAATACGACGAGTTTAACTCACACACAGATAGCTTACAAGAAACGGCGATCGCTATATTAGTAATGTACCTACTTGTTACTGCCCTTCTTCGACTCGTTTTCTTATATGCAAAAATTACTATGAACTTACCAATACTTATAACTTGGGCCTCTTTAAGGTAAGAGTGAGTAGGTTTCTCCTAGGCAGGCATGATCCACCTTAGACCTCATCGCCGCTTAACATCAGGCGGGTTTGGGGTCAAATTTCTGCCTGGTATTGCATAAAAAAATAAAAAATTAACTCATAGATTAATTATTGGTCTCCGCAGGTAAATCTATGTTTACAGTATTGTTTTACTTATAGGTGGCACCTACAGACCTACGTGCGAGATCGTCTAGGTTGGTACCACACTCCTCTCTATTTTTGCCGTGAAGCAGCTCGCTGTGTTGCGAAATGAAAGATAGGAGAGCCAGTGTAATTACGAGAGGTATATTCTTTACCTCTGTATGGGCAACATGTAGGAGGTTCTCTTAGTGTTTTACGACATCAGGGGCATCCTCGTGTAAATAGGCGGCTTCACTTTCCATGAGGTGAACCGTTTGCTTGTTTGCCTGTGATGTTGTATAAAAATAATAAAATCTAGGTTTATTTCCACAAGTTTAACTTTAAAAAAATATTTTGACAGCTGAACTACTGAGATCACTTGCAGGCTTATTCGTGTCTACAATAAAATAGTTGTTTCCACAGGTTGGTGCACATGAGCCGGTGAACTACGTCAGACCGAAACAAATTTAACTTTATTACATTTCAGTATAATGAGTACGTTACGCTATTTGTTTGTCACTTATTTGTAGGTTTGTTGAATATTTAAACTTCGAAAAAGCACACAGTGAACAAAATGCAACAACAACTTGAACAAAGCAAAGTAAATAAACTTTGCACCAAGATGTAACTTACGAGAGTTCAAAGCATAGTTTTCTAAATATCTTGACTTTGACTCCGGAATTGCTGTACAGTATTTTGTTTTTGCTACTGGATATTTTTATCGTTACCTTTCTCTACAAAAAAGTTTTTTTCTTCGAACAGACAATTTGTTCAATTGTATAATTGTTTTGCCACATCACAGGGGCAATATATTGTTGTCCTAAACACCTACAGGGTATCATTTATCATGAGCTAAACCGTCTGCTTCTTCGTCCATGACGTCGAATCAAAATTTACTACTTCAAACCACTTGTTCTTCACAAATTTAACGATGGTGAAAAATTGCAGATGCTTTACTAATCTATCGAATCGTGCGTCATTGTCGGATCAGTTATCGAGTAGATCAGCTCAGTCAGCCAAATCCTGGAGGACCGACAAGTGCCAGAGCGCACTTTATCAATCTATCTCTTTTCCACAGGTCATATCTTCTCGCAATCTGAAAATCGATCCTTGTCTTCAAAGAACCGATCGGTTCGAGAACCGATTGGTACGGGTGGGGGTCCAACTACAGCGAGAATTAAGAAAAACGATTTAATTTTAAGTAGGTGGGTTCAGACAACAGTAAATAATACTGCATATATTCTGAATATAAATATGTGAGAAAATATGAAAATTTCAAGTGGAGAGTTACTTTGGAACGTATAAAAATATGATCTTGAAATTATCTTATATTATTTAAATATATCAAGTCTATAGGCATAGAAGCTTGCAGAAACAAATTTCTTGCACTGGAGCAAGCAGTGGCGGCGAGAGGTAGTGCGGCGAGCTCTAACAGTTACTGACAATGTCTTGACATTCACGACTACTCTGACAAGAGTGTAACGACAAAGAAGAAGACTGTCCCGTCTTGAAGCCGTAGTTTACAACTGCCTTTAGCTATTGTGTTTAAAACTGATTTAGATGTAGGTATCAGAAAGCCATACCCTATAAGCTTGAATCCAATGGGTACCTCGATAAATCCAAGCAGCGAACAATTTGTTGCCTGCACACCTGTCCAAAACGTGGTTTCTTCGAACACTTCCCTGTCCAGAAAATAGTGCATTCAGACGTAACTACGAAACATCGTTCTATCCTACTCTTTGCTTTTGCAAAAGCTTTGAGTAAAAAGGTAAGATATAGGTTTTTAAGTCAGTTAGGTTTTGTGTGAGAATGGGTAAGGTTGTATTGGCTAAACTGTTAAATTATGCCTCTATTTGAGGGTATTTGTCAGTTTACTCAGAAGCTTTGTATTGAACTATCGACGGTCAATCTCTAGCAAAAAGAAATTGATTTACAATTTTTGAGTGCGATCAAAACAAATAAACATTTTTTGCTGATGACAAAGTCGGCTTCGTAAAATACATTTTTGTTCGATTTATTTGATTAAATACCAGTACAATAAACGTGATTAAATCATTCAAATATTATACAAATAAATACAATATACTATAAGAAAAGATATTATTAAAAAAACCATATTACAACATCATATACACATTTAAAATTTAGATTTTTAAATTAAATTTTCATGATTACATAAAATATATTAAACAAATGACGTGATGTGACGGGAGGACGTGGTAACTTAGTTTGTTTCGTGCCTTGGCACTTAAACGACGGACCTGACCTGAGGGTTCGAGTCTTGGATTGCCGAACATTGTTGCCATGTTCCTCATTATACCCGGATTGTCGCGACAGATTTGCAACCTGGCATACTGGAACTCAACATAAACATGCGAAATGCGGTCTTTAATATCTCTCGAGGGATTATTTACGGCGTGAGATTATGTTTACCTTATATATTTATATTAATCAAAAAGTTGAGAGTCTTTCTCAATTGATAATTATGTCACTACAAATTTGCAATCATAACTTACTTAAATTATATTAATCAAAGGCCATAAATAGAATGACAGGCTACCCAATTGATAATAATGTCCCTCCAAATTTGCAATCATAAATTACGATTTGTGGTTTGATATTGTACTAATGCAGTTATGGTTGATAGATAGTTGGGTTACGCTAATGAAATGTCACGTAATAATTATTAATAGCTTTTGAGCTAGGCTTTAGAGGTGTGAAATCTTTTCATATGGATATTTAATTGTTTCAATTCACTGAAGTTAAAACAATGTATGGTTAGTTTACATCAACAACCTAAATAAATTGTTGTAAGTGATAAATACGTAATAAAACAGATTTCGAGTTGTTATAAAAATCCAAATTTCAAAGGTTTTATTCGCTTAAAAATATTAAAAGAAATATTTTCAAAATTCTTTAAAAACTACGGGAAAAATTCCGGTCACGAACCTCCGTAAGTCGAATTAATATGTATGATAATTTTATAACAATCGTCAAAACAATATAAAAAATCAAATACAACACATACAAAACAGTGTAGTTATAGAAAATCTCTAATACTTTAATAATGTAAGTAAATATTAATACTCCGGTTTAAATGCCATTTAAACAGCCTTTAACGACATTTTACAATATTGGCCATGCACGACCAATTTTTAGTACTAGTATTTGTTTAACTAGTATTATTTCTAGGAATTAGGTATCTAACTAAATACTAAAGATGAAGATGAAGCCGTTTTTATTATCTTTATTAATATTTCAAAACTTGAGGAAATTTGGAGACCATTCATCGGCCGGAAGTACACAACTGGACAAAGGTCCTAGTGGTTCCAATGAGAGCAGACCCTGGGACCCTGCTTTGAAATGGGACCAAGTACAAAATCAACGATAACACCATCGAAATCAATAAGTCGGTTGTAAGGTTGTTGATGCAATATATATTGAACAAAGTTCGATCGGAATGAATAGATCTGCGAGCCAGGCTGACCCGACCGTAAGACTTTCATATTAGGAAACACACGAACATTCGGCAGATATTTCGTTTTCCGTCGATTCGGAGTAGAAACCTTGGGCTGCTAGCATCGATCAACACTCACTCGATTTTAAAGTTGTTTTACCACATTTAGAATATATTTTTAGCGAACCTTTTACCAATATTTAGGGTGAATTTGACCTTGAGACCTTGGCTACATTTTATTTAAAAATATTTTGAAGCGAGCCAAGTTGCGGGAAAATACAAGTTTATACTATATTACTATCTACCCCTGAACGAGATGCAAGGAAATTAACTGATGCTATCTTAAGAGATTTAATTAAAATTCTAAAACTGCCAAAAGGTTAAGAGCGGCTGTAACAGAATGGCATACTTTAATTTAATAAGATGTTTATAAAAATTAATGTCAAACATTTGCTTGTTATTTGTAATTAAACGTGATAAAAAAAGTCGATTGTTCTGTATTTAATGATATATTATAATTAAAATTTTGCATTTAAAACTATTTTAAGTTACTTCTGAATTTTTATTATGATTAGAATTAGAAATGTAGGAAAAAACCCTCCCTAAAAAAACACCTTAATTTATTAAGGATAGTTAAGACACGATAGAAGAAACTTTTTTCTAAATTGTAGTTTCTCTTATATTGTCATAGGAAAACTAAATAACATTGATCGATGGGGTGGTTGACAAAAAAACCACTCTAGGACATCTTAATTAATGTTACGAATATCAACACAACCTTACATAGCATGTAATATAATACATGCATGTACTGTACAATACAAAAACAAAGACATTGTTTTTTCATATAAAATAATACATTTTCATAATATTTCCATTCGCTAAATGATGAAATGTTATTCTATGACTGTTTATTTGGATTCTGACAGTGATCGATGTCTCACTTTTGTTTCGAAATTCCTTTTAAATGATCTGTAAACGTAATGATGAATCTTTTTTCTCTCTGTTTTCAAATTGAATGGATTGTGTAACGGCTCCAAGATTTTGTATTTAATATCTAACACGTGTAACAGAGGATTTTTTACAACAAATAAATTTCCTTTTTATAACCATAACCTGATTTTTAAAGTACACCTATCAAATCGTAAATCGATCAACTCAAGTCGTTATCTTGGTGTTTCACGATATCTGGGGCATTGTCGCGTTAGTAGGCGGCGGTATCACTTTCCATCAGGTAAGCCGTTTGCTTGTTAGCTCATGAAGTTGTATAAATATTTAATCACACGCCGCAAAGAAACGGTAACCATTGCCTAAGTTTGACGGTGAGGTAAAAGGCGAGAGATTGACGTACCTATTCGACACCTCAAAATCAGCAGGAAGATGGCCACTGCTGGACATAGGCCACCCTAAAATATGTAAAACCTGTGCCGCTGCCTCCAGCCGCTCGCTGCAGCCCTTACTACCTCGTCGGGAGCAGTCCAACACTCAGCCGCGAAAGGCTCTGGTAGCTAATCAAGAACTTTTCTTCCTCAACGGCTTTCGGTTTTTAATCTCCTTATCCAGTCAATTGCCACGTCATGATAAACCTAGGCTTCATAGAATACTGGAACTAAAAGATATAAAATAGCCAATATACAATTTTGTCAAATTAATTTTAGTCTTAGGTAAACACCAAAAAATTAAACAAAGAATTCTTATTTTCTCGTCCAAAAATTTTCTTTTAAACATCGAAATACGAAAAATAAAGAAGAAAACATTCATTCCGCCTTCAATTTTTATTTACACAAACACGTTTTTCCTTTAATTTTGAACCTTTTGTCGATTTCTGGCCTTAGCAATGCAAATTGATGATTTTTTCCCGCCCTAATGAATACAAATAGGTATGGCTTTTAAGGTACTAAATTTATGGCCCTTATAAGTAAATGTCAAAGAATTTAATAAATAAATTGGTAGGCAGCATAAAAGACGGATTATTCTATTAGGAAAATATTAAATATGGACACGATTTCCTGCTTTGAATTACATTAAATTAATTCGTATCATTCATAAATAATTCTGCTATGAATGTATTCAATTTCCGCATATATTAATAACAGATACTTGCCATCTGAAAGGAGTAGCATGCTTGCCTAAAAATACCAATTTACCCTCAAATTGCAGAGGAACAAGTAATACTCGGGGAACACATTTGCTGAGAGTTCCAATTCTAACCTGATTGCTTGTGTTTCTTTGTCCATTTTAATTTTACGAATCTCTTTTTTTTAGGAAGACGTGGAAGCTCAGTTTATAACTTGCCGTGGTTGCTACTGCCATGTTCCTTCTGCTCGGATAGTAGGCACAGAAATGCGGTGTGTAACACCTCTGTCACCTCCTCTCGAGGGATTATGGCGTGAGTTTATAAAATAAAAATAACCACATCACGACACACCTATTGCTCAGCCCTGCACTAAGAACCAATCTTGTATCGCAGGTACTAAACAACTATATGATATAAATTACAAATATAAGGATACAACTTCCATGAAACCGAAAATGCATTTTGCATACAACACAAACTTCCGTCCCCGACGGGATTCAAACCCGGAACCTCTAGCGTAGCAGTTGGCTGATTACACATTGCGCCACAGAGGTCATCAATGTTATAATAATAATAGTAACCACATCGCGACAAACACGTTGACTTAGCTCTGCAGTAAGTATCGTAAGAACTTGTGTCGCAGGTGCAAAGCAACGATATGGTATAAACTACATAGATAAGAATACAACATCCAAAACCGTTAAGCGAAACAATGCGTCAAAAAAAAAATTGCAAATGACTCGTCATTCATCGAATTGTAACTTTCCTTTTTTAGATAATCATTTTAAATGTGTAATTTTCATCGTACTTAACATTATAAAACTTAGTCATCACCAAATAATAAATGACGGCACATATTTGTATGGCCGTATCATAGACCATTACTGTATTGTAATTCTCATTTTCTCATAATAATTTTTAAATATGGATGTAATAAACGACATAAAAAACCAGAAAAATCCGCTTTTCTAAATTTCCTAACAACAATAATAACCATGTTATGTTATATTTATTTATTCATTTCAAAGCAGATTTCAAATGTCAAAGTTTTTGCAACTCCCTTTAAGTCAACAAGACACTAGCCGACTTGTAAATTTAAAGCAAACACAGCAAGTTATTTAAACAGAACCCCTTTAGGAATGGTTTGGGCTTTTACAAATGTTTAGAAATTTGAAATGGAGTTGTTTGATATTGTATATTTTTCGTGTAGGCTTTAAAACAAGTGACAGTAACAATAGTTACCAAAAAAATTTTAAATATATACTCTTTGCTTGATTGATAAAGAGGTTTATGTTGGAGGACATAAAAGAAATTAAATGTTTGATTTAAAACATCTTTCTACCTTTTTTAGAATGCATTTTAAGGTTCGTAAACTTATTTTTAAATTCCTGATAATATTCACATACCAAACTCTTTGAACATAATTATCTAATTAATGCAACTCCACCTGTGAATGTATTGTATTTATGATTTGATTCTTTCAAAAAAAAAAATCAAATTGAATTCTACGCGAACGAAGTCACGGGCCAAAAGCTAGTAATTTAACTAACTAAGTATGTTATTTTAACTAAATAAGTATCATAACAATCATAAGTCAACACGACGTATTTCTGAGCTTTCAAGCTTTATTGTGTAACAACCCTTATCAAAGAACGTTAGGTACCTCCCCTAATAACCACACACTTCCAATGTTGGTAGAGGGCGCGTTTAAAATGTTTGTCACCGCACTTCCACTCCGAAGTTAGTTTAAGCAGGCACACTTAGAAAGATAATGGCCTATGCTTATTGTCTCACGTAAACGTTTTCGCCTTTCCACGAACTTACGTCTTTCTGTTTGGATAATAAATTGTGTTAAATCGTAAAACGATTACGCGTCGGTTTAAAGTCGTATTACAAAGTTTGTTTTGTAAATAATAAACATAATAACTGTTAATTGTTAACGTTTTTTTTTGTAGGTAAACTTCAAGTCAAATGATTTTAAAATTATTATACTATTTAGAATAGATTTTCAATGTTTCTTGTCGGATTCTTCCCCATAGAGATAGCATTTCGAAACGTTTGTAGTATAAAGTGACGATTTGAAACTGTTTAATTTAATTATATTCGAATAAAAACACTTTTTGTGTTTTGACTTTGAATGTAAACGAATTACACACACACATTTAGTTTAAAAATACTATGTTTAAACCGTAGATCGTTTTATTTTATCATATGACTAAAAAGTACTTTTAACAATGACAAGATCCAGTTTGTCACAAAAAATCTACGAATAACTAAAAAGGCACGTTTGTTCTAGTATCCACTTTAAAAATAAATAGTTCGTTTCACGGGAATCGAGTCTCAAAAATCTTTCCCGTTTCTTCCGATTATGTTGTACATGTCCCTTTTTTGCGATATAACTACACATTTACAATTGTGTTGACTTAGAAGTGATTTTTCTCTGTTCCAAGGGATCGGAGACAGATGTATTTGATTTTTTTATTTATTTGAGCTTGATAACTCTATGCGTTTTTGAGAAAACGGGTTTTAACAGACGGACGGACAACAAACGGATCACCCGTTCTGTCTTTTATTCAGACGTACGGAACCCTAAAACACTAATAAACTCGCTCATTAACTCTATAGACTTCATCTTTGAAAGAGTTTTTACTTCAGTCTCTGAGCAAGATAAAAAAGGATAAAATTTCGCGTTGATAAATTAGAGATGAAGGCGACCTTGAGCAAAAATTAGGTTAGCTTAAAAATAATTTTTAAACTTTTACATTGTAAAAGCTACAGTATTTAATTTTATTTTATTCAATTATAAGAAGACAGCAGTAATAAAAAAAATCTTTGGTAATTTTTTTGTTTACAAAACGAAAGTAGAAAATATAAAACTTATTCGATCCCGAGTCGTAACTGTATTTCACTGGAACTAGACTCGAATTGGTGATTGAAAAGAACATTTAAACAAAGGTCTAGTCGTTTTTTACCAAAACGTATTCTTTTACCCAATGGGCAATGGATATTTCTCTTTAAGAACGCGTTGTATTGGGATCGTTTGAATGGTTAAGTACACAATCCTTTTCCTATTTTATTTTCTTCGGAGATAAGATTGACAATTCTGACCTTGAGAATGAATGGGAATTTAGAATTTAGGAGAATAAGAATTTGTTGAGTTTTCATACATTCAATCATATTAATCCACAGATAGTATTTGGCTTTTAAACACGTGTTTAGATTAGAGGATTTTTAGCCTCATCAAATTATAAAAAGAAAAGGTGACTCCTTTTAATATAAAATAATAAGTTTAAAACTTAAACCCGACTACGGAAACCGCAACTGAAAATATTCTGATCTGAAATTGTGAAGTTAAGTATTCAATTTAACCGTGGTCATATGGCCACCTCAAGGCAAACTTTCTCACTTATATTATTTTGTTATTTAAGGTTGGTTTGGTAAAGTCATATGACCACGGTTGGCCGTAAGTTGTAACTATCATAATTGTCATTGTGCCCGGATAGTGGCGACAGATTCGCAACCTGTCACACTGGGACTCAACATAAACATGTGTAACACCTCTGCCTACCCCTCTCGAGGGATTACTTACGGCGTGAGTTTATTTGTGTGTATTATTTTGCCTTGCCTTTACAGGGTTTATAGTTCATGTACATCTTATTTATCTTAACATCTTTTGTACCTAACGAAATGTGACAAGCAATAAACAATTAAAATAAAGTGTATTTGCTACGGGTCAAAAAGAATTACGTCGTAATGTTACCAATGACAAAATAATGATATTTGCCCAATCAAGTAACAAGCGTATTAAAGATATTTTCAAAGATAGTGCCCACAATTTGTCGACTTACGATGACCACGAAGTAAGTCTTTTTAATACTTAATAAACCCCAAAATAAGTAGGAAAGACAAGTCATTTTTATACTTCGTCACGTATTACAGTACATTGTCATCAATCTCTTATGTAATATTACTTTTTACCATTATCATTCATCTTTTTCTTCATTAAATTGACGCGGGCCCGAAAAGGCGTATTTTTCAGGGCTCTTTGAAACTCTGAGGCTTCGGCCTAATTTTAGGGAAAAAACTAAAACTGGGTTTCTTTTAACTCCCATCTCTTTCTTACGAGGTAATTTTCGGTAAATTAGAAAGAGAAGGGTCCTGTCTGATGCTTGAAAAAGTGCAAGGCGTGTATTAAATAGTCCGGTTTTCATTTTGCTTTTAACCTCACTCTACCGACACTTTGTTACATAAGATGTGAATACCTACCAATGGTTAAGTTCGGTACTTCGCTTGCTTCTGTTTTTTAAGAAATCCTTTTTAAAAGTTGCCTTTTTTGATAGCTTTATTCGTTGTAGGTTGCTTGGTAGACTTGCACCTTTATAGACGTGGACTTTTTAAACCAGAAAATATAAGCCTATTAGTATACATATTTCGGGCTTCAGCTTAGAACAAAAATGCATGCTTTTGGGAAGTAAACTGCGTTTTTCAATGACATTTAATGTTTCAATATGGTTCAAACCTTTTTTAATCCTAGTATACCTACTTCTTTAGTCCAAGTATAATAATACGACGGATGGTGACCGATCATAACATGAACTGACTCCATGACATGACTTCTCAGTGACTTTTTTCAACTATCTTTAACAATATTTATAATTTTGACGGCCTCGGTGGCTTACTCGTAGTAGTGAACACAGCCGACTGCTTCGCTACAGGTTCTGGGTTCGAATCCCAGCGGGGGCGAAATATGTGTTATTTGCAAGACGCATTGTTTCGCTTACCGGTCTTGGATGTTGTATTATTTTCTATGTAGTTCATGCTATATCGCTGCTTGCACACACAATATTCTACAATCTTACTGCAGGGTTGAATTAATGTGTGTGTGTGTATCGTAATGTGGTTGTTATTATAGATATCTTATAAGTAATTTTCAAGACCAGTTTAAGTAACAGTGCTATAAAATCATAAACATCTTGCAAATAAAATTTTCTATTCCCACCTGCCTGGACCTATAAGTTTTTATAAAACTTGGGCAAAAAAACAAACGTATCCACCTTATGGATAGTGATCCCGCCGCCTACTAACACGACGATACCCCTGATGTCGTGAAACAAGAGCACACCCTAAGCATTACCCAGGTAGAGGTCAAAATGTTATACCTCTCGTGCCGGTAATTACACTGGCTCTCCAATCCCGAAACGGCAGAAATAGAAAGGAGGGTGGTACCAACCCAGACGTTCTCGCACGTACATAGGTCTACCACCTGTAATATTAAATAAGATTATACATAACTAGACGACTATTTTATTTAACTATAAATTAGTTTTGCTATAAAACAATGTAATATCGACAGAATTTTCCGATTACGCCAGCAACGGTTGACTGGATTTCTCGCGGTAGACTGAATCCCGCATGTTTTTCAAGTAAATTACCACCGTATTATTATGCGTACTGGTTCCATTGCTAATAACTATTGTATTTTAATAAGCTGAAAGTAAATTGTTTTATTATTAATTTGGATATAAAATCATGTAGGTACATAATTTTAATGAGAATTTGATGTAATTATTTAATAAGGAGAAACGAATGAGTGTAAAGTTTGCTTAGTAATAATATAACAATTCGAGTAACTGTTTTAATACCAGTTTAAGCTAATAACGCTTGTACTTTGGGTAGCAGGGTGAACATACATATGCAGATAAAATCAATTCTGAAATTGATAAAAATATCCTGCGAAGCAAATTTGTGATCATCACAAAATATCTGCCTAAAGCCAGAAATCGAACCCTGGACCACCGGTTTGGACTTAAGACCGCTGCGCCACGGGGAACGACAATAAATTGCGGAAACCGTAGAATATGAAAACTCGTAACGATAAATGTTATGAAATAATAACTGGTATATTCCTTTTATTACGTTATAAAGATCAGGACCTCATTTAATGAACACCAGGAAAGATGTCTACTTATATTTACACACACACTTTTCCTCAGTAACTTTTCCTCCTTGGAGATAGAAAAAATCTGTTACTTATCGTTTAAGTAACATTTGTTCAGGAGTTGGAGTTTTATCGAAATAATAAGCCACCCCCTACGTATTTATCACTTCGCCAATTTCTTCGAGTCAAATAAAATAATGCAATTACTACAGGCTCTCGATACTATTTCACGTAAAGTGAAAAACATGTGAGTTTTTCTCACGGATTGGGGCAGCTTTTCTGGGGATTCGCACTTTTTGAATGTGTTTTTTAACGATATTCATTTTCAATATCAAAATTATATATATAAATGAAAAAAAACTTTTAAATAAAATCCTTTACAAAAACTGCCGCCAAATTATTTTTACTCTAATGATTGTTTGGAGTGTAAAATAAATCAAAATTAAGCCCTAACTATTACGAAACAGAACGTAACAAGCCATGTTTTTTCCTGGAAAAGACATAAATTAAACCAATAGCGCAAACATGCTGAAAATTTTTATGTTTCTTATAAAACATATTTTCAGCACGTTGTAAATTAAATGGCCTATTAAAGTTGTACTAGAACACGCGAGTCGTTAAAATATTATGGTACCTGTTTTATATTGTGTGACTAAACGGCTATAAATTTTTGAATTCGCATGCAAATTTTAATTTAAAAACATTTTTTTTTGACGATATGAATTATCAGTAACTACACAAACAATATGAAAAATAGGTCACTTATATAAAACGTGTCAATAGATAAAGTCACTAAGTTCATGTTCAATGAAACAATATGGAAGCGTAATAAGGTTAAATGTGTTTTTTATAATAAAAGGGTTTAACTTGGTTCAGTTTAATATATATATTTTTTGTTTGTGGCAAAATAATTAGTTTACCATGTTAATATATGTACAAAACCATACCAGAAAGAAATCAAAATGAAAAACTTAAGAAAAAAATATTTCCCTTAGTAGGGGTCACATATTTATCTTAGCAAGGTTAAATAATGGGGGCAGGATTAAGAGTTCTGTCGGATGTCGTAATCGGAGGACCTTGAGATACCTTGGATTCCTTCAAGTCAAATGTAGGTGGGTGGAAGCTTCACTTACCTGAATTCCTAAATTATCTCACTCACCTTCCTTAACTTTCCTTGAACAATTCGGATGATTTCTGCAGCTCCAAGTTGTGATCAAGATTTTAGCGTCGACGCTTAGTTGTGGTTAATGTTTCGTAAAAATAATATATAAAATAGAGGGGTGACAACCAACTCTATTTGAATTAGATTAGAGTCGAAGCTCACCTATTACCTCGGTATTTTTATGAAATTCCATACTGTAACACAGTTATCAGTTTCGCTATGTTATCCTATATCTTATCGACGAATAAAGTTTAAAACTTAAGCCCGACCGACTGATAAAATGCGCTCTTAAAAGTATGAAACAAGAAAGTAGGTATTCTAATCTAAAACATACTAAGTACATATAAAATATATTTTAGATCACATATTTAATAGAGCGAATATTGAAGTCCATTTTTTTGACATTTAACTTTCTGTAGAACAAGAAAAAAAATACACCTTTCATTGTTATGTCACATCCGCCATAAACTACATCATTTTCTTTTTTTGAGTTGATAGGTACACTGTTGCCTTACCTAAAGTCTCCTCTAGCGCTAACGCAAAATGCTATAGTAATAAAGACAATAAAAGTTATATTATACCCAATTAAAAATCTTATTATTCAGAACCAGAAAAAGCTTTCCGAACTTTTCAAGTCCAACCCGTTAACAAAATAATGAACCATAAAAGATACTTCAGTTAATAATTCAAAAGAGCTATTAAAGTGAGAAAGTCATGAAAATATTTCAGCGAAGGAAAGCTGTGTGACAAATCTTGTATGAGCAAGAAGAAAGATTTCCGAGCTTAATGGCCCCGAAACTTGATAACTTATATTTTATTACAAGGGTTGTTTGACTTGTATACACAGCCATCTGTGTTTGGCGCCGCCTTGCTTAGAAACTTAGATACCTGTACCTATCTATAGCACCTACTGCTACATCGCCACTTAACATCAGATGGCCAAATCCATGTTTGTGTTTGTAAAATGTATCTTATTCTCTTATATAAAATAAAGAGCAGTTCTTTAGCCGTTACTTCTTCTTTACTCTTTACTTTCTTCTTCTGTACTGACTTTGATTGCTCTAATACATGGAAGTTTCAAAAGGTAAAAGTAATAGAAAATGGCCCCAAAGGAACGGTCACGCGGTAATAAGTTCGCGGAGTTAACTAGTTTAGGGTTGTCGACCGTCCTGTTTTTCGTATGTCCTCCTTTACCGGTGATAGTTTAAAAATAATTTTGACGGTTTAAAAGTACTTATTTTAAGTCCATTTGAATAAAAAATTATTTGATTTTGATTTTTGGGGTATCCTGGGACGTCCTGAGAAGAATCTTGGGTTTTTAAAGCGCCCTGGGAGGTCGATTATTTAAAGAAGAAGAAGAGATTTATTTGGAGTTGAAAAGTAGAAGTAAAAATAAATTTGAAAATAAGATTAGAATAAGCTCTGATTTTTTAAAATAGTTGTTGCGGTAACAGTACGGGTTAAAAACGAATCGTCCTGGTTTCTTTAAAATCGTGGTTGGCAACCCTAAACTGGTTATGATAAAAAAACTCGTCGAAGTGCGAATTAGATTCGCACACGAAGGGTTCCATACTATCGTACAAGTCGTACAAAAACACCATGCAGTCGTTATGGTGGAGTTTACACTCTAGGTACGGAACGACACAGTCTGAGGAGTGATCGGAACCATGATGTAACCATCATATCCTGATAAATCTGCTAAGTTCATGCAAAACAACATCGGTCAAGAAAAGAATCTTATTTAATTTTTATTTACAATAAAAAAAAAAAAAATATCCTCAAATAATGACTTAAACAATTACTACGACATAAACAATTTTGATATAAATGTTATGACTTTTAAACGAGGCTTGATAATTTTCAAATAGGTACCTGTATGTTCGCATACCAACTTTCAATTTTGAAAGATATTTTTCATGTTTATTTTATATTAATCTTTTTTTCTAATTTTACTGACATTAAAGACACATACCCACTGTAGTAAAGATGTTACCCATGTAGAGGAAAATATATACTAACTTTAGTGCCGGTTATTGCACTGGCTCTCTAAACCTTCGAACCTAAACACAGCGAACTGTTTCACGGCAGATATAGAAAGGAGGGTGGTACCAAACCAGATGATCTCGCTCGTTGATCTACCTTATATTCAAAGTCTGTGTCTGAGGTATTAATTTTTGGCTTCAAAACTATGTTGCCATAAACTAGGCACCTGCATATTTATATCCAGGAAATAATAATTATATAATAACCGCATCACGACACACACATTGACTCAGCCCTGCAGTAAGTATCGTAAGAACTTGTGTCACAGGAACTAAGAAACGATATGGTATATGCTACATAGATAAGAATACAACATCCTAGACCGGTAAGCGAAACAATGTATCTTGCAAATGATACAAAGTCCTGCCCCCGCCTGGATTCGAACCCGGAACCTCTAGCGTAGCAGTCGGTTTTTTACACCACTTCGCTACCGAGGCCGCCAAACAAGTAAAGGCTATTCAGTATCCATGTGTGCGAAATTTAAATTTTCTTGTGAGTAACAAACACCCAAATGTGGACACAAAAATTCATAATTAAAATTTATATTAGGAATTAAGACATGATGAGATCAAAGGAACATTTATCTAATTAAACAAAGACTTGGCATTGTCAGTTTCACATTACTAGAATAAATAAGAAAAATAGTTTTCTAACATATTAATAAAATAATATAAAGAGAAACTCCCATAATAACCGGAGAAGATTGCAAAGAGTTACTTGTGAGAAAATGTATTATTTTTTCTTGGAAATACTGATATTAATCGAGTTTTGCAGAGATAAGCCAAGTTTTCTTGGTTACGCGAATTGGCCTGTACAGGAAGTGTCTGTGTGGATGACGTTTGCTATGTCGTCGTTGACGAGTGAAAATATTATATATATATTTTTCAACCTAAAAATGATTACATTTTGTATAGTTAAAAAGCTAGTATGTATCGGATTTAGATATTAACCAGTAGACGATAATTGAAGTCTTGGCCAATACAAAAATTGTTAGAAGACAATGTTTTTCTCGTAATATATTTAGTTTTAGACATACGAGGTTTTCAATCGTCGCCTACGATATGTTTACGTAGACATGGCTACCGGTTCTTTGAGTAAATAAACAAAAACATAGATAATAGAGCTTGCAACACTGCAACATATAATGTCTTAGGGGAAAAACTGTTTTACTAGATTGGGCAAACGAACGCTTGCTTTTGACGTTCCTTGTTAAAAAATGGTGTAGTTTCCGTAGAAAGACATAATTTGATTTTAATTGATCCTATGGACAGTTGTATATTTTATTTAGCGTAACGTAAAACACGTAAACACATTTTTAAATCAAATAAAAAATGTAATGAAGGCGATAAAAAACTAATAAAATTAAACCAGTCCGACGCTTGATATAATATTTTACAATTCTCGAGGCAATATCCTTTTGATATCGGATGAAAATCTAATAATCTGAATGTTGTAAAACGAATAACTTCCTTATCTGACGTTAAGAACAGTCTTGTCTATTACGATGGCGAGACCTGTTGGTGGATTTTTAAAATGAAATCGCCTTATGCAAACCTGTCACTTCTCCTCTATTTCTTGCCTCAAAAACACTTTATTTCGTTTCAGTTTGAAGGATTGGAGAGCCAATGACTGGCACTTGAGGTATAATTTATTTAACATCTACATATGCGACGTGCAATAATCTATACAATTGGAGCTTAAAGACCTCAAGGGTATCATCGTGACAGCGGTGATATAATTCTCGCTGAAGTTTTAGTCACGTTTCATTACGAGCCTGTTGTAAACATATTTTCTCACTAGTTAACCGGAGAGTTTTTTGAATACAGCTTTAATTGTTCTAAGAAACTTAATAACGTAGACATGCTATTGTAACACCCACGTCCCTAAGAGCCTGCCTTCCGTTGAATTTGAAACGGGTCGAGAAAATTTTCGCAAGAACCCTGAATAAGTCGGGTCCTATAACTTAAGTCGGAAACCGAATATTTAAACTTAACAGTCATGAGATTGACCTCTTATTTCAAACAAGTATTTTAAAGCTGAATTGAAGTACTAACAGATTACTGGAACTTTAAATAGTTAACTTATCAGTGCTGTACTCTAGAATATAACCAAAACCGTTTGATTATAATAACATAATAATTTATTCCTAAAATACTGATTAATATGTGTTATAATTATAATTATGTTATTCACCTCTTGGTATGGATTTGGAACTTCAAAATTCGAAACAAACTTGTGGTTACGCACACTGAAACAATCTATGTACAGTTGTAATAAACTTGATGTTTGCTTGAAGCTGATTTTGATAAAAAAAAGTCTTGTGGTTTGCTTAATGATCTATTGGACACTCGTTAGAAAAACATTTTACAGATAGGCTTATAGTAACTCCAATCAATAGGAACAATCTATGTATACATACATTGTACTGGGCACACGAAAGACATCACACAACCTTGGTCGAAAGTTCTTCGAGAGATATAATAACTATACTAAAAGTACTACAATATTTTCCTAGAAGCAGCAAGCATCCTCTTCATCATCATCATCATTTACTTAAACTACCAACATGTTCTCGTCTATAATACCCCAAGTCTCCAAAGATTTTTTTTTAACCAGTGTCACCTACGGAAAGAATACTTCGTCCCTAACAATTGGTCCAATGGAAAAGCTCAAACTTACGCTATGCGGTACAAACAAGGCTAAGCTCACAGCTTAACTGCATGATCGAATCAGAAATGAGGAGATCTGATGAGAAGCTTACCATCCAGTGCTCCTTAAATTTGACAACTCTATAGAATTAATAAAAAGTCTTTTTACATTTGGCGTCCTTAAAAAGGTAGAGTAATGTCCCTTCAAGTACAAGAGTGACGATACCGTTTAAATTCTTTCCCCCTCCGGTTCAAATTAAAACATCGAATAAACCTATGTAAGTTACGAGGTACAATGAAAGCGCTTCGTACAAAATGAGAGCCGTGATGACTGTTTTAATGAAGGTCTGTGCTAGAATTGGGTGTAATAAGACATCTACTTTAAGGGGAAACCGTTTTTACAAAAAAGACTGGAAATTCTCAACGTAAGTCACAATAACTTGGTGCATGCCATGGCAACCGCATCGGTGCAGTTGGATACAGTTGCTGGCAAAATTCCTACATGATGATAGAAGACTATTTGGTCAAAAGTAAAGCATGCTACTCATGCTTATTCAATCAATTCTAATTTTATGGCGACTATCGTATTGAACAACATCTTAGCCAATGTCACGTATGAGAAGACACAATGGTATAAATTAGAAAATGATCGGTGTTCTGACTTTTGATCAGTTGCCGAATCTGTAACGATTTATACAACAATTATTTAATTATAAGGACTGCACATGTACAACAGCACAGAAACTTCACAATTTTATATTATTGGATGTAATAAACATATTAAAGTAATTGACAAAGTTTTATGAGACAAGGACAACAAATAGTTAAGATTGACGGGACGGGAGAGTGTTGCAAACCTTAGAAGTTCTGATGAAAAACAAAAGTAGTTGATGGGCAATCGAGCAAATTTACCCATATAAGTACACACACACTTGCACACTTCTTCTGATGTATGAACAGGTATTTTCTTCAGCATGTATAGGTTACCTTAACGGTACAGTAGTAAATTTTGCAAATTTTTTATCTAAAATATACCATACAAACGATTTCAAACTCTCATCTCCGCCTGTTACCTAGGAATATTTTGAAGAAATTATTTATATATATATACCTTAATTTAGCGAACTTAAATACCGAGACGAAATTTTGAATAAAACTGGGTCTGAAACAAACCTTTAGGAAGCAATTAGTCATTTGATACCGACTAATTTGAAATTGTACTTTAAAGGTATCCCAGTTAAGTGAAAGATTATGAGCTTTAATTTACTTATTTTGCTCCCGAAATTATATTTCCCTTTTCAAATAAAGGAAGTGTTTGAAAAGATTTTCTCGTGACAGAATTTTGATGAGATGAATTCAAGTTTGAAACAATTTTGAATTTTTAAATGGTTTGACATTTTAAGAACTCAAGAAATGTGACTAACAAGTGATACTAAAAATATGACTATTTGAAAAGTCTATTGGAATGAATGAACATTTTGAAACCTTAAATAATCCTTATAGTATTAATTTATTTTGTGCAAATGATTATGCAGCGAAAACTCAAAAAAATACGAGTATATACAACGTTCAGACCTAAACAATTTTCTGGTTATTATTATATCAAAATTCACCGAAATTCGATTCTTCGGTTCAGGATACATCGGAATCATGATTTTTCGAATGTTGTTTTCATGGAATGACTATTTCTCTTTGGGTGGAAATATCGACTACACTAAATAAAGTTCTGTTTAATGTTATTGCTTATCTTCGTCCGTCCAGAGCTTCTTTATGTAGAATATATATCATAATAGGATCCTTATACCAAAATTTAATTATATTTGTTTAAAAAGGCGAAAAGGTGAACTAATTTAATAAAATTAAGTATTATATTTTTTTTACTGTATTAAAACCTATTCTTAGAAGTGTGAAGTCTTTAGCCTAGAATATGTATAAAGGTATAATCATAACTAATTATATAAAACAAAATCACCTAAAAATAAATAAAGTTGTCGGTGGCAGATTTCAAACAACCATGCCCTAACTTTCTATAAATATTAAATTTACCTTAAGTGTCATTAATTACTTAAACCAAAATTTATTTGTCGTTTATAAAACGCCGCGTAACCATCAAGAACTTTCTAATCCGAGCATTTATTAAGATTTTCAAAGCCACGTTAAATGTATTTTTGAGCCGTCTAAAGGTGGAATTGTTTGCAGACGGAATTAGAACATTAGGTAAATTAAATACGAATTCACTTGAGGTATTTCGTTTTAAATTAAATAACCTTTCTTTGTTTCAGATGAGGTCTTGTGGCCGCGGTCGGCATAAGTTATTTCGTCTATCTTTTCTTATTTAGTTGAAACTAACTAGAACGAAATAGTGGATGTTTAATAAATAAATAATGTTAAGGCTTTAAATGGATACTTAACTAAGATTTGACCGTCAAATTATATTGTTCATTTGAGCTGAGTCAATGTGAGAGTGTTATTTTAAAGATAATACTTTATTTTGACGAATGTAGACGCTTGTGAAACCACAAATGACTTACTACTATTTTTTCGCTTAAGAAATATCCAATAGATTTCCGTTTAACCACGACATAGTATAAAATTATATATAAAACCCAAGTTTTGAGGGGCCCCTCTTTCAGCCCCGTAGGGTTATTTTCTTATTTTTAGGACATTTAAAAACGTGGGTTTTTATTTTATTTTTTAAATCTATTTATTATTTTTTTCTGCCTCAAAAGTCACTCCATACAAATTTTTGTCAAAATCGGTCCAGCCGTTTTTATAGTTGTAAATTGCATTGTCATCGCGTTTGAAGCTACCCTGAATATTTCAGCCTGCTAGCTTATCGGGAAGTGCCTCAAAATTGAGTTACAAAAATCCAACCGGAACGACAAACAAATAAACAAGAAAGTGAGTGTCTAAAAACGTGGGAAAAAACAATGTCGCTTCCCGCTGTCTGTCCCTATGCATGCTTAGATCTTTAAAACTACGCAACGTATTTTGATGCGGTTTTTTTCAAATAGATAGAATGATTTAAGATAAAGGTTTAAATGTATATAATACATACAATATCGATGCGAAGCCGGGGCGGGTCATTAGTGTTGTATAATTAATAGTTGATGGTTGCATCGCACTGCTACTGAGCGCTCTCTCTCCATTAACTTATAGCATCGACAATATTGACCTTTAGGTTAATATTACAACACAAAAACAAAATAAATTTTGAGTCGGATTTCTCAATTTTCTTTCTTTTGTATCTATACACGTACACACACACAAATATGTTCCAGTGTGTGTGTCACAGTTTAAATGATATTGGTAGATTTAAAAGTAATTATTTTAAGTCTATTTGAAATAAAAATATGTTGACTTTGACTTTGATTGCATTACATACTCGTATATAAACAGACGTCAATCACAAATTTTCATAGCATTTGCCGTTCTGTCATCTAAATAATACAATAATACTGCTAATACGAGGTTTGATATTAACAATTACATTTGATAAGGGTTAAACATCATACGGAATTATAGTTACCTATATGTACCAATTACTATCTTAAATCTTCCCTGGGAGTCCATTCTGATCGTAGCCCGCGATTTCTCGTAAATTAGGTCAGTCAATGATTTACTGTTATGCCTCCCGAATTTGGACATTTAATCGTAACAAATATGAATATGCAGTGGAGTTACTTAGTAGACCTACAAATTCTGGCACCATGTGAAATATTATACTTGTAATTATCTTGAGAATGTTTATGTATTTTGTTTCTGAATATTGTATTAAAAATATCGTAGAACCCGGAACCACTAGCGTGACAGTCGGCCGGTTATTCCACTGCGCCAACCTGGTCGTTAGTGGTGTAAACAGCCGCTAGAGGTTCCGGATTCGAATCACGACGGGTGTGGGACTTTGTGTTATTTGCAAGACGCATTGTTTTGCTTTCCGGTCGTGGATGTTGTATTATTTTCTATGTAATTTATACCATATCGCTGCTTAGTTCCTGTGACACAAGTTCTTACGATACTTACTGCAGGGCTGAGTCAATGTGTGTGTCGTGATGTGGTTATTATTATTATTGTTTACTGTCTGCACGACGAACGTATGGATAAGAAACGTAATTGAAACACTTCTGTCACATATGAAGCGTCACATAACAAATACAAAGTCTATCTATAGTTGTTTACTCATAATTTACAAATAAAAGCCTGTACGCACTGTTGATGAAGACTCAACATTTTACATGAAGAGTCGCCCCGGTAACCAGCGACGGAGTGCGGACTCATTTGTCAAAATAAAGAACTTTAAAGTGACAGTAACCTGAAGATTATTCGACAGTTCATACGGGCAAAAATTACTGTACAAATTTCAAACATTTTGGTTAATCTATGTATATAGGCTTCGTAAATTGCTAACAATATAAACCTGAATGTTATATATACCTATGTATTTATGTAACATTGTATTTTTGTATTTTTAAAGACTTTTATAAGAAAAAAAAAGTATTTAAAAAAGCCTTTTACTGTCTATTCTTGTTGGTATCAGGTAATTGATTGATTGTTTAAGTAACCGAAGAAACAAAAGAGCCGAAATTTCATTTTGTTATTGTAAATTGAAATTAATTAATTGAATTTTTGTTGTTCTGTTCCGTTCGGTAACGCGAATTAAAAATGTATTTAGTGTTTAGGTTTTATTGTTTTTTTTTTAGTCTTGTTCTAAGGGTATTTCTTTGTTTGTTCAGTCTTTTTATTGTTTACTTTTCGGTTTTTGTAAGAAATACAAATATCAAAGCATACAAATAAAAGGAAAACATATAAAGGCATTATACATTATGTGATTCAGCCCCAAAAGGGATGAAAACTGCAAAAAAAAAAACAGCTGTCACGAAGATTCTACTCTCCGGGACAGTTTCGCAAAAACTCTTTTTTATATAATAAAAAAAACGGCGCATTAAATCTTTGGCCAGGAAATAACTTTGGATCTCCAAATAAAAGATTAGCCCTTTTCAATGCCGCTCAAACATTTTTTATGTGCCAAAGCAAAAACCAATAATATTGTACCTTTGCTGTAATTTATGATTATGGCCTGCCAAAAAATAGGTCAGAGGAAGAAGGTCGTATATCAAACCAGGAGGCCCACAGGAATATCTTCCTTAGATTATATATGTTCGAGATACTTTCAATTTTTTATATTTACTTCTGACCGGTCGTTAAGTGAAATGAAACTATCATTGCTATCATCTTTTTGTTACATTTTAACGATTCACACACCACTGGATTTGTTTTTGTATTCATACAAAACTAGTAAATATAAAATCCAATAAAATAAAATAATTTAAATAAATTGAAATAAATTAAGGAGCAAAAACATTTTTTTGTTGCGTTTATCAATTTTCGTTGTTATTACTGAGAAAAAATACGAACACAACTTTTACAAATTCTTTGTTGGAATTTTAACGATATTTTTATTTTTTTTCGCGCTAAATTGTTGGCTGTCAAAACAAGCAAAGGTTAAAAGTGCTGCTGAGCAAGAAAATTTTTCGTTAGAAAACCAGATCATGTTTTTAAAAATCTAATTCCCGTAAAAGCCCCATAAATAATGTTTTGGTAAATGATCATGCTGTAAATAAGGATTCGGAAAACTTCCTTCTATTCCATTAAAAAAAAAAGTCCCAAGACGAAGGTTGTATATCCGGGCACATAGTCTGTGCTTTATTGCACATCTACATTATTCGTTTCAAAGGCAACTTTTGATCCTGGCTAACAGAAGTGTCAGAGTTTAAGAATTAATTGTTTAATAACATAAAATATAAACTCACGCCGTAATTAATCCCTCGAGAAGGGTAGGCCGGGTAGTTTAACACCTCTTTAAACACCGCAATTCGCATGTTTTTTCGGGGCACACCCGCTACCCCCACTGTACAGTGGCATCCTTTGATTGAAAAATCAACGAAAAATGCAGCTGTGCAATGACGCACAGGCTGTTCCCGGACTCCCTACCGGCTGTTTTAGAACCCACAACGAACTTAATCAGAAGAAATAGGAGGTAGTGAGAAAGGGGTTTCAGACTTCCCTCCCAGCAAAGCGGAGACAGTAGTTGAAATAGCCCAGAGGCCAAAAAACTAAAGAGGAGACAGTCAGGTGACGCCTGTTTTTGTTCAAACTGTTGTTGATTCGCATGTTTATGTTGAATCTCAGTATGACAGGTTGCGAATCTGTCGCCAATATCCGGGCACAAAAAGAACACGGCAGCTACAATGTACAACCCAAGACTCGAACACTCCACCTATCGGACTGGGTCGGTCGGTTAACCAAGGCACGTAACAAACTGAACTACCTCGTTCTCCCACGTCACGTCGTCACTTTCATGTTAAATAATAATAAACACATCACGACAAGCACATTGACTTAGCCCTGCACTAAGATATGATCTTGTTTCAAAGGCACTATGCAACAATATGGTATAAACTAATATAAAAATACAACTTCTAAGACCTGTAAGCGAAACCATGCGTCTTGCAAATAACACAAATTTCGCCCCTGCCGGGATTCGAACCCAAAATCTGTAGCGGAAATCTTAGACACCAAATTGAGAAATGAACTACAGTGAAAAACGTAGTGTAGTTCTTATAATAATCATGCACTAACGTAGAGTTGCATCTTGAATAAAAACTACATTGTTTTTGCATTAAAAACGCATAAGAAGAACTGTGCTTCCATACAAAATTCCTACATTTTCATAAAAAAACATAGCAAATAGGTTTAAATAATTAGTAAGATGCGCTAATTTGTTAACAAATTAAATATTCTTTAGCTGACTAAAGAATTAGGCCCATTGGTTGCCAACTTGAATATTTAACAAGTGATCTTATTAAATGAGACAAAGGGGTATTGCTTTATTTAATTTTCAACCTTGCTAACCCTCATCATTTTGATTGACAGTGTGATTGTACTAATTTATAATATTTTTAAAATTTACGAGATTAAGCCTAAGAGCTTTATAATCTTTGAGGAAAAATTTTATTAGACTTTTACTAAAAGGAATTTATATTATTTATTCCTTCTGTTCACAGTGAAATACCTTGAATTTTAATAATGTTCAGGCAACGTGTAACCTACTCCGATTTTTATTTGTTACCAACCCGTTTAAATAATGTATTACTTTCGCAAATTCCAAACAAAAAGGTTTGAAATAACAATACGGACCTTTCCGACCAAAATTGAAAACGAAACAAAAAGCCAGGCAATGATTATTTTGTAAATTCGCCCTTTTAAAAAATAAATTGTTCCGCTGAAATGCTCACAAAAGTCAAAGAGTCGTCGAGAAACATAAATCTATCTTTGTCTTCTCTATACAAACAGAACGAGACGACGCGAACTCGAGTCTTATCCACGAAAGGTTAACATGGAATAGGTAAGTCAAAGTTTCATGACATGAAGAGCTTACCTTTGAACTTCATTCAATTTTAAAGGCGTGCTGGGTTCTATATTAAATTTAACTTTCTGTGTGAGAGAGAATTCCTTTCAGCAATCATCGGTTACGTGAGGCTGGATACAGACGTTGGAGCTTTTGATAAATACTTTACTGTACACTGTTGGCTCTTGGAAGAATTTAGTATCGTTGTTTCCTGGCTTAAAATGAGGGGCATTTTCTGCGATTATTGTTTTAACTAAATTGTTTCAAAGTACGAGTATCTCTTTGAAGTAAAACACGTGTTACTGTGTGTAATTACTATTTAAATGTGTTTTCGTATCTCGACAATAAATACAATGAACATGATAAAATAATTAATTATGTGTAAGGATGTATTAATTATTATTTGGCTCGTTATGTGTATTACTAACTAACTAAAACGAAATATGACGATTGAAAAGCAAACTGATTAATGTTGATCTACAGGGAAAAATTAGACGAGAAACCATTTCACCAATTAATTTCGTCCATTATATTTGGCCTAATAAAACATATAAACGAGAACGAACCCTTAAAATCAGCTATGTCGGTGGATAAAATAGATATTCAAGAGCCCCAGATTAAGCTAAACGTTTTCGTACAATATCAGCCCTTATTCTATTCGAAATAAGAACTTTACAAGTCTTGCCTAGGTTGATGCGCCTTTACAATATAAATCTAGCTCTATTTCTTTGTGACTTTAAACCTCAGCGGGTTTCACCTTCAAGTTCTTGTCTTTAAGAATTCAAATAATAAAACGCAAGAGCTCTTTTCCTCTTTATGGTTTCACTTATTTACCATTGTTTTGATTGTGGCGCTAGTTGGTCAAAGCTTTAGCGGAGTAAGGCTTTTATGAATGTTAAATGGTTTAAGCTACTGGAGTTTATGCAATGGCTGTTTGACTTGTTTGTTTTTGTTTTTGGTTAATGAAGCTTTATACTTTAAACATTTTTTTGTCTTTTGAAAAAAATATGAGTAAGTATTTCTCAAAAAACTTACTTTTTCACCAAAAAGATTGCGCCTATACTTATAACTTCTATATTACATACTTAGTAAAAAGATCTTCATATTGCAAAAATAAATAATAAATAGTTCCAAGGCCTTCCACCTGTAAAAGTTAAATATGGTACAGTCGTCTCTTAAGGGACCGACAATTTTAAAACACTTAATCAAACAATATTCTTTTATAACAAGCTCACTTTTTATATGAAATCCTAGGTCCGCAGTTTCGTATGAAATTATTTAAACGGTCTTAATTAAGAGTTTTTGAAATTCTTTTCTCTTAAAAATCATATCTTCTCATTTTACCTGACTACGGCGAAGCCAAAAGGAAGGTTAATGATTTCTTCATTTGTTGAGGAGTTTGATGGTCTGAAACCATGAATATCCGGGTTTGAATCCCGGCTCAACCTGGTACTAATTTGATGTACAAGTGAATTTGTTATTTGAGCATGTATCTAATTACCAGCATATCTTTATGGGTATATTTGTACTGATTATTTCACATCTACCATTGAAGGTCAGTTTACCTTTTATAAGAAGTTTTAAATCTTTCTTTGTCTTTTCGAGACTTTTATCTTTTTATATCCTTTATAAAAACTAAGCTGTACGTATATCTAAAACCTAAAACGATAAACAAAACCTATCTCGCACTCCACAAAAACTATTTGACCTAAATTCCCTATAACGGTTTTGGGGGAAACACTTTGGAAGTCGATAGCAAGTGTTATATCTACTTTTAGATAAGATTAACCTTTTATTATTCTGAATTTGCTTTTGAGTTGGTACTTGTAGTATTTTTTAATATCATGGACAAACAAGCTGACAGATCGATGGAAAGTGATACCGCCTCCTATTGACACGGCGATGCTCTTGATGTCTGGAACGGCAAGAGCACTACTAATCTGTTGCCCATGTAGAGATAATGATGTTATACCTACACTGGCTCTCCAATCCTTCAAATCGAAACACAGCAGACTGCGGCACGGCAGAAATAGAAAGAAGGTTGGCACCAACCTTCTCGCACGTAGATCTACCACCTGTCAACCAGCAGTACTTAAGCTAAAATTTTTGCCACTACAATAAAGTGAAGCAACATTGCCGCCCACTTGGAATAAGAAATATTGAAATAAATTTGTGCAGTTTTTAATTTGTAGATAGAACATATCTTTAGTTATTGTATGATTCTAGGTCTTTAATATAGTTCAGAATAAATCTTTATGAAATTCAATAGTGAAATAGTTCACAGCTTTTTCGTTTTTTTCTTCTGTGTAAAGCCAAACAGGTGCTGGGCCAACTTGTGTATTGTTTTTATTAAATTTTCCTAATATCTACCCTCAAGCTCTTGACTACGTAAGGGCGGATTGTTGATAAGTCGATCAACTTCGCATTGAATTGGAACTGATTGTATTATGATATGAATAGTTCTAAATTATAAGCCAACGACATTCTCTGTTGTAGAGGAAAACATTTTGATGAGAGTTCGTCGATGTCTATCAATGTTTAGTTCCTCTGAATCCTTTTCAATAAGATGTATTGTGAAAACACAACACAATAAAAATATCGTTGGATACAGAAAGAAAAACATTGTGAACAAAGATAAAAATAATAAATAAAACGAAATATAGTGATACTTTAATTGATTTTCAGGTGAATCGTATGCTTCTTTGCTATGACGTCGCATTAATTTATTTAAAAAAAAACAAAGTCATGATAACCATAATAGAAAATTACCGATCTGTCGTTACCTACTATCGAAAATTGCTGAAAGTCTACAAAAATCCTTAATGTCGGGTTGGTCGGTTAATCAAGGCACGTAACAGACTGAGCTACCACTCACTTATAAATTAAATAAATATAGGTAACTTATAAATAAACAATATCTTTGATAAAAATGAACAAAAACTTTAAGCGGAACACAAAAAAACATATCTTTGAAACATTGAAATCTCGTGAGGGTTGAATTTCCTCAGTAAATTTTATATGAAAAGCAAACTGAGTCTTACTTTCCTGTGAAATACAAGCCCACATAACAGAAAGGGATAGTATATAAATGGCCACTACCTCTTCATCTCCATAAGGAGGCTGGTAACACTCCCCAAGAATGATAAATTGGGTGTGTTTTATTCATAGACATTTTAAGGCTTTCCTACTATTGTAACGCGGAGTTAAAACTGCACTGGATGTGGTATCGAAATCAACTTTTTAAACTTATTTTTGTCTGCATAAATATTGAACATGGAAGATTATTGTTAGTTTTGGCAATGCAATGATCCGTTCTGGAAAATATCATAAGTGATATTTTTTTAGTAGATAGCCTTCTTTAGTGAAAAATAAAAGCAAAAGATTTCATTTATAAAGAAGGCAAAATCTAATGTTTATGTGTACAGCCTTGCAAAATAATAATAATCAGAAAAGTTCTTTTACACTTCTTATTATATAAATAATTAAAAAAATGAAAAGGCAAATAAGCTTATGCCAAGCAGATGATAAGCAGTCATCTGGACGTTTGCAATACCAAAAACTTTACGCACGCTTTTCCTATGAAAAGAGTTTATGAAAATAATTTGACTATATAGTATACACATATCATGTAAAGATATTTGTACATCTTTGTGCAGACTTTCCGCTTATTCAGAATAAAGAGAGTAGTGTGGGATAATATATTCCAGATGTCCCAAAGTACGTCGTTTTAACTCAATATCTACATATAAATAGATTTACCTAGTAGTTATAAGATACCTCCTGAGTCAGAGTTGTAAATTTGTAGCCAAAAAATGTAACAAATGCAATACCGCAATGTTATCGCGTCAGAGAACAACACTATAATTATAATGTTATATAAATTATAATGTATAATATACATATATAATGTATAATGTAACATATAAATTATAATGTTACAATAAAGTAGTATAATATTTGACGTTTTCCATCTTGGCGGTTTATTTTCTGTGCTCTGCTTCTAACTTTGCGTTACATTCCCTATCACTTCTTTAACTCGTATTTTTCAAGCAATTTTGAATTAATTAGATAAAAGTTTACTCTTGAAGTACCTATCTGTTTTTATTAAGTTTAGGACGAAGAAAGTTCTGCCTTAATAGCAAAGACGCTTGCAATATAAATAGTACAGACTGAGTGCATTTTTTAAGTTAATATCTTAGAAAGTTTGACAATTTTTTGCTCAAAGAAAATTAATATCTGGACAGATTGATCTTGTAAAAGATCGCAACTAAATCAATATACTTATTAACATCTCGTTTTAACTAAAAACCGTGTACTGCAGGACAAAAGCCTCTAAATATATAAGCTCAAATTAGCATTTGCAATGCAATTAGCAATCCTGGGCCGCTTGCATCCAGTGACTGCAGCACTCACAAGAGAGCAGCAGTCAAACAACGTTGTAAAATTTTAAGCAACGCGTTCGTGACATTTCTATTGTAATAACACGATATGCTTGAGATACCGTATAACTTATTTCATACATACTTTTTACATCTTAAAAACATTTCCCTAAAGGTATCATATATATGTAAGTAATTAAAATCACTAACGAGGTCTGAAATCGAACAATTATTATAATTATTCGCCACAATCTTCCCCAATTACATTCGGTTCATCGAACTTTTAACGTTTTATTGTTGTTTCTGACATGACTGGAGTTATCGAGCTTTTCAGAGATTAAAGAAGGATACAGTAAATTCACTGTTACTTATGTATTATTAAATATAAACAGAATACTACTATAATTATTATTACTACTTGGAGGACGTGGTAGCTCAGTTTGTTACGTGCCTTGTATAACCCACCGAACCGACCCGGCCCGACAGGTCGAGGGTTCGAGACTCGGGTTGCCGTAAATTATAGCTGCCATGTTTCTCAATGTAGCCGGATAGTTGCGACAGATTCGCAACCTGTCATACTGGGACTCAACATAAACATGCGGAAATTGTTGTGTAGCAAGCATCTCTGCCAACCCCTCTCGAGGGACTACGGCATGAATTTATGTGTGTGTTTTATGTATGTGTATGTATTAATACTAGTTGAACACACGAATTTCGTACCACGTGACCGTCTCTATGGGAACACTTTTCAATTTTTTTTCTATTTAAAGCTTCCCTGTATTAGAGCGAGTAATGTCAAAATCGTAAGAATTGTTGATATCGGTCCAGCCGTCTGCGAGTAAACTTGAATACTCTAATGGGTCTAATGGGAATCCTATACAAGAATCGTGATATCTTGGCACGATTTGTTTGTTTTTTTCAAGAAATTATATTAAAAAGCATATTGTTTAAACTTGTCCGATAGTACGGAACCTTTCGTGTGCGAATCCGACTCACTTGGCCGTTTTTTATATGTACCTATGTACATTTAGAAGACAGTAATTCTATCAAAAGAAAAGGTAAATTCAAATTCAAATTGTTTATTGCTTGTCACATTACATTATTAATAATAATAACCACATAACGACACACACATTGACTCAGTCCTGCAGTAAGTATCGTAAGAACTTGTGTCACAGGAATTAAGCAACGATACGGTATAAACTACATAGTTTAGAATACAACATCCAAGACCGGTAAGCGAAACAATGCGTCTTGCAAATAACACAAAGTCCCGCCCCCGTAGGGATTCGAACCCGGAACCTCTAGCGTAGCAGTCGGCTGTCAACACCACTGCGCCGCCGAGGTGGTCAAACATAGGTACAGTAGGCGCAGATATACATAATAAGGTAAGGTTTATTGGTTGGTGCTTTACTGTTTGGAAGTATATTGCAGGTCATATTAAATAAATATGGATAGTATTAATACTTATTGGCACGCGATACCGTGACAATTCGTGTCCAATGAGTAAATACTTTATTACAGTTAAATAAATGTTTTGTTCGTGTACTTACATTATATTGATTATAAAGATTATCTATAGATTGATTTTATATGGAGTTTCAGTTAGGTTTTACTCGGCGTATTGTTAAAATGTTTCCTTCTTTGCTTGACTCTCTATAAAATGTGTAAAGAAATGTCAAATGTCATTACAAAGTTTAGTTAAAAATGTATAGATCTCAGGCGGAAGACATCCACTGTTGGACATTGGCCTTCCAAAAATTAAGCTGAAGCTCCCTGTACCCATTACAAGATTGTCTGTTCACGTGACGTGACGTGACGTGGGAGGCGGCAGGGAAAGCAATACTTCGCTCAGTCATGTAAAAAACCCTCCTTATTCTTACGATTAAAGTGAACCTATAAATGGGTAATTTGTGACAAAATAATTATACTTTAAAATAGGAATACAAATAGGTACGTTTCTTTTTTTACATTACGAAATAAGCGAATGCGGGTCGGGAAACTAGTATCTTATACAGCTAGATTTGCGACCCACATTCTTTTTGTTTCCACAAAAGAACTTCACTAAATTTACGAAGGGTAACATTGAAATGGAAGAGACATTTTTGATCAAAGACAAAAATGGTAGGTACCCTTTTTATGTTTCAATCATCATTATTTTGTGTTATATTTTTATCTTTGTTATATAACTAGTTTTATTTACTGATAAAAGCGAATATAATATTATTAGAGTTAGTTACGTGAATGGTTAACCCACTGACCGAAACCGATAGGTTAAGGGTTTGTGTCTTAGGTTGCCGTACGTTGTATCTGTCATGTTCATTGTGCCCGGATAGTGGCGACAGATCCGCATTTGTCACACTGAAACTCAATATGCTAAATGCGGTGGTTGCCCTTTTAGAGGGATTAATTATGGCGTGAATTTGGCTCAATTTAAAATAAAAGATAACTTTAATTTTAAAAAAACTACAACAATGTATCAGTCAGCTGGTGTTAAATTTGACTATTCCAAAGAGCTTTTTAATAAATCAATTTAAATCATTAATGGAGATTTTATAAAGCGTTTGTTTGATCCTATTACATTTCTAGATAGAATTAGCGCTATCTAAAAATTTAATTGGATATCGTGTTTGATAAAATCATTATTGACAAGAGTTTGAGCTAAATCGAACAAACATTGAATCTGTGCGGCGTTTCTTTGATGACTCGCTGTTCTAGAAATTATTGATCAAACGGACTATAAGCGGTAAGATTTAGCCATTTCTAGTAATTTGTACAATCAGTGTACAAACGAGCGTGTTTTGGCGCGGACAGGTGAAATAGTGCGCAAAATTGCCCTTCGGTCAGCCGAGTGAATTTCCTTCGAGTTCCCGCAGACCCTGCCAAAGATTGCACACAGCAGAATTGTTTCCCTTAACAAACTAGACTTTATTACCTACAGCACAACGACTAACTGAAAGCTCTTTCTTTGTAAGCTAGCTTCCTACAGTTACATCATTTTTCGTCAGGTGAGATTTCGACCGAATGCTCCAAAAACTAGTATGTAACTTAACTGACAGTAATTAATATATGGTATTAAGTGATATACTAAATTTATCAAGTATTCATAAAAATAACGTTTAAAATATTTACTAGAAAGTATAGTTACGTAAAGAATAGTTAGTAAGTATAGGTAGTTGTAGTTTTAAACTTATTTATTTGTTTATATAAAACAGTCTGTAGCATAAGATAATGACCTAAATATATACGGCTTAAAATGATATGACATTTTGGGTTTGGTGTAGTCGAGCAAAAAGAAATACCGTCCGTAGTTGTTCTTTGTTAAGGAAAGCGGAGAGAATGGATGAGATCACCGTGTGTCAACTTCGCCAGACAAATCCGATTTCGTGCTTCATATTGTTTTATATAAAACGCGGAAAAACCTGTTTGTAGGTTGGAAATAGCGAAAATAATATCATAACATATTGCTTTGTCGTTTCTATACAAAATTCTATGAATCAATTCAATTGGAATGAGAGATTTTAACCACGCCTTGATTATATTTTACCTTGTACCTAAACCACACTACCACCACATCACCACCACACCGCACCAGACACCACTGTCTGGACCACACTAGCAAATTTACTTCCTAAATAGTAATAGGCTATGTATTGTACCAAAAATAAGCTCAATTATTGAATTATATTATCAAAAGGCTGTGAATAAAGTGTATTTGAAACTTTTGTTTCTTATTTTATATAAAAATTGACTTCTAGTGATTTCCAAAGTTCTATATTTGGTTCCTAAATAATTTGAATAATGTACTACATTATATATATTTGAGCTGGTCATTCTCTCCTCTTTCGTTTGACATCCAACTCGAAATGGTAGCAAAAAAAAGTGTACAGTTCTTTTTATATCTGCCATATTAATTTTTTTACCACAAAATGTAATGGGTTCATCAGTTTGGGTATTACGGTGGCACACACATTAATACAAACAAACATAGTCTGCTTATATCATAACCCTCTCTTTTTCGTAGTCAGTAAGGTAAAAAAACCCTTGCTTCTTCAAAACTTCGAACAATGTTCTTTTTTCTCTCTGCTGATTGTACTTTTTAATTAGAACACAATAGTGTCTGCATTATTTCGAACTTTATCTAATATAAAGTCAATACAAACTTAATCCGAGCTTACACTAAGCGCTTAAAGAAAAATCTTAAATATTAAGAAAGTTATAAAGCTTAATAGCGTAAAAGTACAGTCAGCTAAAGAAAAACCAAAATGAATTGATTTTTATGAATAAATTTTATAAATAATATAAAATCCTCGTTAGTTAAAAAAACATAAATAATTAAAATTCATAGTAAAAAAATATATCTCTAAGGACATATTATATGAGATGTAACCATCATATTATATCTAATCTAACAAATCCTTATACTGGCTATCTTCACAATTTAGCCCAATACGTCTATCCTCTAGTGTCAGGAAAGCAGAGACGGTGCCTTATGGAAAGTGATAGCGCCGCTTATTGACACGATGATATCCTTGATGTAAGAAATCGCCAAGAGCACCACCAAAGCGGTGCCCATATGGTGGTAAAGATTTCATACCTCTCGTGCCGGTAATACTTTAGACACGCAAATTGTTTATTCTGTTGTAAATATTTTACTATTAGACACTATCGATTCTAACATTGTATATAAAACGAAATAAATGTTTGAATTATAAAAGGCTTACTCCTTTTTAAAAGGTCGGCTAAGCATCTGCTGAAATCTTTTGCCTGCAGGTGTCCATGGGCGTCGGCATCACTTACAGCATCAGGTGAGACGATTGTCCGTTTGCCCCCGATTGGAATTAAAAAAAAACTTTTGCTGTTAACTGTATTTTACCGACTAAGAAAGTTTTTCTAAACAACGCTCAAGGAACATTTTAATTAAGATACTTTCATAATAAATGATCAGTTAGTTAGTTAGATCAGTCTATACAATATTATGATCAGTAAGGTAAGATTATAATGTAATTAAAGGGTTCCTGCTTACATTTGTAGGTATATCTTGTTTGTTAGTGTAAAATTCATTCATTAAAAACCCAGAGTTCTTCGATCAATGTTAATATTGTTAGTAAACTGTATCTTGTACAAATACATTCATTGTTAAAGTTTTTTTAATTTCTGTGTGGCGTAACTGAGTGCGGTGAGCGCGGAATAAATCGGTACCGCAAAAATTCGGAACGTTTCAAGAAAATATCGCCTGTAGCTTAAAGGTAGAGGAGATACTGGTAAATACCAAGAATACCGATTCCGTATTGATACCGCACAGAAAAATCAAAAAACGACTGACAAGCTATTGAAGGTTTTAACTATCTTTTTAAATTTAAATCCGACGTCCATCGAAAGAGATGAGCTCAAAATTCCTTTCATTAAAGCTAACGTTTCATTACACTATGAAGGTCTCTTAAAATAATATCACAGAATTCCTTCAAGCATTTCATCTAGTTATCAGTCAATGTAGGTACATGAGCAAAAGGATTTTAGATCCTAACAAAACATGTAAATATTTCACGTCAACCAGATTGTTATTCTGTACCTGTTAACATGTCGACGAAAGAATCAAAGTTTACCTCGGAATTTGCAAGGGCGGTCTTTAAACGACGCGTTTTCTTCCACTTTCTTCCTTTCCACTGATGCAAAACCTGAATGGAAAAATTGAGATTTTGTCATGCTGAAAAGTATTTAATATCATTAAATTTTGATTTTTTGACGAACAAAAATTCTTATTGAATGGCAACCACGGGATGGTAGAACAGAATAAGGAAGACAGGTAAAGAGGTGGGGAGATATGAAAATATGGCCCAAGAAGAATATAACAGAAAGAAAGGAAAGCTGGAAATGGCCTGTGTGTCGAAGGACAAGCTAACAACAACACATACAATTAGTATATATTACTTATTATATTACATAAAACTAGATTGAAATATGTTATTTCAAAATGTTAAGGATTAGCAATACCGACAAAATAAAATAAATAAAAATATAGTGTATTAAATTGATCTGTATTGAAATACAGTTTTAGACCTTTTCAATTATAAAAGGAAGACGGTGCAAAATTTGAGCTTTCTTGGTTCAAAATTCATAAAGTTGTTGAGTCATTTTGGTCCAAAATGTATGTTTGATTAAAAATATTAAGCACGCTCGTGTAAATGGATTCAGAAAAGTAAGAGTTATCCGAACATTAAAAGCTTTAAACAAAAAGGATGTTATTTAACATAAATTCAGGTTATTTTACCTTTTTTTTAGTTAAAAGTTATGCCTTTGCGAGGTGAATTTTTAATAAGTAGGTAAGTTAAACGTTTGTTTAGAGTTTAGATTGGGGAATGGGATTTGTTTTTAAATTAGAAGGTTTAAAAATGTTTTTATTTGTAGTTAGTTTAAGTTTTCCTTCGTATGTTAAATTGCGTGACCATGGCGTCGTATTTCGTTGGTAAGTTTGTGATTTTTTTGTAATTTACTTTATGTCTTAGTTACTTAACAAATCCAATTTTAAGTTTTGGTTGTGATACTTTTACTTAATCAAGTCGGAAATGACCTTTTAACATCTTAGAAGCAGTACGCTGTAAAACCCGAACTCTTTCATTGGAGCTCGACTCCTAATTTAGTATTCTGAGGGGCAGGCTCGTAAAAATTGGTATTACTCCTATTTTACACTTAGCCAGCCCTAAAAATTCAAGTCAGGGCAGGGTTTTTGCATCGAAAATGGCAATTACTGGAGCTTCTTGCACATGTGAACTTTTAGTTGATGACCCTATTAAATAGTTAGGTTAAGTAACTTAGTATCGGGTTTTATGATGTTGGAAGATTCATCTTTGTTCTTCGTTTTTGTAATAGGTACTTAGTTAGGTTTTTGTAATGAGTTTTGATATGATAGTTATAAGTTGTTGAACTTGTAAGGGCAGCAGGGAGCTGATGGATACAAGAGTTCCAGGATTGTTACGATTGGAAACATTTAGGGGAGACTTATGTCCAGCAGTGGACGTGTTCCGGCAAATGATGATGATTTTTTTACATCGTGGGAAAATAATCATACGGTTCACCCGATGGAAAGTGATGCCGCCGCCTTTTACGCGACGGTGCCCGTGATGTTTGGACAAGAGCACCACCAATACGTTGCCCATGCAGGGGTAAGGATGTTATACCTCTCGCGCCGAAGATTAAATATATGATATTACAGAGCCTGGCTCTCCAATCCTCGAACCGAAACACTGCAAACTCCTTCACGGCAGAAATAGAAAGGAGGATGGTACCAATCCAAACGATCTGGCACGTAGCACGTGTAAGATCATGTGTTATCAAATTTAGAGTATGATTTTTTTACGTGTTTTTAATTTGTTACGTGCTTAGAATATTATATCTTAGTACAAGGCTGAGTCAATGTGTGTGTCGTGATGTGGTTGTTTATTATTATTTATCACGGATGTGACGACGTGACGTACTAGTTCAGTTTGTTACGCGCCTTGGTTAGCCAACCGCCCTGACCTGACAGGTCGAGCGTTCGAGTCTCGGGTTGCCTCACATTCTAGCTACCATGATCCTCATTGTGCCCGGATAGTGGCGACAGATTCGCAACTTGTTACACTGGAACTCAATATGAACATTTGAAATGCGTTGTTTAACACCTCAGCCTACTCCCATCGAGGGATTAATTACGGCGTGAGTTTATGTTTATGTTTTGTGTGTGGGGGGAGTACAGTGTGTCATTAGCATCATGAGAACGTAGGCTTCCGTCTACCGCTGGTCGTACCCTCAGCCGATATTCGGCTCTCCTCATCCAACTGCTGTCAGCTACCTTGCGTTGATCGTCGCACCATCTTGCCAAAGGTCGTAGTAATCTTCGTTTACTGGGTCGCGGTCTCCAATACAGTGGGTATGTTACATCGAATAGATAAGCTATGTATGCATACCATTTTATAAAGTAGCATTCTGGTACGTTTTGGTGTTATTTAAATGGTAAATAGTTCAATTGTTTTTTAATAACTGTGAGGAACTTATGTTTATTTAAATCCAACGCCGAGTCCTTTTGAAACGTAAAATCATGATAAAATAAACGAAACTGAAGACCAAAGCCTCTTTAAACGTATTTCAAAAGGAAGACAATAAGAACTTAGGATTAACAGATATAAAAGATCAACTGGAGGAGATTTAAAAAATAAACCGAGCTCTACAATCTCGAAGCTGTTTTAAAAGAAGCTTAAATAATAGTTCAGTAGTCAAAGGCCTTTTTCTCTTCCATGCCACTTTGTGACGTAACAGTTATTTTTCTTTGAAGTCTTCTTGATTGGCTTTGTAAAGGATAAATAAGTAAAAATAAGGGCATACCATAAATAGTAAACATAGGGACACGGTTTTGTTGTAAAGTCGGTTGTAAAAACTAAAAGCATTAGTCAAATTTGCAATGTTTAATAAAATGATTTATGACCTGTCTGATGGTAAGCAGTCACCGTAGTTTATGAACATTTCCATTATCACGCATGCCTATCCGAACTTGTTAAATCTTTAAAGTAACATCTGCAGGCCTACTACTTCCTAAAAAAGCAATATTATTACAAGTTACAAGAGTTTTATTTCAATTTCGTACTACGACCCCTACAAAATATTACAATTATAAAACGAGACAAATGAATTTAGAAGAACCCCATGCCGTTGAAGTTTAAGAAAACCGTGCCAGACATAAATTGTATTACATGCAATTCTTGAGTGTTTTATCACTTCTTTAAAAGCTTAATGATTGAATAATTATTGTTGATTGGAAAGACAAAAATCAAACATTCAATTATTGATCTTGGATTTAAAAAATTGCCACTTGAGAAGAGAATTAATATTTCTGCGAGAAACCTTTTATATTAATAGTCTATTGCTCTGTTTATACTCTCAGATATGAGAGAAAGAAGATTTAAGTTCGTTCACCAACTGTTAAAGAAGGATTTTCTCAGACATAATTGTTTTGATAAAACTGTATTCCTGAACATTCAATGCTTAGTTGGAATGAAAATTTAAATAGTATTTTTAAAATATTTTTCAATGCGAAAAGCGTATAACTACTTAGTTATAAAGGTTCATATATGTTATAGCTTCTGCCCTCTTCTAGTTCGATATTCATTCAAATAAAGGTGAAAGATTATCTCCATATTTTTAATAAATTTTAAAGATTAAAATGGACAAAAATCTATTTTTAGTTTTCTTATTCCATTATCTTTTCTATTGCTTAGGAAAAATATATTTTTAATTTACACAGGTAACGCTTTGGCAGTAGTTTTGGCTTTCTAAGACAAGAAGAGCATCGTCATGTGATCACCATCATCGTTATCAAAGGTGGCGATGATCATTTTCTATCAGATGCACCAGCTTGTTTACCCATGAGGTTAAAAAATGGATAAACACTTAAATAAAAAGTACAATATATAAATATAGTTTGTTTGACGTTATCAAGATGATGCCTCATATGCCATGAGCCAGTTTGACGTGTTTATTGCAAAAACTATGAGATAACACTACCAAGTTAGTGTCTTCGAAATAATACTTGCTAATCAAATTTAGCCTGTTTTACTTATTCATCGCGAGTAATATATTTCTCATATTTTGTTTTGAATCAGTACTGATTTTAATTAAATTAATGTGATGTAATGATTCTATCATTGAACTCTGTAAATTGCATATTTAATGCGTCGGTCATTAGATACGCTGGTTTTCTGTGATATGAAATGAAATGTTATTCAGAAAGAAAGAACAACTTTATATCACAAATACACTTTTTTATTTATTTATTTTATTTTATTAAATAACTCACCAACATAATGTTTTTAATAAATTGTAGTGTAGTGTGTCACTTAGTCATTCAATAAGACAACAATTTGAGGATACCTTATAAAAAAACAAAAACGCTATACAAAAGGATGCAATCACTGACTGTATAGGCTTCGTGGCTCAGCGGTTTTACCAGGGGCTGTGAAATGTGAAGTCCCGCGTTCCAGTTCTAAATTAAGCAGGTGTCTGTGAATATGAGTAGTAATTGCTCTGGAGTCGTGAATGTTTATCTACGGGCATCCAGAAACATATTCATTTATTTCAAAGTCAAAGCTAAAATGTTTTAATTTACAAAGACTTTTAAGCCCTTCAAATCGTAAATTTTTACTACAACCAGTTTGCAATGCTTTTTATTCGGTGAAGAATCTGGCAAGAAACCTACAATTCGCTTTTTTAATGTTCAAAATAATTTTTTTTATTTAAAATTACAATTTGTAAAACATAATAATTCTAGTTTTGATGCTAGTATGTGCTTTGTAAATAAAACAAATAAATATAAAATATTACACATGATTTATGATCTATGATTAGATGTATGTCGTTGTTTAGTACCCATAGCAGAAGCTAGTAGTAGTGGTAGTAGAAGTATTAGTAGTAGTATAGTTTTCATTTCAACTCGTTGACAGCGACCGGGTAAAGCGTTCGGTAGTGTTGTGGTCGGGGAAGTTTACACATAAATATCCGAAGTTGCCAACAAGAATATTTTATACCGCGCCTAGTTATGCTGTTGGCAACACTAACCAGGTAATTTAACTTTGAGTGCCCGCCTGTTTTTATTTTTTACTACACATTCAATGTGTTGTGTTTTAATTTCCATATGTTGTGAATTATGTACTGTTTTATTCTGTGTTACGGTCTTTCTTTGAAATAAATGTTTCAACAACGAACTATAAAAATAAAATAAAATATAGAAACATGTATAGAAAAACATGAAATGCTTACATCTTCTTTTCAGAACTTTTTGAAATGTCACCGAAAGCTAGGTCATTCTGTACGCTTGATTTTATGTATTAATCACAGCCTATGAGGTTTGCAACACTAGAATAGTTACTCGTACGTTGCTGATCTTACAACTATAATTATAACCTCTTAATTATTCTGGCAACTCTCTGGCTAGAATCCAAATTAAGCCAGATCTGAGTCGCAATGTCTACCTTACTCCCTTACTAAATAAGGAACCAAATATAAAAACCATCTCGTAAAACATTGTGAAGGAAATGAAGTTAATATTCAATGTTCAAATGAAATCAAACAGGGTTTTAAAGCGATTCCTAGAAAGCACTGCCGCTATATCAGTGCCCTACATCATTTGAATGTCTCTGCCTTATCCATTTTGGCATATATCCAAGGCCTATTCGCATTCTTACAGGCAATTTCATCTCAAAGAGAAAGGGAGACAAATGTCTAGCCTTTGTATTACCATCCCACTCTAATTTCGATGCAGCTTTTAATTAAACTGAGAGAAAACCAATATTACGCAACGCTCAAAGCACACTAACATAATATAACGTAAACACATCACCAACATGCAGAATATCGAATATTGTTATGTTATTGTAACCCTTTCAGTTTATGCTGGTGCTGCACTCTGACGCGGTAACATTGCAGTATTACTATACTTCCTATTCGGTATTCTATGAAACTTCTACATGCTTTAGAGCCCTTGCCCACTGCGACTTCTTGTTTAAGAAACGCGCGTCTGCATCGCTACTAACGCGTGTTAGTCGCATTTGCAAAGCGATACAGTAGCGATGCTAACGTGCTACAGAATCGCGACTGCATCCATGCAAAAGCGCAACCGTCGCGCGACCGTTTCGGACGACATCGAGGAAAGAGTACAGGGAGGGTGGCGCGGGAGTGGAGAACCGAACATCAGTGTAACACAGACAGGTCGAGAGTGCCAGCATTTTTCAGCCGTGCGCGTTTGCATCGCGACAGAAGCGCGACAGTGCCGCGTTTGTAATGCGACTGCATCGTGATCAAGTGGGCGAGGACACACAGCTAGCGACTGCATCACGACTTTATCGATACAAACGCGCGGCAGTGTCGCAACTGCATTGCTACAAAAAGTCGCAGTGGGCGAGGGCTCTTAGTGTGGTGACTGCGCTCATAGAAATGTTCACCGTTAAACAATTGTAAAGCATATAAAATTCCTTACTTTCTTTCGTGCAATCAGTAAGATGGAAAGCTAATATCAAGGACATGTAACGTAAATTGAACTTCTATTTACTGACGATTTACTGTCGATAACTTAGTTAGGCATAGTCTACATCTGTACTAATATAATATATTTTATCATAGATAAATGATTGATCTCCGCGACCTACAATAATTAATCTATGGATTTAATTTTATCTTTTATTCATATTCACTTTTATGTTGTTTGTAATTTTTGAAACAAATTACCTACTTTATACATTTTGTCTCAGAATATAGAAAGACGAATGCTACTACTAATGTATGATGAATCGCATAAAGAATTTTGCCTTAGATTGAAATCATAGATCTAATTTGAAAATATAATTTGCTAGTTATCTACTAGATACCAAAAATGAGCAAAGCCTTATCAAAAACCTTATTTGTCTCTTCCCTTAAAGGTCTGCAAATATGAGAAGGAAAAACCTCGGTAAAATTACTAAAATATTATCACACCGGGATATCAAAACATGATTTCATTTGCTCGTACAGTTGAGTTCAAATTTGTTTCGGAAAAAAAAAACATAAAATACAAAAAGTTTGAAAAAAATCTGTTGAAGAATCGTATGCAATGTCTTGATTAATAATTATGAACAAGTGAAAAAACAATTTTATTCTTTTTAACGAAACTCTTTTGTTTATGGTTAAAGTCGAATTTGGACTACACGGCGACCACAAGTAATCGTGATTATATTCTTTTTAGATCTAAGAAGTAGAATAATAAGAAGTGAGATTTTTTTTGAAATCTTCTTGTTATGTACAATACAATGGATGTATTATTAATATACAGCCTGCTCCTCATTTCGCAGCTGCATTAAACGTTGATTATTCGATCAAAAGACACCACTGTTGATCCTGGTGTACAGGAGTTGCAGAAAGTATTTAGTCTTCACTTTTATTCAGTTTCTATTTAATTCCTTATAAATACGATCACATCTCAAAAAAAATAAAGTCAAGACAGTTCCAGTTATATTACTCGGTTTTGTAAGATTTTTTTTTAGTACCAATAACCTGATGATTTTTTTAAAATAAATAAACGTACACATGGATAAATTTCAAATTAGTAACGTACTGTCACAAAATCTTCTGAAAATACAGTTTGAATAAAATTAAATAAAAATTACAATTAAATAATCCCCTCGTTACAATTTTTCCCCTCGTTTGTACAATATTACATAATAAAGACACGCTAAGCTTGTCAGGATATGACATGGTCTCCTTTCCCCAACATACAGGTGTAGATAAGTAAGTAATTTTGGGAAAAACTCATAGATATAAAACTGGGTCTTAACAATACCGACCCACTCATAAATACAACTAGAAATCACACCTCTAAACATAAGCCTAGGGTTAGTTTTAAACCAAACGAAATTCAACCTTATTGCCTACTAGAAAACTCAAGGAAAATAGATTACATTGCGCCCCTGTTGGCTAAACATTGCTCTGCACAAAGCCTTTAATGTATTGGAGTTCGGAACAAAAGCAGTATTGTATTCGTAACGTTAGGTTGTGCTTTAGAATAAATAAAGCGACCGGTAAGATTATATTTCGCCTAGCAATATGAAGTTGTTGGTGCAAAATAGTATAAAATAAGCTTTAACTGTTGTTGTTAATTAATTTTCGTAAGGATTTAGTTTGTTGTTTATAACGAATACTCTGCTATTTTCAGGGCAAATTTGTTCATAGCTAAAACAAATTTTGATATTCAAATCAATTGAAAAGGCAAAAGCTTTAAGAGTTTTTTCTAACATACTATATTTTTAACTTCTAAAATTAATGTATTCATCGCATTTAACATGACTGTGAGACAGTTCGTATGTTAAAAAACATTAAACTACACGCATCTAAAGAAATATTGTCCAGGAAGACTAGCGACCCGCCCCGTCTTCGCACGGATATTATGCATGTATTATTACCTTCCTCTACAATCACTCTAAAATTTTCAAATTAAATAAAAAACCGCATCAAAATCTGTTGCGTAGTTTTGAAAATCTAAGCAAACATAGAGACAGAAAGCGGGAAGCGACTTTTATACTTAGTAGTGACAAGTGTTTCTTTTGACAAAAGTACAGTTTTAAATAAAAACAAAACAGTATTTCTTAACAAGATACAACAAGATCAATATTGAACTTAATCATGCATTTTAATAATGTAAGAAATTAATGCAAGACAAAGAAACTCTTCTGTAATTTTCTGTTGGTCGTTGGGGTAATTAGATTAGCAACAAATTTAAACGTAGATTTTAAAATAACTTTCGGATGTTCTACAGCCTTTGGTATTACCAGTTTAAATATTATGTGCTGTTAAAACGTCTACTTTGGGCCGAATCTGATAATGTTCTGCTCATGTCAAACATTTGCAATTTGCGGATCTGACAGATTTTTGTTTAGATTCGCATAATGGGCCCTAAAAGGCGTATTGCTTTCAATAATGCTTTAGACGTGCTTTTTAAGCCTACTGCATCAAACTATAGGGGTATGAAAAAAAGATTAAAAAGCAAAACCCTTTATACTGCGCCGCTTCCAAAATTTGATAAGAGCTGACTGGTCAAAACCAGTCCAAAAATTCACCTCTGCACTGCGTTCAGTGAACGGTTTATCTATTGAGCGAGGTGAGCGATTGAATGAACATGAAATAAAGTGTTAGCGGTACTTCGGAAAAGAGAAAAATATTTCCCAGCAAGTAAAACTTTATTGTACCCCGTCTCAGCTTTTTCAAAGTTTTCCTCTGCATTTTCAATAAGATTTCACTATTTTAAACAAGTCCGTACTGTTTTTTTTCTGCTTAAGTCTGTTATACCGCTTGCTGGCTTACTTGTTAAAAGAAAAGATACTTAACAGGATTAGTGTTACACGCAATCAATGTAAAAAACTGAATACCCATACCAGAGTGTAAAGAAACTTTACTGCTACAAAGAGTCAACAAAATAATCATCACTTTTCATTAATTAATTAAGCTCTAAAAATTAAAAGAAAAATGTAAGTCACTTGACCTAATATGTAGCTCTTAGTCTTATATGTTGCCAAGTCAAACATCAGTCAAGTCAATCTCAAACATAATTAATAGAAAGCTGTTGTGCAAATGCATAAATTTAGATAATTAAATTTCAAAACAGATTATGATGGATAGGTTTTACGGTGATATCGTTTCTATATTAATTAGATCGTTTATTTATGCATGATGATATTTAATGTTAAGCGTTGATTTAGTCCAGTCATTTGATTAGTTACTATTTTGATTTTCAGTTAATTAAATGCTTTGATTATTAATTTGCCATGGGTAACCATATTTCAAATTAACTAATTAATTGTACATTTGATAAATTGTGTTTTTTTCAATTTGAAGCTAAAATAGTGTACTAACTGATAAAATATAAGGTCCCGCCTAATAGAGTTACTCCGAAAAATGAATCAACATAGTAAATGGGTTGTTTATTGAAACGCGCAATGAAACTCATAATAAGCAAATTTGTAAGCAAGTGATATATATTATACTAGCGGCCCGCCTCGGCTTCGCACGGCGCCTATAGTTATTTAACATTTTTTAAAATCATCTCTGTTCATCAAGGATAATGTAGAAATCTAATGGTGAAAGAATTTTTCAAATTGGTCAAGTAGTTTTGGAGCCTATTCAATTCAAACGAACTATCAAATCAAAAAAATATAATATTAGTAAAGTAAAACTTTGGAGTAAACAAAAATGACTCACAAAAATAATGTAATTGATCATTGAATAAATAAAGAGCGGTAAAATGGCATAATGGCCGCTTACGGTAAGATAAACAGTTCAGCGGTTAATAAATCCTGCCGATTTTGTTAATAAATATGCATTTTGTAGTTTTTAATATTGTGATATGAATACTTAACCTAACATAGCCAATGTTTACTAAAAAGCACTCCCTTTGCTACAAATCGAACAAAAGTAATCGTTCTACAACTACATTACGATGCGCCTAGCCATATTATCATGTAATGGCCAACTGAACCGCCGAACTAATTATCTAGCCGCCCATTCATTCTTAGACTGCTTACGTATGTTTAGTACTGATCGATATCAGAATGAATGAACAATAATAATGAATAATTGTAGGATGAAATAATCGACTAGTTGTTTTTATTACTGTCTAGGTTATACTGTCACGTTAATTTATCAACCGCCGATACATAAAATAACACTCCATAGTTTTTTCAACTAATCATAATAAATTATCAAAATTATTATCTGGCCATTTCTTCATTTTTGAGGTGAAAGGTGTTAGTTAGATTGATATTATAAAAACACTGGCAATAATTTTATAGAAAACTAGACCGTATCCTCGAAGGAAACAAAACATTATATTTATATCTAAGAATTCAAAGGCGTCTAGGCGTGTGGTGTTAATACTCATAGATACACTTACATATTATATAGTAAAACCTCGACTTAAGCTACCCCGACTTACTTGATTTCAGAGTTACGCGGTTTTAACATTTGGTCGATTCGACTACTTTTATTAGCACAATTTAGTTAGGGAAATAAATTCCCACAAAATGCGTGTTTTTTCTACAAAAGAAGGAATAAAAATACTTTTATTATATATTTTTTAATTTTATCCCATTTTCAACTAATTTGAAAGTATCTTTATGCTAACAAATACGTGACTTGAGCAAATTCGACTTACGCTCTGTCCCAGCTATCGCGTAAGTTCGAGGTATTACTTTGAACATACATGGAACACATGCAAAAATTACTTGCCTATATCCAAAATGTGTTCAAGTTTTAGTCGACCGTTTAAAGTCGACTCGACTTGACTCGAGTCTTTGTTCAGTTGTTTTGCTGAAACTTTTTTCTTCGTGCGAATATACGTTTAAATATATATGTAGCCTATGTTCGCCTTAAAAACCATTCGAAATAAGATCCGATGCACAAAACACTGCTTACTTAATTTTGCTTCTGTTATTGTAAAATAAATCATTTATTGAAGCAAACATTTATATTTTAACTTTACATTTAAACATGTTGACATTAACATTAAAAATTCAGGTCTAGACATGGCAAACCGATTGAACAAACTATATTTCACAAGATGCAAAGATCCATTCATAAAATGTCTGGTTAAAAGGATTTATAGCTTTGACTTCTTTAAAGAGATCTAATGGTTGGGATAAAATTGGAATTGTTAGCTTTCAGTGAAAAATGCCACCTAAGTTTAATTTATTTCATGCACACCATCTTATTTGAGATGGTGATGTTGTGGCCAAATCTAACATCATAAAAAGTTTTATTTGAAATGTGACACGTGGACAACGTGGTGAGGACGTGCTAGCTCAGTTTGTTAGGTACCTTGCTTAATCGACCGACCCGACCCATCCGATCGGGGGTCCGAGTCTCGGGTTGCCGTACGTTGTAGCTGCCATGTTTTCCATTGTGCCCGGATAGTGGCGACAGATTCGCAACCTGACACAAAGGGACTCAATATAAACATGCGAAATGCGTCTAACACCTCTGCCTATCCCTCTTGACGGATCAATTACGGCGTGAGTTTATTTGCAACTTGTATTTAAAATTTTAAAACACAACTAAATGTTTTTGTTAATTTTCCTTTTCATTCCAACTGTATACAATTTTTATACATTTTATTCTCCTTTGAGAAAGTGTCTTGTATCTTTGAAATTAATTGGAAACTGTACAAAGGTATACAATTCGACTGGAAACTACATTTTGTTTTAAATAACCTCAACAAACAGCATTAATCAATTATAAGCCCCTTGAGTTTCTATTTTAAATGAAAAGTCACGTATATTATAAGAACTATAACTAGCTGAATCTTTAATTAAACATAGATAAGTTTTAACTTTAACAAGCTTATGAATAAACAAGACCACATTTTAATCCATCTTTCATAAGCAATGATGACACAGAGTTAAATGCATATAGAAATAAACTACAAAGCATTGAACTTAATTATTAATTTTAAGATGTATAATGTTATAGAAATCAAGTCTGTAAGAGTTCATTTTCGTAATTTTTATCCGATTTTAAAAATTCGGTATGTTACATATAAGTTACTTTTTATTTAACACAAAACAGACAAAAGTGTGACTTGGACACAGACGAAGTCGGGCCAAACAAATAAAAGTGAATAAACTCAAAAGAGTGTATAGATTCCATTCCGTTCAATGCGGTACATTTAGTATTGAAAATAATATTGTTTTCAATACTGATAATACCTTATAGAATCGTAGCCCCTAACCTTCCAGGGCAGCTTCTAAAGCTTAAATAATCGTCACTTTATGCAAGTAAAACCACTGGCTCAAAAGTATTAAATAACTGTCGATAAATCTGTCGTTCCAATAGGATTTATGCCTGATCTAACTCCCAGCTAAGAGAATTTAACAATGTTTTTCGGGATTTGGAAATTTATCGCCCGCTTTCAACTTTGAAACAAGCGACGGTTTGAAATGACATTATCAAGTATATTGCATACTAGGCGACCTGATCTAGCTTCGTATGAGTGGTTATGACAGATCAGAATAAAGAAACTTTAGACATTTTTACTCATAGATTTTCGATTCTTTTAGTATATTTTAGAACATGAAAATGCACTGGGATTTTAAAACTATTTATAATAAATATGTTTTAATCCTGTAATTAAGCCGCAATTTTAATAGTCTGGTGAATGAATATTATGCCGTAGAAATTCTCATAAAGCGAAAATTAAATAGAATATTAAAGGTATGATCCCAGAGGAAGTTAGGAGCAAATTAAATAATTTGTTTAAAGTACAAATTGTTTGTATTTCACGAAAATAAACTAACTCTCTGCACTGCTATGACTCTGGCAGTGTTCGTATTAATAAATACATTGGTAGCTCCTCAAAATCTTCAAGAAACATTATTCAATTTCAGTCTATTAACTATTTTATAAATAAGTACCACAAATATTTAGAAAACCGGTCAAGTGTGAGTAGGACTAGCACATGTGGGTTCCGACCATCTTATCAGATTGCAGATTATTTAATTTTAAGATTATTCCGTTAAAGATTGAGTCGTAAAGATAAAAACGTACAAGACAAAGTAAAAAATTAGTATAAAATCACGTTTTTTGTATGGGACCTTTAATTTCTTCATGTTTTAGTATTGGTTGTTCTAGCGGCAATAAAAATAGATATTCTCCGAAAATTTCAAGAGTCTAGCTATTATGGTTTATGGAATACAACCCGCTGACAGACAGACAGACGGACAGCGGAGGCTTAGTTATAGGATCCCATTTTTACCGTTCGGGTACTTACCCTAAAACTAATAGACTCAAAAAAAATACGCGTGACGATCTAAAAAAAACGAGTATCATCACAAAGTGCGAAAAAAAATAAGACGCGAAGAAATAGTTTACCTGTAGCTAATCCAAACGAAGCCGCAAGCAACAGCAGGGTTATGTTAACGCCAAGAGTAACATTAACGTAAAGCAACACGAAATTAGTTCTTAAATAATTAAATCGCACGACGAAGTAAGCCTAAGTCTTTGAAAACTACCTCCTTTGGGACATTTGACGGCTTCAAACTAGGGGACTGAAATGTTAATGTTTGGACTATTACTGTATTTCAAGTAGTTGCTTATTACTCTACTACTTGAAATCCGATGCTACCATTTACAAGCTTTCACTGTAGTACTAAAACTTAGTGAGTATGTAATTGTCTGTAGGCGAACGTTTCGGACAGTATAAAATAGGTTGTTGAGGAATAGTTGTTGCTATAGCCTCTAAAGGCGTTACAACTTCTTAAATTTGCCAAATTTGCCAGACCAAATTTGTGAGCCGAATGCTGTTGGAAAATAATTTTTGTTGTATAAAACACTTCATTTCCATTTAAAAGCATTCAGCCCACTAAAAACGTATTCTAATGTTATATAAGGTGGCAGAGCTAGGGCTAAATTTTAACAAAATAATTTATTTTCTTATTTTTGTAGACGTTTATTAGCGATTTTTTTTAAACTATTATTCATATTTTAAGATTTTCTATAATTTACTAACTTCAGGTATATGGTTGTCTATTTTCCGAAAAAAAAAACAATTTAGATAAATCCTAGTAGTACAACGTGATCGAAGTACGAGTACAATTGTCGAGTAGCCTAGCAATAGTGTTTAGGAACATACGATACTGAATATTCTTGAGACGTGACCTTGTTAAGATGTAGTTTGTCATTGCTAAGTAGGGAAACGTCACTTGTATGTTCCAAGGAGGGAAATCGGGACATTAGTCAGGGAGGCCTCGTTAAACCGTGCCAAGTTCCAGCCATGATATGGAGACAAATAGTATTACTGTTTTGTATAAGTAGGTCAGCTCTTAAGCTAGGTGGTCGAAGTTGCGTTATAAACGTTATTTAATTATACAAGGGACTGATTAATTCAAATTAATGTTAAATAATATAGCATACATAAAGTTAAGGTTAGACAATAAAATAAAAAACTACAGATTTTTTTGGATTCGTTTTCTTGGATCAGCACTTTAAACTGTACACTGGAAAAATACTTCACTTTTAATCTCTAAAATGTGTTGAAATATTCAGTCCATTCTTTGATTGGAAAAATATATTTATTTCTGTATAAATACAAACAGTGGTTACAATTTTACTTTTTGACAAAGTTGTATCGTAAAATCTTTTTTTCATCCGCCGCTGAACTTGAAGCTGAACTGAAATATCCTTTGATGCAATATTTTTCAATAGAAATATTTTCACTCAACTTTTCAAAGAAACAACTGAATAAAAGCAACACCTAAATCCAGTTTCGTATCAAGTTAAAACTTTACCATCTTAGCTATCTTAGTAACTCTAAGCTCACACCAAGTTAAGTCTTACGCTCTGATGCAATGAAAATGTTGTACTTTAAACTTTATAGCATTAAGCGAGCAAACTTAATAGTTTGTAGTATCGTTTATGAAGGTTTACTATGTAAAACAATGTCGCGGAAATCAGTTAAGCTAAGACCAAAATTTCCTACTCTATTTTTAACCAAAACGTGCCGCTTAATCTCACAAGTATAAATACCTGTACAGGTGGTAGACCTACGTGTGAGATCGTCTGCCATGAACCAGTTCGCTGTGTTTTAGTTCGCCAGAAGATCAGTGTAATTATTGGCACGAGAGGTATAACATCTATACCTATACATGTGGGTGGTGCTCTTGGCGTTCCAGAGATCAAGGGCATCGTAGTGTCAATATGTGGCGGTATCAATTTCCATCAGGTGAACCGTCTGCTTGTTTGCCCGTGATGTTGTATAAAAATATAAATCCACGTGTCATTTTGTTCATACACGATAATCTTCGAAACCACCAAATCGAATTCAATTTATTATTGCGTTTGGGTAAAGTGATTTAATGGATCTTGCATTTAACAGTTCCACCCTCTCCTTTCGAACCCGGAATCAACCGCGTAGGTAACAGGAAAGAAACAGTCGCAATATTTAATTAAGTTAAATTTTATGTATAAAATCTACAGCCCTTAAATAACAGATACAATTTTCTTAACGTTTTACTTCGTTCAATGCTCAATTTTGGAGACCTTACTCAAGTTAATCATGTTAGTAAAACCCAATAAACATGTTCCAAGTTCATAAAATTACACAGGTTCAGTACAATAATAAACTATAAGTTTATTTCACGTGACTTCACCAAAGGAATTCCCAAAAGGAAAACACCGACATTTCATTATTTAGTAAAAACTTTCACTCATAAACAAAGGGACTTAAATTCGCATTATTTATCTGAGAGCTGAAAAAAGTATAACAAAAAGTAATAAATGTCGTGAAAAAAGGAAGGAAGGTTAAATTAATGAGCCGAATGTCCAACCATTAGGTTTACTTACCAGGGATTCACTGTGTCACTTGGGAAATGTTCTTGACAGAATAAATTTTCTGTTCCGTTGACTTGTACTGGACCGTGACACACGATCATTTAGTTCAGAGAGCAAACGCATACATGATATCTACGCTACGGTATCTATACCTATTTCTCTTTGCCTGGTTACTGTTTACTGTACTTCACCATGTACTTATGTACCATCTACATGGACAGCCCATTGGCGATGCTTTAAGTATTCTCCAATCAATGGAAATATTCTAACGGAGAAAAGTAAAAAAATTGGTTTATAAGATTTTAAATATTAGAAAATGATAATTAGAAAGAAAGTAACAGGAAATTGTAACATTTCACTCAATATTTTTATTAATTTCTTTACCTTAGCAGACAGAACTGATGCAGAACCCAAAGCTACGAGAAAAAATTGTTAAAGCAAAATATAACATAAAAAGTGATACAACAAATCATGAATGGTCATCACCAAAATGGAGCATAATATCATCCAGTGGCGGAGGCATAATCTCGGTTGGCCGCAATAATTCACTTTCGTTCAAAATAATGTGTCAAATAGCAAAGATTATTTGAATAAATTTGAATGAACCATTGTTCGACAGTGTAAATAACCGTGGGTTCAATGTTGCAGTTTTTTTCAAAGCCACGGAAACGAATTCGTGACTTGGAAGATATCTTTACAGCTTTAAACAAAATGTTAATTAAAAAGAACGTTACCCGTCGTATAGAAGGCCAAAGCTGCGATTTTCATCGTACTTTGATACTAAATGCTTTAGCAATAAGGATTAAGAGGTTCTCAACGCTTAACGGGTTGTGAACTCAACAATTTTTCTCTGTAGAATATTCTTTTCACTTTGTAATACAGTCTGTTTTTTTGTTGGGAAAAAATGAACCTTTGTTACATGATAAATAATAAGTTCGAATTGTTAGTTAAACGGTGACTCAAGTTGTCCATAAATTCACAAAACTAGCATTTACTTTGGATCTTACGCTGTGTTGACATTTTGATACTGAGGACTGAGAAATGTTTGCTTATCATTAGTTTGGTATAACAAGAAATACTTGGGATAATTCCTTGAATTAATTAACACTTAAAAACTAGGATAGATATAGTGAAATTAAATACTAGCACCATTGAATATCGTTTAAAAATGGCAAGTAAAATGGAATATTAAAAAACAATCAATTTGAAAGCCTCTGGCTGATAGACGGCCCTAAACCGTTCAAATCGCAATAAAATATATTTCCAATGTTACCACTTGTACTTCTGCACGTGAGAGATGAGGGAAAAAATCTTCCCTCCACTTTTCCATAAAGCTTCGTTTATAGGCACTTCAATGAGAGTTACTGAAGATACTATGTTAAGGGTGGAGTTATACTAATAAATACTATAATAATTGAAAATTCACACGTTAGAAAACAACGCCTGTATAGAATTGTACATGATTCAAATGAATGTATATGCTCTTCTTAAACTATAATAAATTATTTAAAACTTTACTAAAATCAGATAAAAAACCGCTTTGTTTTTATCAAGTGATTGCAAAGTCACTCTGCATATTTTATATTTAGGCTAAAATAAAATTATAGGTTTGTTTATATAATGCTTATTAGTATGCAAAAGATCAGTCTAATAAAATGTGTAGGAGCTTTGAAATATATACAGGCCCAGAACCGTTTGTCAGCAAATAAAACTCGCTTTGGACCGGAATTTTTCCATCGCTTGAGTATGGCTTACAGCTTAACCGATATCTTATCTATCGTTTTAAGGCGATACCTCTCATAGATTGCTCTTACGTACTCAAAGGTCAATAGCTTGCCTTTGTAAGTGTTATAGAAATGCAGTATTAAATTTTATGCCTAAATATATTTCAGTCAAGAAACCAGGTCGATAGGTCCGTTATGAAACTGTTTATGCGTATCATTTTACAATGGAGAACGCTATTACTTCTGAACGACTTCAGTTTTATGAATATATTTTTGGTTCGGACAGTTTCGACGATTTCGGTAAGTAAATGTTCTGTGTCTAATGTTATCAAAATTGACAGAAAATAATGTGTCGTGGTTGGTTATAGTCTAGGAAACAGGTTTGTCTTTGAAGAATGGATAAAAAAGGTTCAATAATACTGAATAATTTAGTAGGTATAAGGTGGGTTATTTTCACCATAATCAAAATACATCTGTCAATGAATATAGAGCTTAATAAGTAGAAACTGCAATTTAGCATAAGTTTTATAGTGATTGCTAAATTCTGTCCGCAATTTCGTCCGCGTAGAAGTCGAAAATGATTCCAATAGGATATTTTATTTATCGTTATATTTTGGACAATTCACACAATATCATTATAAATTATATCCTATGTGTTATTCTGATGTACAAGCTATATTATTGTAAGGTTTCATTAAAATCCATTCAGTAGTTTTTGCGTGAAAGAGTAACAAACATCCATACATACTTACAAACTATCGCGTTTATTTTATTAGTAAGGATAATTATATGAGAAGCTTTGGAAATCTGACAAATTTAAAGTTCAAGTGGATATCAGATATCGAATATTTTAAAATAACGTGCATTAGACATTTAAAAAATGTAAATATTGAATTTTATATATTTTTGGTAAAAACAAAAACATGTGATATTATGAGTGACATTCACATATCTTTGTGGATGGTTAAAGTCTATGGTTGCACTGAAAAATAACTAATTTACATTCTTTTGTTAATGGTTAAAGTTAAATTACGACCTCTAGACCTCTAGTATCATTAATTATTCCAAAGAAATGCTAACAAAATGACTTGGTATTAATAAAAAATTACCGAAGAACATCTATTCTGCTACTAATCTACTAAAAGCAATGAGTAGAAAAGATAAATCGAGCGAAAGCGAGAGTGTTTTGTCTTTATTAACCGAAACCCCGTTATGTCCTGTAACTTGGATTAAGAAAATATTTGGCTAACACGAAAATGTCCGAAAAATGTTCCTTATTATTATCCCAATAAGGTATACAAAAATAGTACCGCTATTTTTAAGGCAGAAATTAATATGAAAAATTGTCCGTGGGGTTTCTTGTGTCTTAATAAAAATGGGTTTTTGTGGACAGAGTCATGAAACTAATGGGAATAATGAAGTCTTCTTCAAGGTAGGTAATTTTTATATCAGCTCTAGCGAGATAGTCGAAAAATACGTTCATTGTTATATTTTATAAAGTATATTGTTAAAAAAGGAAGTCGCAACCCAGGTTTTACTTTGTATTCTACAGTTTTATCGTTTCGAAAAACGAGATTAATTTGATAGAAAATAAAAAACGCATATTATATAACTGAAAAATCCATACTAATATAAGAAACGTGAAATTTTGTAAGGTTGTATGGATAATTTGATGTTTGTTACTCTTCACCCAAAAACGATTTAAATGATTTAACTTTATAAGAATAAAGCTTATACATCAGAATAATAGATAGGCTTTTAATTCATAAATATATTGTGTGAATTGTCCAAAATATAACGATGAATGTCAAGTAATTAAAAATCCTATTTGAACTATTTTCGACTACTACGGTGGCAAAATTGCGGGCAAAAACTATTACATACATATTTCTGGAAGTAATGACCCCATTTTACTTCATAGTTACTTTATCGAAATAGCTCTTCGCTGTAGTAAAAACAATTTAGGCCAAGCTTTTCAATTGTTTGTTTTATTTTGTTACGTTTGTAGCACAAGCGCAAGAGGCAGCGACATTTCAGATTTGCATCGATCAATACACGGATTTAGCACGAATACTTACACACAGGCACAGTCTAGGAATAACTTGCCTTATAATAAAGCTTTTAGCACAGAAAAGTTTATCGGAGAAGAACTTTACATTCATTCTTGGTAGAAAAATGATTGCACCACCCTTATTATGGGAGAGAGCAATCAGTGGAAGCGCAGAACCAAAATATAGACAATTTTAAGTGGAACCTTAGCCGCCATCTTAATTTTAAGGGGCAACACTTTTTCGCTTATAATTTCATTATTTTTAATCAAGAACAAAAATAGTAAGATTTAAAGTTGTTGCTTATGCAACTCTCTACATTCTGTTGTTGCGTGTTAGTGTTACTGTTGTCATTATAAATTCATCAATCTACATATCGAGATAAACGGGAAAAAAGGCAACCGCATTATCCAAAATATTTCATTTGTTATTGACTTTAGGGCGTGGGCGGCATGACGTAGATAACAAAGATTTTTAGAATCAAAATTCCAAAAATTGTGATATGAACTTTTTTTGTTGTTTCAGCAAAGGCTAGCGTGAAATCTTGAGTTATAAGTTATCGTACCTACTATAAAGTATGGAAAAAGAGAAAACTTAACTTATTGTAATTAAAAAGTCGTTTTCATCGTCTTAGTTTTTACCCTTAGCACACTTTGACATATTTCTTATCGACTTTTGTAGGACGTTAATGTTTCACTATTACAATCAGTTCGTTCCATTTTTAACCCACAAAAAAATCAACCGCAGACTATCGGTCAGGGGTAAATACTTAGGAAGAAACCAAATACGTAGGAAGATTTGCTTGAAAACTGAAAGGTTTAAATTTGAATAACGAATTCAGAAAGAATTATTGCTGGCCAGTAAAATTATTTATTTATACACGTATCAATATGTTTTCTGTAAACAGTAGCTTTCCTCATATGTCTAGACTATGGCTTTAATCTATTTATACCTGAATTAGATTAAACTTAGTCAAGTAAAGTAGGTTTTGCGGTTACTGCGACAGTATTAGGCTGTGATATATTGGGACGATTGAGATAAATCGCACCGCGTTAGTGAATGTGAACTCGACTGTATATTTCACCTATCAAATGAAGGGAAAAATGTAAGTCATCGGTTTCCTGTTGGATTATGACACTGCGAAATTATGACGAATTCACACGACTTTTAGAGAATCTGACGTTGTATATCTGTGTGACAGTCAACATGAATTGTTGATTGTATTTCAGACTAGTGGACGCCGTGTCTGTTGGATTAAAGCTGTGCTATAAAATGCTCTTTTATTCTTCCATTTCTTGTTTCTGCAGCGGATTGAGGTTTTATAAACTCCATGTAAGTACTTAGTAGACTCTTTGCAACTAAAGGAAAGTTTACTAGGGTAGGCACCGCTTTTGCAAGTAAATTGGAACTTGAACATTTTTGAGCTCTCATCTTTCAATAAGTAACATGTTTTTATATCGTTTTTATTAATAGCTTTCCCCCACTAAGCTATTTCCAAATTAAATAAGTACTGGAAATAATTACAAAGCTTCTATAAATATAACCATAACAACCTTCATGGAATCTGTTGATAATTTCTACTTCAAATTTACTCATACGAGCAGAGGACACACGCTGCGAAAATTGTCTGATAATCGCCATAATTTTCCTTTACCTCGTTTTCAACGTCTATTTCAGAAAATAGTTCAAAAGCACAGCCAGTAGTTAAGTATTTACCATGCACCCACGTATCAGAATGTCTACTATGAGTTATTCAACTGCTGCTAGTGACTAAAGGTTGTATGACTCTTTGCAAAACATCTCTACCGGATACATGAGGAACTAAGCTTGCTGTACAAGCCACTGTAGTAATCTATTGTACCCGAAGTGGAAAAGTAATCGAAACTGTTGGTTATCAGTTGGCAAATCTACGTGTAAGATCGTCTTTGATGGCACCATCATACTTGTTATTTCTACCGTGAATCAGTTCGCTGTGTTACGGTTCGAAGAATTTGATTGGCAATTAACATCTTTACTTTTGCCAAGGCAGTGGCAGTGCTCTTGGCGTTCTAGGATATCACTGGTATATTTATGTCAATTAGCGGCGATAATGCTTTCAATCAACCGTGTGTTTAAAATAAATTATATTTAATAGTCAGTCAGTGTAATTGAGAACTTAATCCAAGGTTAACATTGCAAAGATCTCTCGCAAATTGCAGGCGGTGGTGACGTGATATCGCGTCTTGTGTATATCAGACATCCTTGAATTAATTTACGCTAGGTAATATAAAGTGGAGCTAATTTTTCTGATTGAAAGCTCCACGCTGATCGCCGGCAAGGATTACGCCGTAACTAATCGTAGACGCGCCGATGGCAATTTGTTCTGCCATCTTATTCGGAGCGCTTTCTTTCATTTTCGTTTCCAACTCGCGTTTTTCATGTTTGACTTATCGCTCTGTCCTTTGTTTTTTCTCGTAATTTTTTGACGGGTTTTATTAAGCGTTCGGGATTTTAGTTTTATTTATTTTCAATGTTTATTGCCCTGTTTTTATTATTTTTTGTCTGTAACATAAACATTCAAAATGAGTTTAATATTTTTTACGAATCTCTGGCTGAACTCTTTGGATTTATCTTTATTTTAAGGGCAATATCTTAAAAAAGCAAGCACGATTTATCTATGGATGTTTTCTGATGTAAATTTTAAACAAAAAGCGAAATACCAACTCGTAATTTTTAACATAAAAGTACAAATCAATGACTACAACGATTTGATATCTCTTGTTATAACCTGTTTACTACAGGATCAAATTGAATTCGTTTTATTACTGTCTATAGTTCTGAAACGAAACTTTCTCGTAAACAACGTAACATGTAACAAATACAGTTTTATAGTAAACATATGTATCTTTATATTTCTTTGGTTTTTGTTATAAAAAAAAAAGATTATTGTTTTTTTTTTTTAACATAAACAAATTTTCAGAGAATAGGCCTATAGCATTATCTGCTGGTAGCTTCTATTGATAATAGAACAGGACAAAATAAAATAGAATGGTAAGCTAATCAAATAGAGATCTATATTCAGTGGTCTAATACGTTATCTTATAGCTCTGATGGGTACGATTTAACAACAACTCTACAGTTAAGACATTTTCACAAGTTCATTTTAAAGTCTGAAACCGTTTACTTTCTACCTCCTATTTCTCCTAATTAAGTTCGTTGCGCGTCCCAAGACAGCTGATAGGGTGTCCGGGCATAGCCTGTGCGTCATTGCACAGATGCATTATTTGCTGATTATTTGACACTGTTGATCCTGATAAACAGGAATTGCAGTGGCAAGACAGACAGTGGTGGGTGTGCCCTGATAGTTCATTTTAAATCCATTTTGAATCTAGTCAAAGTCTCATACAAACAGGGGTATGATTATTGAACATTTATTTCAGATAACAATCCATACGTGGTATGCAAACATCGAATAGCTATATTAGAACAAATTATAAGAAAAATAACCAAATCACGAAATACATTGTTCAGCCCTGCACTAAGATAATCTTGTATCGCAGGCACTAAGCAACGACGTATCGTTCTTATGTATGAGAATACAACATCCAAGACCGGAAAGTGAAACAATGCGATTTGCCAATAACACAAAGTTCCGTCCCCACCCGATTTTAACCCGGAACCTCTAGCGTAGCAGTCGACTGTTTACATCAAAGCGCTACCGAGGTCATCAATTAATTAATTACATTGAACATTACAAATTAAATGTCATTAAATATTAAAACAAAGCAATCAAGTAACTAAATGTCATAACAATTTATTTGTATTGAAACAGGGCTTCATTTTTTACTGTTTTATACTAAAAACCATTTGTAAGGCCACACAACAAATACTTCATGATCAACCTCGTTCGTATCTAATGAAGATTAACGCATCCAAAAGCTTAGATTAAGCAGAGCAATGATAAACTTCTCGAATACATAAGTTAAACGTCCTTCATTAGGACTCGTCGTTTGTACTTCCATTGCCTGAAAACCCGTAGGTTTTATTCGATTTAGGGAAAAATGAATTTTATTACCCCAACAAAGGGGTCTTTGTGGGTTGTATATGATGTTTTTGAGCTAAAGGAGAAAGCGCAAATGTTCGTCGTGCTTAAAAAACCGCGTTCATTTGTCACAGGCAGATGCAGTCGTATTGTCGGTTGGGCCAGAAAATAACAGCGTCGGGTGCCGGGTGGCTCACTTCCCTCTAATATGCTTGAGGAGAGTGATGGCTGATATCCACGTTATTCGCATCGGGTGGTGTTACTGTAGACTGGTTCACTTTGAAAGTGCTTATTTTAAGTCTAATCGAATGAAAATATTGCACCTTTTGCCCGTGATTTTCTTCCTTGAGTTCTTCAAAATGTAGCCTTTTTCCACCATGAGAGTCAATTCTAAATAAAGTTGAAAGGATTATTACAATCTGATGACCTGTTTCGACGTATGCTATTATTATTATTATTATTAGCCATTTATTTCCCAAAAAAACATTACAATAATTTAATTTTTAAATATAAAAATTCTAGAAAATTACGTTTAATTATTTTAGTATAGTTTAATTCATTCACATTATTCACTCACTGATTGTTTATTGGGTACCCTTTCGGGTAAAGGCCTCCTCTAACTGCTTCCATCGCGCCCTGTCGAGGGCCAGTCGCGTCCAGGTAGACGAGGCGACGGCCACGATGTCATCGCGCCATCGCGCGCTCGGTCGCCCGCGCGGCCGGCGGTGCTTGCGCGGCCACCAGTGCAGTACGCGTTCGCTCCAGCGCCCGTCCTCAGCGCGGGCCACATGACTAGCCCATCGCCATTTCAGTCTGCAAGCCTGTTCCGCTGCGTCGATCAGTTTGGTTCTTTGACGTATTGTGTCGTTTCTTTGTCGATCCAGCAGTCGGAGTCTAAGCATGCTTCTCTCTGCCGTTCTTTGGAAAACTTGTAGTTTGTGGACAATATTCTTCGTAAGTGCCCATGTCTGGCACCCATAGAGTAGGGTCGGAAATATGGTATTTTCCATCGCTATCTTTTTAAGTTTTACAGGAATGTTCGACTTAAAAATGTGTTTCATGGACCAATATTTGTTCCAAGCAAGCTTTATTCTCCTTTCTACTTCGTTAGAAGTAAGATCGTTGAAAGATATTCGATGTCCGAGATAGATGTATTGACTTACATAGTTGAAAACTTGAGATTGGATTGCGGTATGTTTTTCTATACTGTTCGTCATAATGCATGTTTTACTTGCATTCATTTCAAGACCACATTCTTTGCTTTGTTCGTCTAGTGTTCTTAGCATGTAATAAAGTTCTTCGTGGTTTTCGCTTATCAAAACTATGTCTTCGGCGAATCGTAGGTGATTAAGGTACTCTCCATTGATTTTTATGCCGATCTTTACCCAGTTAAGTTTGGTAAATATATACTCAAGCAGTGCCGTAAATAGATTAGGTGAGATCGGGTCACCTTGCCGGACTCCTCTCTTGAGTTCGAATGAATCTCCTACTTTTTCCAGTCTAACTGCCGCCTTACTTTTTTTGTAGATAATTTGTAATAAATCTAGGTATCTAGGTATTTAGCTACGTATGCTATAATATATCGTAATATATCACACATACAGCTGGAAATGGGTTCACAAACGGTCGCTACACATAAACATAGCGGCTATACATTAGCGTAGCGCCCATAAGAGAACTGTGTGTATTATTTTAAAATACCGCTATATATTAAGCGCATCTCTTTACACAAACCTACAAATTTTCAGACTCGTAGACCTTAGTAAGTTTATGTTTGGTTTTACATTAAGAAGTAACTTTAATTAGCCTAAAAAGTATACGGAATATCTTACAATATTTCAGTTTACAAGGTTTCAGTTCAGTAGTTTATTTGGTTACAACATCAAATTCTCGTAATAACAAAACACTAACTGGTTATTCAAATCGTAGATTAATTATATCCATAATTTACAATACCTACTTTCGAATCCATGTTGAGTTAATCAAAATACATGTACTATAAATGTTTCAAATTAGTACAACATGAACTTAAATATTTTTTATAATCCGCTGTTCTAACAGCCCGAACGAGTCAGGTTGATCGAGCAGTGTCTTTTGACATGGGTTGAAAGAAAAATTACTGGGGTTTCAACAAACAATCCAGGTAAGCAATATGCTGACTGAAAGGGACGTGTTCTTCATTATCACTCTGTGTCATTGTCACATGTCAAAACCTGAAGGTTACCGATGGTAACCGACGTATACCCAGTTTCTGTAACCTAACATGCTTGCCGAAAATACTGTTTTGAGTTTGCCTTAATTTGTAAGTAATTAATTTTCTGGAAGTAATTCTGTTTTGACAGTCTTTTAAGTAATTGTGGTCATTCTGATGTGAAGCTATTTTATACTCTTCTCATTGGTTAGTGTGTATTTTTTTGTATATTGGCTAATTTGCTTTCATTTAAAGATTTAAACAGTAACATAGATGACAACGCACTAACGTTAGTTAATATACTATTAGGTATAAACGGTTATCGTTTCAAGCAGGAAGATACTTTTATACCACTATTTATACCTGACACCATTATTTTTTAACTTCTAACCATTTTTCATGTAATATTGTCTTAAATCAATAAAAGTTTTGAATAAATGTATGTTGTTTTCATTCTCTGCAGATATTTTTTTTGATCTCACTAATAGCTTTTGTTTATTTGAACGTTTTGGTCAATAGAAAGCGGAAATCACGTTTCGGCGAATTAAATTTTGATGTAAAGCTCAATAAGAGGATTTCCAATACTTTCAAAACGTCTTACTCCGCCTGCTAATCCGCTGAGCTCTGAAGCGTTAAAGGACTCACTCATTTCTCACGACTTCATTGATTCAGCGACTAAAGGATCAGTCAGGAACAGATTGAGCTAGAAATAAAATACCTCAAGTACTTAGGAACCTCCCGTTCGAGTTTTCACGGAAAAACATTTGGGTTTCTTTCAAAAAGTAGATATATTGACGATCCAATTCAAATTGACGGCATCGAGACCGTTTCAAAGGATTTTTTTCCCTATAGATTACCTCCGCGTAAGGATGCGGAATGCTTTCCTTTGCTCAGTTTGGGTATCCTGAATAAAGATGATAGGATGGGAACAGAGCAGGAAGAAGAGGAAATAGTTATTGATTAGATTTGAATTGAATATAAATAAATAAAATAACCACAGTACATGCAGTAACATTAGAGTCTTGTGTCGTAAATGCTAAGTAAAGAAATGGTAAAAATTACAAATATAAGAATACTACATTCAAGAGTGGTAAGTGAAACAATGCGTCTGAAAATGACACAAAGATCCGCCTCTACCAGGATTCAAACCCAGGATCTGTGGCGAAACATCTATAAGATATATATATATATCTATAAGACTATAATATAAAAATGATATATGAGTGACTAGTATTTATTTTTTAAAAGTAAGAATGGGAGGGGACTCTAATCCTTCACTAGATCGAATATACTCGTAGTAACTCGTCGCAAAACTTCAGAGCGAATTAATATTTTTACTATATCAGGATTTGCCTTTTCTCCTGAATAGGTTTAGTTTTATATGACAACCTCGGTGGCGCGATTGTGTAAACAGCCGACTGCTACGCTAGAGGTTCCGGGTTCGGATCCCGGTGGGGGCGGAACTTTATGTTATTTGCAAGACGGCATTGTTTCGCTTACCGGTCTTGGTTGTTCTATTCTTATCTATGTAGTTGATACAATATCGTTGCTTGCGATACAAGATTATATCTTAGTGCAGAACTGAGCAATTTGTCTCGTTATTTGGTTATTATTATTATGTTTTCCAGCCCTATTTCCTTAAATGTAACTAACTACTGCATGGGGAATTTAAAAAATGGTGATATGAGGATTGGTTCCTTATTTCGCGGGAGCGTCCAAGATAAAAAACTGGCGACCAGCACCCTTGTGTAATATAAACTGTTTAATACAAAAAAATACCTACCCTATTTTCTATATATATTTCTATATAGTTAATCTAATTCCTCATATAGTACTAACTATATGAGGAATTTCAAAAACGCTTAAAATAGGATCCTGCAGATATAAAACGCGTGCGTGATGCAAACCTCCACAATCTTATTATTATCAAAAATAAAAAGCGGCCAAGTGTGATTCGGACTCACACATGAAAGGTCTCTTAGGTGCCATCAAACAACATTAAACAATAATATATTTTTAAACTTTCGTAAAAGAAACAAGAATAAGCAAAAATGGCGAAAAAATAACGTTACTTTTACGACAGCATCCTTTCCTTTTTAATTTCTTTATGCTTTTAGTATTTGTAGTTTTAGCAGGAACAAAAATAGACATTTTCTGAACATTTTAAGAGGCTAGCAATTAAAGTACAGCCCACTGACAGGCAGACGGAAAATGGAGACTTAGTAATAGGGTCTAGGGTATCCAAAGGCTTGGTACTCACTCTTTGAGAACGGAACCCAAAAACTAAATTTAAATTGCATGTTTTGTACTCAGTGATTTAAAATGTTATATTATTTTATTTTAAAACACTTTATGTATATATATTTGTATACATAACATGTCAAAACCAAGAGAATTCAAAATGAATTAATTAATTCAAGTCGAGAGCTTATTCGCAAGAGCAAGTTAAAAATATTAAATAGGTCATAGGAAGGTAACTGTGCCAGGGCCTTAATTAGTCGGTTAAGTATTTAAAACTGGGACTTAATTGTAAGGAGTTTTTATGATGTTTAAGGTTTAATATAAAACTGCATACCTTTTTTGTATGTTTGGTTAGTTTTCCGAAGGACCTGAACGGAATATCAAGTGTAAATTTAATTTAACATTAATGAAGTGAATTCGCATGAAATGCATTTCAAAAAGTTTAATTTTTATAAATCATCATGATTAAAAAAGACGGTTTACCTGATGGAAAGTGGTACCGCCGACTATTAACATGACAATGCTCTTGATGTCTGGAACGCCAAGAGCATTGTCATGTTGCACAAAGCGTTGCCCATGTAGGTAAAAATGTTATACCTCTCATGCCGGTAATTACAATGGCTCTTCGTTAAATCCGTTAAAGCGAACTGCTTGACGGCAGAAATAGAAAGGAGGGTGGTACCAATCCAGACGATCTGGCAAATAGAACTACCACCTGTAGAATGTTTCATTATTTGCACTGCTAAGAATAGGAAATCACGTCCAGCTGGAGTTACTTAAGCATTGCTACTTGGAATTTGAAAGTTAAGATTACCTAAACAGTTAGTCTTCGGCCACGTCTTTCGCATCATACATAAGAATGTTGTTTAGTTTAAAATTACCTTAGCGGGTGTTCGCGTAAAACTGTGAAACATTATTTGAGATGTCAATTACGAGCAAATAATTTTAATTTATTTTAAACGCAAATAACAAATGTACAACGAATAATTTAGTACGAATTTGTTTAATTTTAGTATAACCTGAAATTAATATTTTTAAAGAAAAAATTGTTTGAGTAACATGAATTTACAAATCGAAACGCCCGAATTTTTTTTTTTTAATTTCTATGTGAACAAATTATTTTAAATATATTTACTAGTCAAAACATCAAGTTCATTATAAAAAATTGTAATTAAAAATTTTAACAATCCTCACAAACAGAAACAGAAACAGAACAGGGACTCAATAACAGAAATAACCAAAATATTACTCGATCAAATACTAGGTACCACCGAAAGATTTTGGCTTGGAAATTTTTTCATAATGGGTATCTTACATTTCTCATTTAGTAGCTTCCTTCAAGTAGGCGATGATGTCGTCGCGGTCAATCTCTTTTTTCAATCCCGCAAAGATCATTCTGGTTCCAGGGATAAATTTCCTCGGGTTTTCAAGATATTTGTATAGGGTCTCCTCATTCCATATCACCGCTTTTTTAATCGTAGCTTCTGAGTACTCGTAATTAGCTAGACCACCAGATCTTCGGCCAAATAACCCGAACAGATTTGGCCCGATTTTGGTCTTACCGCCAGATTCTAAAGTGTGACACATAGAGCATCTCGCCAGAAAAAGTTTCTTACCAGCCTCTGTGTTACCCATTGTCACAATGGATTTGCTTATACTCTGTTTTGATCTTGAACCATTTAATTTGTTTTATGTACGCTTCTTACGTTTAATAATAAATATTTGTCAATTTGTGTTGCCAAAATGTATAATTGTATATAAACATATGATCGTTTCTTATTTAGTTGACGACAAACATTTTTAGATTTTGATGATTTGACATTTTGAAATATTTCTTCTTTAACCGGCACACAGGCAAAGGATACAAACAGCAGACAGCCTATAAAATTTTTGCATGACTTTTGATACTTGGTGTAGATTTTTTCTTTTTAAATTAACATTTACCAATGAATACCTGACAGAAAAACCAAACAAAATAAATATCGATTTAAATATATTTTTATTTTTTTTACAATCTACTTTATAAATAAGTATTTTTAATATATATATAGAACTTTAATTCGGTAACCCGGTAAAATCTTGGCGTAACGTAATCCGTGTTCTAATTTTCATCGAACGGTTGTCTCCTGAAAAACTCTTGTCATTCCGCAGATTAATAAAATGTAAATCGAGTGTCACTGCTTGAATTCAATCCAGGAATGTTACATAGGGATTTTTGATAAAAAAAAGGTTGAACCGGTATTTTTCCGAAAAAAACTGTTGATGAAAATGTTTGTAATTTAAAAACAAAATGAAATAAAATGGCTACGGTAAAAATTCGACTAAATAAAAACAACTTTAATACTGAAAAATTATCAAGATTCATATAATTATACTAAGATTATGTTAGTAATTCATATTTTGTTTGATTGGCAAGTGTAGGTAAATATCTTTCTTTCTAAAAAAACTGTGTTATTTGGGATGTCTTTATATCTAAAGTTCCTTTTAAATCAACCGAAGAAACCTTCAGCGCATCACTACTCTTTATAAAATTTTCCCTGAAGCTTTAGTATATTCAGGCTTGATTAACTGATACTGGCTTGTTCGAAAATATCAGTCAATTCTCTTTTAGAACGTACTTCTGTGTGGGATTTTCTTTTTTAAATACGAGAAAGCTTTTATTACCCACATAGACTTGAAAATGTCTTTTCAGATTCCAAATACCAAAAAAAAAGGGAGGTAGTGAGGAAGTAGGAAGAAGCAGTCAATTCATTTAAAGAAATTATAATTCGTGATTTTGGAATCAAAATAATAGCAAGCAAATTAATTAGAAAATAATTATGTACTGTTCTCGCGTCAGAGAGAAGGATAGCGTAAATTGTAATTAATACAATAAATTCTTTTTAATTTAAATTCTTTCTTTACAATATGTCTCGGTTAGCATAGATCAGAGTATATGTACTGTCGGCTAGTGCGCTTACTGCTACTAGCTTAGTGTAATGTACCATATGATTAGTCAGTGTAATTAAAACATAATTTAAAATCACACTACAACCTTTCGTGACTTCGAAGTAGAGCTATGTAATATCTAGTAATTATTCCATGAACCTCACCTCTAGATATCTTTAAACCTGTTTGTAAACAAAGTTAAATGTCGTCAGATTTGTAAAGTAATTTGATAGCTCAACCCACTGTCTCTGAGCGCCTGTGAATAATTGAATAATGCCTTATTATCAACTTTATTAATTCCATGCAACACTAACTTCTACAAAGAAATTACCAGAGGTGAGCGGAGAAACTTTTAATTTATTCACTTCGCAATTTGAATACAAAACTAACGGGCAAGTGAGCTTGCGGACTGTCGCAATTCATAAGATGTTTTGTACTTTAAGTTGTACCACTCTAATCCGCCACTGTTACTCCTGATAAAAATGTACCACTGTAAATGTAGCCACTCCTGCTAACCAGGATCAACAGTGGCGTCCTTTGAAATGAATAATGTTACGAGCCCGAACAAGCTACGAGCTGTATTGGAACCTTCAGTGAATTTAGTTAAAAGGCCAAAAGCAAAGAGAATTGAATTGAAGAGAGTCTACAGACTCTCCATACGCAAGAATCTTTAGACTCTATAACCCACTGCTCAATTCAAGCAATACTGATATATTTGGAGACCGCATTATGTGTTTAAGAACAAATTGTTAAAACTAATTATGGTTGTCAAATGAACACGACATGTCCGTTCATTATTACTTAAGTTTAATTATATTGTTTATTTCTTTCTCCCAGGATAAATTGTTGTATTAGATGTTTCTATTGTCAAATTAATGTTTATTTAATATAACTAGATATAACCTTTTTTTATTTGAATCAAACGTTGTGTTAATCCCTAATTGGGACACACACATGTAAACTAGGCGCTCTATAGTAAGTAATTTTATTGTCTGATGTGTGTCCTGTGGATTTTCTAATAAATAAATAGTAATAATAATAATTGCAGTAGCCAATGTTCTTAAGGTAGGCTTTATGATTCTGTGTCACATCTTTGAAAACTCTTAGTTCTTACATGTTAAGGTTTATTAAACTCCAAAAATCGCTAATCGCTTGCACCTTTTACATATAAAGTGGTGAAATGTGATTGTCGCGAGATGAACTTCTGTCAGATACAATATTGAAGCCGACATAGCAGCTTTATATACTTAGGGCTCCACATTTTTATAAAAGAGATTTGTACAGATAACATAATGACATCTTGATTGAAGTGTAATGTCCTATATTCCTGACTACTAAAATAATCACAATATTTAAATTATAATAAGTCAATAAAAAGGTCATGCATATTCCCTATTGGCCCAGTATTTGGATAAAACAGAGAGACAAACAGTCAAAACAATAGTTTTACATAGCAATGTGTATAATAATAATAATAACCACATCACGACACACACATTGACTCAGCCCTGCACTAAGTATTGTAAGAACTTGTATCGCAGGTGCTAAGCAACGATATGGTATATACTAAATAAATAAGAATACAACATCCAAGACCGGTAAGCGACTCATGTCATACCAACTCTGTAATAATCTGGTGACCAAACAAGAAGTTCCTCAATAAAGTAATCAATAAATATGCATAATAACTTCACATAGTGCAGACTTTAAACCGCTAAAGCTCTCAACACCCGCAGTAACCTATAAAAATCTTTCTCAAAAGCCTATACAGCTTATCAAGTGTGAGTCCATCAAATTTTATGAACTTAAACTATCTGAAACAGTTGTTAACCCTCAGACGAGTAGAGGTTCTCGTAGATGCCTTGGAAAATAAAACTTTGGAGGCGGTTAAAAGTGTAAACTTAAGTGGTCTTAAAACCAAATAATAAAAGAAAATTATAACACCCAAATTAAAACGGCCTTCTACTGAGATTTAATCATATATTATAAATAAGTACCAACCAAATATATGGTATATACTGCATAATTAATATTGGATCCAAGTGACCAGTGATCTAAGTATTGCATCTTGTAAATAATAGAAAGATCTATCATCGTTTAAATCTAAACCCGGAAATTTTGCGTAGCTAACTTATACTAAAATAGTACGTATGGGTTTCTACAAACGTTGCACAGAAACCAACATTGTATATATACGTATATACGATATTGAGTCTCTGCTTACATTAGTTTTAGTACAATATCTTCTTCGTCTAATCTAGTCTGAACCTTTAACTCGGATCTATTATTACAGAAAGTGTTATTATACCTTTGAGGCTATCTTTTTTATTTACCTTCTGAACTTTATATCGGATTTATCAGAAAGTGTTTCGCCTTTGAGGCTACATCCTGTAAGATCGTATATTTTGGGCTCAGTTTAAGAATCACGGTATAAGGTACAACAGGCAGTAATACTAACACTTTTCCAACAGAAAACTAACCTATGTAAACAACCTTTTTTTTGGTGAGTAAAGAAGGAAGGAATAAAGATTTATGTCAAAAGAAATGCTCGTGTTCATAACGCAGATATATTGCACGATTCTAAACCAGGACGTACACCATAAACTGAGATACGTCGTAAAAATATTTTGACGTTTAAATCACCAATTTGCGTATTTTTGGTAACTCAAAAAAAGACAAGGATCTGCCCAAAACAAATCAAAAGAGCTAGTGATAAAGAACCATAACCTCAAAGGAGCTGCTTTGATAATATTTTGTAAAAATACTATTATTACACATATTAATACTCAAATACACCCAAAAACCTGGCTACATGGATCTTTCGTCGGTTAACACCACACCAAGTAAATCTAAGAATCATTCTGGTTGTTGTGATACGGCCTTCCTTTACAGCGCTTGCTCCACGGGCCTTTTCATGAAGTAACTATTTTGTCCATCTACGATCATACATTCAGTACTATACCTGTGACATATATACAATTTCACCTGCATACTATAGGTAAAGTAGTGTTAAGAATCAGAAGTGGATTAATTTAAAAAATATGCAAACGATGCGATTTTTTTAAAATTAGGGAATGATCCATTTAAAGAGCATGAACAGATAACAAAGAAAGTGGGTAGGCGTAGGTTTATAGTGAGCAGGCAGCACGTCCATTTCGCTCCATGTCTCGAAGCAAAGTCTGTCCCTGGTGGCCCTTAGCGATCGTATTTATGCACGACCGACGGTGGTAGGCCTGGTGATGTCACTGGATCACATCAGCTTCGACTTAAATCTCCAACAGCAGTTTCAAAAAGTAAAATTTAACGTCGCTCTCCTGAATAGTTTTTAAAAAGAACCCCGCAAAATCAGCGGGAAATTCTGAAGGAGAATATATAAGACTGTCGGTTGCCTTATCCATTTCTCTTCGCGGTTCCAGTGCAACCATAAAATGTCGGTTTATGCCCTCCTTGAGTGTCATAAAAAGGGTTACATGACTCGTTATGATGACCTGGGAGGGAAGTTAGGCTTTATTTTAAGATAACCTAAGTTATTTAGTCTTCTGTCCAAGTTTGAAAAATTGCAACTGTAAAAAATCTTACGATGAAGCATGTTTTTCTTATAAATTGTAAGTATAAAATCAACCATAACCTATCAAGAACCACGCTCTTAAGTTTCACTGGATAGCACTTTTGTTTGTGTTGTATGGAAAAAAATGCTTTCTTGTGCAGACATGACGTAACGATGTTTATATAGATTTAAAATTGTGCATGAAGAAATGATGTTATTAAGTTATTTTGAGGTTATTTTGGGTTTTTGGTACTGTGGTAGATCAGTTTGTTACGTGCTGCGGTTAACCGAACGACCGGGCCCGACAGGTCGAGGGTTCGAGTCTCGGGTTGCCGTACATTGTAGTTGCCATGTTCCTCATTGTGCCCGGATAGTGGCGACAAATTCGCAACCTGTCACACTGGGACTCAACATAAACATGCGAAAAACGGTGTATGGCAAGCACCTCTGCCAACCTCTCTCGAGGGACTATGGCGTGAGTTTGTGTTGTATTTTGAGCAAAAGCTGAATTTTCAAAAAAATACTCTATTAGGCACTTTCAAAGCTTACCTTCTGAGAAATAGAAAAAAACTCACAATATGATATTGATTCTAAAAAAAACTTATTACTGCATTTTACAAAAAAAACTTTTGCTATTACCTACATTAGTTAATTTTTCTTCATTTACCTACTTTAATTTAAGTGTAACCTTACAAATTAGGGACATGTATTTAAATTGAAAGCTGACGCGTCTTACAAGTTTATCATGCGAATATATCGAGTACTAACGTCAAAGATATCTAAACTAGGAGATATGTGGCGGAAAATCAAAGCTAATTGGAAAGAGTTTATACGTTTTGGCGCTACATGTAAATACAGGATTTTATGATGTTACAAAATAATAGTTCTAATTATTTTCCGAAGAAATGTAAATTTTAAAATTAGCGAATTCTTGTTGATTTATATGTAATCTGCGCAAAAATTTGCTTGGCTTGTTTATGATTCATAAAATAAATGGATTAGTTAGTAACATGAAATGAAAACTCTATTTAAGTAAAGTTAAGGTTAAATTAAACTCATCATCATCAGCTGGAAGACGTCCAACACCTGGACATGGGCCTAACCAAATGTTTCCAATCAAAACGATCCTGGGCAACCTGCATCCATCGGCTCCCTGCTGCCCTTACAAGGTCGCCCGTCTACCTTCCATCAACCGACGCTACGCCTCTGCCGACGGTCACCATTCCAGAATCTTCCACCCCAAATGATCATCGGCTTGCGAGCTAAACGGCAAATCCAATGCTATTTCAACTTACCTTAATTCGTTAAAACCCGGATACTTCAAAACGTGTATGTACCTAGCATGAAACAAGAAACGAATCTAGTCATAGTTTTGACAACCTCTGTGTCGCAGTGGTGTAAGAAGCCGACTGCTACGCTGGAGGTTCCAGGTTCGAATTCTAGCGTGGGCTAACTTTGTGCTCTTCTCTTACTCTTGGGTTCTAAAACAAGGGCATCGTCGTATTAATAGGCGGCGGTATCACTTTCCATCAGGTGAAACGTCTGCTTGTTTGCCCATGAAGTTAAATAAAAAAAAGTCTTCTACTGAAACACTTAAATTTTATAGTGCTTTTTCTACGAAACTTTCGAGATTAGAAAATAAATAATGTGTTTGTTGATGATATAATCTCAAACTCAGCCGTTTTCCTATTTGTCGGTGCGGAATCGGTATTCTAGGTAAACGCGGTACTAAAGGCTCAGGAAACGGCTTTACTCTAGCAACCCGTTAAATCCGCCAAAAAACCGATCCACTAAGGATCAGTTCACCGTAGTACCGACGCTGCTTTGAAACACAATTTGTATTTTGTGACATATTAAAATAAAAAAAGTTACTTTAATTTCTTTAGATACGAGAGTTGATCTTTATTTAATAAATAAACCACAGCAAGACACACAAATTAACTCAACCCCGCCATATGTATCTTAAGAATTTGTGTCACAATAACTAAGCAACGATATGGTATAAACTATATATAAGAATACTATATCCAAGACCGGTAAGCGAAACAATGCGTCTTGCAAATAACGCGAACTTGGGATGAAGAACGGAACCTCTAGCGTAGCAGTCGGCTGTTTTGATTAAGTTACTTATTGTTATATGAATATGACCAGTGCCAAGCCCAAAAATTCTACGTTTATCTTTGTATCTGTTTTTATGTTAGATCGTGTATTTTATATAACATTTCCTTGTCTATCTATATAGACACAAGTATATATATATCTATCATTTAAAAATCAAGTATTTATTTTCGCATTTTCATCCAGTGAATCTGGTAGTATTATTTTACCCCGAGCCGCAACACGTTACTGAATAGCTGTGCTATCAAGTTATCTCATATAAAACAGACAAGTCAACGTTCTTATGGATAAAATAGTTCAAAAAAAAGGAGGTCGGTTAATTCAACATTTAACTTTTTAGGTTGACGCAGGTGGTCCACTCACTTACAAAGGTAAGGTGGCGGAAATTATGTCCGAAGTCTAAAATTTTTTGACAAATGACGATGATGATGATGATCCAGCACTTCCAGCACTCTAAACCTGAATTTCAGGTATAGATGAAGACGAGATGGTTTCGATGACGCAATGAAGGATTTGAATTGTAAAACTAATTAGTAACATCATATTGTAATAAAATTTGGTGCTGAATTTGCAAATTTATTTGATTTAATATGAATTTAAATCGGTACACGAAGACAGTTTGAATAAAAAATAAATGGTATATTTTTGGTATCTAAGACATGTACTACATGCTTTTGAATTAACATTTGTTCTTAAAATATTTCAGAAATAGATGTATATATTTTTTACTTAAATAACTAATTGTTTGATCCGTTAAGTTTCAATTTTTTTTAATATCCAGTAAGAAAACATGAAGATAAATAAACCTTTCTGTCTAGACTTTAACGCAAATAAAGTTCGAATTTGCCGTCGAAAACTCATTTAATAACACTGACGTTTTGTATTTTAGAATTGATACTACCAGGAGTTTTTTTCACAAAACAACCGGTTTTCTGGATTCCATTCACTATCATTAAATACTAACTGAGAAGAAATCACAAAATGCGCACCAAAGAGAAATATGAAATGAGCCTGTGAAAAGAAATTTAAATGAAAATGAAAAAGCACGTTTTCAGGAGCATAATTATCCAACAGTTATGTATATCTTACAAGTGTTATTCAAAAGAAGTTTCTAGTAACTTTCAAAGGCATTCACATCCCCTTTCCACTGAGTAACTTGAAATATCTTGAGATGTGAAAACTGCCAAGCATTTTAATAAAACCTCCGTTGCTCAATAAAACTGGGAGCTTCGTCAAAAATGGTTTAATTTAAAGGTACTGTTACCAGCGTTGTATACGGTAAAACTTTATTGTTTCGCTTCAATAGTTAAGTTTACGTAGATGTTGATAAACTAGAATAGTTTTTAACTTTGGTTCGTAAAGCATTGAATTCTTGCATTCAAGATTCAAGAATGATTTGATCTGCACGTAGTTATAGTATTGAGGGTGGTAAGGATATGAAGGCATGACTGAAAGAAAACAGATTAATGATGTTATCGGGTTCTTATGGTTCATGATCATGGAAAGTTTACCTGGGGTTTTTTCTCCCAACGCAACCAAGGGGTGATTTACTTAAGAAAATATAGATCAGTTATTATAGATGAAACAAGAATATATGAAATTACTGATGAGAGTGAGTGAGGAAAAACGTATGACAAGATTATAGCCAGAGTAAGACAGTGGTTTCGTTCTAAGAAGCGGTGAAGATAGTTTTATAAGAAATGTCACATTCAGTCCTTTTTGAACTCCTTGTAACGAATAACAAGGACTAGCAGAGTTTTTAGTGTTTTCGTTTGTGTAGAAAAAAACGAGTTTCACTTGAGTTGTCTTCGGACAAAGTTAACCTAAACCCCATTTAGCAGAGACCGTTTATGTACATCGCTTAAATTGTAAAGGCCCTTGAAGTTACTAACAATGTAACGAATTTACGTTGTTTGAAGTTATGTGTAGGTTTGGCCACTACGTTGCTGTTTTACTAAGTAATCGACTATGCTGAAAAAAACAAAAAAGTTAGCGCTGCGCAAACGTTTGTCTTGTGTCTGACACCAGCCATCATCAAATTGTATATAAATCGACTGTATCCGGTTACCACCAACGGGATACAACAACAACAGATTTCAATGGTGGCGTGGCTGTGTCACCAACAAAAAATATCCGAGTAAGATATGAATTCAAATTATTTTTTTTAAGCAGACTTAAAATAACTGCTTTCAAAGCGTCATTTTTATCTATCACCAGTTCGGCAATGCTATCTATGGAGAAGAAGCCGACAAGAAACCTCCGTAGAAGCTTTATTTAATAAATTTACAGTCGTTTTTCAGTAATGAACAAAATAACCTTTTTTTATCTTTTTTTTTTTTGTTTAAACTCAAGATCATTTGAATGAGGCTGAAGGATTTTTTTATAGTTGCTTTACTTTTACATCATTGCGTTGGGCCTCGGGAAAATATTAATTATTTTTTTGTAAGCACTAACAAGGGATTAGGAATGTTCAGGGAGGAGCGAGTCGTGTTTGATATTTTTAATTTTCAGCGCCAAGTTAATGGCCACGTCAGTTATGCCCGAAAAGCATTTTAGGAAAACATCGTTAATTTCTCCCCTGACGCGGGGAGTTTGATTTAATTAAGTGGGCAACACAGGATTTCTCACTTATCTCCAATCTCTAATATAAAAAGTTTGTAAAGCGGGCATTTTTCATGAATCTGATGCGATTTTTTTTCGTTTTTTTGTCAAGGGATCCTCAAATCTAATTTTGCTTTTAACTTTGAATAATCCAAGCGAGTCATGAATTTGCTTCTAAATGTTTTTCCATTTATTCACTTTAATTTAGCTTTTTAAATATTTAGTTTACTTTTAGGTTAATTTTGAATCAGGATGAATAAAGAGAATTTATGACATAAATGAATTTTTAGTTTTTAAGTAAGGCCGACATTAAAGTCAGGAGTTCAACTAAGTTTTTGTCGAGAGTGACAGCTCTCTGTTTTGATAATATTAACTTCATTGAGTAACATTTACGTTACACGTGTAACAGTTTCGTGGTTTTACTATGAACTTTTAAATCTCTTTAACAATGAATTTATAACTTTACATCGAGAAATATATTTCTTTCTATTGATAATCATCTTTTAGAACTAACCCCAGTTTTTACCTGATTAAGAGCAAAGTCTAAAGGACGGTGATGCTGACAGTTTGCGTTTATGTATGTATGTTTATTTGACATCCGAAAATATATAAGTCATCATCGTCATCAATCCTCTTCGGTGCAAGAAATTAAAGAAAACACTGCGATTAATAATAATAATAACCACATCACGACACACACATTGACTCTGAGCCCTGCACTAAGACATAAAAGACAGGCTAAATAAACTATTTAAAAGGATATAATTAATTCATATAGAAAATTTTAGATCATTCAAAATACATTAGTTCTCAAACTTTCTTTATAATTTCATCGCATACTACCGGGACCCGCAGGTACTTCATTTGAAAGTGTCGTTTAAAAGATGCCGCAAAACTTTTTCACGATCGATGTATAAAGTTCCAAGAGGCCCGTCTCAGCTTATCTACATTTTATTAACTTAAATTTATTCTTTGCTGAAAAAGTTTGAGGGTCGGTGATTGAATATTTTTAGAGTTCCTTTGTTTTTTTGCGAGATGATTTTTATTAAGTTTATAAAAATATTTTGTCTCACTTTTCCTTTGTTTTTCCTCTTGCGGAATTAAATTCTAAAAACGCAAGTAAATATTGATATTATTTTAACAAAACCATATTGAAAATTTATATATTAAATTATTTAACAACACTTATCCTGGTCATCTTTTAATGATGAACTGAAAAGTGCATGAAATATCATGTGATTGTTTACTTTTTAAATAATTTTAATTAAATTTTTATATTAACTAAAATAATTCATTTTAATTAAAATAATCTAAATTGAAATTAAATCGGAATATTTGAGATAAATTTCAATTTATATGTAGCATGATCACTCTTTGATTTTTTTCTTTAAGGATTCATCTAAAACCCTTTCATGCTTTCGTATAAAAGATTCGATTAATCTTTTAGTTATGTCCAAATTCAATTTGAAATTGAGATGAAAAACTTTGCATTAAAATTCCCTAAGTAAGAAGTCTGCATTTATCTTTGAAAATATAATTCAATTAACAGATTTAATAAAATGTATAGTTATCATTTAGTCGAGTGCAATCAACTGTAGTACAGAAGAACATGTTATTTAAATTTAATTTTATGCTTTTTAATGTTTGATGCAATTAACTGCAGCAATACCTAACCTAATCTAACAATATCTAACAGGGCGTGGTAGCTCAGTTTGTAACATGCCTTGGTTAACCGACCGACCCGAACCGACTGGTCGAGGGTTCGAGTCTCGGTTTGACGTACATGATGGCTGCTATGTTCCTCACTGTGCCCGGAAAGTTGCGACGGATTCGCTACTTCGAGGGATTAATTACGTGAGTTAATGTGTTTTATGTTATGAATACCTAACCTAGCAGAACAATAAATTTCGATAGTAAATTTTAATGGTTAACAAAACGAAAACTTATTTCGCATCCCTGCATATAGAGGCCATGGGATCAAACAAATATTTTTAGAAAAAATTTATGCCGCAGCAAAACGCCCGGCAGTTAGGATAAAAGTTTGAAAAATATTTCTCTCTGTCACAAATGTACGGTTACATGTTTTTATTTGTACGCGGTAACAGCGTTCATGACAATTATTATATGCGTCATTGTAATTGTATTAAAGACAAGATAAGGTTGCTTTTTGTTTGCATAACTTGATATTGCAGGTTCATAAGGGTTTTGAAATCTTTAATTTATGAGACTTGTTTGATACAGGGATATACCGGAGGTAGTTTTATCGGAACCGAAGGCGGAGTCGGAGTTTTTAAATTTGCTTATCGAAGTCGGAGGCAGGGTCAGGCAGGAGCAGGGTCAGGTGCTAGCATGAGAGATAATTTTATTTAAGGACAAATAAAACATTATTTAGTCAATTTTTTTATTCATTTTCTAACGTTGTACATTCTTCATATTCAGTGGTATGGAACCCCCCGAGGGTTTCCCCGCGCGACATGTATGAACCTGTTCATAACAGTCGACACAGGCCGCCGCCGCCGCTATAGTATGCTTCGACCTCCGAGTAAAACCTTTAAAAGTGTCGGAGCCGAAGTCGGAACCGAAGGTGTAATAATAAATGGAAGTTCCGACTTAACGGAACCGGAGTCGAAGCTCCGTAACATCCCTGGTACAGACGAAATTTTGATGGCCTCCGTGGCGCACTAGTCTTAACTGCATGTAACAAGTGAGATCAAAGGTTCAAGTCCCTGCTTGGGCAGGTATTTGTGGGTTAAGTTCGATTTGCGATGGATATTTTCTACTCTTGGATTTCTTTGAGTTTGAGACTATGGCAATTTTTAAAATTTCTTACGACAGTATTTAAAAGATTCTTACTAAACTAGAAAAAGCAATGCGTTTGATGTGCGCCATAATTACTTGTTTGCTTATTTGTTAAATTAAAAGGTTTAATGGCCTCATCAACGCTAACGTTTCAATTGTCTATTGATACCAAATAATAGGTACTATTGAAGTAAAGAATTGTGACTTGAATCAAAATTCTGTAAAAATATTAAAACACTTAGGGCTGGAGTTATGAATAGAATGTCAACTTTAATGCCACAGGTTAAAGTAAATTTTTCAATACCTTTGATTTCCAATTGATACGGAAGGCAAATCTTATGCTTTTTTAATATTGACAAAACGCCTTTTATGTTTCTAAATTGGAAGGAAATTTTGCCTTTTGATAACATTCCTCTTTATGTTCATGACCGATTGTGATCTTTCGTTGGATTTATTTCTTTCAATATTAAATATTTATTTGAGCCGACGGTAAGGAGGTGAAAGCAAATAATGGAAGGAAATCAAAATTCACGTCGAATCTCTTGTTTATTGGATTTTTTCATTTCCTGAGGACAACTTCTTGATCCTTTTTCATGTCAAGAGCCTATACTATTTATTATAAGCTTTCGTCCACGATTTCTTCAGCACACATTCTATCCATCAAGAATCTTATAATTCATCCTATGCGCTTATCAAGGTAATGAAAAAAACTCTCTGTGTGAAAAAAAAATCATCCAAATCCCTTCGATTGCTTTTGCGTAATTGATTAACAAACATCCGAACAACTAAACATGCGTACCTACTTTCGCATTAGTGTTGTAGGATAATTAATCAAATGGGAAAAAAAACTATTTTGGGGGCAGATCCAAATATCTTTGATACAGTTAGTCTACTTTTGGGTTAAGTTGGACCAAAACAAAGATCTTCAATCCTTACATTGAAGTTTACAGTATCCATACGAACGTATGACGATTCATAATACAAGCGGTTTTGCATGTGTTTGCATGAATTTACCATATCACAAGAGGCTTTCAGTCCAATATTCTATTCGAGTGTTCTTGCTCAATCTAGGCTCAGACACGAATTAATCTAGATCTATTTTCCAGACAAGGCTGTAACGACAAACAGATTTATAACACTTTGTAAGTTCATTATCCGGTTGATACTGGAGGTTTTGTATTCGGTATTAATTTTATTTGGAGCCAATTAACATGTGACGGTTTTGAAAAGAGTTCGTTTCAGTTCTTTTTATTCAGGATTTTTTAAAAGAATTAACAAGATACGATAGTAAATTTTAAAAATAAAATTGATAGTAAAATAGCGTTTGCCTAAACGAAAACTAATAAAACATATAGGATTATTGATGAAAAAGATATATAGAATATGAAGCGAGTAAAGCTCAAAATAATTAATCAATATTTCCGATTAATTGAACTGCATTAGTCGTGGAACTTGTTATTCAAAATGTTAATTTACATCGAATTAAGTAAACAACGTATAGTAGAAATAAACATGACAATTTGGCTTTCCTTTTAAACCGCGATAACACCGGTATTCTTTAAAGCGCTAGTTTAAACTAAAATCTTAAGTTTTTATAGCAAAATTTTAATTCAAAATTTTGCCGTATCCGGGAAAAGTTAGCAGTTTCATAGCAATTTTGGTTATTGCATGTCCCATGCATTTTGAATCAGTTTTGTAACTCGGTTACGTTATACACACGAACGTTCCTTTTTACTTGATTAAAATTAAATTGATTTATTACGATCCCAGTTACATTCGATGTATGGTACTGTTTTTTATTAAGTTGTTTTCCCACTATATTTCATAGGGAAATTGGAAGGGAAAAAATTGTCTTCCGAAAAATATATTTGTTTATTTGAGCTTTCTGTAGACGAACACCGATCAACAGTTTTACAAATGAAGCTATTCTTTTTGAACACATATTCACATATGATTTTTTTATTATCACAGGACAAAAAAACATACAACCGAATTTTTACATCAAATAGTGTCTAAGAAATTTTTCGTCGAACTTGTCAACGTATCATCTATCTGTTTTATTCTATAGTAATTTTAATCCAAATATTTTGCAAACCACGAATAAGCTAAGCTTTTAAATAAATCAGAAACCTTTAAGCAATAATTATACCAGAAATAGTAAAAAAACATGTATTAAAGGATATTTTCATTATAGTTTAAACTATTTGGTAATTGAATTACACGTTGCAAGCTCTGGTTGACCGCTGAACGCTTTGATTAAAGTTTCGAGGGTTACTAGAAACTTTCGATAGAGAACTGGTTAACTGTCTAGAGACAATTTACCTATATCTTATATCTGTATCTCTGTTAGTTTCAACTTTAATAAAAGTATGTTAATTTTGGAGATTTCTTTTTATTACTGTCTTTTTGTTTGTGATTTAACAGTTCTGCTTATTAACAAGTGTACAAAGTTTCAATTTAAAATAACTCTTAATGAAAATGTTAAAACAAATAATAATATAATCATATTTGACTAGGTTTTTTGTTGTGTTAAATTGTATATTTTAAATAATGGAATATCTATTGTTATACTTACAGTCCGATGCATTTTTTAGAGAACACCCTTTTTTTTGTTTTACTAAACTGAAGGATTTCTAATTCTTAAAAAACCGCATCGAAATCGATCCATCCGTTTTTGCGCTACTATGCCACAGACAGACACACACATTAAACTTATAACGCCATTATTTTTCGTTAAAACTAACAAGAAACGTTCTGAACTTAAACAAGCATTTAGTAAATTTTATTACGTACGTGCTTTTGCTGGGGAGTTCACTAATGAGTAATGACTCGGCAATTAAAGGTGCATTTGCCATAAGAATTTCAAGTTAGTGTTTGAGAGGTGTATTAATGAATCCGCCGCTAAAGCCCTTCGTTGGTTTTTCCTTAGAGAAAACCGCAGATGACTTTAATACGTGTGTTTATTCCTAAAGTTTGCCTTAGAGGTTATTTTAGGCTAAGAAATACTATGTTTTCTATGCGATTATGTATGTATCAAAATATTTGAATATGTAAAATTTATTTTGCTTGAGGTAACCTTTGTCTCTCATCCGATTTTTTTTAATTTTCAGCATGAACATGAATAAAAACATAACATAAACTCACGCCGTAATTAATCCCTCGAGAGGGGTAGGCAGAGGTGTTGAACACCGCATTTCGTTTATGTTCAATCCCAGTGTGACAGGTTGCGCATCTGTCGCCACTATCCGGGCACAATGAGAAACATGGCAGCTACAATGTACGGCAACCCGAGACTCGAACCCTCGATCGGTCGGGTCGGGTCGGTCGGTTAATCAAAGCATGGGACTGACTGAGCTACCACGTCCTCTCGTCATCACGTTTTGTAAAAAAAAATAAAATCAAGAAAGTGGAATAAGACGTATTTAACATTCATATGATATAACATTCATATCCATAACATTCATATCCATAAAAGCTTTAAGTCATAGTTTTTAATTTTGTTTATTGTTCAGTCATTCGTATATATTGTTTTTAACTCTGCAAAGGAATTGACAGGTATTTTTGACAGTGTCTAAGTGGATTACTTATTTCGTATTTTGATCCAAGATTTTATCTACGTGTAAAAATTTTGAACAAAATATAGTCCGTATCCGCTTTAAAATAAAGGCGATTTTTTAAATAGGATCAGTAGATTCGAATATACTTCTTTCATAAAAACTTTGATATAATTAATATACATTCAGCTCTATGTATATTTATATATTTTTCTATTGAGTTTGTGAAAGATTTAACATCCTAGATCAGAATATTTTACAATTAACTGTGATTTAATTTGACATATCTTCAGTTTGGAATCTTTTTAGTCATTGATTGGGCTAACTTAGTGGCAATAGGCCTAATTCACTTTATCAGAGATTGTTATGTCTGCGTGAACTTGCATAGTTAGGCAATTACTAGGTCACCTGCCTTTTTTGACGACCTCTGTGGCGAAGTGGTATAACATCCGACTGCTACGCTAGTGATTTAGGGTTCGAATCCGTTGGGGGCGGAACTTTGGGTTATTTGCGGAACGCATAGTTTCGCTTACCGGTCTTGGATGTAGTATTCCTATATACTAGTATGTAGTTTATACCACATTGTTTCTTAGTTCCTGTGACACAAATTCTTACGACACTTACTGCAAGGCTGATTCAATGTGTATGTAGTGATTTGGTTTATTTATAACATAAATTAAACTCACGCCGTAATCCCTCGAGAGGGGTTGGCAGAGGTGTGAAACACCGCATTTCGTTTATGTTGAGTCCCAGTGTGACAGGTTGCGAATCTGTAGCCACTATCCGGGCACAATGAGAAACATGGCAGCTACAACTTACGGTAACCCGAGACTCGAACCCTCGACCTGTCGGGTCGGGTCGTTCGGATAACCAAGGCACGTAACAAACTGAGCTACCATGCCGTCTACGTTTATTTATTATTTTTTATTTATCAAGTCATAAACAAAGCTACACTATATCAACTCGTAAACGGATCGGCATATTTCAAATCGATCCGTTTGGTATTCTTTGTCTATCCCGAATCTGCGGGCGGAACTTTGTGTCGCTTACCGGTCATGGATGTTGTATATGTAGTTTACACCTGTTGCTTAGTGACTGCGATACAAGGTATCTTAGTGCATGGCTGAGCCACAGTGTGTGTCGTGATGTGGTTATTATTAAATAATTCCATACTGCACACTTATTAGCGTCGTGTCGGTATCGTATAGCCTCTGTTTGATAATGAATCATATGACGAGACGTTGACATTTTCACCGTGTTGAGTACTTCGACTATAGTAAACTTTTTTTTATTAGGTTTTCATTATGTATTTATAAACCTGATACGCTTGTATTGACGACTTCTGTGGCACAGTGGTGTAACAGCTGACTGCTGTCCACAAACAAACAGTCCCTGTTTCGAATCCCAGTGGTGGCAGCCATATGTGTTAGTTGCAAGATGCTTTGTTTCGCTTACCGGTCTTGGATGTAGTATTATTATCTATACGAGTAGTACATACCATATCGTTGCTTCGCACCTGCGACACAAGATTTTACAATCTTACTATAGGGCTGAGTTAATGTGTGTGTCATGATGTGTTTATTATTTTAAATTTCAAGGGACTTTCATGACCAACAACAATAAAGGTTCCGTCATAAGAATTTTCTTCTCTGTAATGTTAATACAAATTGGTAAAAATTATGTATGTTTAAATATTTCTACTAGAACTGATTTTTTAACCACTGAAACTGTTAAAAAATAATAAAACAAATTACTTGTAACTATCTTTATTTGTCAAATTTTGATTTAATCCTAAAGTTATATAAACTTTATAATATATCTACATCTGTTATTATAATATGGTATTTTTCTCAAAACTATCAATGAAAATATTGAAAAATTTACAAAATTTGAAGAAATTTTGAGAAAAAATACTTTCAATTATCCAAAATTATAAACTATATGTAAAATATAAAGAAATTGCTTGTATTAAAGGAAAAAAACATATTGCTCTGTAGTTTATTTCGGAACTAATTAAAGTATATATGTATACTTCAGTTTATTTAAAACAAAATGTATGTTAATTATTACAAGTATCCTATTTACATCTTCCTATATCTAAAATAACTATATACAATTTTTACAACTTAAATTACATCTTAGTTATTAATTATTACTTCGTCTGACTAGAAATAATATCTTTTGGAAATTAGGAATACGAAATCTTTAGAAATATATCTCTGAACAAGGAAATATAAAATTATTTTATAATATGTCTAATATTTATTTAAAAAGGTGTCTATAAAGATCTACGAGTGTTATAATCTTTTTTTTCAATATCGTGCATTTTGTGAAAGGAAGTTTAAAAGTTGGATTGCTCCTAGATTTAAAAAAGCTTGAAAAAAACCGGGAAGTTTTCGAAATAAACAGTTTAAGAACATTATTAACATTAACATCCATTTCAAATTCTTTTTTTTTGTACACATTTATAAGTTTTACTTTACATAATATTTAAAACATAATAACTTATCTTAAAAAATACTATATTTAACGAATATCTTCTTCGATAAAAGAATAAGTTACTCTACAAATACCCACTTTAGTTTACTGTTTCTTTCATTTTTTACGATATTTTACCGATACTTTACTGATTTAAACACGTTTTCATCTGAAACCGTCCACAGTGCTTGTGTACAAAGTAGCAAGAGTGCAGTAGAGTGAAATTAGAAGGTTAACCGACAACGCACAAGGAGATGCTGTGTTTGCGTTCCCATGTTGCATCGCTGCTGGATGTTCACCTGAAAGAAAAATATTGATACGTGAAAAGAACAGAAAAATATAGCGTGTTTTTCAAAATGGGTTTTAAAACGTTCTTAAAGGGTCGGATGTATGATGCGGTAGTATTGCAAAAGATAAAGGCTAAGGTGACAGCTTACCAACAGGCTTGTTTACTAACTAAGTGGTATAAATACTTGAAAAAGATTTTATAAGATTAGATTGAAACCAAAACCGAATGCATTCTCTTATTAATGCCAATGCATCCTAATATTTTGGAGTTTGTACAGGTTTTTTTTGCAGCAGAATTAAAATCGCATCAATAGTTTTGTGCAGCTGTATGTGAGGCCGTCTTTATAAACGTAAAAATAAACTTTTAATTTTTCCACACGCAACATCTTAATCGTTGGAATTATGTTTTTTCTAGAAAATTAACCTGGTATCTAAAACTCTGATTTCCAAAAGCAATTCTGATATATTTCTTATAGGTCTTGAGGTACATGTGCCTATGTACGTGCCTAATCGAATCCTTTCTGTTTCTTCCAAGAAGCAGTTCGTTGAAGATTTAAAGAGCCAGTCAGTGTAGTTACGTCATTAACACCGGCAACGCATTGGCCGTGTTCTAGTCATATCAGCCGTTTCAATTGGCAGTATCAATTGCCATCAGGTGAGCCGTCTACTTGTTTAACCTTGACGTGTTATAAAAAACAAAACACAACTCACACGTAATTATTCACCAATGGTATAAATTTTTGGTATTAGATCGTAATAAATCTATTATACAAGTACGTTGTGAATCTGAAATAATACTGAAAAACAAGATTTTATTTTTTGTTTCTTGGCCGTTTCTTTACTTTACCTACTGGTGCGCCTCAGCATCGAGTTTTGCGTGATGTTCCTTATCCTAGTTCTGACCATCGTTTAAAGTACACAAGCGTGAAAAACCTACCATTAATGACATGAACGTTGACAGACGCCGCCTCAGCCATGGTGGGCACGCAGCTGTAGTTCCCACTGTCTCCTGGCATTAGCTTGTCTATCCGGAGTCGTGACGTCAGGAGCTCAGTCCACTCGGTTTTCAGACGAACCCTTGGTTCCTCCTCTATTTCATTGTCCTCCACCTCCTTATACTCTATTAGGTTTGATCCTAAAAGAAAAAAAAAATGTTAGATAAGTGTGACCATATATAAAGATCTACAATGACGAACACCGCCATTTACCAAGATTTACGTTTTTAATCTAGAAGTGATATTTATTGTAGAAGTAATAAGACGATTTGTTTATTGTTTATTTATCTTATTCACAGCACATTACAAAACATTTTTAAATGAGACCAATTTTACAAAACATTTAAATGATTAAAAGAAATTTGTTTAACTTGCGTAAACATAAGAAAAAGGTAAACATAGCCCCTCTTTAATCTACTTTCTTCAAAAAGAGGACTTTAAAATGTTTAAAGACTTCTGGTTAGCTTATGAATATATTGTAGTAGTGCATACATTCGTTAATCAAGAAAGGAACTTCTAAGATAAGTCTGTCCTGGTTGTGTATTGTTTCTATCGATGATATATCTGACCATAGATTAAGGATTGGTATTCGCGGTGCCAGCATTGTGATCCTAAGATAGATACAGTGAACCAAATGTTACTAGGCTACTCACATATTACAAAAAAAAATCTAACACATAGTTTAATGATGGAGACCAATCATTAATCTATGTGTTAGATTTTTTAATGATGGAGACCAATCATTAATCTATGTGTTAGATTTTTTAATGATGGAGACCAATCATTAATCTATGTGTTAGATTTTTCTTGTAATATGTGTGTAGCCTAGTAACATTTGGTTCACTGTATCTATATTAGGACCACAATGCTATTCTAGTTGCAAGTTGTCTGCAGATGACTTGTGGCTCTACCTATTCCGATAGGGAATTCAAGCATTTGCATGTATGTGTGCAGCTAAGTGTAATAGGGGCAATTAATACGTTCTGTTTTTAAAGTCTTTAAAGCTATTGGACTAAGACCGAAGGAAGTTCACGAGAAACCCTTGGCCGAGAAAATTATAGCAGTATGTTAGCGAAACTACAATGAAGTTTTACTTTTAGAACTCGTACCAGCATATTCACATGGAAGACTTGACAACCTTTGAAATGGAGTCTCTGCTATCATTGTTTTTTAATTTCAGAAATCTTATTTATATACTTTCACGTTTAATTTCTTAACCGGAATAGGGGAAGATATATTTGTTTTCCGACACTAGCATACTTCCTCATCGAACCAAACTTTGATTGCTTCTAAATTTCAATAACAATTTACTACTCCAATAGTTTCAATCTGTTTTTAGGTCAACACCGAACTGCTATTAAATCATTTGATACGAAAAATAACATCCCACAGTTTTGATTCCCTGACGCAAAAAACTATTATTAAAACTGGTACTTTATTGAAAAATACACGATTTCTATTGATTGAGCAAGGTTGACATTCATTCAATAACGTTTCTATTTAGTATTAAATCAGTTTTTGTTTTTCCAGATTTCTTTAAAAGAAAAGCTACGATAAAACTAATTAGTTTAAATAAACAAAAGAAGCCTACAGATCACCGAAAATACCAAACTTTAAAGCGATATTGTATTTTTCTTATTACATGTAGATGGTACTTCTAAAGCTCTAAAATGCAAATTATATACATCAGTTTCACCTAAAAAAAACTGTATATTGCAGGGAAAAGGCGTGATTTTTTAAAGCTTGGTACTTCGTTAGCAATTGTTAGTAAAAGTTTTATCTCAATCGATAATTATCAGATTGTGAACGCGAGACTTCCATTGAAAACGTCCTGTTTCAAGAAACGCGGGAGGCAAACACGCGATGCGGTATTTAGTAGGTTTTTATGAATGCCCGGCTGTTTTGTAGTATATAATTATTGTAAAAATCCAAAGTAAATTACCAAGTCTCCATTTATTTTACACCGACACTTTTAAGTGATATATATTTACTTGAAAAAAATTACTAGTTGACTTGAAAAAAACGTAAAGATCACAATTACTATTGAAAAATATTATTGGACTACAGAGCGTAAGTATTGAAAGGCATTAAGATAAAAAAGTCATTATTTTTAGCGTATTCTAGTAATTTTGAATTTCAACTTTTTCATTCCATTTGACACAAACTTTGTTATCAAGGTCAAATTATCCCGCAGCTTCGAAAGAGAAGAAGTTAACCTTTAGTCTACGTGACCAGAGCGGATGGGCGGCGATTAATCCAGCGAGACCCGTGAAAGGGCCTGACCAAAACACAGCCATAATCAAAGCGTAAATTACATTTTGCAGTATCTAACAATGATAGTAAAGGAACCTCCGAAATGGCAGCGAATTGAACGGAAACTAAGGGAATTGATAAATCGTTGTGGCTTCGAGAACACAAACAAATTTAACCCTTATTACAACGGTGTAAGAGCTATCAATTACGCGGTTAGAGTCCTGTGGGGACGTAGTTTTGTTACAATGGGTATTTGTGATTAATTTTGGAGGAATCTAAACGAACATCGTCGAAACAAGCCATACTCAATTCCGGCCTATAAATAATAATTTAAACATTCAAATTATGAGACAAGTTAACTAATCAGTGTGTAACCTTTATGTATAAATATTTTAACAACAGAAATGAACTATCTTGCTTAAAAATACAAAAAAAAACCTATTATTTTTTCGTATGGATCACAAAGAACATCTTTAGTTTTGGGCCAAATGATACTCGTACTTTGAAACTGCTGTATGGATGCCCTTTTAAGAATAAACAAGTCAATCAGAAAATAGTTATATACTTACCCTTATACCAAAATATAGTGCCCAAGTCGTGAGGGCCTTGGCTTAGAATGCAGCTCAGGGATAGCGAGCTGCCAGTCTTCACGTACAAATCTGCCGGACCAACGATGTGGGCCTTTGCTTCTGTAGACAAATAAAACCATATAAATATTTCTATGTTAATTTTTAAATGCCAATAAATAAATGTAACACAGCCCGCTAGATGAGATATTCAATTTTCTATTTCTTTACCCTATGTAGCTATCGCACCTCTCGCGTCTGTGTGCTAGCCCTGCTGCAGCTAATACATAATGCGGGTTACCAAAGATAGTAAACAAGCATACGGCCCGCCTTATGGCGAGCAGTCAACGCAGAATATGGACGTTTGCAATGCCAGAGGCATCACGCGTTGAGGACTATATTCAAACCTTTTAAAACATAAAAGGTCACGCGGTAATCCCTCGAGAGGAGGGGATAGCAGAGGTGTTAAACATCGCATTTCGTCGCAGTATGACAGGTTGCGTATCTGTCGCCACTATCCGGGCACAATGAATACCATCTATATCTTTATCATGAAAGCTACAACTTACGGCAACCCGAGAATCGAACCCTCGTTGGTTAACTAAGGTACGTAACAAACTCAGCTACCACATCCTCCTACCTTCCCTACCTTTCTACCTTTCCTACCTTCTTGAAGAACGTCATGCTACCAGCACTGATGTATAACGTTATTCTCTAAATGGGCAAGGCATTGGCGGTACTTTTATCGTTCTAGGACATCAAGGCCACAGTTCTATCAATAGTCAATTGTAATAATTTCTGTCAGATGAACCACTTATTTGTTTTTAACCAAAATTAACCCTGTGTGTCTAACCTAAAAGCCCCTTTAAACTATTAATTGAAAATAATTTAAATATTTCTATATACAAAATTACAAAAGATACCTATAAACATAATATTTCTAGGATCTTTCACTGTTTGGAATATCTTTGTAAATTATTAATTTGACCAATGAACGCGAGTATTTGGTCTGGAGTTATGGTTGATTTACCATGGATTTATCTTTTTAATAATTAATGTTGCTGCCTTGCAGTAATTACGGTAGGGAGATTATTCTATGGTTCTTAAGGGTATTAACTCCCATATTTGTGATATCACAGTTGGCTTTGTAGAAATGTAATTTAATATTTTGTTTATGTAAAATCGTTCTACTTACTGACAAGGTTAAGCAAAAACTACTTAGTTTAGAATTATAAAATTTTACAAATCCCGTAAACATCTGTAATTAATATATATATGTATGTGTATGTGTGTATATACTGTGAATAATTTATAATATTGTATAGATTGGAAGTAGATAATGATGTTACTTTCAAAATAAAATAAATAAATTTACAGATGATTGGTCAACTAAGACAACCCTTCTATTTTTACCAAAAAAAAATTCTTAGTTATAGTACGGGCAGGTTGGGCTAATACCTACCTGACCCTAATGAAAAAAATAGGAAATAAGTCCATATTGTGGAGGTATGCACAATAGTTATATTTATTTGAAAACTGTTAAAACAATTCTATTGGAAACATAATTAAAAAACGGACTACTATCAACAGTATCACAAAACAGTAACCGGAAAACAATTTTGAACTGGTAGTGAATGCAAAAGTTTTTGACGAAAACTCTTTTTTTTAAACCGTCTGGTGTTGCCAAAAAATATAACTATCAAACACACGAAATGTTCAACGAACGGATATTGGACATTTATATTTTTAGCGTAGGTATAAAACGGTTCATATTCGACTATATTTATTTTATCAAATAATTGAAGGCTGTGTTCAAAAGCAATACATTTTTAATGCATATACTTCAGTATCATTGTTTATTTGATAATCAAACGGTAAGTGTTAATATCCTAATCTTTTAACAATTAAAAAAAAAAAGTCAAAATCGCAACAGCGATGGTAAAACTCTATGGTGAGATCACAAGATTTGTCGTGTAATTGTTTTCGGCTATTTCCATTCGAGCAACAAAAATATGAAAAACTAAGCTCGTTATAAACTAAAATATTTTAGTCACGTAAGAAAAAAATCTGAAAGTTATCAAAACTGGGATTTAAAACGGAACACGAAGGTGAAGTCAAGGTAAACGAAACCTTGTTAAAGGACGAAACCGTTTTATTTTTGAAGAATTACACGAAACGCTATTTAGATGTCGTTCGGGTGAAGTGCGCACTTAATTTTCATGAAAAAAAAAACTCCGTGATTCTATTAGGAAAGATAAAAAACTAATCTTCTGCTTAAGAGGTGATGAAACTTCAGATCTCGCCAGAAAATTGCTAAAACAAAGCTTATCCTTCAAAACCCCGCGTCTCCTCCGGGCGCCCTAATTTTTCTTAACAAATGATACTTGTTAAGATGTTAAAAGATAAAAAGTATTGAATGCTTTTTGGGGATCCTTCCTAGAGTTTTAAAAATCAGTTCTTGTAAAAAACCCGTTGCAGAACAAACCAATGAATTGATTGAGTTTAAATTTGGTATTTAATCATTGATTGTGACAACCAACCTCAAAGAAGGAGAAACAAGGGATAAAAGTGGTTAAGCTGTTTACTCAAGTGAAGCTGATGCATAATAAGAAATAATATATAGTAATATATTTGGTACAATAAGAAATAATAGGTAAATTGACACAATATCAAGTGATAAGTTACGAAGTGCCCCAAGGTAAACTAAAAATGCTTTATCTAGACTCGAATTGACTGGAAGTTTTATTGTTCCGATCGGAAAAATATTTTCTGTAACTCGGTCATGATTCTCTAAAATTGGGGCAACCAGTCTGAGAATGTACGACTATTTTACAAGTCTTTACTAAAGAGACTATGAGCTTCGTGAAGTATTTGACAACTGTATTTAAGATTGCAAGTTATTAATCCGTACTATTGGAAAGTTGGTAATACTTGTTTGTTTTTCAATGATTTCCTATTTATTTATTGCCATTTTGTTTGATTTGTTAACCATATTTTCAACTTTAATTCTTGATACATAAAATCCGTTTTACCAAAAACATGTGACGTGCGCTTTACGTGCCTTTGTCTTTCACCAAGCACTTGAGTACTTTATGATGAAAAGATATAAGGAACCCCTGTTAAACTCCAACTCAATCTTGAGTAGAAAAGTCGAATGACTCAGCTTTCTCAGCGCTGATATCCAGAAAATCTTTTAAGTGGAAAAATTTGACTCGAAGATTGAATCTGAGAAATAGGCTATTTTCTAATTTATATTTTATAAGAGTGACTTACAACAAAAGTAGGACGAGAAAGAACACCAGTCATGTTCATGTCACATTTACTTTAAAACTTTGGGATTTAGAAAATTCTCGATGACATTTCAATCAATTATTCTTAGTCACAATCATATTTTCTAGGCTGAATAGGTACATTTTTCTTGACGATATTGTTATATTTATATTTTTTCTAATTTTATCTTGTACCAAAATCAATAATAATAATTTTGAGATGTAATTGTATTCAATTGTGAGTGTATGAATGCCTTCAAGTTTTCGACTAAATATCTCAAAATTCAGTAGTTTTCGTGCTAACAAGGCTAGGCATCGACTTGATAGTTATGGAAACTTTGCTAACAAAACTATACGTTTTAATTACCAATTATGTCTGAGGGATGTAAATATTTTCATTAATTTGTTTCCGGGCCTTCAACTTGTTTTAGTCTAAGCTTAAATTAGTATACAATTTTTATAAGCTGTTAATAGAAAGAGAGTAAAAAGTTGAACTTCTCTATTTTACATCAAAGTTACAAAATCACAAACATTTGTAAGGATGTTTGCTGCAATCTAAATCAAAGTGAGCTCAATACAAATGCCAGAAAGAATCCATATGAAAAATTCACAAGTTTAACGTCCAGCAGACTTATAAGAATAATAGAAAATGTCTCGATAAATTCCGGATTTCTGTTTCCAGGTATAAACGTAAATTTTATTGAGATATAGATTTCTCCTAGTTTCGCTTCGGGCTAGCTGCATTTAGAGCATCGATGTGCAAACTTTATTTGAATTCGTCTATTTCGTTTTGCATTCTCATCCCGTAGACCTTTTATTATTATTTTCATCAATTTCACTTAAACGAGTTTTCGGTTTGAGACCTTTGATCTCTTTGGAAATCTGTAACTTGTCAATTCAGAAATTTACTTACGAGTATATAGAAGAAAATATTATGAAGGTTTTTCGGCAATTTTGCGGGAACGAAATCCGCCAACGTATAAATCAGTGGAAATAAAAAGAGTTAAGAGCAGCAGACAACTCGCACGTGACATTTAACTGGCATGCGAGTACAACCAGACATGTGAAACATGTAGAAGAGTAAAAAACACTATTTTCTTTACAAAAGTGGTCTGATTTCCATTCAAGACAGGCGCGTAAGTAAAGGTGCAATAAACATGCAATTTTTATTTTCTGTTTATTATTAAAAATCCTTTTTTTATTAAATACATGTTTGAATTTGTGCACTTTTTACACTAGTCTTCATCAAATTTCAATTATGACACGATCATGAAATTATTTGAAGCAACAAGTCTTCTTCATTGAAATACATGGAAACTAGTGTTGCCGCCACGACACGTCATCTGCTGCTGCTACGCGTAGTTGACATCAAACTAGTACCCATAGATTAACCGCGATTACCAATCTATACCAGTTAAGTTTGTACTAGTTTGGTAGTAGCAGTTTGTCCATTTATCAAAATATATCGTGTCACTTAAAGGTACGACATATTTTTAATCGTTTAAAAGTTCCAAATATTGCACAAAATAAACAATGAGATTGTGTTTTGCGGCATTTTTTTGTTTCCACTTTTTATTCTATTTTGAATGGACCTGTATTAAAACTGGTAGTACAGTTTTTATACAAATTTAAACTGTTTAACTTAAATCCAAATCGCACGTATTTCCCTAATACATCTTGCCACGTAAACACATTTTAAGTCGACAGCACTCGTTTTTCTGTGCTGTGGTCGCAAGCTGCCAAGGAGTGGCAACCAATCTTGCTGTCTACCATGTCATTAGGTAGAACCAGAAAGTGGCGTACGTACAAAATTGCCTCACAGTCTGTATGTAGTAGTTTTCCTTACCAAAATTTTTAAGGGCGTCTTTTTTATTGGATCCGTGAAATGAGATGCTTGACGTCGGAATTTCAAGAGAATGTTTGGATTTTGCAGCCGCTTGTTGTACCTTATTTAATAAGAAAAGCCACAAGCGTACGCGAATGACTTTTTAATATACGATTTGTTTAACTTTTATATTGTTAAAGATAATCTTATTGGAGATATTATTATAAGGTATCTAGTAAGTTTAATATAATAAATAAACCATATTGATAATCTTCTGACCTATAACAAAAACGTACAAACAAGTTAAGAAAATAAAAGCATGTTTAAAAAGAAAAGTCCAATATTACTTCTGCTTTTTGATACTAACCGACCACGTTAAGTTGGAATGCAAGAGACATCTTCGGCTCTGTGTTGACTTGGCACTCGTAAATACCAGCGTCTCTCTCCTGAGGGAACTTGATCTGAAGTGTCCAATTCTCAGACTTATCCGGCCGGATAACCTGATGAAAGAAAAAGATAGATATAGATTAGATAATATAATTGAGTTAGCTCAATTGAAAAAGTAGTTGGAATATCTGATGACGGAAAGAGACGGGTAAATATTAGCTTTAATTGAAGTTCAAGCAGCATATCTTGGCAAATAGCTTGTTTGTATACGTAAAATAATAAAATAATATCTAAATTGGAACACACACATTGACCCAGCCCTTCACTAAGATATTCAGAAGTATAAAAAATAAATACCGTATCATGATCCTAGTGTCGTCATATGAAAATACTTGTAAATAATATGGGGATATCGTCAATACTATAAATATTTACGTGATACTGGACCGCGATACCGCGTATCGCATAATAATATTGACAGTACAGGAGCTCCCTCTAAGTCAATGTGGTGTTTGTATTTATAATTAACGATACGTACCTGAAATCGTTGATCTGAAGTATAAGTGAGTATACCAGCTGTTAGTATGTGAAGATCCCTTTTTCTTATCCAGGACACCTGTAACAAAATAACTTTATGAATGTTACTGTGTAGGTTTATGTCGGACAAAGAGTTGGAGTTTTTGATACAACATCAAAAGAAAATAAAATGAAAGGCCTTATATTTCATACATAACAGAATGCAATGGAATTATATTGTAAAATTATCTATTAAGTTGAGTAAATGATGGCTATGTAGTAAGAACCCCTCGTCAGTCGAAGGTGAAGGCCTCCTCTAAAGATTTCCAATTGTCTCTTTGCCAGCTACTTGTATTATATCATCTGCCTACCGAGCAGATGGTCTACCTTTCGATCTAGAGCCTACTTTTCCTCTCCAAAACGTCAGTCTATTGGTCCATCGATGGTCTGTGAGACGAGCTATGTGGACATAGAGCGTCTGTTACTTCTTTATACTAATTATTTTCTGTGATATTCTTTAAATTTGTTTAACTTTAAATAAACCTCTCTTCTTTATACTTCTTTGAGAACATCATAGTTAGACAAAGATACATACATACCTACATAACAAATTTAAAAAAACTTGGTTTCTATTAATGTTCTGATTGACAGTGACATTTGCCGGTGGATCTTAAGATTAATTAACGTCGGACATTAACAGTAACAAAGGTACTAATTACCCACTTGAGATTTTTCTAGCTATTTTTAGTTCACAACAGCCCTAACTGTGCTTCAGTCCTAGCTATAACTAACCAAACCTTATACACGTAGATTTACCTGTTCTGTACCTAGAAGGAGCAACAGTTTTTTCGCTTGCCTTTCGTCAGGTTGTATATCTTGTTTTGATTATTAACTAATTTCATTGTTTTTCTTTATTATTTTATTACTATCATTATCTTGTCTACACATAACATAAACTCACGCGACAGTCACAGGGGGGGGGGGCATTTCACATGTTTATGTCGAGTCCCAGTGTGACACGTTGCGAATCCGTCGTAACTATTCGGTCACAATGAATAACATGGGAGCTACAATTTACAGTATCCCGAAACTTGAACCCTCGACCTGTTGGGTCGGGTCGGTCAGGTCAGATAACCAAGGCACGTAACAAACTGAGCTACCACGTCCTCATCATCGTCGTATCTTGTCAACTAGGTGACTGTGAATATTGTTTATACCTGTAAAGACTTTATGTGTGACTATGTCTGTAGTACTTTTAAGGTGATGGTGTTACATTTGAAATAAATGATTCATAAATAAATAAAAATGTCAAAAAAACTTCAATGACAGAAGGCTGAAATTTTATAAGAGAGCAGAATTTGTTTAAGGATCATCAATATTTATTTTCTATGTATTTTAGTAAGATTTTTTATTTTTATTGTATAAAAGAAGCTAAAAAAAATACAACTCTTACAATTTGTATATATTTTTATTATTTAATTTATAAATGATGCATGGATGTGGAGGAAGCAAGAGATGTATGTAAGAATCGTTGCGTATGACGAAGGCGTGAGTGTGTGTGTGTGTAGAAAAATACTAAAAAATATGTTGGCTAAGCAACAGTCGCTTTATATGACTAGTGTCCATTCAATGAGTACGGACCCCTAAAAATCCATTAATAAAATTGATTTAGTATTGAAGTCCATTACAAAACATTTCGAATGCCTAACTTTGTATTGCTCTCAGCGAGAAAAAAGAAGTTGTTTACTCTGAATGGGCTTGAAAATGTTTATATAAGATCTAATTTTATGTACTTAAATTTATTCAAGATACAAAAGTGCTCTATGAATTGAAGGTTTCAACAAATTTGTTTTTACAAGAAAAATACTTTATTACATTATTGTTGTTTTCGCTTATAAATCTAATAAAAGGACCCCTATGTTAGTTTTTCTTGAATATCTTTAATACAAAGCGTCCTGTTACGATTTTTTTTTATGATTTCTTTACTTCATATTATTAAATTATAAAGCGTTTACAGTAGTGTAACCGTTTAAAAAATATTGTATTAGTTCACATTAATCATTGGGTATAAACCTGTGTGGTTTTTGCAGTGGATTGATTATTTGCAAAGTTTGCTTTTAAAAAAGCAGAAAATCAAGGCATTGCGCTATATATATTTTTATCTAAATGTATCTTTTACAAGGTTTTAGTCCTAGTCAAACATGGCTTGTTAACACGAGCTTTTTAAGCAGTCACTGCCCGGTAACTGTAATCATCTGCAGCTATTAGTTGAGCGATCTCAAGCAATACCACTAACACTATTTTTGACATATCGCCAAAAATCGCTTGATTTTGCATGAGTGTTGTGACGTCAAAACTGCTCGGGATTGCGCAATTTTAGTTGCCCGCGTAACAGCGTGATTATGAGGTCAAAGGTGGAGTATGAAACAAAAAAATATATATATTTTCTTTCGACTTGAAGAAACCTAAGTGCAATGATCGAGGTTCATATCATATTATCTGCCGGGAGAGTTCCTATATTTACCAGACTGTAATGTAGCAAAAACAGCTATTATCCTTTTCCATCACACATAAACATGAACTCACTCCGTAAACTCTCGATAGAGGTTGGCAGAGGTGTTATGCACCGCATTTCGCAAGTTTATGTTGAGTCCCAGTGTGACAGGTTCCGAATATGTCGCCACTATCCGGGCACAATTTACAGCAACCCGAGACTAGAACTATCTACCTGTCGGGTCGGGTTGGGCGGTTAACCAAGGCACGTAACAAACTGAGCGAACACGCCCTCTCCGTTATCCTTTTCCTTTTTTTTAATCCTCAAAATAAATTAATACGAATATTTAATATTGTAAATCAAATCGCAGCCTACGTTCACCCTATAAGTCCAATCTTAATGTAGGTAGAATACATCTTTTAAATTTGAAAATCTACAATCTTTGCTTGAAACTATAACCCTTTTTAATATAAAAGTTGTGTAAATTCAGAAAAGTTTTATATATATATTTTTTACTTTAAGATTAAACAGTAACAATCAACTTCATCCTAATTAAAAATTCATCCGCCTTTTTGTAGTCAATGCAAACAACCTTTAAAACGTAAAAAGAATTTATCTCTTTACAACCGAGATTCAAAAGTTCCCAATCTTCGTGAAATTACTTTTAAAATTAGCTTCACGGGTCGCCTTTCACGGACTTTTAGTGAAAAAAGTCTGTGAAGTTAATCAATTAACAAGTTTTAGGAATCCCCTACAAAAGCAAGACAGTAAAAACTTTTAAAACCTTCATTACACCTTTCGTTTCGCCATTACTAAGCGTCAGTACTCTGTTCAACCCTTACCACTTAATGTTGAAAGAAACGATTACACGGCTAGGAATTTCACTGCTCTAGAATCCATCTTACGTTACTCGAAAGAGATGAGGCTATGTACAGAATAAGTCTTTCCCTTTTTCTTAGAAGATAGTAGTACTGTCATTCCATCTCATAACGACCGTTTGATTAAGGCTGTAGTTGTTCGACAGGCCTGTGCATGTAAGTTGTTTCAGTGTGCGTAACGTAGAGTTTGTTCATTCGACAGTACTCTCACTTAGACAATTTGTATGTGTACACGTCTGATCACATCTACAGCCGAACGGTCTTCGTTCTTTGAAATGACGATAGAAAACGTGTCATTAGAGTACTTGGAAGCAAATGAGGTAGAAAGTGGAGTAATGGTTCAGTTCAACAGTTAAGTTCCACTAAAACCGCGATAACTCAGTGTTATTCCTCCTCCATGACTGTTTTACGTCAAAACTACGAAATTTAAAAACGATCTCGTTTTATAGGTTGCTTTTATTGCAAACGAATGGAAGAAGCTTTTGATTTTAGTGTCGTTTCCAGTAAAAAATAAATAAAACGAGGTCACTTGAAGAAAAAAATAAGTTCTTTAATTGATCGTTCAGTATTTTACCTTTTTTAATATTCACAAATAGTACGTAGGACATAAAATTCGATGAAAAAAAAATCTAAAAAAGTAAATTCTAAATCTAAACAAAACATTGAAGATTAGTTTATAATATTATTTCAAATTGAAAGCATCAAAATGTTGTTAATGAGTTGCTTTCATCTCTTGAGATTATTATTCTTACGTTAAAATATGTGGTTTGCATCTTGGGAAAGACGTCGAGTTATGTTTTGAAATGATTTGTAGTAAATTGTACATAAACATACTTTTCAAGTGAGTATTAATAATTTAGTATGCCTTTCTACATTTATCCATTGAGTTTTGACGAAAATCCTATTTAACTTAGTTAATTTAATTTTAATATGGTATTTTTTGAAACCAATGATTTTATATTTGGTAAAAGTAAAGAACATTATGTGATATTATTTTGTTTACTGTTATATCCACCCGAGCTAAGAAAATTCTTAAAACTAATTCATCAAAGAACTAAAAGTTGAAGCATTAATATCAATGATTTTGAAAAATACTGTGAATTGAAATCGCCAATATCCACAATAGATTAAACATTAGTTCGATATTTCGTAAAACAAATTCGTGATAAGCTTTATTGCGAATGCAGCCTACAATTTGCTAGGTCAGCAGAAAGCAGAAACAACGAAAGAGCAGAAATAGTTCAACGAATCAATAGCGACCGGTCGGGTTTTGTTTAGCTTTATATAAAACTTCGACATTACTTTTATTAACATTTTATTTATGATAAGCTTCCAAAGATTTTCAGAATTTCACGTTCTCTGAGAGAAATTTTGCCAAAGGCAGAACTACTAATTAGAATTCTATGAAATCGATACGATTAAAAACAGATACCCCGATAGTTTCTCTCGGTCTTCATTTTAATTAACTAAATATAGTAACAATGATGTTAACAAACAACACCGTTCTTTAGTATCGCAATTTTCTTAATAAGACAACTTGATCAGCTGAAAACCAATATTTGAACATACAATATATGAGATGAGAAAATGTACATAATATCATAGAATATGTTAACACGTCATCTTAAATACGAATACGTAATTTGACATCTAATTCTCTTAGTTCACTTGTGTTTCCGTGTAAATTAACTGAAATGGAATTTCTATTTAAGTTATAATTTTAATTACTTCGTTAGTTAAATAGGGTCAGCTATTTGACAGTTGTTATGTTGATCTTAACGCAACTTGGATACATCGATAAGACCTCGCAATAACTCTAGTACAAGAAATCTGCAATCATTTTGATTAATTGTATTCGAATTTCAAAGTTAATAAGCTCCACAGCCTAGTTTTATTAGTTATTCCAAGAGTTCCTTACAGAATTATGGAGTGCTAGATTAAGTATTCTCGAGGCGTTTGCCCCAAAATAAATGACATTACTTTAATCATATTTTAAAAAGAAGTTTGTAAACTTAACTAGTTCAGGAGACTAATATGTAATACTTTATGAGGTATTTATATATTTGTATGGAATAAAAATGTTGATTAGACTCGGTTATCGGAGTATACCCATTAATCTGTCTGTTAAACAAGATCAACAGTGAAATGATTACTCGTAACATTGGAATCCATTGAGGAGCAATTGTGTAAAAGCACAAGCTACGTGCTGGAACATACTACTGGCTGTGTTTGAACCCGCAGCAAATTTAAAACAATAAAACACTAAAATTCGAAAATTGTTGACAATTATTGAAAGGCAACAAATAAGTTAAACTAAGCAAGTGCAAATAAATAACAAACAACAATAAAATTGTTATAAAGAGATTTGTAAGGAACTTTCATGTATCTGAGCAACATGAGCTGGCTCATGCGATACTTACAGCTTTGTCCCCTAACTGCTCCACCCGGCAGTGCAGGAAGGCGGTCTGTCCCACTACCGTGGTCACGTTGCGTGGTACGTTGTACTCGAAGTACGGGAACGAGCCAATGCTGTCCTCTCCATAGTGGGCTGTTCCTGTAAATAGAAAGAAAACTTCAGTTTCAGAGTTCATAAGTGAGTAGTTCCAAGAAAAAAAAAATATAGCTAGTTATCCTTAACAAAAAAGCCTTTTATTTAACAGGTAAGTGCATAAAATTGTTTCATTATAGTGCAATGAATTGTTTAAAAAGAGTTGTCAGTATATTTTTATTCCATTACAATATTCTTAAATAAAGTTAAGGCCTCTGTGGCGCTATTGTGTAACAGCTGATTACTACACAGCAGGTCCTGGGTTCGAATCCCAGCGAAAGCGGAACTTTGCTTTATTAACAAGACGTATTTTAATTATTGTTCTTATCTATGTAGTCATAACGTTGTTTAGACTTGCGTTACACGATTTTACAAACTTAGTGCAGGGCTTAGTCAATGTGTGTGTTCCGATGTGGTTATTGTTATTATTAAATGTATTTTTCTCTTTTGTCCATCATTTTTATTTGACCCAACGATTTTTATTCAAATTTTCAAAAAAAAAATCAAAACAAACCTCCCGAACCGTTTTCCTGGGAAAGTTTAAGCTTCATCGGGACAGATCGTCGTAAATCTCATGATAAAACATGGGGAGGACTTACATAGATTCGTGACGCTCATACTAGTACGTTTAGGAGATTGCATTGTCCGTCTGCTACATGTTTAATGCGTGACGGCAGACTGGGGTAGTCCGGTCAAATTAGACCAAAAAATAAGAGTAAAGATACATAAATTTACAACAAGCTGAAAATCAGAAAAATTGTTTGTAAATATAATAAAAAAGAAAATTTGAAAGTTCCCCACCAATCTGGTTTGTGGAAAAATTTTAACTCAAGGTCAAAGGTCAAAAAAATGAGTTTTTCGCGATTTTCAGCAAAACGGTAAGTTTTATCATAAAAATACTTCAGACAAAAATTGTAGATCATAAAATTATCTACAAAAAAGGTATCAATACTTTTTTTCCTACGAGCTACCGTTTCTGAGTTATTACGATCCAAAAAGTTGTAATGGTCATAATATGCATGAGTACGCCACGTACATACATCTCTAGAGTTTGAATATATGTTATATTATTTATGTATCGGTCATTGTAACTTAAATTTAAAATATAAAATATAAATAAGTTATAACTATAAGAATATCAGGTAAAATGAAACCCAGTCCCTTTATTCATACACCAGTGTAACCTCGAGACAACATCTGTCCCCTCTTCAATTGTGTGCGTGGCTAGGGTCTTATACCTGCTATATTATATGAAATACCGTTAGTCTTGAGCTCTACTCTGTAGTAAAAACACGTGTTTATTCTAACCTATATTCTAACCTATATCGTGCTGTTTTGAGTTTTAATAACAAAAATGTCAGAGTATTGTTTTATTTGTGCTAAACTTTTAACTGAAAGTGAGGTTGTTACTGTTGAACGTGGTATGAAGACATTAATTAATGCAAGTATCGAAAGAGCAGATGAGTTTTCGGAATATCTTAAAAATCAGAAATCTGTGACAATTCATGAGAATTGTCGTAAAAATTATACTAGAAAGTCTTCTATTGCTGCAGCTAATAAAAGACAACGTGAAGAACAAGAAGCCAGTACATCCACATCAAGTCCTCCTCGTACTAGATCACGTAATAGTGAATCAGCTTTTTGTTTTAAAAAACTATGCTTCTTTTGTGGCCAGGAATTGAATGAAGAGTATGAGAGAAGAAGATCTTTAAATTCTCGCCGTCGAATTAGCCAAGTAAGTACACTTCAATTTAAAGATTCAATTCTGAAAACAGCTCGGACTCGTGACGATGCTACAGCAAAAGCCGTTATTGCTAGAATCGAATTTGAATATGATTTAGTTGCTGCTGAAGCTAAGTATCACCATGATTGCTATCTTTCTTTCTTGAAACCTACCACTGGAGCTAAAATAGGTCGTCCTAAAGAAGAAGCTACGAATCAGGCAATGGAGGAAATATTTACTTATATTGAAAATAGCGATGATTGTCAGTTCACTTTAAATGAATTAAGAAATGTTTGCGAAACTACGACTTTAGATTATAGAACGATTAAGGTACGACTAAAATTGAAGTATGGTGATAGACTTATTGTCACTGAGAAATCGGGAGCATCAACATTCATATGCTTAGTAGATAATCATCATAGAAAATAAAAAACAAGTTCAATTAGCTTGTCTTCCTCCAACCTCAGATGCTGCTCATCAACATCTTTTTCGGGTATATTATCAAGTTCAAGTGTGGCAGGGTAATCAGCTAGACCCTACAAACTGGGGTTGGAAGTTGGTTAACAATACATTAGAACCAGTTCAAACTTTACTTCCACCTGCGCCGGAGAAACTGCTGAACACAATATTTTGCAACTGCAAAAAAGGATGCAGTGCTAGATGTGGTTGCAAAAAAGTTGGACTATTTTGTTCTCTAGCATGTACAAATTGTCAAGGCCGGTCGTGTTCTAATGTTGAATCACCAACAGTGGAAGATTCGTTTGATTCTAACGAAATGACATGCGATACGTCGCTCTTTACGCAATTTACTTGTTCTCAAAATGAAGATGAAGAAGAGGAGGAAGAAGAAGAAGAACAAGAAGAAGAACAAGAACCACAAGAAGAACAAGAAGAAGAATTTGAATCAGACGGATAAGCTTCATTACTTTTTTTTAATTGACATCGCTTTTATCTATTACAATCTTTGCTAATTTCCGTTATTTTGCTAATTTCCGTTATTTTGCAATAGTTACAAATTAAACAGGATCATAATTGACTCGTGGAATAGGCCTACTGGGGAAACCACGTTAAAAAAAACGCGCTAAGTACACTACCTCATAGGTGGCGTGGAAACGTGTGCATATTATGACCATTACAACTTTTTGGATCGTAATAACTCAGAAACGGTAGCTCGTAGGAAAAAAAGTATTGATACCTTTTTTGTAGATAATTTTATGATCTACAATTTTTGTCTGAAGTATTTTTATGATAAAACTTACCGTTTTGCTGAAAATCGCGAAAAACTCATTTTTTTGACCTTTGACCTTGAGTTAAAATTTTTCCACAAACCGGATTGGTGGGGAACTTTCAAATTTTCTTTTTTATTATATTTACAAACAATTTTTCTGATTTTCAGCTTGTTGTAAATTTATGTATCACCAAATGTCTAGATTGACCGGACTAGGGATGCATTTTACATAATGTCGTCGCTATGCGCTCGGAATGCTACTGGGGCGGAAAATTTCATGGGATTCTATCCAGACTTCGTAACTTTATGTTATTGCATGCTAATTTATTGTTGGGTTGTATGAAATGTTATTTTATTTTAAATTCGTCTGTCCATTCAGTTTTGTTTTATTAAATTTGTTTTCCAAGTTCAGTGTGTGTGTTTTTATGTGTAAACGGACCACAGTTTTGAAAACCTATTCTTTTCAGATTAGTTTTTTCCTTATAGCTGGGTTTCGGATTAGTTCATTTAATTCAGAAAGAAATTAATGTTATGATAATAAAATTGAGTTTGGTTTGATACATTTTTTTTATAAGAATAAGAATAATTTATTTGCAAGAATATGACCATACAGGAGGTGTTAAGTTTTATAAATAGGTATACATATTTCACTTGTATCAAGCATGCAAAATTTCAAGTCAGAGCATTTGTATTAAAATGAAGAAAGATCCTATAAAATTATATTTTATATTATAAAATTTTGGTCACGTTATACGTTATACGTTTTAGTCGTTTTTGTTGCGAATGTTATGTTGGCGCGAAAGCCTACTATGACATATGAAGATGAGCATGCTTTTTTGAAGGTTACGACTTCTCAATGAATTTCAACGAACTTATTCACTCGCAGTGTCTCAAAAAATCTCGAATCCACTACTCACTATAAATACAGTGTTAGCTATATCAGAGCGTTGTAGGCGGTCAAAAAGGAATAGAAGCATAAAGGTTACTGTATCGGATTTCGCAGAATTCCTCGAAAATATATCTTCAACTGTCCGGGCGCGAATTAAACTTTATCAAAAGACCACCTTTCTTTGATGTTCCGCTTGTGACGTGACGGTATAAATAAAATATAAAACGATATAATTAACAAAACAAAGAGGGTTGATTAAAAAATAATTTGGTTGTAACAACATTTTCAGCGCGGTACAGTTTCACACAAAAACAGAATCTTATTAGCTTTTAAATTAACTTTTAAATTTGTGTAATGGTAAAAGAAAGATTAATCTCAGTATTTATACACAAATCTAAATATGACTCAACATTAATCACAAAATATTTGTTTGCAAATGAATACACAAAACCAAAGTAAGTCACTGATTAATCACAAAATTCCAATAACAACTAAGAATGTAAAGCTAAAATTTGGCAAACAGATTGTTTTTACGAGAAAATGGTTCTATTTTTAATATCCTTCCTTAAATGGAAAACATAGAGAATAAAAGTTTAAATTGAGTGAAACTGAATCGAGTTTTGTAATTTATTCGACTCAAATATTATTAGCTATTGCATACAGCATGTAACATTAGCGGTGCTCTTGGCATTTTAAGACGTGTCTTGTCAATAGACAGCAGTGATCGCTTTCCAACAGGTGAACCATCTGCTTTTTAGCCTGAGTACAAAAATGAATACAAAAAATCCATCATGGATCGTGTTTTTATTGGTCAACATTCAGAGCAATGCGTTTCGCGGATATTGTGTTTTGCAAGTGATTTATTTGGCCAACCCTACACAAAAAAAAATGTTTTACAATAGCCATCTGTTGTAATAAACAACAGTAGAATGCATCGACAAAATTGGGATTTTTGACGAACTAGATTGGTATGAGAAGCCTACCATATGTAAGACAGGTAATTTTTTAAATCGAACCCCACTATACAAAGTAAGTCACAATATTCAAAATTGATTTTTTAAATTTTAACACAGATTTTTTTAAAGTTTGATAAACAATTTTTTTATTTTGAGATATATCCTCTTTAAACTAATATTATGGTTACGATTTTATTGAAATATTAATGATAAATAAAAAGCCGAGACTAACAATAAAACAATTTACAAAAAAAAAAGACACAAAACTTGCCACCGCGACTGTATGGCTCAGGTGAATACGCCTTAATTTCAGGGGTTTATTTTACTCCTTTTGACTGTCCCTTAGAAATGGTGTAAAGGGGATCTGACATAATAAGAAGGGGTCCCTTTTAAAAGGGAAAAGGAATTGCAGGAAAAATGTGACGAATAAATCGGTCCGGAGTTATAGGTATCGATGTTGTATTGTGGACGATGTTTGGTGAAATATCAGCTTTTTATCTAGTTTTATGTCTATTTTCCTAACGTTTTTTGCGTCTTTTGTGTGAAGCTATTTATGAGTGTTCAATCTTTATTTTTATATCGAAAAAAAAGATCCAAAAACAAAATATCTAGGAATATTTTAAGCAAGAAACAGGATGTGTGTTATTTTTTATTGAAAAGTTTTCATTTGAATGTTTTGTATGTTTCATCAAGTTTCTGTATAAGAGAAAAACCATCAGCCATCATTTACCTTTTTCAACGTCTACTACAATAAGAAAGAGGCGGTCAATGTATTTTGCACGGGCACGAAATGTAAAATTATAAGAAAGCCACAACGCCGACACCTGCGCCTCTGTTTACGCTTTTAGGCTTACTCAACCTTGAGTAAATAAAAATATTTTCGTGTGCTCAACTCTCGGAACAAGCCAAAAACCGCGGTTGAAAAGTTCGCAGTGTATATTTTTTTAGCTTTTTCCTACAAAATCTTTGTGGGTAAATGCGTCCACCTGAGATATAAGCATTGCGTAGCTAAATTTTAAAATCTCTCAGTGAGTTTCTTAGCATGGAACAAAGATATTACTCATGTCCGTGGCGGTCCGTGGCGCAGCGGCTTAAACAGTTAACTGTGACTTCTGACGTCTCGGGTTTGAGTCCCGGGACTCGGGCAGGCATTTGTGGGATGAATATGAATTATATTTTAGGGTCATCGTTATTTTCTATCTATTTAATAATGTATTTATTTACATATGTACGTTTATTTTTATTTAGTATCATCAAGACAAAGAAAATTTATGTGAATGGTCCCGAGTAATTATTATTATTTGTTACATAAGAATACACCAACTCTGAGGTGCTGCGTGAAGATGTGCCTTGTGTCGGATACACGCTACCAACCACCACCATATTTTCTTTTAAATCAGTTACCAGTCTCCAAAAGTAGTTGCCGGCTATTGTTACCACCGGACACAGCAACTACGGTTTCGTAAGGTAGTTTGCTATGTCGGCTACAAAAAAAACGCGCGTGTGGCTCAAGTGTCAGACACAAGGCAAACATTCCACTAAAATTATTAAAAATTTGTCCTTCAAGTTGGAAAAAGGACAAAAAAAATATGAAAATCCTTTTGCCAGGACCAAACCAAATATTCGAATCTACTTTACCAAAACAAAGGCCGCTGCGAGTTCAAAATAATAATAAACCTACCTACGCAGAATTGATTTAATTTGTACATCGAATTGATTTAATTTCCTAAAGAAACCCTTTTAAATCAAATTAGAGGACAGAAGAACAATAACAAAGTCAATACAAAGCCGGCGGATCTGAAATTCAAATATTTTCGAGACCTTCGCTTGGAAAGGGAATTAATTTTTCAATTTCAGTGCTTTAGTTAAAGACTTGCGACTGTTTGACTCCAATAAACTGCTCTGTTCTTATCTAATTTGTCTAATTTATTTAGTTGATTTGTGTTAGGTTGTAGTCTCGTGACTTGGAAATTATAATGCTGAATATTATTAGAGAATACAATTTGTCTATGACAATAAAAAAAATCGAACTAAAAAAGATGGCATAGATTTACGTTTCAGTAATATTTAGAAGATTTTTTGTTACTAGATTATTCAGTAATGGTTCAATTTACTCCTAAAATCTAACTAAAATTGAAACTTCGCCTGCAGCTTTCGGGTACCCATACCGAACCGTTGATCAATCGTTAATGATCCTAATGAATATACATATGTAAAAGAAAATCAATTTAGAAAAGTCTTTAAACAGTGGTTTAATTTAAAAAGTATTTAAGCCTATTAAGACTTATGACGCTACTGCGGCAAATACGTAGAAGAAATTGCATTTATTTTATCTAAGGAGCTTAACTCACTTAGTTCTAAAGTTAGGTCAAGTGGGGAGGGCTTCATAAGCCAGTTATATTAGAAAAGGGAATCCAAGCTTGGAGTATTTTCCAACCTATGTAAAGGTTTAATATGTTTAATATAGAAAACTATTTACCAGCGAAAAGCAAGCTCTTTTCCCCCAATTCCCCCCGAAAAAAAATCGTCTTTACTGTTGTAAAGATTTATGTATTAGTTTTTTTTTCCCGACTGACCCAAAAAATGGAGTGTTTTTAAGCATAATTTTTTTCATGTCTCTTCCGCCATGTTGATTTTACAACAAATGACATATTTATTCTAATTATAACCATATGATTCGCCTTTTAGGCGAAATATTGTTGACACTATATTTTTAATCGAACATTTAATGTACATATTTGCAAATAAAGCATTTAGAATTTAGAATTTTATTGATTGACATCTCATTCATCAAAATCTGTTCATTAGTTTAGGAGCTACAGTCGAACACATAACATGCATAGACTCATGAAATCATTACCCTTCTGTTAGGCTCTGCGGGCCAGTAGTCGGATAAAAAACGGAAAAAGACTCTATCGAACTTGGGTATGTTATCTGGTATATATGCGATAATATTATATTATCTAATAGGTAGTTTAAAAATAATTTTGACGATTTAAACGTACATATTTAAAGTCCATTTGAATAAAAAAAAATTGATTTCGATTTTGAAATAAATTCGTTTGGAATGCATTTTTTTTTCAACATAGAATGTGGCATCAATTTTGTAGAGCTTCTATGTTACGATTTAAGAAAACATTCCATTGAGTTGCAAACTTCACTTTGTTAACCTTCAAAAAACTAGCCTTCATCGACCCTGAATTTGAAAATATAATCAGTTGATTAAAATATTACCGAGTACAAAATTCCTCTTTATAATATAAGATTGTTTTAAATGTAATCAAATAAAATATATTTATTTGTGAACATAAAATATTTACATGCAGGCATACAAATATTATTTAAACATTTCAGAAAAATATATTAAGTCATTATGTACTTACAAACTATAATAGCGGAACTCACAAACAAATTGAGCGTATTTAGATCATCTTATGATGTAGTAGATTACATATTCTAAAAGATCCTATGCCTAAATTGCAAGGTAAAATGCACTCAATATTCTCAAATTTCTCATGTAAATGCCTCAAGCCTCAGCATCTTCTAGTGTACCGGCAAAATATGATGATTACTCGTGTACTTTGTGCTAAGCACCACACTGGGATTTTAATTAAAAATCTCCCAAGATTCCTACCTCACATGAGGTTAAAATTACCAGAATCTAATGTGAAAGAGACAGCCCTTTATGAAACGTGTTCTTTACTCTTTCTTGTAGGAGAATTATTTTAAGTTGCATTTGAAAGTGCACTGCAGTAGTTTAAGTGCAGTTTTTATTAGTTGTAAACCAAGATATATGATGTGTGCTATGTCAATTTCTCCTTAAGAGAAGCATCCGTGCAACATGTTAAAGTCAGTAGTTTATTTCCTAACAGTCACCAAAAAAAATTATATTCTATAGTAACCGCATTTTATATGTCGGTTTACCAAGTACATTTGCCTGTGACTTTATTGCATTAAATAAAATAATAAACCACAGTATCTTAAAACTAAGCAACGATATGGTCTAGCAAGCGAAACAATTCTTCTTGCAAATACACATAGTTTCGCCCCCACTGGGATTTGAACCCAGAACCTCTAGCGCAGCAGTCGGCTGTTTACACCGCTGCGCCACAGATGTCATCAAGTTTATTACCATACCATAACCATTGTGTTTTCGGATTGATTAGGTCTAGGTTTGTGTTATTTCGAATTCTGTTAAATAGTTTCGGCGTGGTTGAGGAACAATCCAATAATGCAGAGATCAAAACTTAATATGAAGAATAAAAAGGCTTAAATAAAACCCATTTTAATTAATTCCATAACTGCTCACTATTATCATTGTTTGTTTAGTTAAAAGCTAAAAACAGACTAAAAAAGCCAAATAACAAAAGCAATGACGTCATCACGAATTATTCGCCAAAGGTATATCGAATTCTATAACCTCCAATAACACCCGACCAACTGAAAAGTACACCTTTTTCCTTTTACACCATGAATACGTAGGGCCTTTTACAACCGGCACCCTAACTTACCTTAGCAATGAAGACCCCGATATTATACTATCACGCGCTCGGAATATACAATGAACATCACTTAGAAAACGCGGGGGATCATGTTACACCGTCACAATTTTTTTTCGACTAAATACGTTTCACCTGAATAAAAAAGCTATGGGAACCTAAAAGAAAAATATTGTACGCACTGCTAAGGATTGGAACTCTCAGAGTTCAACAAGCATTACAACTTAGACCGAGAGGAAATAGCTTAATTAGGAATCGCATATGATTCGGCCATTCCTTTTTTATCTTCGGGACCCTAGACTTAAGCGGAAATTCTGCCCTTACATGGTTCAAGAATTCTACAAATTCGCAAGAAACGAATTGAAGATCGGTACTCCCTCCCAGCTGAAGGGTTCCCTGACCACTACATCTTGGACCCAAAGCCAATAGTCACCAAAGTGAAAAAGTAAGTATATTTCATCTTCAGCTATATTGCCGCTTACTGTCAGATGAGATTTATCCCAAATGCTTGCCTACCTTACATTAAAAACTCGCTTTTGCATACTTGTAAGATCATTATGCGAACTAGCAATTCTAAGCTGTATCAGGCTTACTCAGTTGTTAGAATATATAAATGTAATACATAAGCTGGTTTCTTAAAGCTCTGAGAATCTTTTATTGAAAATTGCGTGTACTTATATTAAATGGGACCAATGCAGTGGCTCAGTGAAGTGGCAAATGGTGTGTTTGATTTGGCTGTACTTTGAGAAAAATATAAAATGATTCGCTTTTCAGTTGTTTTATGACAAAAATTATCAAAAAAATAATTTCATGAAATCAGTTACTCTTGTAGAAAGCTATAGAAATGGAATGGAATGGATGGCTTGTAGCTTGGAGAAGCTACTAATTTAGTGATCAAAGACCATGAATTAAATTAAAATACCGTTCGGTGTGCATAGAGGAATCGATAAGTTTTGTTTTATTGAAGGTTCTCTGTTTTTTATGAGAGCATTAAAGTCGTTAGGAAAAAACTTTGATAGTTTATAAACTTGATATTGGAGTTTCTTAAGCTCCTCTCCTATTGGCTGGGCGAAGAAAGCAATGTGCAGAATATAAAGTTTTATATTTATTATTAAAGTAACTGTTACTTCCAGTAGCTTTACTGTTGCTCTGGTTATTGGGGATTTCGAGTAATCCAATGCCATAATCTCAAACGTCATCATTTCAGCGGGATATTCTTTGAAAACATTAAATTGATTTTTTCAAAAAAAAAAGATCTTTATTAAATCAAATTGTCGAAAGAATTTCATAAAACGATTTACTTTGGACTGTTAAAGCCTAAAATTTGCCTTAAATTAAAGAGGACATTTTTTTCTGGTCAATCCCGTTTCTTTCTGTTGCTTGTTGTAAGCAATTAAGAATTACACTAAACATACAAGAACAAAAGAAGAAAGTCCAATTAATTCTAAACCTCGTTTCTACAGCACTTGATATTATTTGCAAAGTTATGAAGACGAAAAAGTTGGTAAAACTCCCCGTTTCTGAGGAAATTAGAAACGTAATTGTAGACTTCCATGTGTCCCTAGAATTTCATTATTTCTTCTACGAAGAATTATTTTGTATGGAAAGGGTATTTTCGGAGTTTTCCTCAAAGCTTCAGTGAATTACATCTTTACTAGGTATTACTTGATAATTTAATTTTTTTTCAAGGAAAGGTGAGATTGTGGCATTTTTCATCTTAAAGTAAACGACAATGTCGTCTAAGGAAGACTATATTTGGCTACGAAATTACTTTAAGTGAATAACGCTGATTATCATCCATGTATTAGATATTATATGTGATTGTATTATAACCATTTGTATGTATGTAACCCCAATACAAAGTGTGCTTGCAAGTTGTCTGCTTATGACTTATTGCTTTGACCACTATGTTACCACATGTTAGTCTATGTTAAATACAGTTGAAGATGCGAAGAACATCCTTAAGTATTTTATAGGCATTAGACTAGACGATGCTATGATAATTTTGATTCTTGCATGAACAGGTTTAATCAATTTTATACAAAATCGAAGAAAAGCTGTCCAATTTGTTTTATAATTCTAAATCTGTCAGTGATTATAAATTACACAGCTGTATTCATAATTACTTCTGTAAACTATTTAACCATGAGATAGGATTTTTTTAAAGATCCAAAGACTTGAAATTTAGTGTAATTCGGTCTGAAACTGCTTGCTGAAAAACTATTACAAATAAAGATCAAACTTTTTGGCCTTTGGATAAGAAAAATATTTTTACAAAAAAAGGCTACAGTATCATTAGACATAAACGATAACAGTAAAAGTAATTACAAATGTACGCTGTAAAAGTGAAATTACATTTGTCTACCAGAAAACCTTGATATCATCCGTGAGACAGCTGCAGTGTCGCATCCAGTGTTCACAATCTTTCATAAAGCTGTTAATGAAACACATTAATAACATCTGTTCTGGTACATGTTTTGTTTTGCGCGCAATATTCGCCGAATCTTACACAGCTTCGTTATTCCAGCTAGCACGCCGCATGAAATAACTTTTGGAGTTAGTGTAGGGACCTTTGTATTGCTTCAGCTTAATTAATGATAATATTAATTTACTACTTGATTTATTGCCATATCTAGATGTCTTAATCTAGGCCTGGCGTCAGTTACTTTTAACTCTGGCATTCTATTTCCTTTTGAGGATTTAAATGTTTTCTCGTTTTTTATATTCAAAGGTAAGACTCGATAGAATCACAATGCATGTTTTAATTTATAACCTCAACTTAAAAATAGGTCAAGTGTGAGTCGGAGTCACACATGGTGGGTTCCGTGCCATCTTACAGGCTTTAAAATTATTAACTTTTTTGATAATCACGTAAAAAAATTAGAACCATTTTTTACTAATTTTTTGTCCATACAAGAAAAGTGATTTTGTCCCATGAGCCTCCTTTAATTTTTAGTTTATTAGTCTAGCCGTTATGGTTCATGAGAAAGTGCCCACAGAGAGGCAGACAGACAGCGGAGGCTTAGTAATAGGATTCAACTGCCGTTTTTAGGGTTCTATACCCTTTTGCTACGGAACCCTAAAAAACTGTATTGAGACTAAGTATAACTCGTTTGGATCAAAAGCATATCAACCCGATCCGTTTGATTTCTTTGTATGAAATTCCGTACCTGCAACACACACTAATACACACATACTAGAATATACAAAAACATATAAAAATTGTATAAACTTTGTTCCAAGAGTTCCTAGAACAGTTATGAAGATTAATGCCAGCTTTCAATTATGTATTGTAAGATTTATCACACGTAATATCCGTATTTAATTCAAGGGTTTAATATGAGTTAATCCTACACAAGTTTGCCACTTTCAGGAATTAGATGAAGGAATTATATATATCATCAAGAATATAAGATGGTTATATTATATTCCTTTGGGTCGTTTCCTGTTTGCTTGGTGCGGTATCGGTGCGGAATTAGAATTCTTGGTATACGCGGTACCTAAAAAACTAAAAGGGGTAAGGGGTAGGGGTAAAAGCTAAGCGTATATTTCCTTAGAGCGTTCCTGATTTGTGCGGTATCGAATCTGTACGGCGCTTACCGTATCAATATAGATACCGTATCAATTAAAATAGATAAATAAGCGCTTGGCTTTTAGGTTTTTAGATAGCTTTTGGTACCCCAAGTATACCGATTCCGCACCAATCAGCCCAAACCGAAACTCATAGATAGATAAATAAACGCTTAGCCTTTAGGTTTTAAATAGTTTTTGGTACCGCGTATACCAAGAATACTGATTCCGCATCAATCAGCCCACACTAACAAATCAGGGAACGGCCTTACTTACATATTTAATCAGTTTCATGACTACTTTACTAATCAAATCTTTGATGTTTGCAATCTAATTCATATATTCAAAACAATGGAGATTAAATATATTATTCAAATATTAATGAAAAACATGTTTGATAATTTTGAAAATGTATCCCAGATTATCATACCTCATACATATTCAAATTAAGTTTCCTCTGAAATTTGTAGGTTACGTAATTGTAAATTCGCGTTAAGACGACTTGATTAATTTATTATTATTTTATATAGAGTAAAAGTTTGTATGTATGTTTGTAGGAATCAAAACTATTCATTAGATAAAAAAAAAACGATTACCAATATTAACTTTCACATTGGATAAAAACGTTCGTTTTGTCTGATAACCGTAAAAGCTTGTGTTCAAAAGAGATTCCTTGAGTATTTTTATACAACATCATAGCTAAACAAGCAGACGGTCCACCTGTGAAGGTGATTCAGTAGTATGCCTATTAACACGACTACGCCTTTGACTTCTTAGAAAGGCCGCCATTGCGCTGCCCTTAAAGAGGTAAAGAAGTTCGTGCCGATTCTGAAATTTGAATAAAACTAGATCTCGGTGGTGCAGTGGTGCAAACAGCCGACTGCTACGCTAGAGGTTCCGGGTTCGAATCCCGGCGGGGGCGGGACTTTGTGTTATTTGTAAGATGCATTCTTGGATGTTGTATTCTTATCTATGTAATTTGTACCATATCGTTACTTAGTTTCTGTGACACAAGTTCTTTCGATTCTTACTGCAGGGCTAAGTCAATATGTGTGTCGTGCTTGTTTATCTGTGATGTTTTATAAAAAGAAGGGAAAGATTGAAAAAGAGGCCGATTATCGGTCCTACCAAAAGTCAGTCGTGAGTGGGGAGCCTAAATTTACAACAAAGTGCTGAAGTAACAGACAAATTCAAGATCTGTTCTTAAAAACAGCTTTATAACAACCGTTTATAAAACATTAAACATATTTCAGCCATATAAGGGTGTCCAGATTAGATACGAAACACAGTTCTTATTTAAACATGAAGTTCGAAAATTTTGAAACACCCTATACCTGACTAATGTAACCGATGCACCCGGTGAATGCAATTGATGTGAGTGTTGAAATCGAACCAAATTTCGTTTAAACTGTTCAATAGAATCCCGTTAATACATAAAGGCGAGAATCACTCCAATATTTGCGTACATATTGACGAGTATATCCAACATAGAGCAAATAACACAGATAAACATGCAAACCTAACGAAATGTATTATCAAGATAATCACATTAGTTGTACAAACATTCGGGCGAATGTTTGCCGAGATGGTTTATGTTCGGATTTTTATTACCATGCTTCCTTGGAGATCAATAAAATAATGTATTTTTATTGATCTGACATGAGACAGCTCTAAGATGTATATTTCGAAACGAAACCTAATTGAGACGTTTAGGATTTTTTGTATCTCCAAAGAAAAAAACACAAGTATTAGTAGAGTATTATCATAAATTTTTAAGATATTTCATGTATTTACAAAAAAGTCAAAATCTTTTATTTTTCTTTCGAAATGCCAATTCAACTTGTTAAATTCAGTAAGTTTGATGTTAATAAAAGATATTCAAATTAAATATATTGTTATATATACGACTTCAATTGAATCTGCAAGTCCTATCAGATGCAACCACAAGTTGAATGCAGCTAATAGAAATTCCGTGAAGAAAATATATCTCTCTTACATTCCGACTCAGTCTTCTGTATTTAACCTCTCTGAGAACTAAGTGAAAAGCGTTTGCTAACCTCAGACTTGCTTCAGGATCTCATAATTGTCATTTAACACACTAGATTACACTTAGTCTCTGACAAACCGATTCAATGCTCCAATAACACTCAAAGGGAACAGCTGAGAATTTTCCCTTATCTAAGGAAAAGGATAGGAAACTTGCAACTTTACAAAGTCCTTTCATTTTCCTAATTGAGGAAAACACCCCGGATAATACGGTGAAAAAATATCCGATCAATTACGCTAATTGCCATGTTTCATGTTGTGAAAGTTTGTGTCCTTAAAAAGCATGTTGTTTTGTTTTATTTTTTTATTTATAATTAGTATCGTATATTTGAAGAAAAAAATCAACAACACGTTTAAAAATTAATTTACTCAAAAATAAGTAGTATCTTTATTTGTCATATGTCAGTTTGTCGGCTCTTAAAATACGATATTTATATATCCACAAAAATAAAGAAATCTTCAAGGAAAATCACTTTTACATCTGTCTATCCAAGAGATTATGTGATCTATTGCTAATTGTAAAGCAAAAATTTGACGCATATCAAAGAAATAATGAACTAAGCTATTTACGATTAAAATCGATTAATATGACGCCTCAATCTGGTCCCCTAAAGATGGTTTATCAATAAGTCATAGGATCATAACTGTTTGAGGTTATGCCAGAAATTAGGTCATATTAAATTAATTATAACTCATTACATCTAAATAGACATTCCATCTCAGGAAGAACGCTCAACTAAGGTTGTGTTAGTTTTGACAGGCGTGTACATGCATATTGCTCCAGTGTGCGTGACCTCAAGTTTGCTCAGTTCACACACTACACACACTAGAACAATTAGCATGTGCAAATCAAATCACAACCATAGCCAAACCTTCTTCGCTAAATTGAACATCATTCTGCTCCACAAATCAAGCACAGCGAAGTAATTACAATTTAATAATACGAGTATTTTAGTTGCAATACAGTACCGATGATAGTATAATAATAACCACATCACGACACACATTGCCTCAGCCCTACACTAAAATAATCTTGTATGGCAGGCACTAAGCAACGATATGGTCCACGCTATTTAGATAGGAATACTACACGCAAGACCGGTAAGCGAAATAATGCGTCTTGCAAATAACACCAAGTTCCGTCCCCGCCCGGGATTCGAACCCAGAACCTCTAGCGTAGCAGTCGGCTGTTTACACCACTGCACCACCAAGGTCGTCATGTTATTCTTACGAGTAATTTACCAAAATTGAAGTCCTGCGTCAACGAATTTGTTATAACAGCTTATATTGTGCAATTGTGATTATTTTTATATAATTAACACTTCGAATATTAATTAATTATTATTAAAACTCTTTTTCCAAATATCAATGAAAAAAAAAGAGTTTAAAACTACAATTCTACAAAGTCAAAATTAAATTAATAAAAGGACGAAACGTGAAAGTAATTGAGACAGAAATCCAGAAATGTCTAGGTACAAAAACGGTTTCGGTAGAGCCGTGGTCCCACCCACTTTATACCTACCATGTGTTTGTAACTGATTTAAGCACGGCCTGTATTTTTTACATTTTACAAAACTTACATGCTGTGGCTATTTGTAGTCGTAACCGTAATCAATTAGACTGAATGGTATGGATGTTGTATAAAAACTAATAAAAAACCGATTAAGCGTGAGTCAGACTAACACATGATGGGTTCCGGACCATCTTAAAACTATATTTTTTGCCAGATAATTTCGTTAAGGACAGAAGGTTAGTGATAGGGTCCTGTTTTTACCATTTGGGTACGGATCCCTAAAAATACTATTATGTCTATCTTTTGTATTTAAAACACAACAGAGGTATTGAAAATAAAAAAAACCATTATACAAAACTGTTTTGTTTGGCCTTTATCAGATGGAACGTTATCAATCCTCGAAAATGTTTACCTAAAAAGAAAAACGCTAAACCAATTCTGAACCCTAAAAAAACATAAAAACCTCACCTTGGCTATGGTTGAGGAACCCCAGAGCGGTGATGAGGAGCACGAGGGCCTGCATCTCCAATCGCCACACTGCGCACGACATATCAACCTTGTCTCTTCCATTCGTGGAACAGCGCTACTCTGTCGTACCACGCCCTCTTTCGGTGCATGACCTGGAACAAACTAAACCTTAACATCCAAAAATGGTGAATGGTGAAGAAGGTAGATCTACGCGCGAGATCTTGTAGGTTAGTACTCTGTTCTATGGTATCGATGATGTTCACTTTCTACCAGGTGAACAGTTTCTTGATTCCCATAAAGCTAAGTAAAATACAAAAAAACTTAAATTACAAATTTAAAAAAACCCCGATTGGATAGATTTGCCTCCATTCGATTGTTCATCCCGACTTTCACCCCCCCCACCACTTTTGAATGGGGGCATCAACCAAACATACCTAAGAAAACGCTCGATAAAATTACCTTAAAAACTACATCAAAATCGTTTCATTCGCTAAAGTAATGATATCACAGACAGACACACAGCCAGATGCATAGACAAATACATCAAACTTTGCTCTCTTTTTGTGTATGGAGTTGGTAAAAAAATAATTATAACTACTTTCTCACACCTATCCAACATTCTTTTTTTTTCTTTACAGGCAAGCAGACGTTCACCTTTAAGAAAAGTCACCGCTACCTATTGACACCACGATGCTTGTTGTTATTGAAGTTCAACGTGTTTTTATTTAATTTTTTTATCAAACTTGATAAGGGTAAATTTTTATTTTATTAACACAAAACATAAACTCAAGCCGTAATCTCTCGAGAAGTTGGCAGAGGTGTTAAACACCGCATTTCGCATGTTTATGTTAAGTTCCATTGTGACAGTTTGCGAATCTGTCGCCACTATCCGGGCACAATGAGGGACATGGCAGCTACAACGTATGACAATCCGAGATTCGAACCCTCGACCTGTAGGGTCGGGCTGGTCCGGTTAACCAAGGCACGTAACAAACTGAGCTACCACGTCTGTTTTATTCAAAATAAAAATCGCTATAATAAACATATTCTAGCCTGCTTTAGCATTTGGTTCATCCGAGTCGTTATAAAACCTTTCAGGTATAAACTCAGTGCTGGAAGGATTTGAGTAGTTGCACATTAAGTAGTTCCATGACTTGTAAGCGTTTACAAGATATCTTACTAATGAGTTCTCAGAGGTTGCATAATTAAGCTGACAGGTTTCCTAATTCCACCTTAATTTATGTTCATACCGCTGATTAAGACGAATGTTTCTACCACTCGAATTCCATACCTAATGCTAAAGATTTTTGTATTCCTATGGATATCTACACATGGAATACAATACATTGCGACTTTTAGTTGAGCGTCTTTTATTGCGAAGTTGAAATAAATTTGTAAATGTATAATTAGTTTATAGGTTTTTGTAAATTGCGTGCGTAAGTTTTTAATTATTTTGGATGTAGTTATTATAACATCAATTTAATAGTAAGACATATAGAAATAAGCCACTTTTGGATTTCTTACTTGATATAGAGGGAATAAATTCTAATGAATGATAACCTACCTTAATGTTTTTGTAAAAAGTTAACATAATACAGCAACTTTTACAATGGGTTTGAAACTTTGGTCTCTCAAGTAAGATAAATTATAGAAACAATGATTGAAGTTTGATGTTTATGTTACTATAGGAACAATTAAAATGTATAGTACTAAAGAATAAAATCGATACAATAAAACATGTGCTAAAATTTAACGGCCCATATCTTTAAACCACTTCAAGGTTTTTAATTATTCAAAAACATTAACCATAAAAGTTAGGAAAACTTCTCAATTAGTGAGTTTTGCGTCTAACAAAAGAAAGTTTCGCCGAGTCCCTACCAGCCATTAAAACGACTTTGAATCGCTGGAGTTTGTTGCCTCAAGTTTTAATGTCTTCTACAAAGATTTTTCCTTGGCAACTGTTCGGGTGGAAGGGCAGCGAGAAATTTTAAAAAGTGCAAGTTAAGCGGTTTGGGCAGCGCTTCGCACAGTTTGCAACTGTTTCGAAAGTTGCTCCACTTAGGTTGAACGCACGCTCCGCAACTAATGTTGTCGGGCATCGAGATGGCAAAGGTTGAGATTGCTCACTATTTTATTAAACCATTAATGTATACTAAAAATATGAATATTTAAAATCTAATTTGATTTGTACAGGATGATTTATACGTGGTAGCTCAGCTTGTTACGTACATTGGATTACCGACCGACCCGACCCGACAGGTCGAGGGTACGAGTCTCGGCTTGCCGTAAGTTTTAGCTACCATGTTTCTCAATGTGCTCGGAAAGTGGCGATAGATCTGCAACCTGTCACACTGGGATTCAACATATGAATGTGAGAGCGGTGTACAAGCACCTCTGCCGACCCCTCTCTAGGGACTACGACATGAGTTTATGTTATGTATTTGTGTAAAATCTAATTCAAAACGAGAAGGTGATTTTTCGGTTTTATTTGGGTTATATATGACCAATACACATGATTACATTTAGTTGTCCAGTAAATTACTATGCTTAATCAAACACAACTAATACGACTTCATCCGTTCATATAGTTCCTTGCACATCTACACATAATACTGTAATATACTCCTTAGAGACCGAGATAACTGTTGTTTCTGCAAAGTACTAATACAATTGTACGCATATACTTAGTTGAATGACTAACTTCCATACAGAACAGAGATATGCAAGAACCAATGTAATTTGGCGAGGTAATTGAGAATAGGAAAGTTATCCCAGCGCAGGATTGAGTGAAGTAATTAATTGTGATATTTTTGTTTGAATAGTGATTGCTTATACATTGCTTTATACCAAGCTAAACTACTTGGAATTGGTCACGTAAGTCGTATAGTACAAGGGTTAATTGCACTTTGCTTTTAAACCCTGATCTTTGAACTTTTTTAGACCATAATACTAATAATTATAATAATCAAATTACGTTAAGCACATTGACTCAGCCCTGCACTAAGATGTAAACTTGTATCGCAGGCACTAAGCAATGATAAGGTTAACACACACATAGATAAGAATACAACATCCAATACCAAAAAGCGATACAATGTGTCTTGAAAATAACAAAAAGTTCCGGGATTCGAATCCGGAGCCACCGAGATCGTCAATTAGATACTAAGACGAGTAACTAAACACTTTGAAATCACATTCATACTTGTAAACGACTTTTTAAAAGAACATCTGTTATATTCTTTGCATGTATTTTGTATGAGAATAGCGTAAACATATGTTTATGTTGCTTGATTTCATAACGATTTATATAAAAACTAAGCAAAACAAACTACAGCTAACACCCATTCCATTTATTCAGCGAACATTGCGGTTATGGGCTGAAACCTGTAAATACCATCTGGCACCAGTTTGCGGGCTTATAAAATAAAAGCAATGACCTCACATAACAAGCAGTGCGTATAAAAAATAACATTTTCTAAGCCTTTCTAAAACTTTTTTGACATTTTGTTTTGTCAAATCAAATATAAGACGCGTCGAGTCACAAAGAATGAATCTTGATTTAACATATTGAACGGCTATACTAAAATTATGCACTGTAAATGTGTAATTTTAATTAATTTGTAATTAGTAAAAATAGCTTATACTGTTAAATGATCATCGTAAGAAACTGTGGATTTACAATATTTCTGGTGGTTCTAAAATTGTTTTTATAACCAGTAAATAAATAGATTACTAAATAAAACAAACACTCAACAAAAAAATAAAAAGCCAATAACGTAGTTGCAAACATGAGGATAGGTAGAACAAAACAGTTTTTATAACAATCAAAAGAATGTTTCTATAAGATTACATTCATTTCAAGATAATTTCCTGAGGATTTTTTTTGGGCGCGAGGCAAAGATTGCTTACAAATGTTTACAGCAATTTGAAGATTCTACCTCCATACGAACATAATATCTTGATTCAAACCGAGAGAAATGAGGAAAAAAACGTGTTTTCTTTTACATAATTTCTATTTACTTGAATTAATTTATTTTTTAACATCAAACGATGATATTTTATATTTATTTTACCGCAATAAGTCTGCTAAATTGTGAGTTTAACTGTAAACGGATTATTTTCAACAGAGTATTCTCCAAAGCTAAAGAAGTGTCGTACTTTATAATTCAAACAACATAATTGAAATGATTTCAGTTATAACAGCAATTTTAACATTTTTAACTCTTTTCTTGAAACAGTTACCCCTAGGTTAAGTTTCAAAACTTTATAGCTGGTCGGTAAAAAATCTAACCTTGAAAGAGTCGAACGCGGTAATTTGGCCACAGATTTAATAGGTCATTGATTTTAGATAGACATGCCTTCAAAAATAAAACACTGTTTTCTGTTCACGGTCAAAAGTATCTCGCATCGTAACCCGATAGTCTCTATTTTTACGCCAAATTGCTATTACGAAAGAAACTCGAACCTTCCAAAGCCTTTGCCCAGTAGCACCTTAAATATCGGTTATTGGTATTACTTGAGAGAATCCAGCGGGAATTTATTCATGACATATATCCAACATACAAAATCCTAAGGAAAAAATATTTTCTCTCCCCATGATGGACACGGGATGAAAGGCTATCGAGGGTGAGCCGTTACCGTCAAAGATAAAATAATATCAGACGGTAGAAACTGGATAGAGTTTTCGGTTTACGACGTTAAAGAATTTACAGGTATCGTATAAGAGATTGCTATGCTTGTTATTATCTATATTTATTTCAACAAAAAACATATGTAGACACTTTTTGACAATGATTTTATAGTTTTAGTTAATTATTTTACTAGTTATTGGCCACGACTTTGTTTGCGTAGATTTTGTTTTTTATCCCTTAGGAACCTTAATTTTTTGAGCAAAATGTGTTAAAAACGAACTCTCCATGTGCCAAATTTCAATTTTATGCCATCAGTCGTCTCTGCGTGATTAATTAACAAAAAATTAAATCTAAACATTCAAAATCTCACAATTATAATAGTACTATGATTAATTAACCATTTATTGACCAAAGTAGCTAAAAGCTTTTAAAATCATTCGGATCATCAAAATGTTTTGTCAGGTTAAGGTTTAAATGATTAATGAACTAAATGAAAAAAAGGTAGTTCTTTGTTTTATCTTAAAGAGGCTTGCTCCGTTAGTGGTACACATGCATAGTAATGTACTTGAATCTGAGACTTGAATCAAGAGTTCCTGAACGTAGTGTGGTTAGTCTTACCGACTTGCAAGAACAGCGAAATATTCCTTGTTTTCCTCTTTGATATAACTTCACTTTATATGGTATAAGATATTTCACTCACAAATTTTAACACGTATACCAGTTTTAATCCGATAAAACAAAACAAACAGATGAAATACTGAAGCGATGCTCATAAAACGTACTGTATTTTTCATTCATAAATGTTCAACATACAGCTTTTGTATATCTGAATAATCTATCCTTTAAGCTTTGTTGTGGTTAGTAGAAATATTTCCAGGGATTCCTTTCAAAATAAATTATTCATGACATTGTAATGCACTACCCAATTCAAATAACCAACCGTATGTAGTATCGGGATTAGCGGTCCCTACTTCAGTATGAAATAATATGTCATCTATTATTTGGTGGACATTTCAGACTGTTTTATGGTGTTATGTAACCCATGTTTAGCTTCCTTCAGAAGGGTATGATAACATTTTGGGTTAAATTTAACTGACAATTATTCAATTGTTTTATTTTTATAAAAAGACAATGGCTTGTCAATTTGGTTTCTTAGTTAGTTGGTTATTAAGAATATGTATTTTAAATATTTACAAATCGATAGCAACTGTTTAAAATACACTCCACTGCAAATCAGTTTAATTTTAATTCAAAACTAACAACAATCACGATGATGCTGATAATTATAATAATTTGATTAGTGAGAATATCATAACTTAATTTGTCTTTACAAACTTTATCTCTGTGAAGAGACAAGTTAAACATGCATAAATACAATTTAATTATTATTGAAATTCATCGTTAGTGTAGTTTATAAGAGAAATCATAAAAACTCAACATTAAATAAAATAAATGCTAGCACACTAAGCAAAATTATTTACGGAAAAAAAACCGAAACTTTTCATGTTTAAAGTTGAACTATGTCATAATTTTTCGCTGCACATTTTTTATTTTTGATAATAGTAACTATTAAATTTCTGAAATTTAATCTCGTGTTTATTAAATTTTGGATACAATCCAAACAGGTCCCGTGTCTGTTCAACCTTATTTATGACTCCACATTTTCCCTGCATTAAACGATACCCAAATATTAAAAGGAAAATTTTCGACATCATATTTTTCATCTTACATTTTTTTAAGTTGTCAAAAGTTTGCCTTCAATTTGCTTCTTTGGAAGATTTTGATTCAATATAATATTTTCTCAGATATTTAACACAAAAAAAAATTAGATTAAGTGGATTAAATACCTTAAAAAACCTCTTTTTAGAGAAGATAGCAAGAATTTAATATTCCAAAGTTGGCACATTATAATCCCTAGTTTAGACTGCACCCTGACGTGTTATGAATGGTAAACTTCAAGCGTTTCAAACTTCAACTTTTGCAGTTGAACTAACTACCCTTGCGACACGATCCACTGAACTTGAAGTTCATAACTTTTATCCTGTGAGTTCAGATTTTTGTCATACTTTCCTTTGGCGCTTCTCAAACGTGTGTCCGGTGTCGGATACCAGCTACCAGTACGTTATATAAACAATTTGAAAGTAACAAGTCCCTCAGCAGACGTTAACACTAGTATGCATTTGCTTCAACTAGACACTTTCGTTGTTGGTAACTGACTTGCGTTCCAATACGGGTTCAAATCGCTCAGTTCCTATTACGAACGTTAAGTGGAACGCACTCGTAGTCAATTGAAAAAACATGTATGTGGTGTCGGCAACTAAAGCTAGTGTCTGACGCAAAATAAACTTGCGACATTGGTGCGTTGTCATAACAAGCGGAATCACTTTCCATCTGATGTGCCGTCTGTTTGCTTCCACATGTCGTCTCATAAAAAATTGCTTGTTGAACAAAACAGTATGCGAAATATATTTTTCCTAACAATCATAATAATTTCCATTTGTCGATTGTCAATGTTGTCGGTACTTGTCATGTGAGTCTAGAATTATTAACAGGAGTTACTTGCGGGAACGGGAAGTGTCAGTTAGAATTTTCTTATTTCATTGTCTTTTCTTATATATCAGCAGAATTTAATGTGTAAAATGCTAGCGTTTTAACCAGTAAATATCTGTAGTGCTGTACATGTGTGGGGAAAGTGAAATACGACGATTTGGCGACGCTTTTCGTCATCTCCCAAGTAACTCCTTAGAGCCAACAATAACCGTACTAGCATGTTACTGTGGGCAGATTCATCATTTTCATTGTTCATCTTATCTTCATCTCATTTATCATCTTCAAAATGAAAAAATTATAATTACTGATGATTAGGCAGTATGGTATTTAAACCAATGCCGTTAAAGAAATACATAAAAAAAACCAGTTAAAACAAGTTAACTTACAGTTCTAATAGTCAGGATTCCAATATTCGATCGGAGTTTAAAAACCGGCACCAGCCGTCAGCTATCCATCAAGCTTGACAAGCGAGACATTTGACGACGGAAAAATTAAGCATTCTAAATGGAATTTAAAAAGTTTTCAACCATCTGTCATTCGAGAGCGTGCGATATTTTTCTGTGCAAACGTAAAGGCTGTTTCAATGATTATTTTACGTAAAACATGATTAAAATAAGAATTTAAAAAAATATATATATATAAATTACATGACTTGCTAATGTTAAAAAACAATTTAAATTTAACTTGTAAATTTATAAATATTTTATAATAAATAGGCTATAAGTTAAAACCTGCGACTATGACCAGCCCTAAATTATTTTTAATGGCAAATCAACTGTTGTTTCAATCTAATTTTTTCTAAAAAAGATACCTCAGACTAAGCCGAAATTACTATTATTATTTACTCATTTTTAGGTTATAAAGAATATCCACAAAATGAAGATTCCTTGGATAAAATACCTTAATCCAATTTGAAGCTGAAATTCGACGGAGATCGCTTAGTTTCAAATACAAAGGTTAAATCAAGCTATAATTTTTATTCCATCACGTTTTTATTAAATTCTTCTCCGTTACATAAAAAGATATTGTATAAATTCCTTATTACAGCCTCTGTAAGGTACGTGGGCTAACCTTTTTGAGCTACTTTAATCCATAACAGGCTCACTTATTTTAAGCTAAACGACCTTATTCTTATAACAATAAAGTACAGATTGCTTTGGGACTGTAAAATATATTTTTTGAAATCCGATAAAATTTGACAATGCCCGTTAGCATACATGTCAATTTTAATAGGTGAATGCCACGTCCCATCAATTTTTATTGTAAAACGTTTCGTAAACAAAGATCGGAAGGGCAAATTTATAAATCTCCATAATATTGAAACGTGAAGTAATACTTTTACTTTTGCACCCCTTTTTACGAAAATACGCGGGCGGAGGATTATCAAACTTGGTACAGTTTATATGGAGAAGGAATGAGTAAAATAATATTTCCGTATAATTTTGCATTAAAATACATTTAAGAAAAAAAAGTTACACATGTGTACCGTGTGTTTGACACACCACGCACGCAAATGACATTCCTTCTTGGTTTAATTCTTCCCTTTTGTTGGGAAAGGCAAAGGGCTTTAGCCCATACAGTACAAGTCGTGTTATATTTTTCTTCTTTCTTAAATGTTTCTACAGTAACATGCTAGTAATGTTACTGTAGACTTATTGAGTTACTTGGGAGATGACGAAAAGAGCAGCCTAATTTTCGTATTTCACTTTCTCCACACTTGAAAGCACTACAGATGTTCACTGGTTAAAACACTAGCATTTTACACATTAAACTCTGCTGATACACAAAAAAAGGCAATAAGATAAGAAAATTTCAACCACCACTCCCCGTTCCCGCCAAATAACCCCAAATGACATTTCTATTGTGACATTTACATTGCTATACCTTTCCACCAAAAAAAATATTCAAACTTGGAAGAGTTTGTTAAAGGGTTTGTGATTTTTTTTACTAGGTACTCAGTGACCTCTAGTATAAATCAATTCCTTAAAACCAAATACACTTTTATATTTAAATTAAAAACGCAAAATTTAACCTACAAAACCGATTTTTATTGTACAGTTTTAAATCTTAATTTGAAATAAAGAAAGAAATGTCCGAAAGCTAAACACTCGAAAATTACTTAATACTTTTTGTACTTTAGCCGTATAATCTTAAAAGAAAGGAATAATTTAAAAGTTTAATTTGTGAATTACTAATGAGTCAGCCAAAGCTTTTGGTCTCGGTGAATTCTTGAGAGTTTTCTTCGTTTCTATTCCTAAATTTACTGAATTAATCCATACTAATGTTGTAAGTCTAAAAGTGTGTCAGTCCCTTTGTCAGTTAATGATTTCAGTTTTAATGCTGAAATCTTTGGCCCGTAACTTCCCGTAGAACAAGTATTTTGAAAATTCTGAGACGAAATCTAGACTTGGTCCAAATGTCCACTCTGTCCCAATTTTAATATAAGAAAAATAAACACTAGTAATAACACAAAAACTCACCGACTCATTATATTAGATTTTTACAGAATCTCATAGGAAAACAAGCAGACAATTTACCTGATGGATAGTGATACCGGTCATTGACACGACGACGATGATTGATGTTTGAGAACGCCAAAAGCATCGCACAAATGTAAAATAAAATAGATTTAATTAAAATTATTATCTTTTTTAAATTAGTAATTATAAGTTAATTATCTCTCTTCTTCTAACCTGTCAACAAGTATTTATAAATGACTTATCTGATTACTTGAAATTGAGGTTCGTAACTTTATTTCAATATTCAAAGAAATATTCGAACTACTAAATAATTCAATGCAGTGTTTGGAGAGTTTCAAAAAAGGAAGCGAATATTATACTTTTGGTGTTGCAAGCTTTTATACACTGCGACAGCTACTTACTTTGTGACCGTATGCTTTTCTATTACTTTTGATTTGTAAGAAAAACCTTTTTTGCGAGTTTACACTACGAATATATTGTTTTTGAGACTTAAAGTCTCAGTACTTTAAAATTCAATTCTACTAAATAAAATGGTTCTATGGAAAATAAAGTTACCCGTCGAATCGTCAAAATTCTTTTAAAACTACCCCCGGTTCAGAGTCCCAATCAATAGGGACGAATCCTTTAAAAAAATAAATACTTCATACTGACACTAAAGATTACTTCCTTGGTTAAAAATTTACCTCTTCGTAAAATTAACAAGTATCAGATAAAAACTTAAGGCCTCATAATTCCAAAATTTTCACACATGAAAAATATTTTTCATCAATTGTTTCCAAGGACAAGAACCCTTCAAGGGTAACATACGAAGGATATAACATTGTATAACGTTCACTTTAATAAAAGCTTTTATCTTGCAGGAGTGTACGTGACATAATTTCTCATGATATAATGGACCACAAGGTCACTTGAATTTCCACCCTGGGTCATCATTTTTCAATGGCCTCACCGACATAAAGAGTTAGTTGGAAACTTTTATACAAAAATATCCTTTCATTGTTTTATACCAGAAAATTTAGTTTTTTTATTATTAGTATTTGATCTGGTTATGTGTTTGACATGACAACCAAAAAAAAAAGAATATAAACTATATAAAATATATTAAATAAAATATAAATGAATATAAAAGTTAGGGTCATACAATTATCGCATGTCCTTTGAACGCCGTCCAATGCAATTATAGTAAAATTTAAGTACGTAAATATTAAATAAAATTGTCCAATATTTATTCAAAAAGTCTTTCAAAACACTAAGAGCTTCAGAGCCTCGTCAAAATGGTGTCACTCGGAATTAAATTGAAATTCAAAAGAAACGGCGGTGTTTGCTAAGAAAAACATTATAAATTTGCAGCACTACATATTTTTTTGTTATTAAAAAATATTAACCGTAACATATTAGAGGCCCAGTAGATGTAGGACATCGAAGTTGATTGCAGACTTTAAAATTAATACAAATCAGAGAAACATATAAAACATACAAAATAATGAAACATACAAAAGAAAATGGAGACATACAAAATATTTTCGTAAAATAAAGGAGAGCAAGCAAAATTCACGATTCTATTCTGGAACACCATTTTTATTTCATTACGTTGTAGTTGTTATTTAATGGTAAAAATATAAATATATACTCACTGAAAATGTTATGTTTCTAGTTGTGAAGGTTCATGAGATACAGCCTGCTGACAGGAAGACGGACAAAGGGGTATTAGTGAAAGGTTCCGTTTTTACGTTGGGGATACGGAAACCTAAAAGACAAACGCACTATACTGACATTAGAAGCAACGAAGTGTATGGTTTAAGCGTACGCATACATAAACGCGACCCGTCGTAACGCAAGTAGCAAGTATGGCGAGTTGTATTAACAAAGAAAGACACACAATACCTCCCACAATTGCAGTGACACACTCTATAAATTATGTTTAAGCTTGCGCACACAATGTTCGAATGTTAATTTATGATCCGCCAGTCAAATCATTTAAGCAATATTCAATTAAATGTTCAAATAGATGTTGCTATTTGAATCGGAAAACCAAGAAGTATAATGAATGCTTTCTAACCTTACTTAATAATAATAATAATAACCACATCACGACACACACATTGGACTCTCAGCCCTGCAGTAATTCTCGTAAGAACTTGTGTCACAGGAACTAAGCAACGATATGGTATAAACTACATAGATAAGAATACGACATCCAAGACCGGTAATTGAAACAATGCGTCTTGCAAATAACACAAAGTCCCGCAACCGCTGGGATTCGGACCCGGAACCTGAAGCATAGCAGTCGGCTGTTTACACCACTGCGCCAACGAGGTCGTCTTACTTAATATGTATTCCGTATATAGTTTATTTAGATTGAATCTTTTACACTTTCCTAACATTTTTTTTCGCCTATATTTTCAATCGTTTTCGTTTATTTAGCTCAGATGTCTTTTCATTGCGTAATCTTTTAATCTATCATTATTAACTGATTCAAACTCATAACAACGAAAGGTTTACCGAAAGTTGCTCTTGAAAAAAATGTCGAAGATTCCGGACAGGCTCGGAGCCTTCTCATTCATTCGTTCATTCGCTCGTGAACGTTTTCAATTGAATGGAAGAGCTGATTCGTTTGAGCTCTGATCATGCAAAGTTGCAAGTCACCGATGTAAATACGTCAAATCATTCGCTTTACTCCTTTTTTTGTGTTGAAATTTCATGCGGAATCGTTCTTTTTTTTCCAAATGATTTATTTTGGAACAAAACTATGAATATAGTTATGAAACTTGGTAACTTGGCTTTGTTATTTTATGTGTAGTAAATTTAATTTTTATTTTGTTTGACATTTAATTATATGTAAATAATGTAGATTTAAAATAATTAACAACACATAACATAAAATAAACTCACGCTGTAATCCCTCGAGAGCTGTTGGCAGAGGCACTTGCTACACACCGCATGTTTATGTTGAGTCCCAGCGTGACAGGTTTCGAATCTGTCGCCACTATCCGGGCACATCGAGAAACATGGCAGCTACAACTTACAAGGCAACCCTAGACTCGAACCCTCGACCTGTCGGGTCGGTTAACCAAGGCATGTAACAAACTGAGCTAACACGTCCTCAAATAATTAAAAAGATTCAATACATACGGTGATCTCATGGGTCAATGTATATCAGATTGTTGTAAAATCGTGTTTATCGTGCAATGTTTTGGTGAGAGAACAAAAAATTCTAAAAACATAATATAATTAAAAAATATAAGGGGGTCCCATACAAAAAAACGTCTTTTTTTTCTTGTTTTTCATTCCTTTAGGAAATTATCTAATAAGTGGATATTGTTTAATCTTGTACGATGGCACAATATGATACGAAACCCTATATGTGGGAGTTCGACTTACACTTGACTGATTTTTATTCGATGATTTGTCAGGAAAGTATTGCTTTATCAATCAACTAAGGAGGTAAAACTATTTTAGTATAAATTCTTCTAAAGGATCAAAAAGCACTTTGTCAAATCAAACAAACCACAAATCCTTTCATTTTAAATTCTTAGTTAAAACTGTTAAACAAATTATATTGCAAATTGTTTACATTAATTTAAATACTATAATTAATATTTCGCTACATTTCACATTGTACAATATACCATTGTAAGTGCTTCTGATTTTGAGAGCTCAATTATAGTTGGAACAGACGGAAATGCAATTCAGTTTCAATAAGGCGAACTACACATTCATCTCCTTTGTAACTAAGACCGTCTATTGTAAACAATTTAGATCCTTTACACGCTGCGACTTTTTGCAACGAAGCAGTCGCGATTCAGTATCGATTTAGCATTGAGACAGTTGCACATGCGTTACTAAATTTAAAAAACCAAAAGATCACGACAATTCTAAAAAAAGTAACTGGCCTTTCCCCAATAAAAACAGCGTCGATACAATATTTTTAATCGCTGTTATAGCAGAACAGTCGCGCGGCTGTCAAACGAACATTTCACGGTGTAAAAAGGCCACATTACACAACATTCTTATAATGTTTTTGTCAGCTGAACTAAGTAAAGACTTTTCATCGTCAGGCAATCGCACCATATGGACTGATAAGTCTTCAAAATGTCGATTATGTTAACTTTGGGAATTAAAAGTAAATTCAATAAAAAAGTTTTTAAAATTTTAAAATAATTAAAAAATCCTATCAAATGAAAATGAATTTCCGGAGCAATATGATGAAATTTAGTTAATATTTTTATATCGCGTATTCATTTTGTTAATGCATTAAAAATATCAAAGTGTTTTTATCATTTTATGTAAAAGTCTCCACTAAAATCTCAGAATAAATAGAAAAAATTGATAGCTATGAATCTTTAAAAACATATAAACAAAGATATCTGTTCATACAAGCCGTGAGTGGGCACAATTTTGGCAAACACCCAATACATCGGACTGATCATGAATGGCCAATCCAAAAACTAGGATTGACCTAAATTCAGAGATCCTAGTGAGTTAGAACCAATTTATTTCAAGAAATATATTTTATTGAAGCGGTTCAACGAAACTGACAGATATATTGAGAAATATATTTCTGGGATAATTTATTATTAACGCCTTCTGTCGTTATTATGGAAAGGCGTGGTCAAGACTCGAAGTGAAAATCAAATGTTAGAAGGTTGTTATTAAAATGATAATTAAAAATGGTTGGAACACACTTTATTGATTTTTTAGTATTTAAAACCTGCTTGATTTTTTTGTTACAGTTATCAAAGTGTGATGAACTTGTACAATTGTATATCTTGAAATCCACAATACAAAACAGCCACTGACTAACATATAATCTTGTACAGCAGTTGCTAAGCGACTATATGGTATACATATCGAAATCGATAAACAAACTATATATCTTAGAAATAAAACTGAGTTTTACCCCGGCAGAAATTCGAACCTGGAACCTTTTACGTAGCAACCAGGTGTTCAATCTCTGGGCAATATAGGATGTGATAGTAATGAAAAGAGTTTTTGAAATCGATCCATATTTTATGGAAAAATCGGTGAACACACAAAGAAAAAACATAGGAACAATCGAATACATAACCTCCTCTTTTTATGACGCTTAAAAATTGTGACCAATCATATTTGTTTGGTACAACGACACTCGTCAACTTACAACTATCTACCGATCGTTCAGAATAAATAAAAATACACAATATTTTAAACTGCTAAATAACCCCCGAGTCTAAAACTGCTATGCGTAAGAAAACAGATGAAGATTAGTTCCATTAGAAAACATTCAACTAAAGACACGTACACATATAAATAACACCTTTAACTTATAACATATAGTTGCTTGGGTGAATTTTGGCAAGTGGCCTAGTCTGGCTTTTGGCTTTCCGCCATTTCTTGTATATGCTAGCACTTTTAACCCCAATATGGCCAATTTAGGTGGTGGGCCCCGTTCAGTAATTAACGATCTACCGCTTCAATTTCTGCGGGATTTCTTTGGATAAGCCGTTATGAAGGGAATGCAAATTTCTATGTCATTGTTTTGTTTGAAACTACTTCTTTGTGAATAACAGTGTTGTTTTTATCTGAGTCGTTCTATTTTATTGTTACTATAGTTTTTAGATAGTTTCGCATTGTCCAACAAATATAGTTGTTTCCGGGAGATTCCACTACATTAACAACATCCACAAAACATGTCAGCAATTTTTAACAATTGCTACATTTTTTCATCGTTCTATCGGACTTTTATTTTTCGCAGCACGATTACTACGAACGTTCTTCGTAGCAAAAGCGTAGTCACGTAGTCCGATCACACGATGTGTAGCGTTATTTTCGATTTTATTTGATTTTCAAACCTTATAAAACATGATTCGTAGAAATAGTTCCAAAAATTATTTTTCTTCTTTCATTGGGTATTGACAACTGTTTATTGATAGCAGGGAAAACGTAGAAATATTTCTATAAATAAAAGTAAAAAAATATTTGCTACAGTAAGTTTTGTCAAGACCTATAAAGGGCGTATCACGTCTGTAAGTGTTAAATTTTTTCTCTTGGCACCTTATACGCTTATCACAAGCTCATAACGTGACGGCCTCTGTAGTGCATCGATTTAAGAATTCTGGATTCAAATCCCAGCGGTGAGGAATATTGTTTTACTTGCGAGACACATTGTTCCACTTTGTGGTCATGGATGTATTATTCAAATTGATGTGCAATGCAATATTATTCAATCTTACTGCAAGGCTGAGTTAATCTGTTAGATGTGATGTAGTTATTATTATAATTAATAAAATATAGGTATAAGCTGACAGAGATTGGTTTCAAAACACTTTTCTTCTTAAATTGTAATTGAATTGAAAAAATGCTTTTAAAAATGTACTAAAGTACTAAAATACTAAAGTATAAAGTTAATAGTAACCTTTGTTAAGAAAAAACATACCTTTATTTATTCAGCGTCACTGATTTCTAATACTATTAATCGAAAATTAACTTTGATACCTTCAATTTACGATACACTTTCATTAAAATGTTTGATATGAACAACAAATCAATATGATTACTGCCCAACAGAAAAATCTATCGGAACAAAAACATGTCGACACAATTCGTGAAGCTAATCAACTCCACCCTTATCAAAGATAAGGAAAAAGGATATTTCAGGTCGGATTGCTACGTGATGTGATGAACATTTGAAATATTATGTTTCAATGATTTCGACGTTTTTTTCCTTTCCGAGCGAACGATTCGTGATAACCCTGTGGAATAGGGAATATGCATGAAATTTATTTTGATTATTCAATTTATCGTAAAGTATGTGGAAAGAGTATACTTACAAAGAAAACAGAATTAGAATTGTTCGATATGGAGATTCAATATATCTATCTCGCTCATCAGAATAACCTTTTCTATGGAAGTAGTATAGAGCCCGTGTACTTTGACGTCATTGTACATATCGGATCTCTCCGTCTAACCAACGACTTAGAAGCTTTATAAACTATTTAATAAGTCAGATATTTTAGAAAATCTAACAAATTTGTGAATGTATGTCATGCATATTTCCTATTTGGAGAACACTACAGAATGATATATCTGTTATGTGTTGCCACCTAGTTTTTACAGTTGGCTTAGGAACTTGACAGTTAAAATGTAAAATAAGCAACTGATTTTACTCTAACTCTGAGTAAAGTTTAACCCTGTCTTTTCCTATTAAAATAAACGTTATTTACTTATTTAATGAATTAAGCGTTTATTTGCAATTGTTTATTACTTTTAATTAGTGTGGTGTTTTGTGTATGTATTTTAAAGTAAATACCCATTTTTTCATTTGATACAACGTCATGCACAGCAAGCAAATCCGGTGGAAAGTGATCAACCGCCTTAACACGACGATGCCACTAATGTCGTGGAACACCAAGAGTACCGCCCATGCGTTTCCCATGTAGAGGTGAAGATGTTCTAACATTCAATTACAAAGTCACAAGAGGTATACCCTAAGCACTACTTTTAATTACACTGGCTCTCCAATCCTTCGAAACACAGCAAACTGCTTCACGGCAGAAATAGAAAGGATGATTTTTTGGGAACTAAAGCAATTTTTGTCAATTGTCCCTAGATATTTTTAATAAAAGTCAATCAGTTTAAATGTTCTACTATCACTCCTCCTTTATTCTTTATTATTCACAAACTACTACACTATTTCTCATGTTATAACGTTCAAATGTTTTGCTTATATAGTAGTTAAACATAAACAACCGGGAAGGTATTTAGTAAATTAGCAATTTCCTATACATAATGTTTGTTTTGCATAATCGGATAAAGCAGATATTGATCCGGAAGTTAAAAGGCATGTTATCTATTCATAGTTCATTATTGAACATTACATTTGATTTTACGTATAAATCAAACGTACAGACCTCAGAAATATTTTCTAGGAACTATTAAATATATAGAAACAATTATTCCACCTCACAAAGACAGTTTGACTATGGTTGTAGATATTTTTGTCACTTAAGACGTGGTTGCTTAGTTCGTTAGAGTCTTGGTTAACCGACCGACCCGACCCGACAGGTCGAGGGTAAGTTGCAGCTGCCATGTTCCTCAATTTGCTCGGATAGTGGCGACAGATTTGCTACCTGTCACACTGTGACTCGACATAAACATGCAGAAAGGTGTAGAACCACTGCCAACTTTCGAGGGAATACGGCGTGAGTTTATGCTGTGTTACTTGTTTATTTGGTTTTGTCAGGCGTGTACCTAGAGTTATCTCAGTAAAGAAATTTCGCACACTAGAGTAATATGCATTTATACATCTAAACACAGCCTTAGCTAAATGGTATTCGTAAGATGCAGAATCTTGTTTCAGTTTGAGTGATATTGACATTTTGGCATTTAAAGTAGGTATAGCTAGGTTAATTGTCAATAAAAAGGAATCATTTTATCATATCATATTCCAATCTTTTGAAATCCTTTCTTTACGTTTTAGGTACAACTATTTTGTGGGTTATATTTTTTTATTGTCTATTTTAGGAGATCGTTAATATATTAGAATTAACTTTAAGGTTATAGTTAAGAGAATACAAGGTGCGGAGTAAGTTACATAATACTACATGTACATATATAGGTAGTTGAAGTTAGATTATAAGATTACGGTGATTTCCATTTATGCCCACATTAGATTATCTTGTCTATTTATATACCTGATTCCAAATACTGTCAATACAATGAATACATTATTCGTCCCACGTTAATTATACATTTCATTACAACATGCATTAGAAAATAATTTACTTATTAAATTATGATTTCACTAATTACATCCTTGTTAGCTCACAAATTGTGTTTGTGGGAACGATTTTTCATGCTTATTAAATAATGGTCATCTAAAATAAATGTCGGTAATTACTTCATTGAATGTCTAAAACACTTTATCTAACTATTTGAGTGTTTAAGTTTGGGTGTTGACTTGGTAGCTCAGTTTGTTACGTGCCTTGGTTAACCGATTGACCCGACCCGATAGGGCAAGGGTTCGTGTTTCCGGTTGCGGTAAGTTGTAGCTACCATGTGCCAGGATAGCGGCGACAGATTAGCAACCTGTCACACCGGGACTCAACATAAAAAGGGGAAAGCAGTATGTAACACCTCTGCCGACCCCTCTCGAGGGTTTAATTACGGCGTGAGTTTATGTTTATCGAAATTTTATATTCAGACAATCGCACATTAAGTTCACATAACAGGCGCAATATCAGTCCTATGCTGTACGTACAACTTAAGAACGTTACAAAATCCAGAAAGGTTTGAGGCCTTATGTTCTACACACTAGATTAATAATCGTTGACAAAATGATACACCAAGATAGCAAAAAAAATGTTCTCATAGTATTATATATACTTACGAAACAGTTTGAAAATGTCGTTCATTGTTACTTACAAATATAAGCGCCATGTTTTGAATCAAATAAGAAGAATTTTCGAATTCCTTTTTTGAAACATTGTATGAATCAGCGAATACTTTAATGATGACCAAAAAGTCATTCTTGCGTCGAAACAAAGTTAAAGGCATTAAAATATCTTACCATTACTGGCTACGATTAAAGTACCTGAAAGTAAAACAATATTAATTAAGATACAATAAAAATTACATTAGAACAGATACTAGATAGTTTGAAGACCTGGGTGGCGCAGTGGTGTAAACAACCGACTACTACGCTAGAGGTTCCGGGTTCGAATCTCGGCGGCGGCAGAACTGTGTTAATTGCATGACGAATTGTTTTACTTACCGGTCAGGGATGTTGTATTCTGATCAATGTATTTTAATACTATACCATTTTTTAGTGTCTGCGACTCATCATTATATCTTGGTGTTGTGCTGAGTCAATTTGTGTGTCTTAATGTGATTTTTTTATCTGAATGTATTTAACTGATTGGAAAAAAATATTTTAAGACCAATGTTGAGAAACAAGAGGGTGTATTCTTGGAAATAATTCCCAATAGTAGCATATATTACGAGTATACAGGCAACGGTAACTGCAAAATTTAGTGGCAGAAATACGAAACCTAAATTGTATTTTTTAATCGAAAGAACTGCAAAATTTATTCACCGTTCAATAATATTGATCCGGGATATTGATTTACAGTTATAACTTTATTTTATTCAAGGAATAAAAACAAAATAAGTCAAGAAAATTGAATAAGCAAAGTTAGGGAACTACAAATTGCTAAAAGTTACGCCCAATCGATTCTAGTTAGGAAATTATTTACTACGACCCGGCTAGAATAACAAACAACTTAAAATTAGGAGAAAAAAGTTATCTGCAATAAACGAACCAAAACAATTTGTGCGTGTTAGGAAAACGAAAAATAATGAGTGGGCTTTTTTTGGGTTCATGCTACGGTACTAAGAGTTAGCGGAGACATTCGAGATTTTATTTTCTTCCATACCTACTAATGGCAAACACGAATAGTTTTTGATATAATGATGATACTGATGATCAGTTATTCTCAAATATAACATATATTTTAAATAGAACAATAATCATAATGACCACATCACGAGACACACATTGACTCAGCCCTGCACTAATCTGGTATCGCAACGACAAGGTATAAACTACATAGATAAGAATACTCCATCCAAAACCGTTAAGCGAAATAATGTGTTTAACTATAATGTAATAGTAGTCATTATTAGTTAAAATCCGCTGTGAAATCATTAAAACTAATTGAAGTTTCTCATATAATTGTTTATACGAAAATCGAACTACAATTCAGTAACTTAGGCTCACCGAAGAAGAAAATGATTTTCGTTATGTTAATAGTGAGCCACATACAGACGAGAGAATCGACTCGCTAATCACTTGTTCCACAGCCTAATGCCCTAAGGTCAGCTTTATTATATAACACCATAACAATCCCATGGAATAAATGACTCTCTGCGGAAAACAAGCTCGTTTCCTAAACGTAAATAGCACTTTGTTTTGACAAGTTTTCCCCAAGTCTGTGCTGCGGCGGATTTAAGTTTTGCACCGAATGGGATTTTGTATGGACGGAAACTAATTTTAGGTAACGGTTTTTTGTATGTCCTGATATGTTAGTGTTTTATGGTTTATTGTATGTACAGTATAAGACTCCTGCGAGGCTTAGCCAAATTATTAAATCTAAGGGTTATTCCTTTAAATATGATGAATATGTTAATATATCTTTAAAAATAAATTATAATAACCAAATCACGAAAACACATTGATACAACCCTACAGAAAGATTAAAGAATCTTGAATCGCAGGTGCTGGTTCAACTGAAAATTTCCTTGTTTGAAGAAGTATGATGAAAGGTTTATATATTTCCTTGGGATTTTGATACTAAAATGATTTCAAATAATAACAATAACCACTACACGACACACACACTTTGATTCAGCCCTGCACTAAGATATAAATCTTGCAGTAAGCAACGATATGGTATAACTACATTGATAAGAGTAGTTCATCCAAGACCGGTAAGCGAAATATTGCGTTTTGCAATAACACAAAGTTCCATCCCCGTCCGGATCCGAATCCAGAACCTCTTACGTAGCTGCCAGCTGATTTCACCACTGTAATATCACTTTCCATCATCCGTTTGCTTGTTGGCCCTTCATTTAGTATTTAAAATATTTTAAGAACCTAAGGGTGGTAAGACAAATTCCTCGATTAAGATAACTCATAGAAATCTGTCAAGAAGTCTAAATGCATCTTCCACTTTATCACTTTGACCCAGTTTCAAAACTTTGAGGTATTTGAAAGCAGCACTTAAACACAAACTATCGGACAGAAGCCCAAAACTTACCAATATAGCACGATTCCTAGAAGTACAATAACATAGATTGAATGCTTTAACAAATAGATAGTCATTATTACTATATGTTTAAGAAAGTTGAGTTGAAAACTGACAATTTTTTATGTAATTTTGTTTCTATTCAATTGAATCAACGGTGTACTCCCGTTGTCCCCGTCATTCGTATCCCCATTATCGGGGACACCGGAACTTAAGGACACCATTTACAACGTTTCAAGTTTAAGTTTAACCATTAATCGAAATGTTAACGATTAACACTATTATGCCCAGCTATTGATTTGATTTAACAGTCGCGAGGCCAGTGCTTGGAAGAGTTCTATGTGTAATTTTTTGGTTAACGTAAAGGCGATTATTTAAGCTAACTCTGATTTACTGTGTTTAGCTATAATTGTGATATATTCGTTGATTAAACAATATATATTGTGTAGATGACACTTTTTGGTTAGTGTTTGCTTTGGTTTTTGGTGGGTACTATTCATCATGATCAAATTTTAAATTTCATTTTTTTTTCTTTTGAATTATTTTATGAAAAAATATTCTTCATTTAACTTTTTTCTACATTGCTTCTCACGTTAGTAAAACTATTCTTAAAGTACTAACACAGGTTTAAGGGGGACAGTGAGAAGTGAGTGAGAATTTTGAGTTCAAGGGGACAAACGTAAAGGGGACAACTGGTATGATTTTCAATTATTTTAAATAAGTGCTGGTATCCCCGATAACGAGGATAACGGGAATAGACCTCTTCAACAAATTAATGTTTCTTAAAATTCAAGTAGACACCATTGAAGAAAATTTCCATGTACTCGTAACATAACAAAAGAAAACTGGGCAATTTTAAAATATGTAAATGAGTCAAAAGTATGTTATTTTTACAGAAATGTGTTAAATTTAATTAATTTCATGTAACTTACTGAACACAGATTAAATGTAAATTGGTAAATGATCATTGTGAGAAACTCATGACGCTCGAAAATCATACCTAGGAAAAATATGAACTTGAAGTACAGAATATTTTAACAGCTTCCTTAAGATCTCTTAGTGATTATGATATCATAGAAAAATCGAATGATTACTATGATCTACGTGCTAGACTGTCGTACATGGTGGATGCAAGATCATCTGGTTTGGTCCTACCCTCCTTTTTACAAGTATTTCTGCTATGAAGCAGTTCGCTGTGTTTTAGTTCGAAGGAATGGAGAGCCAGTTTAATTACCGGCACCACAGGTATCACATCTCCTCTACAACAACATAACACACCTAACATAAAACATGCTATAATCCCTCGAGCGGGGTTGGCAGGGGTGTTATACACCGCATATCGCATGTTTATGTTTAGTCCCAGTGTGACTAGTTGCGAATCTGTCGCCACTATTCGGGCACATTGAGAAACATGGCAGCTACAACTTACGGCTACCCAAAACTGGAACTTCGACCTGTCGGGTCGGATCGGTCGGTGAACCAAGGCACGTAACAAACTGAGCTACCACGTCCTCAACATACTCGTATATATCTCCTCTTCCTTATATCCCCTATACAAAGCAAAAAAATGCTCTTAGCTTTCTGGAGATCAAGGGCATAGTCGTGATAATAGGCGAGGGTATTACATTCCATCAGCTTGTTTGTCGTATAAAAATTAAGTAAACGTAAATTATCATAATGACACGTTATTTCATATAAATATTGGGTTCCATGACAATCCTTGTTATAAGTGAGATAGCGCGGAGAGAGTTGGCTTCCAAACTTTTCATGTCTGTATTTGAATAAGGGCGTATCTCAAAGTTGTTCCGATAGTTGCGAGTTGAAACAATAACGAATTTGCCAGTGAAACTCTTAAAGTCGTACCATCTCACAAAGACCGTTTGACTGAGGTGGTTGTTTGGTGTATACATGAACATTATTTCAGTGTGCGTTACCTCGAGTTCACTCAGGAAAGGTGATAAGTGTGCGTGTACACGTTCAATCACAGCTATAGTCGAACTGCCTTGGTGAGATGGAAGGACTATTATAATGTGCCCGTTTTAGACAAATGCGGTCGCGCTGGGATGCGTGTGTTTATAGATATGACAGGACATGTTCATGTTGCTTTGAATACAGTAAATGTAGGTTAATTGAACTATTAAGTAGGCTGTAGTTAATTTTACTAATTAATTAATTGACAGAAATATAATAAATAGACTATCGTGTGTTAAAATCAATTTGTCATGGCAATTAGCTATGATTATGGAATCTGTGATTGCTGTTACAGTTTTATTAGAGTAGACTAGTATGAGATTTCTTTTTTTTCTTAGGCATTAATTGGCAAAGATACTTATAGCTTACTAGGAAACAGTAACCGTGGCTCAGTGTATCGACTTGTACGAGTGGTATATAGTCTTAGTAAAATTCAAGGTATTACAGCTTGTACCACCAGCGGCTCTAGGAGAGGGCACCCCAAAAGCATCAGTTCTTCAGACTTTAAGCCCTTGATTAGTTTAATGGGGTTCTAAAAAAGTTTTCGTCAGTTTTGTAAGTGGGCCTCTCCTCCAAACTTAATGACGGTATCCACTGGCTTGTACTGTTAAATAAAGATACAATACTCAATAAAAATAAAACAACCAATACTTTAAATATAATACTCATATTCATTACTCAAATACATGTGCACGAAGCATGAACTTCTGTAGTTACTTGTAGGTATGTTGGAATAGTGTGGTGTCTGAAGATTCGTTTCGCTTCCATCTGTACCGTAATGCTCAGCTAACAGCTAACAGCGTTGGCGTAACGTGGGGCTTAAGTCGATAGGCACGGGTTCTCCGTGAGTACCTACTAACCGGGCAGAAAGAGATCCTATGGATCCCCACGATAAAAAAAAAGTTAAGCTAACCCTTGTATGCAATTGTGACTAGTTCCATAAAAATCCGTTGCGGCGCTATTCACTTTTAACTACAGAGGTTAGCAGAGAGCAGCCAGCGGCTTAGACTGTTATAACGACTATTGTATCGAATGGGCTAAAATAAAAACGACGCCACATTTGCTAAGTTCAGTAAGAAAATAATTAAACTTGATACCATCCCGCAACCGCAGATGCGAGCCAAGAAGTTTAAAACCGCAATCCCTCAAGAAATTTTAACAGGGACTCCAGAATTACCATAAACAACTGTCTGTTATCCCCAGCTTACTGTATTTAACTGAACAATACAGTGTGGATTTACACGGCCAGAGATAACATGGGTAGTAAACAAGGATCGCTGTTGAAATGTTCAGACAAGTTTTAACTTAGCAATTGCTTGTACTCTCCCAAGTTACTGACTTCGTTTCACAGTAAACATGTAAGGCAACAAGAATCGCTTCGAAGAATTGATTTGAATTTATTTGTAAAAGTTTATATAAATCAAAATCAAATATAAAACTGTTATTGAGATATATTTAATGACGTATAACGCATATGGGGTGTTTAGGTTTAAAAAAGAAGTAATCCTTTTTATTCATGACCATATTAAATACTGTTTTGTATTTTTAGGTCATGCATCAAAATGCAGTTGACAGAAAAAAGACACTGACGACACTATTAAAGTCATGATTTATTCCATTCTTCTATCCAATCTAATACCACTTTGTATTCGTTTGTATATGATGTCATATTTTGTTTCTATTCCGAAACTATCCAACCAGGGAACAGAAATCATTGGTAGGAAGAAATCAAATTAAAGGGAAGGAAGGACACAAAAATTCCTATGAGTGAGAAAATTCGCCATTCTTTTGTCAGGAACGACATTATAGCTTAAATTACATCTTAGTTTCAATTTTTATAGAATAATAACCACATGACGACACACACATTGAATCAGCCCTGCAATAAGTATCGTAAGAACTTGTGTTAGGATCAGTATAATTGAACGGTGAATAAATTTTGCAGTTCTTTCATTTAAAAATACGAGTACAATTTTGGTTCCGTATTTCTGCCAATTAATTTTGCAGTTACCGTTGCCTATATACTCGTAATAAATACTACTATTGGGTATTATTTGCAAGAATACACCCTTTTGTTTCTCAACATTGATCTTAAAATTATTTTTTCCAATCAGTTTCATACATTTAGATAAAAATCACATGACGACACACAAAATTGACTCAGCACAGCACCAAGATATAACGATGAGTCGCAGGCACTTAGAAACGATATGGTATATACTACATAGATAAGAATACAACATCCAAGACCGGTCAGCGAAACAATGCGTCTTGCAAATAACACATAGTCCCGCCCCCGCCGGGATTCGAAAACGAAACCTCTAGCGTAGTAGTCGGCATTTAAACCACTGCGCCACCGAGGTCGTCAATATCATTTGTTAACTTATTAAGGAACAAAATCTACAGCTCATAAAAATAACACAAAAGTATTTCTGGTAAAAACTTACAGCCAATTATGGATTAACATTTTTCTAATTTCTGAACAAACTTGGTATATTTTTATTTATGAGTTAAACGCCAAGAGCACCGCCAATCCATTGCCCATTCAAAGGTAAGGATATTATACCTCTCGTGCCGGTAAACACAGCGTACTGTTTCACGGCAGAAATAGAATGAAGACGGAATACGGCAGAAATATAATATAAGCGTCTAAATCAACGGCTTCGTTTTCAAATTAGGCAAAAGAATGTATAAACCTTTTGGAAAATAAACATTTAATATAGCGATATCAAAAAGTATAAATTTCTTTATTCAAAACAACTAAGTAAACAAATCGTCGACGATCAATCTTGTACGTGCTTAAAATACAAATAAAAAATATTTGAACAAACCCAGATTATAAGAAAAAAAATTAACTTTGACCTCTAAAGTACGTAGACGCAAAAATATAATATGTATACAACGAAAATTCGAGACTTTGCCTACCATTTCAACAATTTCAACGCATTTTCTTTAATATTCATTGTTAGAAAATAAGAAAAAAATTCATGATCGAACTTTTAAAGGTATTTCATAAACACCCATTAAACGGTTTTAGATGGCATTTATAATGTACATTTGTACCTAGAATCTAACCTATCTATAGTCGTTCTTATGATAATGTATTAAAAATAAACTTTTTTTGCCACATTCTTGGTGGACAGAAAAAAAATAATTTAAGACGGAAAAAAATTTTAGTTCTTAAAAACAGGGCCACCAATAGGGAATATGCATGACTTTTTTTATTTATTCGAAAACACATATTAACACAAATCCGTTAGATTTTCCGAATTATCTGACTTATTAACTTAGTTATAAAGCTTCAAAGTCTAGTTAGACAGAGAGATCCAATATGAACAATAACGTGTTAGTACACGAGTGCCAAATAACTTCCATAGAAAAGGTTCTAATGAGCGAGATAGATATATTGTCTTTTAATGGTTATATCTCCCTGGTTTATCGTACAATTGTAATTCTCTTTTCATTGTTAATACTATTTCCACATAAAGATAAATTGATTGAATAATCAAATCACATTTCATGCATATAAAATGAGCTACGAACAATAGGGATATTGTGATTCTAATAGAAATTTGAAGGACTGCCAATAATTTGTACATACCAGCTTATTTGTCACAAAAATTTGAACATACTTATCGGTGAAGTCTTTAACCTAATCTGTGTCAGGCTTATTAAAGTGATCGTCAAACGCCTAAACATAAACGACAATCCAAATTGAGCACGGCATTTTATGTCGGGACGTCAGAAATTTGGACAAGCTTGACAGATTCCAAGAGTCATTAAATCTGAACGCTGTATAGACGCTTCCCGTGATATATTTAGTAACGACTTGCCGTGACTTGCTCATGTTTTTGATTCATTAAGAGTTAGCTTTCTTGAGAGATAATTGTCCTTGAAACGAGATGCATGGTTTTTTTTTGATGTTGATGTTTTTTTTAAATAATATGTAAATTAAAAAATCAAAATAAAATTGAAAAAAGCACCAACGGAGGTTTTTTGCCGAATTCTTAATCGTTTAAAAATAATTTTGACGATTTAAAAGTACTTATTTTAAGTCCATTTGAATAAAAATTATTTAATTTTTGATTATTTTGATATAAAACAGATGGACATTTTAATATTCATACATTTGATACCAAATAATTTAATACTGGTTATGTTCTCATAAACTTTTCAAAGAGTACATTTTTATAAAGATTTAATAATGAGCTAAGTAATTGAATATTCTTAAGGTAAAGTAACCATGTGTAATTAATCACCTTCCCATTTTGGTTTTAAAATTCTATATAGGCCACTAAAATTAACTTACGAAAATAAAGTCTCAGAAAAAAATATGCGTACATCAGTCAAATAAAAATACGGCTAAACACAGCACCACTGGTGGCCCTAGCATTTAATTCAATAGCTGCATCCAAAAGCCCTTTTAACTGAACTTCGAGCATAAAGACCGGGGTTTTCAGTAAAAATTCTGCAAAAGGCCCTTTGCCCTTTTCAAATGGGACCAGTTCAATAAGCCTTACGAGGGTTATATTTATGAAGGCTGCTATTGCTGTTCTCAGAAGTGTTTCCTGCGAATTATGTAATTAAATTTAGTTGGGAGTCGGTTACGAGGCTGCCCTAAACAAACTTAGCTCATAAGATGTTTGGTGCAAAAGGTAGGTTGTTTGCGAATGCTTTTGAGTAACACTTAAGCGGTTCACAGACTTGCGCTGTAATATATCGTAAGATACACACAACGGGAAATGCACTTCACAGATGGCTGCTATACTTGTATGTACATAAACATAGCGGCTATATGTAAACCGTTTTACCCTCCGAGTGTGATATCTTACGATTCTGCGCTATATATTACAGCACCGTCTGTGAACCCCAATGCGAGTGACTGTTGGCGAGGCTAAGCGTCGTGCTTGTGTGTGCGTGCGAGTATAATATTCAGTGTCTTGCTTTTGTGTTGGTTTGATATTACTTTTAAAATATATATTAATAAAATAATTTCTACCGGTCTTCATGAATTATAATGGTCAATTTTTTTTTTGGCCAAAAAGAGGGTATATGATATTGATTCGTGTTAAGTCAATGAATAGAATCGCATATCCATAATATTATGTTCAAGCGAGATGTGCTAAATGTGTAAAAGCGTTTTCATAATCGAGGTAATACAATATATTAAGTCTTGTCTTCATATGACTTAACCGCTTTAGCACAAAGTTATTACTAACTATAGTAGGAACGTGTAGAAATTGGTTGCATTAAAACTTGGACCTCTTCATGTCGATAGTGACTAGGTATTTCCTAAGCCAGCATATTAAACCTGTACTCAAAGAGTACCATACTTACAGGTAATCTAATGAGTTATAGGTAAAACAATTTTTATACAACGATTGTACGTTTTACTTTGTCGGGCATCGTGAATAAAATAAATTTTAATAAAGTAACATGAGGTCGCTTTATAAATTCTAAAGTCAGCCAAAGGCTTGTTTTGACCAACCTTGTACCAATCTAACAAACGTAAACTTTACTAAATTACTCTCACTCCGTCTGTTATAAAGCAACAAATTTATCGCCCTACCTACGTTTGATGACCATACCATCTGATATACCCACTCTTATTAGCACCCTATGTTAGAAAGAGAAAGACCTGTTTACCCCTCGTTCACATTCATCTGACACGATAGGTCAATTTAAGGTAAGTTTAGACTACGATAGAAATGTCAGACACAAATCTATATACTCGTACCGTCCACACTGAGACGGATATCTTGATTGCGATGCGACGCTTTTTATCGTTTCATAATTAATTTTGCAATTAGAGACACAGAGACACTCGGTGGAGACACTAAGTTTACGGTGTATAGTTTCCTTGTCTATTTTTGCTTTTACTAGTCTTTATAGAAAAAGGTCCATCATAATTTAAACTACGTCCAAATCCGTGTTTTGTTTCATTTATCTTTCCTGATGATGAACCTTCATAATTTTAGCTCCAAACACAGACAGTCCATTTAAGTGGGGACGGGCCCTTAGTAGCGTCAATCAACAGCCCAGTAAAGTAACTCCTCTATTTCTCCAAGGCCTAATTAAATTATGCAAATTATTTAAAACAGCGTCTGTGTTCTTTTTCTGGTTTAGTCGTAGTTGTCTGTGTGTTTTAGGTGAATATTGATAGTTGTTTTACAGCACGTTGCCTATCAATCATTAATCTAGGTAAAGGTATAAAGTCAATATCTTATCAATAATTTTATTAAAATTACCATTAGTTCTACAAAGATTAATAGAGTCAGCAATGCGCGTGTGATACTAATGTTTCAAACCCACAAAAACCGCTGACCAATAGTCTTCTTACGATCGTTTGCCAACTAGTTGTACACGACGTGTTATTGATTTATCAAAACGTTTCTCCCAAAGGGTTTTATCTTTAGCAAGATCCCAAAGTAGGCACAACAAAACGGACATATTTAGCTTCATTGTTCAATATTTTCTTTCAAAAGAAAACCTCTTGGCGTGAGACTTCCGTAAGGACCTAGACAAGTTTTCTCAGGCAATAACTCTAAGGGAACAAGGTTTGTTTTTGATCCTTCTGAAGCCCGAAAACTTTTAGTTTCCAAACTTCAGTATCGGCAAACCCATCGTCAAATACAATTGAATCTTCATCTTCGTCCTTTGTGATAAGGTTGACTTCTAAATATTGTGCTTTTTTGCAAAATTTGGCTCTTTATAGGGGCCTAATTGACTAGACAGGGCCAAGTTTACCTTCAAGTAAAGTACGTGAAACCGACCCTATTTCACGTACTTCACTGCCTTTATTTGTTGATTAGGTTAGGTTACTTTATCTAGTTCTTGAGTTTCTGATAATGGATTTTGGAACACAATTCTTGTAGTAATTAGTTAAGAAATCAATTAAGGTAAATGTTAGAAAAAAATGGATGAGAGATGTATTTTACTTGTGGTTATAATACTTTTTTCGCAGATACCTCTTAATTTGTGTTGAATTGTAAGGAAGCTTACAAAACAATATAGTATGTTTTAAGTTAAACGGTTTCATTGAAATTAATGTCGTTCTCTATTTTTTATTTGGCGGCCATATTGCATTTTTTTTCTTAGTGTACTATATTCTTCTAGTCAAGCCCTTTCATTTGATACCCATATTGAGATGGTTGTGAAAAGTGAGTCCGCCATTTTGTAGCAGCAGCCATCTTAGATATACAATGATACTGAATATATCAACAAATCTAAAGGTGTGTTGGCACACACAAAATAAGGTTCATCTGTCAACAGGAAGGGCGTAAAATTTCAATGACAAAATTTTACCCAAACAAACTGGTCAAGCTAAATAAACCCTTTAATAACTGTTTAGTAAAAAAGGGGCGTCTATATTTTATTGAATACAATATAATTGTTCGTACACGATAGCATAAAAGTATGATACTTACGATATAAATATTTGGTGGGATATTGATATATTAAGGTTTCTAAAGTGTGAAAACAAAAAAAAGTTCTCATTCATCCGCTAAGAAACTACAAACTAAACGTTTATCAAGCTAACATTTGGATGGAGTTTTCTTCCTGTTAGAAGTAAAACTGCAAACGAGAAGCGAAAAATACGAGTATAATTCCTGAGCACAATAAACTCTCATTCAAACATTTTCCACTTAGCTTCGAGATCGAGCAAAAAACACAGTATCAAGCGTAGGCGAAGTTGGCTGGGTTTGCGGCCTAGTTGGCAACAGTTACGCCATGTTTCACTTTTATAACCAGTATCTTTAGATTTCGACGCCTTGGCTTTGAAACGCGTTTTTCATAAGAGTTTTTCGTTATGATTGGGGTGAAGTTTGTTTGGGCAGCGCGTTTGAACAGTACGAGAGGAGGAAAAATAATATTTGTCTTGAAAAAAATGAGATACGATACGCACTTACAACGAAGTAAAAAATGTTAACATTTTTTTTTGCACATTTATACATTAAATTAGTTTTCGTTGATTTGAAGTTATTTTCTCATTTCTGTCTTCTAGTTGGCAGTCGCTTCGTATTTGAAATAATAACTTGCCAAGTCCAATTTAATTATATGTCGATCCCGACGTGAAAACGGGATACGCAAGTAGAAAATTATCATTTGTAATGTCCATGCACTTTGGAAGCCATTTTCAATATTCACGTTACATTTAACTAAACATTTTCATAGCTCTGAGTTTGGAAAGAGATTTGCTCCATCTCTTCCGAAACTTTTAAGTATTATAAAAGTGATTTGATTGCGAACTAGATCTGCACCAGCTTCTTAAGTAATCTCCGTAAACGAGCAATTTTCATCCCTTATTTTCTCCATTAAGGGGTTGAATTTGGAATAACCCTTTCTAAGCTTATGACCCCTCATTACGTATAATTTTATTTTATTTCTAGTTTAAGTAGTGAATGTGAAGAACAACCAATTTTATAAGTAAAAGAAAGTATTAATAAAAAGAGGGCTTTGCAGTAAGATATTTTCGTTTTTATTTTTAATTATTTATTTTCTTTTACTAAAAATCAAAAGTGACTTTGTGAAGCTCGAACCGCTTCTTCAAATTTTTAAATTAAACATTAATTATAGGATCTGGTTTCGTGTTGTATTTATTATAGCAATTAACTATTCAAATTGTTACCCTTCTGTTAAGTATTGTTTCAAAGGAAAATGTTAGGTCCAGTAGATAGTAAAATGTTAAAATACGAATTTCTTGGCCTAGATTAATGATTGGTCTCCGCCTCAATCATTATTGTATGGCTCTGGGATTTCCAAAGTTTAAGTTACTTAAATGATACTTATTGTGTTGCAAGCGTTTTAAACTAAGATAGTATCATAAGCAGGTCGTACGCTTATTTGCAAATAAAACTGGTTGAAATATATGATAAAATGCCTAACTATCTTCCAACAATATTTTGATTTCCAAAAAATCCTATTTTCCCTTCGCCTTTCCATTGATATTTTAACTAACAATAAAATAATTGTAACATTATTAAAAAAATACATTTTATTATTAGAAACCTACAATGATTTTGATAATGTATAGACGCAGACTTTACCAGGAACTTTTTATTAAGTACACCTTATACCTACGTTTCTTTACACCCCTACTGTGACCCAATTATGTCATATTCTAGTCTATTTTCTAGCTTCCATACCCATTGGGTACCATCGGGTTATAACAGGTCAGGATTATTTGTAGCTAGAACATAATATTCTATATCACGAAGGATGTCTGTCTAAGGTTGTGTAAGTTTTATCAGGTGTATACATGAACAATGTTTCAGTGTGTGTTACCTCGAGCTCACTCAGTAAAGAGGTTACACACACTAGAACGTTTTGTATGTACACGAAAAATCACAACTACAGCCGTACGTCCTTCGTGAGATGAAATGTCTTTACGTACACTTATCTAATGAAACTATTCATCACACATTCTTAGTGTTTCTGTTGCCTTGGTACCTAGACTTTATTTCATCGACTAAATTGTCATTTTATGTTAAACAAATATTATCTTTGGCGTATAGAATTTTTATTAAAACAATTAAGGAAACATTAAAGATTATCGTTGTTTATTCGAATGAGATAAAACAGTTGTTTGGAAACTAATTAATATGGTAAAACTGAAAAAAATGACAGTGAAAAATATGTGCTTTCATAAAGTAAATAAGAAACATGATCTACACAAATCTACTTAGAGTTAGATATGGATTTATAGGGTAAAACAAAACAGCCTTAGGTATTCTATTCATGCTGTCGCACTGTAAAACATACACTCGAGTTCATGCTCATCGTACTGTTTTAGCTACAATACAAACCCTGTCTCTTACCAACTCAGCCACTGGTTATTTGAATAGCTAAACAATGTGTTATTCTCTTATAACCTAAATTCAGAATAGTCTTTTTTTCGGGTTGTATAAGTTGTATTTGTAAGCTCGCATACCCTCTAATAGGCGAGCTTTTTTGCCAAATGTAAATTGTATGAGCGTAGAAGTTTATAAGCACTTATATCTCGTATAGGCGCTCCCCCCACTGGCACTGCCACCGTTAGAGAAAACACGCTTGAATAAGCCCGTTGGAGTTACTTGGCGAGAACGGGAAGTGTCAGTTAGAATTTTCTTATTTTATTGTCTTTTCTTGTATTTCAGAACATAATGTGTAAAATGCTAGTGTTTTATCCAGTTCATATCTAGTGCTATCGAGTGTACGACCATTTGGCTGCTCTATTTTCGTCTCCAAAGTAGCTCGTTAAAGCCAACAGTAACCATACTAGCACGTTACTGTAGACAGATTAATCATTTTCATTGTTCATACAATCATCATCACCTCACCATTTTCGAGAATGGATAAATTATTATTACTGATGATTTGGCAGTATGGTACTTAAAGCAATGTCGTTAAAGAAATACAATAAAAAATAAACCCGTGTATATATGCGCGTGCGGCTTTTTGATAATATAAATTCAGAAAAAAATTCAAACTTTTAAGGTAGGAAAACCACATTGCGTTGTTTTTTATGAAGAAACAAGGTCATTAAGGCGTTGTGGGTTAAGCGATTTGCTAAACAGAGCACATACTCATTTACTATTGGAGGTATAATATCAGATATTAAAGAAATAATTATTCATTAATTAAAAACCAGGAAACGAAAAAGTCAAACGAAATAAAAACGAAAACCAATCGTCTATCCCATAATTAAGGAAGTCACTTATCAAAAACAACAAAGTCGTTTCAAAAACTCAAATAAATGAATTAAATGGAGTCATATAGCACCTAATTAAAACGACTTTGATAAAGTTCAAAATGTTTCCTGCAGGCTTAATTAAACGAAGAATCCGAGGTTACCGCTGAAATGGCAAGCGATTATGAGCTTTAATGACTTGTTTTGTCGAACAACCTTTGGGTTACCTGAAATTTTCTATGATGTTTCCGAATTTGTTGAATTAAGGACTCAAATGGACGTTTTAGGATTCTGTAACTTTTTATTGGTCATGTTTGTTTTGATTAAAAAGCAAAGGTTCTAAATTTGTTATTTTTGGGATTTTTAATTTATCTTTTTAAGAAGTTATTAAACTTCATTTTTTATTTTTTGTATCAAATACGAAATTATTTATTTTATTATTAGTAAACGATTTGAGAAATAATTTTTTTTAGTGTTTTTCAAATTACGTTGGTTTGAATTATTGTGTTAGACAGAGAGAGTAATACAAGATTAATTTACATTACATTTTTTTTGACGACCTCGGTGGCGCAGTGGTGTAAACAGCCGACTGCTACGCTAGAGGTTCCGGGTTCGATTCCCGGCGGGGGCGGGACTTTTTGTTATTTGCAAGACGCATTGTTTCGCTTACCGGTCTTGGATGTTGTATTCTTATTTATTTAGTTATATGGTTGTTCAGCACCTGCGATACAAGTTCTTACGATACTTAGTGCAGGGCTAAGTCAATGAGTGTGTCGTGATGTGGTTATTATTATTATTATTATTAAATATCTGAGGCCTATTAGAACTCATATAAAATAAGTTCTTCTCCTATTTTAATTTTTCTTTCATATATTGATATACAAAATTTTATTAAATACAAGAAATCGTGAAGTAGTACACCTTATTGTATTTTTATGGAGAAACTTGTCCTTTCCTATGGAATTCAATAAAACGTCAAACTATTAACATTGGTACTCACGACAAAAATCTTGATTAATACTAGAAACCTCGACAGCTGGGTGCTTGCCAAATAATATCTATGTCCTACTTTCATGAAGTAACTCAACCGCTTAACGCGGACTGGCAGTCAGATCCACAAGATTATCGGGTTTTTTTCTTAATAAAAAGCTTCCTTGTTATAGTAAAATTTTCTCAAAAATGGTTTTCTTTAGTATAATATGTATAGGCATTTTCTAGGCAACCACGTTTCGCCTTTGAGTATCGTGAGGTGAAATTGTAGCAAATGTTTTCATAAAATACATCGCATTTTCTATTAAAACATGTGCTTCAGATATCAAAATTGCTGTTCACAGTCAAAATTGGAGATTAAATTTTACAAATTTTTTACCTCACTCCAATTGCTTTCCCTAATTCCAACAGAAGATAATACAAAAGGTCATCAGCTACCTAAAGCCTGAAGCCGAAAATCCTTTCAGGACCCCACTTTTTGTTTAGCGATATTTGAATAAATTTCAATATGAATCGGCCTGGAATATTCGAGATACCATGGCACTTCCCAATATGGCTTTATTATAAGAATCTATACGTGTTTTGGACTATGAATTGCTTGCGACCGTTGGCTTTTGTTTTGAATTGTCAGCTTAACTGGAAATATTGTGAACTTTATCTGTTAGGACATAAGGTTTCAAATGAAAACCGCCTTTGATTTCAGAAAACAGTGATTGTCGAAGGGATATTTTGTGCTGTAAATTTGTATTTAATAACGAGGTGATAAACTTAAAGCCTTAATATATAATAATAACCACATCACGACACACACATTGACTCAGACTCAGCCCTGCACTAAGATATAGTGTTGTGTCGTAGGCACTAAGCAACGATATGGCATAAACTACATTGATAAGAATTCTACATCCAAGAAACGGTAAGCTTAACAATGCGTCTTGCAAATAACAAAAAGTTCTGAGCCCGGTGGGATTCGAACCCGGAACCTCTAGCGTAGAAGTCGGCGGTTTACACCACTGCACCACCGAGGTTGTATTTGTTCTAACTTTGTTAATTTCCTGTATTTGGTCTCATAAAGGATACTTTGTTGCTAGCTATAATTAATATCCTATGCATATTTGTTTTTGATGGAACGTTGAACATTTTATTTCCCATGATCCTCATTTAGTTCATGGGAAACAATTATTTGTTATAAAAGGATTTCATATTCGCTATTTCAACGGTTTAATGATTTCGATTGTTTGTTTTCAACCCTTCCTGAAACAGAGTAACTTCAAATTAATTTTAACGAAGAAACTTTGGGGGTCAAACAAAAAAGACAATCCGTTATGTTTAATTAAAATCGGATTTCGTATTTTTTTATCCAACATGGCGCCTGTAAACTTTTCACATATGTTCAGCAAAAAAAATAATTAATTGCAAAATTATGAAGGCGAGTTGCTTATCCAAAAAAAAGAATATTTACATTCAGTTCCAGCACTCTGTATTGGCATACATCGCGACATGACGTAAAGATATCGCCAACATGCAAAATGTCAATATTAATGGAACCATTACGATTTACGCTAGTTCTGCTCCCTGAAGCGAGAATACTGCAGTATTACTTCCTATCTAGGATGATACTTTAATTAAATCTCATTATATTAAGCAAAGATATGGCAAAGTTCTCTAGCTTTGCTAGCCTCAAATATTCCTCAACTTGAAGATTTTTTTTAAATTCTATTTCTGTACAACGCCATGAGTAAACTCAAACATCAGATCACCTGATGGAAAATGATTCCATGGGTATTGACACGACCATGCCCTTGATGTTTGCCACCACCGATGCGTTGCCCATGTTGAGTTAAAGAGGTCAGGCTTTTTTTTTCCGGTAATGACACTGTCTCTCCAAAAGTTCTAATTGAAACACAGCGAACTGCTTCACGGCAAAAATAGAAAAGTAAAGGTTTAAGTTGTATGTGCCTTAGATTGTTTATTGCCTACAAAATATGGATAAAAACTATTTAATTTAAAATTAATGCTCTCTCAGACTAGCCCTGATATTTATTTTGAATATAGGTACTTCATGCTTCCTAGAAAATTATAATTGATTAACAACAAGAAAAGGTACAAGTTGTCATCCTTTGTGCTTACAACATATCCGCAATTGAAAAAGGCATTATGTCGCGATTTTTCACTTAGAAATAGCTTTTAATCCCCTGAGAAAAAGGGCTATTATTTATAAGCACTTCCCTGTTTAGCTTTAAGTGCAGGGTCCACTAAATTGATTGTATGGGGTCACAGTCAATTTGCGGATGCTTATTGAATTTGACATTGTGGCCACAGACTGCTTGTTCTAATAGAATGAGCAAGGATTACCAAGATTTTATAAAGAGAAAAAAAAAACATTTTAGAAGAAAAAGTAAAGTGAATAGCATATAAGAAAAGCAATGTAAGTGATAATAATCTACAAATTTATGATGTACACTCAACGTTTAAAAATATAATTTTCGTCGACTTACACACCTAATATTTCTTCCCTAATAGATATTATTATAATTCATTGTCCTATGTTTTTAAATCTTAAGGTTTAAATTTCTATACTTTTCTATACATTTACTAATATTGCCAACTCTCACACTAGCACAAAAGAAATAAATGTACCTAACATTACAGCGGATGTCACAGTTGACAATTTGAGATTGAGATTGTCTCAACTTCTACTTGTCGGGTACAAGTTGACAAGATATCAACTCAATTTCAGAGTTAAAATTTGAGAAACTGGATTTAAATAGAATAAATAATACTAAAGTTTTAATTACAAGCAATATATTTCCATAGGTTATTTTTAAGAATTCTATATTATTCAATGGTCTATGTTTTGGACGACCGACGGCTTTTAACGAATTAACTGTTAGTGTGGCTTGACCCTTAGCAACACTTTTATTGTTTAATCGGTTTAAAATATTCCGGAGAATCAAATAATGGTGCGAACAATTCGAATTTATTGGAACAAATTTATATAGTGCTGATAATCTTTTCGTGAATTTATATGAAAATCACCTGTTTTTGAAACTACCCGATGGATTTTAATTTAATTTTGTGAATTGGATGATAAGCTCTAGCTTGAAAGAGGTGATATGTTAAAAAGGACGATGATTTTTTGTAGTTAAGATCTAAAATTAATCGAACAAAGTGACATGTTAAACTAATATTGAACTAATTGGCAAAATTAAGATACTTTTGCTTTGATAAATAAAGTAAAAATACCCCCCGACTAGGTAAAAATACGTACAACATTTTTTTCTTAACAAGGCGGTTACCTTACTTAACTAAAAATGTCTATAGTGTTACAAATTTAGTAATGAGTCAAAGTCAGGATAAAAAAGGGCGAAGGGCCTATTTTTATTTATACACAAAAAAACAGACTGATTTTTTTTTATCAATAAATAAGTACTACAACATCTGAACAATCGAATTACCGCATGCGTAATTTCCACGATCTATTTCTAGAAGGAGCGAGAAGAAAGAAAGCGAGTGGAATAATTTGAAAGAGTTATATTGTGTGGAAATTCTTACCCGAGGAATAATAAAGAAATTCCTTCCAATGCTTGACCCTTTTCCCCCAAATGTCTATATAACTTGTATAATAAGAAACCTATAAAGACATGCGAGTTTGACATCCATCTAAAACGTAGGAGAATGTATGAATTTTGCTCTCTCGATATGAATGGATCAATTTGTTCGGTGCGAATAAAAGATTGGGCTATTTTACGTTGTTATCATTTCTTTTGAGTTGCGTTCGATTTATTTCTATGTCTTTATTTTGTGTGTGCTAGTCAGTTGATGGTGAGTATTCTTATTTATTTTATTCTTATTATAATATTTTTGCGAAAATGGTTGCTCTTTAAATTAACACGAATAGCTTTACCTGCAAACTATAAAGTGAAACATTTTTGAAGCTTAGTTAAAGACAGCTTTCTATTTACAATTATGTTTAGTAGTACGTTATGAATATTGATACATTTTCATTTCTAGTAAAATAAACTATTTTAAGTTAATAATACAATGATGGTAACCCAAATTATCTGATGTAATATAATATTTAAAATTAAATAATTGTTACGTAGTCTGTCTTACGGCCCAAACCGAAATTTTGACATCAAAGGTCCGACAAACAGAATATAATATAAACTCAAATAGAAGGTATGCAGAGACAACTATATATACTAAATTAATATTGTTCTATTTCATCTAAGGAAAACCGTTTGACTTAGGTTTTTAGTTTCGTCACACATGTCCTGGCACATTGTTTCAGTATGCTTTGCCTCGAGTTCTCTCAGTAACGACGATGTGGACACTAGAACAAGGTGCATGTACAAGTCTTATCATAATCAGACTCGGCGACCTCGGTTAGCGCAGTGGTATAATCGCCGAGTGCTACGTTAGAGGTTCTGGGTTCGAATCCCGACGGGGGCGGAACTTTGTGTTATTTGCAAGACGCTTTGTTTCGCTTACCGGTCTTGGATGTTGTATTCATATCTTAATTTACACTATAGTTGCTTAGTGCCTGTGATAGGAGATTATATTTGAGTGCAAGGGTGAGTGTATAATGCAACGTGTGTGTCGTTAATATGGGTATTGTTATTATTATGATTAATTATAGCTGATTGATAGAAAAACTTACATACTTCAAGTAATATTGTCGTGCAATAAAACGGCAGGAAATAAGAATATAATTCAAAAACTTTTTCTATTACGCTGTTTCCTGTATCAACAAGGCAATAATATTAATGCTTATTATTGGCTTTCCTCTCAATTTCGTCTGCATTAAGTACGGTGAAGTATTGAAGAGTTTGGAAGTTTTCTCTTTAACTTAATTAAAATCGAAATTATTTGCTTTTAATTAATAATAATAACGGATCGCGAATAATTCAAGTGCTTATTTACGTTAGTTTTTCAGAAAATTTTAATTTTACCAAATAAAAATACCTAAAAAATAAATAAAATGACTGATAGGCGGAAATCTTATAAAAGTCATATAGGCTTCTCAAAGCACGCTAAAATTGCATTTTTTCAAAGGAAATAATACACTTATGGCTTACATTTCGTACGAAATATTAATTAATTTCAAAGATGCATAGAATAAGGTGATGCGTTGAGTAGTTCGATCAAAATATTATGGGTTATGGGACTTTACAAATTCAGTAAGATTGCTCTTTTGTTGCAAATATTAAAAAAGTATACTATATTCATACTTTGCTGTCGATTGTCAACTATTGAAACAAAAAAATCTTCTGTATGAAAATTCACATAAATATAAACTCACGCCGTAATCCTTCGAGAGGGGTTGGCAGAGGTGATACACACCGCATTTCTCATGTTTATTTTAAGTCTTAGGGTGACAGGTTGCGAATCTGTCGCTACTATCCGGTCACAATGAGGAATATGGCAGTTACAACTTACGACCCAAGACTCGAATCCTTGACTTGTCGAGCTGGATCTATCGGTTAATGAATGCACGTAACAAACTAATTAGTTTTATTGTTTACATACAAAGCAGAGAACGTGGCCTACAAAAACTTCGTCAATATAAATGAACTGTACTTTGTTCGTCAAAAGATAACAAAATACTCCATCTCCGAGGATAGTATTACTTGATACAGCTTGATCTATGAATTAAATACCGCAATTCATCATAGAGCATAACGCGGAACCCCTACTCTATAATCAAAGACGACACTATCCAAGCTGTCATCGCTCCTCCCTCTCACTCCAAGCGAGAGAAGCGAAAGTGAGAGTGGAACAGAAAAAGCAAACATGGCTGTTTACCAGAATGTAACGGAATAATACAATTTCTGATGGATGATAGTAACAACATCGAAAACTGGGTCGCCTTAACAAAAACAACGTGGGTGTAAGGGGGGAAAACGAGATTTATATTTGGGCAGCGATGCGTTGAGCCAAAGTTTTCGGGGATGAAGGGGAGAAGCGGGAAATATGGACAACTTTCCCGATTACTTAAAGGCTAAAGAGTTAATAGGCAAGAAAACCGCGTAAATTGCTTACAATGTATCAATCAATGTATACTGCTGTATTTATTATTGGAAATAAACGATTTGTTATACGAAATTTAAATTGGTTTACATGTTTTGTGCCATTATTAATTGTGCAAGGCGTCCAAACCACTCGTTTAAAAGATACCAAGTTTCTACGCTTCCAAAGTTGTGATATTTTAATGCATCTGACTAGCGGTTTGTTTTACATTGTTTCATGGTTACTACAATTAAAGTTTACTGTGAGAGTCTTTATGATGTAGATATGGTATTCTCGCGTGTATGCAGGTACCTGGAAACCATAAAAATAATGGTTATGAGACTAACATTTGAACCACGTGTTAACTTACAAAACTATTCAAGAACTAAATAGTTTTTCAAATTCTTTACCTATATTTGTGTTCTTAAAAACTATACGACAGTTTTTTTTTCTTCATTTTATTTAAAAAATAGATATTCAAAAGTCTATGTGTTAGCCTTAGCAGGTTTATTAAAATAGAGGACATTCCGACTCCATTGAATTTATTAAGGTTCCTTAAATAGTTTTTTATTGGCTTTCTTAATAAAATACCTCTTTCAGGATGCCTCAATTTTATGAGCAATAAACCTGCTCCTCATCCCATAACAAATTTAATCTCGCCTTATTTAATGGTCATTCGATTAGTCATAAACATTTATTATTTTTTATTTATTTATTGGCGAATAGCGGCCCAAGGTCAACCTTTATTATTAGCTTTGACCTTTGATAATTAGAAATGATTTTTATTATGGTAATTTTGGTTTGCTAACAACTCATTCTAAAAAACTCAACTTCATAGTTTACTTTGAAAAATGAAGGAATGAAGATCTAAGAAAGACTGTTTAAGCAAATTTAAAATATTCTCCAAGCAACGGTTTCTTGAAACACTCTTTTACAAGTTCTAAATACACTTGGAGATTAAAAATCTGGAACGAGTCCTGCCTGTGGTTAGTTTTCACTCAACTTCCGACCGACCAGCAATAAAAACCCGTTGAAACTCTAGTAGTTAAACTTAACGGGGAAACTGGTGGATTTAATTTGAAACAGTTAAAAGTAGGTGTAAATTCGGAGGATGATTTATGAATGGTTATTCACGTTTCCGCACCGCTAATAAATTTAACGATCGAGCTATCGAATTCATCTTTTATTGGGTGTTCGTATATTACAAGTTTTACCGAACGGCTTTGTTCAGGAATTTTAATACAAACAACGTATAAAATTTGTAAACTATTCAATAGCTCACTGAAAACTGGAGAAATGAACAATTTAAGTGAAGTCGTTTATAATTTGTATTTTAATTGTTTAAACAACTCTATTAAACTCTCATTTTGACTGGTGACCACTACCTAAATTTAACCGAAACAATTCTGTCTACTTGGGCTTTGTTTCAGTTGTGAGCAGTGAAAAGCAGTGAAAAGCCAATACCAGTTGGGTACCTCGCAATTACAAGAAGTTAAGGAAATTCGTGATCTAGGCGTGCTTATTGACGATAGGCTCAGTTTCGTGCCTCACGTAGAAAAAATTGTAACTAAAGCTGCCCAAAAGCTAGGATTTTTGAAGCGAAACTGGAAGGAATTCCAAAATCCAAATACCAAAATTCTCCTTTTTAATGCCTTGGTACGTAGTCACTTGGAGTATGCCAGTTCAGTGTGGAATCCTTTCTATACCAAACATTCCCAAAGTATTGAAGGCATTCAACGTGCCCTCACCAGACATCTGGCTTTCGCAGCTTCGGGTTTATCGCACACACATCCTTATTGTGATAGATTAGCACATTTTAAAATATTATCTCTTCGAGATAGACGAAAACTTTTGCATGTATGTCTTCTTCATAAAGTGTTTTCTAACAAAGCCCGATCTTGTGATCTGTTGGGTCGTATATCCATCTCGATACCCTACCGTCCACCACGTCATCCTATCTCGAATGTCTTTTCTGTGCCCGCTGTGAGGACCAACCTTGGCTCCCAGTCACCCATGTTTCGCATATGCCATTTATATAATGATTTGGCTAAGAACATACCACAAATAGATATATATCATGACTCGATGACTAGTTTCAATACAATGATACGTGACCATCTCCTCAAAGCTTAATCCATTTTTATTATTATTATTTTTAGATACTTTTTATACCAAATTTTGTTCTTTTGTCTTTATTTTTGTACTTATTTGATGAATGTTATTTTAATTTCGGTTTTATTTGTTTTAATCATTTTCTTTTAATTTTATTTGATTTATTAATTTAATTAGTTTTAATTTGTGCGGTGATGGCTAATGTTATGTACACCGGTGTAGTCATACATATCAGACCACTATTTAATAAATAAAAAATAAAAAGCGAAGCATTTTACTATTATTTTCTTTTGATTTCAAAATGTGCGATGCCTTTTGAAACTAAAGAGGTCTCTTTTTTCGTTTTCCAGGTAGGAGGTAGGTAAAGGTTAAAGTTGCCCCAAAAATGATTGACCCTGCTCTCCCCTAAATTAGAAGCAGGTAAGCTTTATTACCATTCTGGTTAGTCAAGGATGTCAATATTTTCACTGACTGACTGATTGGTCTAAAGTGGATATTTTTAAGGTCATTATCCAATGTCCTGATAAATCAGGTACCTGTTGCAACATTGGGTTAAATAAGATGGATAGTCTGTATTTAATAAAAACTCTTGATATTAAAAATATGTATTGAAGTTTAGAACAATTAGCTTTTATAAACTGTCATAGCAGTTTTGCATAACAAATATTATAAATCGCTACGAAATGGTAGGAAAAATACTACGAAACTGGTTATCTTTAGCCTCTGCTCCCGAGATGGTACTTAACCTAAAAATTCAACTCTCAAAATTACAAAAACATATATCAAAATCAAGAAGACATCAAGAAATATTACACAGCGAGTAATGTTGAAACGAACAGCCAGACAAACTTGATCCCTCGTTTTAAATGTACAAACAGAAATAACAAATGACGTAGGCAGATCTGTTCCGAGGCAGAGGTCTGCGTAAAATGGACGTTTCGAAAAGAGATTCATATCTCGTCTCGCATGAGGTTAGAATGAAAAGAACTTTACATTTTATGTGACAATTTTTGTAATAAGTTGAATTTACTTAATGCTGTAAAACATGCTTTGGTTTCATCAAAGAAATTTACGATTCAAATTCCGTATATAATATGAAACTACCTGATGGAAAACAAATAGAACAGAAATATATAAAAACAAAACTATTGCCAAGCTTGAACGCAAAAACAATGTAATTAATTGAAAAGAAAAAAAATAAAAACGAATGGTGACCTAGTTTATCGAACACATTAAAAATTTAAAATTCTCGTCGAAAAAATTATTTAAAGAGAGCCTTTGTCGGCTGAACTACTTTCGAATGTAGATGAAGGAAAAATATTAATAGTAAAAAACAAAGTACTTAATCCCTTCATTTCGTATATTCACAACAGGCAAAATCAGTGAGAGCTTGCAGCTTTTTGATAAAATGTTTTATCTATCAAAGTGCTTAATCCCTAACAGAGAGCAACAATTATATAGACAACCATAGATTAAATTGGCAGTTGCGGAGCGCAGCCGAGACCAATTGTAAAAAAAAAAAAATTTGACTGCAATATTATACATATGATCATGTTCTGATATTTCAACATACCTGAGTTAAAAATAAAAATAATTAAGCATATCTTTTTCCAGCTATTTTCGTACACATGTGTTTTAGGTATTTGTATTACTAAAATACAAAGGTATACAAATACCTAAAATACATGCGTACGAAAATAACCAAACCAACAGAAAGACGAACATAAAAAATGATACTTTTTTAGCAATCATTGAGAAAAAAACACGTTGGGATAAAAATAGAAGTGTATTTATAAAACGCGTGAAGAGACTTACGTAGGAACATTTAAGTACCTTTTTGTTTAATATCAAAGTGTTTGAAAGGATCATGGAAAAGTAAAAAGAACGGTTAATCTATTTAATTTGTTAGTGTGTTGCCATGCCACGACGACCGTTTGGATAACGTTGTGGTAGTTTCATCAGACGTGTGCTACATGCAAATTGTTTCAGTGTGTTTAGGCTCAGTAAAGTCGATACGCAGACTAAATTTGCATTTACGAAGCCAAATAAAATCTGCAGTCGAACGGGATACAAAAAAGCACCATTAGATAGATACGTTTTATGTCAAAACCCTTTCTAGTTCTGCCCTAAAAATCAAATACCAGCACGAAAGCTGTAAAAAATAAACGATTAAATACAAGAAAATCCAAGAAAACTCATTAAATAAATAATAATGTAGACAATAAAGAATTGAAATCAGATACACCGGGAATTCAGCGTAATCTGTTATTTACGAGTAGATAAACATACAGTGAAAGTAAATATTTGTTCCTGTAATAAATCTTTGTGTGTTTATCATAAGATAAAAATTTACGGTTGTATCACGGTAATTTAAGAGTGTCTTTCGAACAGTGTCAGGTTCAGAATCGATTATTCGTTAAGTGTATAATTAACTTAGTATATCAAATCTAAAATATACCATTGTCTTTCATATTTTTATACAATACCATGGGCTTAAAAGCAGTCAGTTCACCTGATGGAAAGTGATACCGCCTTTTGTCACGACAATGCCCTTGATGTCTGGAACGCCAAGAGCACTGCGAATGCGCTACCCATGTAGAGGTAAAGGTGTTTTTTTTTCCTCACTCTGTCCCACAACTGCAACTCCTGTTTATCGGATCAACAGTCCTTTGATCGAATAATCAACGAATAATTCAGCTGTGCAATGACGCACAGGCTGTGCCCGGACACCTTACCGGCTATCTTGGGACCCGCAACGAACCCAATCAGAAGAAATGGGAGGTAGATAGAAAGCGGTTTCAGACTTCTAAAGATGTTATATCTCGCGTTCCGGTAATTACAACGGCTATCCAATGCTTCAAAGCGAACCATTTCACGGCAGAAATAGAAACGAAACCAACCAAGACGATCTCGCCAATAGATCTACCACGAGAAAGTCATCATATTTTATTAGAAATTATACTAGTAAATTCTATAAATCTGCAACTAACAAAAAATTGCATTTCCGCTGAACTGATTCCAAAAAATTTCAGATTTGTAAAAAGAAATTCAATTTTTTTTCCCGAATGAAAACGAGGTTACAAGACTAGCTACAATATAATGTTTGTTTATAAAATTGCCTCATAATATTAAATTCAGAAAGATCAGAAGCGAAGGTACGTTACAACAAACATGTTTTCAAAATTAATATTTGTTTTAGAAATCGAAAACGTAGTCCGAGGGAAAAATTGAATTGTCAGTAAGTCATTGAGGCGAAAAGATTATTACGGACTGCTATAATAAAACCACAGTAATCATTGTACAGTATTAGAATAAATTGAAAGGCGTAGGTTGAAACAAGGGTTGATTAACGTTTATATACTGTTCGTTTTAGACGAGTATTAAGCGAACGTATGAAAGATAATGGTAAAACAAGACTCTAATTACTTTGAAATAAGCTTTGAAAGTAATTTTATATTTAATACAGTTCAGTTTTCATTTTACATAAATCATAGATGCGATACTTTAGCAATTAAAAAGTATATTGGTATTAAATTAATATTTATGTTTTGGTGTATATAAGTAAGCCCAAAACATATCTCTTTGTTAATTTCTAATAATGTCTTATATAGAATATTTTATTACTAAACTTTAATAAATTAAAAATAATATAGGCAAATGTAGATTCGAATCGTAGAAAAATATAATAAAGGCGTATATAAAGTTAAAACCTCCAAGTAAAAAAAAACAATACTTCAAAGTCAAACATCAAAGTTTGTCCTTGTCCTAACAGTTTATATTTACCTAGCGATCCGCCCGGCTTCGCACGGATATTCTGCATGTATTATGTATTTAAACCTTCCTCATGATCACTCTATCTAGTAAAAAAACTGCATTAAAATCCGTTTTAAAGAAAGATGTATAGGGACAGACAGCGGACAGCGACTTTGTTTGATACTATGTAGTGATTCACGAAAGCTACTGTTTTCATCAATACACTGTCACCTAAAAACGCTTCTGACGATATATTTTTGTGTTTTTCTACCTATACTTGCTGTTCTTTGTTGTCGAAAACCATATCAGGTTACAGTGAAAAGCCAAGTAACCTTTAGGCGTTGTATTACCCAGCATCTAGTCTCGAATAACTTAATAATGTTTCACTTTAATTTAGTTTGAAAATGTCTAAGACCTTGTCAATTGATTTTCAAGCTAGAAGTTTGTTGGCTTTACAAACGAAATTAAACTTGGGTCCGAGTGACGTTCGTGTTATATTATGACTTGATCATAGATTCGTTATAGGTCCACTGCATTGAAGTCAATAATAAATCTACGGACTTGATTTAAATTTTTTAGGACTTAATTTTAACTAGAAATCAGTGGGGTTAAAAGGTTGTTGAAAGCTTTAATTTTTTAATTTTACGTAAAAGTGGTTAGCCTTTAAGGGATTATTTTATGAATATCCATAGAAAAATGTCGAATACGCGAATTGCAATTGTTGACAATTGAAATATTTGACATAAGCGGAAAGTTTGTTAGTTAGTGACATTCCGTGGTGTTTTTGACGGTCAGGCGTCTCCTGACTGTCTCTGTCTCCTCTTTGCTGGGAGGGAAGTCTGAAACCGCTTTCTTCCTACCTCCTATTTCTTCTGATTAAGTTCGTTGCGGGTCCCAAGACAGCCGGTAGGGTGTCCGGGCACAGCCTGTGCGTCATTGCACAGCTGCATTATTAGTTGATTATTCGATCAAAGGACGCCACTGTTGATCCTGGTGAACAGGTGTTGCAGTGGTGGGACAGAGTGGCGGGTATTCCCCGAAAATAGGCGGTAAGTAAAAAGATTCGGTACAAAGGCCCTAACCCTACATCAATGATTTGAAGGAAGACACTTGTTCGACTGCTTTGTAATTTAAAGTGAAAGTACATATTATTTTGGACCTTGCACGTAATTAAATGATACGAAGCTTTTGAACAAAAACACCAGCCAACAACTTCGTGTTTTGTAATTTAATTAATACCAGCGTTTAAACCAAGGAAAAGTTTAAATAATTGACGGGTTGTAAATGTTTGATCAATATTAAACTCTATTGAATACATAATAAAAGTCATAGGAGCCTGTGATAAATACTTACTACCTTAATGGTTCCGAACATTACTGTTCTTGCCTTATACAAAAGGATACATTTCCGCCGAGACACAAAATCTCATTTATTTTTTTACGACAGAATACGAACAGAGATATTGTATTGTTATCGAGCTAGAAAAAGCTATAAACCAGCCCTTTGTAAGGAATCATGATTTTCCACTCAACAAGGAGTGCTTTCAACGACACTAAGTGATATAAAAATTGTTTTTTTAGGAAAACTTACTTGTCTTGTAAACGTTTCTGATAATGTACGATGAAAATAAATAATAGCGTCTTTTGATGATTTTAAAAGGATTTTTTCTGAATAATTTATTTAGTTTTATTACGGCTTCTAAAATAACTTATTACAAGCATATTATTTTATATTTAAGTTGAAAGCGCATTAAGAGCTCTTTATACTTTTTTAAATATACAATTAAGCATTTAAAGAAAATAATCTTGAAACACGTTTAAATCACAATATTACAGTAGATGCTTAAATTAACAAATTTCGATTGTATTAATAATAATAACAATAATAATAAATTTATTTCATTAAAAGGCACATTAAAAAAAATGACAGTGGCCTTAGCCTCCTTTTAAGCATAAAAAAGCCTGTGTTAGGAGGCACCGCTCTTCCAGTTTAGACAATATATAAATAATAGTACCTAGGGTGTAAGTATGAAATACATATCAAATACAAAGAAATCCACTCAAGAGATAATCAGAAATTACAAAGAGAAACAAAAACAAAATAAAGAAATAAGATTGAAAAAGGCAAAAACAAAAGTAAAACTTAATGTGTTTTAATAGGAAATTAAAAGAGTTGTATTGGGTGAATGTGAGTATGTATGGGTAGAGTGCGTATATGTGTAAACTTGAATGCTAGTGTGTTAGCGTGTGTGTGTGCAGTGCATGTGTGTGTGTGTGTGTGTGCATGAGTGTGTGAGAGTGTAAGCAAAGTTGTTATCATATCTATGTAGGTACTAGGAAAGAATCTCCAATAGCTTTTCGGTCTCATCATAGTTTTTTTGCTGCAGCCATTCGCATACAGCTTTCTTGCAGTCAAAATAAAGTTTACTGTAAATATGAAGGCGTCTATTAAGACTGTTGTGTAATAAAACAGATCTAGTGTTATATTGCCTTTGTGCGAATGCAGTGTTGGTTTTAGGCATTATGGCAACTATATCCTTCCTTCTCCTGTTCACGACTTCAGAATCGTAGGGTAAGGTAACATGCTTCTTAAGGACTACATGTGCAAAATAAAGATGTCTAACTGTCAGTAATCCAGTCATGTGGTAGAGGTGTTCAGTGGGGAATCTTATGTTCTTGAAGCTCATGACTTTGAGGAGGCAGCGTTGTGCTCTTTCTACATCCAGAAAATGAGTTTTAGTAGCTCCGCCCAATACGGGTATATAGTAAGCCAGAACAGATTGTACAAGAGACACATACATTTCCCTCAGCAGGTTCCTAGCCGCTCCATTTGGACCAGTGATCCTCCTTGGCACCACGTATCTAAGCGTTTTAAAAATCCAAGTTAATTTTCTTATCCTACCAGTAACAGACTCGAGATGCGGATACCAGGACAGTCGCTGATCCAACAGTAGTAAACTTTGGATGTCCAACAGAATTTATATCCTTTAGAACGCGCTAGGTCTCGAGCCAGGAAATGCAGCCGGGAGCCTTTTGCTGTGAGGTGCTCTGACAGAAAAACGGGAGTTTCTTCCTGTGTTTTGAAGCCTGAGTGTTTTGCACAAAGCTTTGTTTTATTTTTCATATTAAAGGCTTTTGTCATTTACAATTAAATACAACTTTTGATGTAATGTATCTTTTTTATGGATTCAAAAGATTCAAATTCATTATTTAATTTAAATTTTCGATAAAGGTTACGTCAATCAAAAGTTATTTATTAGAACCCTTTCGCAAATATTCTAAAAAAAAGATTACACAAAAGAAAAAAATATCCCATTCGAAAAATTCCTACGGATTTTATAATCTCCTTAAAAGATCCCGTCATTTTAAGGACCTTTGGGGATCAGTTACTTCCATTCGAATGTTTAGCTTTCGGAATGATGTGAAACAACATCTGCTGAAGCCGCTTCCATCTCGCAAAGACAGTGAACCCTTGGTTGTGATAAATAATAATACCACACCATAACCACACCGCGACACTCACATTGACCCAGCCCTGCAGTAAGTATCGTAAGAACTTGTGTCACAGGAACTAAGCAACGTTGGTATGGTATAAACTACATAGATAAGAATAAAACATCCATGACCGGTGAGCGAAACAATGCGACTTGCAAATAACACAAAGTCCCGCACCCGCCGGGATTCGAACCCAGAACCTCAAGCGTAGCAGTCGGCTGTTAACACCACTGCGCCACCGAGGTCGTCACACGCACATAGTTTTGGTGTTCCATTCCAAGTAGATAAAGTACCTATTGAGTAAATTGAATCTCGTCGCGATTTGCAAATAAATTGACTATCATAGGGTTTTAATAAGGTTTTATTGTATGTTCTGGGTTTCTCTTAATTAAAAAAACAAGTGACAAACTCTTTTTTTCCAGCAAGTTTTTTTTAACTTCATGGGCAAACAAGCGGACGGATCGCCTGATGGAAACTGATACCGCCGTTTAATGCCCGCTTAGCGCGTTGGCTATGTAGATGCAAAAGAGGAAGAGTTATTGATTTGTTGCTAATACATTTAAGGTCACTAGTATTTTAGAGAAGATGATTTTTCCAAGGTTTCAAAATTAATGATCATATTCTATTTCCCATTTTACAACTGACACGTGTTCTATCTTAAGCTTATTACCTCAGGCCAAGCTAAACCTTAGAACCCAACTCAATTACAAATGTCAACCCTTCATCCAATGATATGACAAAAAGTAGATATGATGTTTAATCAATAATAATAAACCATATCCTGACACACACATTGACTCAGCTCTGCATTGAGTATTGTTAAAACTTGTGCCACAGAAACTAAGCAACGACATGGTATACTACATTCAAGACCGGTAAGCGAAACAATGCGTCTAGCAAATACCACACAGCTATGCCAGAGCCGGGATTCGAACCCAGAACCTCTAGTGTAGCATTTGGCTTCTTACACCACTGCCCAACAGAGATCAAAGGTTGTATTTGCTCACAAATCAATCGAAAAAAGTGTTTCAAACACAGCGGCACACACACGTACACATTTTTAGCACTTGTCAAGTTATTCGAAAGAGACACCGCTATTAAAACATTATGGAAGAAGGAGAAGAAAAGTGTTTGTCACTTCAGTCCAAAAGCAAACAAACTAGAGAAATAATTCCCAACTGGAAATTATTTAAGTCTTCACTTAGATCGTGCTAATGACATCTGCCTTTTGTTTATAATAATAGTATCATTGCCGTCATCCCTGCAGTAGTAGCTTTGTGATTTTTCTGTTTAAACTATTTTTCGACGGACAATATCCATCTAATGCATATTGTTTGTAAAATCTTAAATCAAGATAATTACCTAAACAAAATGATGTGATGAGTGCCTGATAATCAAAATACTGATTCGCATACCAATCAGTATTATTACTGTATAGAACTTTTGTTGGAGCCAATATACTTAGGGCTGGACCAATAAAGCATAACGTTTCGCTAGGGTTAAGAAAACCAGTAAAATCTTGACCACATTTTTTGAATAGCTGAATAAAAAGGTTTTTTGGAATAAAACATAATATCCTCTTTATACCACGCAAAACAAACACGCACATTTCGCAATTGTTTTCTTTTAATCCACTTTCGACCTCCGATAAACTGGACACCTAACTAAGAAAGAACTCTGACAAAGCAACGTCATTATGAGATTTTCGTTTTCCTTGTTTTTACTGAATAATCTTATGATTTTTCCTTTCGGAATATAAGAATAAATCTTGCCGAGTCGTGGTTTTAAATTGCACATCAAATTTACTTTATTATTGTAATAAGTCGGTGCCTTTGTAAATTAAAATAAAAATTTAAATTCTAGGTTCAACTTGGAATTAAACTTTATAATAAAATACCTCAAACAAAATTTAATGGTAGGTATGTAAATTTTTGTTCGTGTTTATGTTTCTATTTTATTAAAGAGATTTTTCAAACCGAAACCTGGTTTAAGGTTTTTATTTTTACGGTTTTACGCAATAAAATATCTTGATTCATTACAAAAATTTACATTGAAATTGTTTTTATTTGGGTGGAGCATTCTAAAGAAATGTGTCTGGTGTCTCCTTCTTCAATAGATTACCATAACTGTTTCTGACTCAGGTCGCTAGCACGCCTAAGTTCATTACCCAGTATAAATTTAATTAACGGCCTCATAAGCTTACAATCCGTTGCTGAATTTATGATTTGGTTACAAATGTACAACATCGAAGTTGCTTCAAAAACTATACACCGTTTGTTTTAGTATAAGACAGAACTAAGGTGGGTTTTTTATTGTGCAAGTTCAATGTCTTGAGTAATGTGTACAAGTAAAAAAAAAACACTACAAAAAAATTTGGTTTTTTTTTTTTTTTTTTGTCTTTTAAGTTCTTAATGGCCATTAATGTAACAGTTCACTCATAATTTTAAAAATAAAAAAGTATAACTCCAATAAAACCAACAAAACTAATAAATCATTATCGTTGAAAGTTTAGTCAACAAAGGATCTAAAGGAAAGTTGCCTGACCAAATTAAAAACAGCATGTCAATGGCAAAATACTAACTGCAGTAGCAGATTTTTAGTGTTTGCTTAATGTGTCTTGTCCACAAAATGTCTTATACTAAAAAGAACTGACTACAGATTCAATGAAAAAATTTGTTCACTACAAGTTACGACGTTTTCAACGTAAATATTTTAGTCAACTGTTAGTTTACAAAAAATGCTGCTAAATTTCGGTATACTATAAATTGAAACTCACGAATGATTAATTTCTAAGGACAAGGCCCTTTCAGACCAAGTTATTTGACGTAACTTCCCAAAGAGATATGAGGAACAGTTCTTTTATGTTATGTCTTTTATAATACTTTTTCGAATCTTTTCTTCCTTATTGTTCTATCATTATCACGTCGGGAGTCCATTCTTTGTTTTCAGTTCACTGATTTGGCTTTTCGGAAATTAAAAAGTCGTAAAACTCAGTCATTTTTGTTTGAAACGGTCACTTATTTCAATTAAAAAAATCTATGAAAATTATTTTTGTAAGAATTTTTTCATTTATACTAATCTTTGTATGACAATTTTATTGATTTTCATCACATTTGATTTTTAAATTCCCATTCTGTTAATCTTCTTTTATTTTCATTCTAATGTAAAGAGAAGTGTAAAGTTTGAAACTTAACACCCGTTTTTGAATATTCTTTCAGATTTATTTACTTTCAAAGTTAGATTAACTTAGGGTGAAAATTCCATGCAGTTTTAATAAAATTTATCTATAAAGTCCTTTATGTTATCTACCTACATATATTTTATCACAATAACCCGATCTCAAAGGCAACACGAATTCCAAAGCTCAGTGTCCTAAGCCTAAGTGAACCCATTTTAATGTGTAAGCTGCTATATTCATAATAATATGTGGGATAATTCACATAATTGTCTTAGAACAATTTTAAGCCATTCAGATTTTGTTGCGAGTTAGTACTAAGTTGGTTGCTTAGTAGCAACAACAAACTTACATGTGTAAAATAAGTACTTTAATACGAAGAAAACATTTACACACACAACACAGCCAGCTTAACTATTAACGAAGCTGAACCTTCTTCCTGCATACGCTCACTGTTCTCGCATAGTTTTTCTACTCGTCAGGTAACATAGATTACTTCGGTGATTTTGTATAAGACATTTTAATTCCTCATCAATCCGTAAGAGGCGCTTCACAAAGATTCATACAAATTTGTAATTTCAGTCGCGAGCGGCCATCGAAGGTAAAACTCATGGTAGACATACAGGAAGGAATGAACTCCCTGGCATTGTTTTTCCTAGGGACTAATAGCATGGGTTTTTAAAGTTGTAACAAGGTTCTTACAGGTGCCGACCCTGTACGTTCTAGATGCTTCTACGAAAACACGGTGACTGCTTACCATCAGACGTTAAGCTTTTTTGCCCCCATAATGATAAAATATATATTGAATACTATTTGACATATACTACATTAATATTGTTCTATTCCATTTCACGAAAACCGTTTGACTTAGGTTGTTAGTTTCGTCAGACATGTCCTGACACATTGTTTCAATATGCGTAGCCTCGAGTTCTCTCAGTAACGACGATATGGACACTAGAACAATGTGCATGTACAAGTCTTATCACAAATCGACTCGGCGACCTCGGTGGCGCAGTGGTTTAAATAGCCGATTGCAAGGCTAAAGTAAAAGTATTGTATATGTAGTTTATACCAAATAGTTTTTCAATCTTGGTGTAGGGATAATTTAATGTGTGTGTCGTGATGTGGTTATTATTATTATTATTAATGTCAGCAATTGAAAACAACTTTACATAAACTTACAACAAAACCTCAATCTTACAACCAGAAGCCTTAGCAAACATCCAATACAGTTTAATTGGCTTAACAGTCGTATTGAATGTGATTTATACTGATTCTGATTGAATTAACACACATTACGATGACGTGACAGCTTAGTGGTAGTGACCCTGCTGTAAACGCTTGTCCTAGATTCGAGTCTCGGGTAAATGGTACATTTAATTGACAATACCAAGTACTTGTAATTACTTATTAATTAATTAATATATGTATTATACCAATGTCCTGAAAGCTAGTATGCAGGTTGTCTTTAAAACTACTTATCAAAATTTTAAAAATCGTTTCACCTTTACTAATTCAAATCCGGTCAAGTGTGAGTCGAACTCACTGATTATGGGTTCTGTACCATCGTATAAGATTAAAAATTATATACTTTTTAGGTGAGTTCGTAAAAGAAACAAGAACAAGGAAATTATTTCGAAATATCACGTCATTTTATGCAAGCCATCAATTTTTTTTTATTTTTAGTCATTGTTGTTAGAGCGGCAACAGAAATAGACATTGTATGAAAATTTCATGAGTCTAACTATTATAGTTCTTGAGATACAGCCCGCTGAGAGTCGTCGGACGGACGGACAGCTGAGGCTTAGTAATAGCGTCCCATTTTCTACCTTTAGAGTATGGAACCCTAAAAATTTAATTTATACATGACTATGGTCTATGTTTGATTTAAAAAGTGTTCTTAGCGTACGAAGTCTCGGGCAACTTCAAGTAAGAATCTATAGTTTTATTCTTAAAGTGTTTTTACTCAATCCTAATAACAGTTTATATAGATCAGATAAACCTCAGTTTAATATAGCAGCAATATTTTAGTCCTCTTTTTTTATTTAGTTATATAAATCATCATGCAAAGAAATAGACGGTTTACCTAATGGAAAGTGATACCGTCTGCTATTATATAATGAGCTTGATGTTTTATGTCCACAAATACATCGCCCATGTCGGGGCAAATAAAAATATAAAATAATTACACTGGCTCTACAATCCTTCGAACCGAAACACAGCGAATTGCTTCACGGTGGAATAAGAAAACAGGGTGGACACACGGTCATGGATAAATATAACCTGTTTGAAATTTGTACCGTTCTTAAGTTGTTCAGCGTAAAGATTGGTATTGCAATTGTTATGAGAAGCTTTATGTGTAGCTATCTGAACATTTTTCTTTATTTTTATTTTTTTCATAGTCACTATAATTGGTCACGTTAGAGGCATATTCAAAAGACCAGCCTCTTTAGACAAAGTTTTTGTTAAGTCATTTCCATACACTTTAAATGTCTGTTGGCGTTTACGCTTATGGAATAATGTCATTTGTCGTCTACAATGGGCGTCTACTCAGAAAAATTGGCTGAATGTTCGCATGATTCCTACTACGAAAGCCTTTTGGCCGGGTCGGTCTTGCTCACAGATCCATTAATTCCGATCAAACTTGGTTTGATATTTGCAAACCTTATTCTGAAGACACAGACATTGTGATTTCTTAAGCAGTGCTTTCCTTGATTTTATGTTTTGGTCGGTTTATCGGTTTTCCCCGAAATTACGGTGGCGTCATTTCGGACTGGGGGCCCAGGTTCATCGTAAAGGAAAGTCATTGTCAAAGTAACTTCAAAAGTTTTAGAGAGGCCTTGAATGTAATCAAAGGCTTTCAAGGTATCATAACCACTTTCCCACTATTTTGATGGAAATTTAATAGTTTCCACATGAAATCATTTGGTTCGGACCATGCAGGGTTTTTCACTACTTACTCACCACTTGCAAGTAAACAAATTCGTTCTATATATATTAAATTTATGTGGAAAAAAAATGATAGGTACATTTTTTGGATATTTTTAGATAAATTTATTTACGCTTTTGTATATTCCATTTAATAAAACTTAACTTTGCATTGAAGTAAATTAATTATAATAGCACGTTATTGTGAAAATGCGTAAAAATTACTTTAATCTGTTTTCTAATTATTTTCGAAGTTTCTAGAAATTATTTTTCAGTATTTTAAAGCGCCTTCTAAAAGTCATTGGAAACTATTATTGTATTATTTACTCGGAAATTTATAATAGTCATACAGAATACGAAATGTGCACAAAACGCGTTTTCTTTGCTGATGTAAACTAGTTGTTTGCCTAATAAACAACACAATACAGTATTTTAACTGTAACGGTCTTAACAAAGCTATCAACTTGTTAACTTATCAGCTCGAGCCGTTCGTTATTCCTACTATGAAATTCACAGCCATAAATACCGAAAGGGTATCATATCGCATCGCTTTGACAGCGAGGCAAAGGGAAGGCTTTGACGATCTGTTTCTGAGTTAATAAGCCTTGACTGAAAGCCTAACCTGACCTAACTGGTATGGATTGGTAAGGTATGAATTGTATATTCAATCATTAAAACCTATCACTCACGTTCATAACCGATTTACCGGCCACAAGCCGTAAACATTTAGCTTGCAGCCCTTAGTTTTAGTGCACCTACTAAACTGCATCTGACGCACAGACTTCCACGCATAAAGCTTCACATAACAAGTGCAATATCAATCCTTATGCTGTATAACATAAGGACGATACAGTCTAGACAGGTTAGGTTGATCCATGCCTATGTGAACTATAACTTCATTATCACAAATCATCGTCGATTTTGTACTAAAATCCTAATAGAAATATGTTTTAGCTTGCTCATACGTTTTTAAATAAACACCAGCGTCATCGGACCAAAAACGAAATTTCGAGTTGGAACCATCATTAATAGTGTTTGGAAATTTGCGTGTTCGATCAGACGAGTCGTTTTTTACGTAGGTATATAAAGAAATCTAACTTCGATATTACTTACTCATACTATTTAAAAATATTCCCAATACAATAACAAATATTTTAAATCTGTTTATGAATTATTATAAAATTATGAATGTAAAGTAATTATTTATTCAAGTTAACTTTAAATAAGCACTTTTAAATCGTCAAATTCTTTTAAAAATACCACCCGTTCGTAATGCCTATCTACGGGGAAGATTTCGACAATAATTTTCCATTATGTACAATAACCATTAATTACAATCATAATTAAAGGTAACTATAAAATTATACAAAAATTTAATTTATATAATACAAATGCAATTAAAATTGGAATTCTACATTTTTACAGACGAAACAAAAACATTTAAAAACAAAAAAAAACTATTGATTTGATTTGATATTTGTTTGACATAAGTTTTTTTTAATTCTTAAGTGCACCCGTGCAAAGCTAGGGCCGTTCGCTAGTAATATATAATTCAATTTATATTTTAGCAATGGATCCTTTTAAACTAAGATTTCGATTAAATAGTTCTTTAATTACAAAACTTTTCAAAGCAGATGAAACTCAATTTTCTGTGGACGCCAGAAATGGTTTCTGTGAATTGATTTCTCATTTGTTATTTTAGGTCTAAGGTTTATAAGGAATACTGAAAATACGAGGTAGCTTTTAATTCAATTTAAAAGTTTTTCATGAATTCGTCAGATAAACCAAAGGAAGTTTAGAATTTGCGGGTTTAATTTAATTTAGATTTTCTAATTGATAAAATAGACAGATAATCGGAGTTCATAATTTTAGTTTTTTTGTTTGATTGAAAAAGTTTGGTCTGATTTAAAACAAAGAAATAACGATTTCCTAACTAAAACATTTAAAGACATATTTACCAGTAAGAAATTGAACACTAAATGCTATTGATTTTGTTATAATCCATCAGTTTGATTTAATTTAAAGCCAAATTAGTCTAAACTAATTACCTTTGTAGAGGTTAAAGATGTTAATTCTCTTATACCGGTAATTACACTGGATCTTCAACATTTCAAACCGAACACAGCGGATTGCTTCAATGCAGGAATAAAAATCAAAGAATAATCTTACATCTAGACTGAAAAGTGACATTAATAAATCAATATAATTACCTAATTAATCTTCTTAGGACTATTTTTAGTAATGATTTGGCTTCTTGTATTGATTCCAATTTAGTTGATTGTATGAATAGCCTAATTTTGAATTAAATTGTGCCAAATATAGTTCCATTTACTGATTTATAATAAGTATTTGCCACTAGCATTTGCCCGCGAATTTGCCGTGTAGTACTCGTATTTTAAGTCTTAAATGTAGACCTAAAGATAAATTTTATCCTTGACAAATTAAATCGAAATCTGTACGAAATAAAAAAAATCGTAATTTTACATTATTATGTCAAATAATAAATCTCATTTCTGATAAATTTAATTAAACCTTCAAGAGCTTTAGTCTGTTTTATCATAAAGTCTTATCTAGGAATTAAATCATCTAAATTTGTAATAAATAATTAAAATTTTGTAATTTGGTGTATAAATGACGTATTAATTTATAATTATTAATTATGGAGCTATCGAAAAATCATCAAACTAAAATTTTATGCACCAGTTAATTCTTAATTTGGAGCATGAAAAAAGGTTTTTTTTATTTTTTCTTCTTGCTTAGTATCTGCTAAGCGAAAAATGTTTCAGTTTACGTACAAAAATAAATATCTGGAGAATAATTATCCTCATGTTTACTGGTATTACCGTAATTGTCCTGGTTTACAAAGATAAAACACGACTAAAGGGCTCCGAACGGATTTAAATCCCTTTAAAATAATAAAGACCATAAGGGTTGCCCTTAAAATTATTTATTGCTGACGTAAATTACAGCTTCAAATTAATTGAGGTAATTCCTAATTATAACGAAAAGCCTACCTTGTAATTACGATCCAAAATTACATGAATATCACCAGCGAAATGAAAATAATTCCTCAGTGTTAAAGACCACTCACTCACTGTCACTCAACACTCAAAATCAAAGTAAACACTCAACTTTGTTCACAAATTTTCATCACCAACAGTAAATTTGTCTTGGTAAACTTTTACACAGCTCTTACGTTACACGCGAGTTCACATTTTCACTTCACGTGATACGAAAATGTAAAATTTTGTAGCATGAAATACGTCCAATCTAGACGGTACCTTGTGAGGGACTATCGTATACAGCATCGCCAGGGTTGCAACACCAGATGTGTGAGTACACCAACCCTATTCGTGAACTCTATCCGTACAGCGACTGCTGCAGTGTGCGTGATTTCAGACGTCTGTGTCAGTGATTTCGGCCGACTCTGTGCCACGGTGATAGTCGCAATTACGACTGTGTTAGTAGCCGATCACCTTAGCGTTGGATGTGTGCGCGTCCGGTCCGGAATGTCTGGTTTCAGGGGCGCATGTCCGGATTTTCAAAATTCAAATACTTTAATACTGATGTTATTATGATTTAAGGCACTCCATATGTCATCCGCAAAGCAGGGGTTCCCAATTCAGCTGAGTATTTTAAAGACGTCTTTTTTATTATTAGGTGATTTTCATTCGACGATTTGATGTTAAGGTTTATTTTTCTTTCGCGTTTTTCCTTTCGGTGTTTCTCTCGCGTTTGATTATTTCCTTGGAATTATTTGTGTTAATTTTCTTATGAGGTTAATGCTTACTATTTTCGAGATAGTTAACGGAAAGGTATTGTTGGTAAAATTTTCCTATCTGTTTTCCTTGTTATTTCCCATACTTTTATTTATCTTTTAGTTCGATATTTTACCGGATAAGTATCATAAAAAGTCTCTACGTTTGTTTTTTGTCAGCTCCAAGACACTTTTTTGTTTCCGCGGCAACCAATCGGACACAGTAATGGCTGGCTACTTTCGGTGACTGGTAATTGATTTACATTAAAATGTGATGGTAGCTGGTGGCTTGTATCCGCAGAGTTTCACTGCAGGGTCCTCTTTATAATCCAAACATAATCAAACTTACATATGCTCTGTAGTCACGCCATATACGTTACATCAGGATTTTTTGATATTAACAGCTTGTCTTAAATAAGCTTCAATTCAATTCCATTCTAATTTTTATGGCAACTATCGTATTTGACGACATCTAAGCCCATGTCATGTGATTATTCATTTTATTCATGTATATTTGGGAAACAACATTATACATGAATATCTATTAAAAAAAATCATTTAATAAGTCATATACCATTAAAGTTTCCAATGATAAAATAGACAAAACAGTTAATGCACAAAAAAAGTTTAGAAAAATAATTAAACATACAAATTCAATTAAGATACAGATCAAAATAAAATTCACTAATGTACAGTAAATTAAAATAAAACAATTAAAAGGCTTAAAAAAGGATATAAATTCAAATCAAAATTAATTAAAAATAAGGCAACATTAAGAAAAGAAATTTAGTTTTTAATGAGACCACTGACATCACGCTTAAACCTACTTTATGGTGAGCTGCATCCATCAAGATCGGTACAACAAACAATGTTATAAATTAAAGAATGATCGGTTTTCTGACGTGTGATCAGTTGCCGAATCTGTGAACAATATAAAAAACAATTATTTACAAAACTATAAAACCATCCATGTTTGACTTCTCAACGATGTTTTTGTTTAAGCTTATTATTGACAGATTATTATTATTTGACAGAAGTGTCATCGATTGTTTTATTAGGTACGTATAAAATTATTTAGTAGGTATAAAAAACCACATCCAGACATAAATTTGCTTACTTGATGTAACAAACGGCTTGATGTAAACATTGTCGCCGAATGTAGTGCATTTTTCCCTAGTAAATGTACTCTCAACTTTAAGAGTGTTTGGGGAAAACAAAAGCTGCCATACACATTTAAACATACTTTTAGGGTTCCGTACCCAAAGGGTGAAAAACGGGACCTTACTGAGCCTCCGCTGTCCGTCCGTCTGTCTGTCAGTGGGTTGTATCTCATGAACCACTATAGCTAGACTTTGGAAATTTACAAAGAATGTCTGTTTCTGTTGCCGCTTTAACAACAAATACCAAAAAAACAACAAAATTATCGTACAAGAAAAGTGGTATTTCCAATTTTTTACTTCTTATTTCTTGTACGAAAAAGCACATGTTATGTGGTTTATGCTATAGTACGGAACCCTCCAAATGCGAATCCGACTCACACTTGGCAGATTTTTTAGATTCAATTTTAGTATAAATTTTCATCTCGCATAAGCTTCAGTTCGATCATAGTTTTTGTTCAAAAATGTTGTCACCGCATATTATTCCGTACAATTAACTCTTACTCAAAGGTAAACCTATTAATTAATTAGATGCTTTAAATTAGTTCGCAATTTATAAAGGCATCTCGTGAATACTTAAGAAATCGTTTGAAAAATAAATCTATCGAAGAATATAAATACATAACACACAACATTATAGTACTACCCATTTATCGACATTACTTTATTTGTATTAATTCAGTAAGCTTGAGCCGTTAACGAAATCTAAATTAGTAAAAACAATCAAAAATCGACCTTATGCCATTGTAATATGGTTCACGTAAATAAGAACCTCAACTGGATGTATAAGGTTAAAAGGACCTAGAAAGTTAGTTACAGACTTACCTTATCCATTCAGATACCTATACAGTGGTCAACTGGAATCTTTGAACGATTTTAAACTTTATTCCAAAGGCTTAAGCTTTGAATGGTAGACGTAACGAAAATGTTCAGTGTACTTTATATAAAGAGTTGGGTAAGTTTATCAAATTGAAATATTTAATTAAAACTGGACTCGTATGTGATGGACTATTCAATTGAAATTTTTAAATTAATTTCTAAATAAAACCTTAATAGAAAGCTTTGCATTAGGAGATGAGGAGAAAATTGGTTCAGCAACACCAGGTAGCACGTTTTTCAACGCAATATTACTTTAAACTGAATCAAATATCTAACACTAGAATCAAGTTAAATTAGAATATCATACCTTTCTTATTTGTCTTATTTTTCTTTCTACGAATTTTACTCTCATCACAAGGTGGCAGGTACGTTAGCAGGTGGTAGATCTACGTACGAGATCGTCTGGGTTAGTAACACCCTCCTTTCTATAACCGCCGTGAAGCAGTTCGCTGTGTTTCGTTTTAAAAGATTGTAGAGCTAGTGTGCTTACCGTCACACGAGGTATAACATCTATCCCTTTACATATACAATGCATTCGTGGTGTTCTTGGCGTTCCAGACATCAAGAAGATCATACTTCCACCAGGTAACCCGTCTGCTTGTTCGCTTATGATGTTGCATAAAAACAATATATTATTTATTTATATTAAATATTTCTAACCTTACCTAACATTGAAACGTCTGCATAAAATTAAAGTGAATTACTCTTTATTTACTTCAGAACTCCAAATAAAACAATTTCAAAATAAATTCAAAACATTGCGTTTACTTTAAAATTCACTCGTAGTTTTCTTTCTACAATCAAAACTTGTTATAAGTTAAATCAAAGTTACGAGTAACCTAGCAAAAGCTAAAACACAAAGAATAGCTTCACTTCACTTGGCATATATAATTTTATTTCAAAATGTACAAAACTTTAAGCTAATCTCAAGTATATATATGTAAATAAAATTTAAAAATGTAATAATATATTAAATGTGTATATGTAAGGAACTTTCTATTTGTGCCGGAAGGAGATCACGTGTTTAGCTTTGAAGATTTGAAGAGCCAGTTTAAGTATCGGCACGGGAGATAAAGCATCTTTAACCAATACCTGGACAGTTGCACATACATATCGGCGGCGATGCTCCCAGGAGCCTCGCCTCGGAGGATGCACCAGTGAACAGAGCTGCTTTATAGAGAAGTAGGCGAAGTGGTTAAACGTAATGGCTAGTAAAACCTTAGTTACGAAGCACTGGGTAGTTTCTGGCAGAGAAGAACGGTGGTGTGGCGGTGGCGTGGCAGTGGCGTGGTGGTGGCATAGCTGTGGTGAGGCGGTGGCGAGATGGTAGCGTGGTGGCGGCGTGGCGGTGGCGTGGCGGTGACGTTGTAGTGGTGTCCGTCGCTACCTGGATACTGCGACAATTTTTTCGAAAAAACTGTACTTTGACATATTTTATGTGGGGCAAACCAAACCATTTTAACTCACGGGGCGAACGGGTGCGTTTTGGTTTAACCGTTTTAGCAGAGAAAAAGCACGCACACACGTCGCTCTAATCGACAAACGTCACCGCCACGCCACCGCCATTTCTGTATGAACCGCGTCTAAGACATCAAGGATCTTCTTCGTGTCAAAAGGCGGCTGTGTCATTTTCCATCAGGGGAACATAACATAAATAGTTCAGTAGATATATATGAAGGCACACCAGGATTGTCAGATACAGTATCCAATCTCTCTGGGTCCTCCATCATGGGTTATCAAGGCGTGGGTTAACGGGCGAGGAGTTAAAATCACGTTTAACGAGTCACAAAAGTTTACTATAGAAAAGTCACTTCAAAGACGTTCTGCAGAACACGTGGTGCTTCGGTAATGTAATAAAATTCAATCTCATTGCGAACATCCGATTCAATAATGTCCAAGAATCCAATCTCCCGATCTTCCTTTTTTTCTTCTTCCCGCGCTGTCTCACTGACTGTTATGTTTTTTTTTAATGAAGGACCAGTGTTCTGCATTACGTCAAGGGCGTCTCAACATACAGCCCTTAAAATTACAATTTAAAAATAGACGCGCCGTCCATACTGACATGTCGCTCGTCCTTGCGCGACTTTACTCTGATAAGAAAGAGAACTCTGCTTTATGACACCAGCAAATGATACGCTCGCCCATCCCCGACTCACCTCAGAATGCAAGGACTGTCCACGTCTCATTTACAATTACAACAGACAATAGAACTAAGCAACCACTCATTGGCGCTCCTGCGGTTACTAAAGTCAATCGGACCAGGCGACCACTCATTTTCGCCCCTACGATTATCGATGTCAACCGGATCGGGCAACCACTCATTGGCGCCCATACGATTACTGCTGTCGATCGGACCGGGCAACCACTCGTTGGTGCCCCTACGACTCACAACATACACAAGCAAAATAATGACAAACACACTTGCCTTCAGGACATCGACTCTCATGGGCCAGTCCCTTGGGGCTCACCTACACACATTAACACATCTGATGATAAGATTAATTCACAATTTCAATTTTACTTACAACTACTCTGGTTCGTCAATTTCAGAAGCGGAGAGGGTTGCTGAGCTGGCAGTCTTTGTCCGAGAGGTAGCTACTGACACTGTGTCCCTTTTACTATCGTCTTCAGATAAGACCTCCTTATCCCTCCGACAGTGAACCGCCGTCTCGGCATCCTCCGCGCCGCTTAAGCTAGTACCTACTTCTACTAAACCCTCATAGCCTTCGGGCACCGCACGCAGGTTCTCATGGGAGTATTTATAGAGTCTGTTAGTACCGTAGATATTGCGAAGTTCATACCTATCACTGTCTAAAACGCGAGTTATTACAAACGGGCCATTGAATTTTGGATGCAACTTCGTTTGGTTGCGCTCGCTGCACTTAATAAACACAAAATCTCCTTCTGAAAACGGCTTTACTTTCGCTCTACCCCGGTTAAAACGTTGCGCTTCAGCTATTGCTGACCTTGAAATATTACGAATAGCGTTGAGGTCTAATGAAGTTGCTGGCTCAGAATTGCACGATATTTGTGATAAACCTAAAGATCGCGAACGTATACGTAGCATCAATTCAGATGGAGAATATCCTGTAACCCTAGACCTAGTACTGTTAAGAACTAATTGCACTTCTGGGAGCTCTTCCCGCCACACTCTGTTCGGGTAGTTTTCGACTATCGTAAGTAAGCTCTTTAGTGTACGCATGACACGTTCTACCTGCCCATTAGCCCTACTCGAACCCGTGGCAATAAAATGTAGTTCGATGTTGTACTGGGTGCAAACTCTCTAAATTCTGTACTAGCATAGCATCGACCTTGGTCAGCGATAATTCTTTTAGGTGCTTCAAAAAAGACAAACGGCTGACTTCAAGGCCTTTATCGCGCTGACGGTATCTAGCAAGGAGGTGTACTCGAGTAAAACAAATTTAGTAAAAGCATCGATAATTACTGAAGCATACTCTTTTTTGTCGCTTTTACCACTCAGTTTTCCTGTTATGTCTATGTGAATGGTGTCCCAGGGTGTGAATGCTTTGGGGATTGGATGTAGCCTTACTTGCTGGGCTCCCGAACATCCTTTGGATGCTTTACAAACTATGCAAGAATCGATAAACCTGCGGACCTGCTTTGACATCTGTGGGAACCAGTATTGTTCATATATTTTGTCTAAAGTTTTATCTGCACCTAAGTGATGAATTTCTGTATGCACATGGTTAATTAAAGTCCAAATTAAAGAACGCGGTACGACCGGAAGCCAGAAACTAGATTTATTACGTTCAATCTTCCCGTACAGAATGCCGTTACGCACATCATAAGTGTGAGATATAGCATCTGGAAGTTCATTGTTGTTGTATTTAGTAATTAAATTCTGGATCTCATGGTCCCGCTTTTGCTCGACGCTAAGCCAACCTTGATGAAGCTCTACAAAATGGACTATTTTATGTGTCTGCTTCTTTTCAATTGTTTTCAAGCAAAGATTATTTGTCACCGGTCCAGATAGAGGATAGAGAGAAAGTCGGCATGTTCCATACTACTAGCCTGTTTATGAACGATATCAAAATCGTATGCCTGTAAAAAGGCCCACCACCTATGAACTCGCGGAGTTAATTCAATTTTAGACTTAGATGCTTTTAGAGAGTTACAGTCTGTAAAAACTGTGAAGTGTTGTCCATATAAGTAATGACGGAAATTTTCCACCGCCCGAACAACCGCCATGGTTTCTAACTCATAGGAATGATACCGCGATTCCGTGTCGGTCGTCCAGCGGCTGAAATAGGAGACAGCATGGGGTACGCCATCCTTCCTCTGTATTAGTATGGCTCCGTATCCCTCTGAGCTCGCGTCTGAATGAAGCTCTATGGGGACTTTTGGATCAAAAATTACCAAATCGGGTTCTGACGTTAAATTTTTACTATATTCTTATGTATCTCATTATGAGTATCCGTCCACCGAATGGGGCCTTTGAGTTTAGTAAGAGGATATAGAGGTCCCACAATACGGGTAAATCCAGGTATAAAGCGCCTAAAGTAAGAAGCGAGACCTAAAAATTGTCTTACTTGAGTCGCTGTTTTTGGTGTCGGTGCATCCACTATGGCTTTTACTTTTCGAGGATTTGGTGTTACTTCGCCCGATTTGATGACATAGCCCATATAGTCGACCTCGGATTTTAGGAATTAACATTTGCAGATATTGAATGAGAATCCTGCTTCCGAAAGAGCTTTTAGAGTCAAATCAAGCCTAAGCAAACCTTCAGATACATCTCTTGAGAAACAGAGGACATCATCCATGTAAGCCAGCGCCACTTCATCTTTTAAAGTCCCTAAAGCTATATTAATACACCGCTGATATGCAGAAGCAGCGTTTCTTAAACCAAATGGCATTGCCAGGTACTCAAACTGCCCGTCTGGAGTGACAAAGGCAGTACGGGCTATGCTGTCACCTTCAGTGTCTACCAAGATCTGATGATAGCCGGATGCCATGTCAAGGGAGGAGAAAAAGCATGCGCCATTTAGTCGGTCTATCTGTTCGTCAATCCTAGGCAATTTTTGTTCAGGTTTTGTATTAAAATTTAATTCTAAATAGTCTACACACATCCTATCCGAGCCATCCTTTTTCTTTACTAAAAGAATAGGACTTGCAAATGGTGACAAGCTTTCTCGGATTACACCAGCATCTAAAAGAGATTGGATCTTCTCCTTGACTATTTCTTTCTCAGCAGGCGACAATCGTTATGGCCGTCGCTGAACTGTTTTATGAGGGTCTGTAGGATCAATACGCAATACACCGGTTGTTACAAGGCATGTGGGTACACCGTCAATAAAAAAGTCATGGTATTTTTCTAATACTTTTGTGAGAGCAACACGGTCTTTCCCTATAAGGTCCGTATCAATATCAGCGAAATCAACGGTTTCAATGGAATTAACCTCTTTGTGCCACGAAAAGGTAATATTTTCTTTACTAATGTTAACATCTACACCCAGGTCCAATAAATCCCAACCTATCAATATGGGATCAGAAATAACATTATCGGGAACTACATGAAATAAAACTGAGACCGTTATCCCTTGTATATCAACAGTACTAAGAATTTGCGATGTACATTCAATGCTATCACTTCCTATCTCTACAAGCTGAACTAAACTCTTGCATGAAGTACCCGGTAACCTATCAGATACGTTACGCTTAACTAACGAACAAGCCGATCCACTGTCAAAAAGAAAAGAAACTGTCTCACCCAGTGACGCTGTCACTCTGCGCTCGCAAACTCGTACTTCTTTTGTCGCCGGCGCTGCACTGCTGCCAACCTTGCGCTCTGAACACGTTGACGCAACATGTCCTGGCCGGCCACATACGAAGCAGGTAATTGATGAACTCGGGGCTCTGTCCGTGGTGATGTAAGGCTTATCCGTCGTTTTCTTCGAATAATCTGACTCATCACGTCATTTTCGACAGTCGACCGCCTTGTGTCCCGTCATGCCACAGCGGTGACAAGTACCCGTAAAGCGCTGGTCTTAAAAGCGCAGCTTCTTTGCTTTAGGTTTATGACCGTCGTTTCCTTCATATCGCCTCTTGAGGGTAATACAACTAAGCACCCGAAACAATTGCGTTCGGTTATATTAGGTTCGTATATTGTTATCTTTTTGGCATAGTATTGATGTCACAAATCCAACCATCATATCTTCTTCCATTTTAACCCGTGGAAGTCGTTCTACGTAGCCCCACAAACGAGTGGCGGCTTCGCAAGCCTCCTTTGTCGTTATTTGAAAGCGTAAGATTTCATCAAAGTAGTCCTGCGGTAACATAGGCCTTGCAAATTTCGCTATCAGAAACTCTTTTATTTGAGACCACGTCATTAGACAAAGACGTTCTGCAGAACACGTGGTGCTTCGGTAATGTAATAAAATTCAATCTCATTGCGAACATCCGATTCAATAATGTCCAAGAATCCAATCTCCCGATCTTCCTTTTTTTCTTCTTCCCGCGCTGTCTCACTGACTGTTATGTTTTTTTTTAAATCAAGGACCAGTGTTCTGCATTACGTCAAGGGCATCTCAACATACAGCCCTTAAAATTACAATTTAAAAATAGACGCGCCGTCATATAAATTAGTTTTGGTGCTTATTACCTAATAATAATAACAATAGTAATCATTCTAAGCCTGATCTAAGGGAGGGGCTAATGGTCCATTTCCACCCCTAGCTAAATTTACCATAACACTTTGTCAATTTTAATGAGATTAAAGCTTTTTCCACATTATTATAACAATTGGTTTGTAAATGTCGTGATAGTAGCATTGATTAGTTTATTTTGAATAAACCTGATTTTTATCTTCATTTGATAAATATGGCGTGTCTTGAAACCTATTAGAAATAAAAAATATCGTATTTTTCTCTTACAAAAGCAAATTGTTAGATTGTATATGCCCGAAAAGTCTACACCAAAATTCAAAAGAAGTAAACTCTGCTTTGGATTAGTGACCCAATTTAATTTTTTGTTGTTTATTTTTTGTTGTTAGGGAAACGGGAAGATCCCGACCAGCACCACTTCGGTGTCCACTAGTTATAAATAGGTCATCTGCGGGTGGACGCCGCTTGGACAACGAGTAGGCGACTCGCGGTTTGCGCTTGGGAGGCGATTTGGTGACTTAAAGTCCATATCAAACGGCGAGGCGGTGCCAGGTGGCTTTAATTACCCTTAATCTTTTCAAAAACACCACATTCATGATTTGCATCACAGTTAAAAAGGGGGGCCATAAATGATTGGCGTTGGAGTTAAAATGGGGCCCCCTGCTTAGATTCGACTCTGGAGGCTTTATTCCCCTTACTGGTTTATGAGGTGCGGTGGATAAAGGTTGGGACTGGTTTTAATGTAACGTGTACTTATCACGCCACCTTACAAATTCGTATTGAAATTCCACACGGTATTATAAAAAGCACGTTGTTTGGATGTGGTATTCCAAATAAAGGTAATAATAACAAAATAATAAAGCATATCACGTCTCACACATTGACTCAGCCCTGCCGTAAGTATCATAAGAACTTGTGTCACAGGAACTAAGCAACGATATGGTATAAATTACATTTATTTGAATACTACATCTAAGACCGGTAAACGAAACAATGCATGGTAATGCATGCATGCAATGTTATGTTTGAAGGTGTTGTTTTTTTAATGATTTTAATTGAAATGCAAACGATTTTATCCTATTATTTGTCCCACAAACCAAAGGTCAAGCTTAAACCAAACCCTCTAGTCCAAACTGTTCAGCGGTTTTGTAATTAACACCGACTTATTAAATCCCTTCCCAAAATATTTGACATAAATTATACTATTCTGACATTTAATTAAATTATTTTTAAAATAAAGAACTTAATAAAATTGTATATTTTCTGTTGCTATTTAAATTAACTAATTTGTGATTGTTTTGTTGGTGGTCTGATTATTTATTGTTGAATGCTCAGATTAAAGAAATTTAACTAAATTAACTGTTTATTAAATTTAATTAATACGACGCAAATGCACACATGACATGAAATTGAATAGCTGCTAGAATTACTTATTTACTACTTTAATAAATACTTGTTGACTTTGTTTTCGCATGTCACTTAAAGTTAAGTTGTTAAGATCTATATTGCTATAACCATGTTTTATGCTGATATAAAAAATATAAATATGTTGTCTAGATAAAAAACTTTTTAGATTCCAAAGCCAATACTCGTGTTTATCACACAGATCTGATGGATATTATGTTCAAATATACCATATCCAGTGGTATCCTATTTTTACTACTGGGAGGGAACGGAATAGTCTACTGGGAAAAGTACGTAAATTCACAAATAGCCCCATTTCGTGATTTGCTGTAGGATAATGGCTGAGTTTGAATGTTTGGTTGTTTTACGACTCGTTAATGGCTTAAATTTTTTTATTTGGTACTTTCGCCGACAAAGGTAACCAGCTCATAATGTAAACAAAAAAATACCCTAAATAGTATTGTTTATGTTTAGTTTTGTTACAAAGTTGTTTATTTATTCATGAAAGATTAATTAATGTTGTTTACAAGTGGTTTGAATGAAATGTGTGCATTTAACAGGCTTTAATTATTTATTTGAATTTGTAACAATAATAAAATAAACGCTGTTAATGGAATGGAGGATCGTGCTAGAAATGAGGTGGTTCGACAAATAACTACAGTTACCAACGTAGCCAACAGAATTAGCAAACAGAAGAAGCTGTAGGCTAGTCATGTAAGCCGTAGAACCGACAATCGTTGAGGTAAACGTATTCTTGTGTGAACACTCGGTAAACGTAGAGTAGGACGACCTCTGGTGAGGCGGAGTGACGCTATCCGCAAGGTAGCTGGCGGCAGTTGGATGAAGAGATCCGAATATCGGCTGAGTGGCGTGCGCGGGAAAGGCCTACGACCAGCGGTAGACAGATACGGGCTGATGATGATGATAAATGGAATTTCAATATAAAACTTTAATATTTTTTAAAATCCAAACAAAGGTCCCACAATAATAGGTTTTATTCACTACAATAAAAAAATCAAGTCGTAATTTTACATATATTTACTATGACCCAATCTAAGATTTTTAATTAGAATAATAAAAACCATTTGAGATGTTTCAGCAAATGCCTATTTTGTAATTGAAGGCATACAAAATAATATAGTGAACTTCAGGGCAATTTCGTAGGCCTATTTCTTTAATCATTTCACTCAATTAAATGCGTAATTACTAAACAGAGCCTGACAGACAAATCAAAAGGCAAAGGTCATTCAGATCAAAGTGACGTCAAAGTTGAAATATCAATTGTTTACTCTTCCTTTCGAGCTGTTGTTTCCGTCAAAATCAAACCTTTGTTCGTTCCGACAGGCATGAACCAAAATGGCGGACGGCGTAATACTTTTTTGTACTCTCAACAACTTCCTTCCGAAACTAGGTGCTAAATGAATTCATGGAGCGCTCGGTAATTAGCCGGAAGTTTGTTACTTTGTTTGTTCATAACATTGTTATGTTTTGTATTCGATTACCTACTGCGAGACTAAGTGAGTCTTGGTATTTTTGTCGGGAGGATTTCACTTGAACTTTCTCATTAGCTTTTAAAGTCAAGTAAGATTAAACCTATTATCAAAGAGCTGTTTTGTTTCGCTGCACGTTGTTTCCTGTTAATTATATATAAAGAAAACAGGGAAATATAAGGAAGAAATATATTTAATAGAAGGAGCTAATTAATCTACAAAGACATTTCTTAAACATGTTTTATTTCGGGAAGTTCGTTATGTGGTTGGAGTTTGTTTTAATTCAAATCAAACTAAACCATTTTGTGTTGGTGTCATTGCACAAATTTCATTGATAATTTAACTTATACGCAAGGTTCCTGTAGGATTGATTTAAAATGATTTTGACTTATTAAATGAATCAATTTAATTAACTTTACCATCAAAACAAATTTAATACTAGAATCATCCATTACTGAACCTCCATCTTAAATTCTAAAGTCACCCCTACCCATTTCTCAAAAGCCGCACGAAAATTTACTATTTCCCGCCCTTAAAGTTATCAATAGTTCACCCTATGTTTTCGGGGGTGGTAATGTAATTCTGAGACCATTGCTTTTTCTAATCGTATTTTATAGACGCTCAGTGGTAACGCTTGGCTGCTTGCAAACGGTCCGTGGAGTCGTAAAGAAAAATTTCACTGCGCCCCTTATGTTTGGACGTAAAATTTGGACTTTAAAGTATAGAGGATTTTTTACAAGCAATGTCGATCTTGATTGAATAACATGATCATCTATTGCATCAGGTTTTGTACAAAATGTTGCCTGGGATAACAAATGTGTCAAAAGTAGTCAAGAGAACTGGTAGCTCAGTTTGTTACGTGTCTTTGCTAACCAACCGACCTGGTCTGACATGTCGAGGGTTCGAGTCTTTGGTTCTTGGTAGTTGAGATAAATTCGCAACTTGTCACACTGGGGCTCAACATAAACACGCGAAATGCGGTCTTTAACACCACTGCCTACCCCTATCGAGGGATAAATTACGGCTTGAGTTTGTGTTTATGTTATGTAATGAAGAGTAACCATCATAGGTATGTCCCTTTGCCCACATTGTCGTTTTAAAAATATCACGATTACCTATTTATTGGCACCAAACCAAATATGTATAACAATATCTCTTGTTAAGTAGTTAATTCCGTAAGATTTATGCTTAATGGATTGAATTTAATAGTAAATTATTCTATTTTAATCTTTTATTTCCATACTAGACAATGGATATATTTATATAAAATATTTTTATTATTTGTGTCTATTAACGTAATATTTAATTTTTAAAGGTGGGAGACAAATTATTTTATATAATTAGCATTTTAAGTTCAAAGCCAAGGTCAATTATTTTACTTTTAAATCATTTATGTGAAATGTTTCAGTTTAAAACGATCCTAAAGAACTTTCTCACTTCATTCCTCTTTCGGACTTTGAATAAGTTAAGTATTCAAATTTGTTTGGCATCTTGAAAAGAAATATTTGTGATAACTTACAAAGGCTACGAAGTAACTTGGTTCTTATTAAGAAATAACAATAAGTTAATTTTAGTTTTCATTCCCAATTGTAGTACAACTTTTAAATTGTATTTTTATTGAAGGTCGTGGTAGCTCAGTTTGTTATGTGCCTTGGTTTATCGACCGACCCGAACCGATAGGGCGAGGGTTCTAGTCTCGGGTTGCCGTTAGTTATAGCTGCCATGTTCCTAATGATACCCGGATAGATAGATAGAGATAGATTCGCAAACTGTCACACTGGGATTCAACATAAACATGCGAAATGCGGTGTTTAGCACTTCTGTCTAACCTTTCGAGGGATTACGGCGTGAATTTATGTATGTTTGTGTATATTATTGAATTAATGTCGAATTAAGGTCATAAATTTACAAATAAGTAAATGTTATCAGAATTTAAAAAAATGATTTGATGAGTCAGGATTTTCCGATGGTAGTAAGCCTACAAAAATGTGATGCTACATAGCCATGTAAACATAGCGCACTCTATAGGAAGGAAAGTAAGTAAAAAATTTAGGTACGAGTAAATTAAGGTTTAAATTGATAACAAAACTTAAGTTAACGTGACTTAGGAAGATGTGGTAACTCTGTTACGTGCCTTGGTTAAGCGACCAACCCGACCCGACAAGTCGAGGGTTCGAGTCTCGGGGTGCCGTAAGTTGTAGCTACCATGATTCTCATTGTGCCTGGATAGTGGCGAGAGATTCGCAACCTGTCAAACTAGGACTCAACATAAACATCCGAAATGCGGTGTGTACCACCTCTGCCTAACCTTTCGAGGGATTACGGCGTGAATTTATGTATGTTTTTTTGTAACTTAACCACATTTTAGATATAAATATTTTACCTGCTACTCGCAGTATTGCTTGCATGCCACCGATAATTCAAAGATTTTTTAAATCATGCCTAAAGTGTGAATCAAACGTATTCTTTCAAAACCTCCCCAAAATACAGACAAAACAAACAAGTTTTTCATTACTGATTATCCCAAAATAGTATAGATACGAAAATTGTTTAAAATTAAAACCTTATTGCTTAAAATCACGCAATTTTTAAATTCTGATAAGATTTACTTATTTGTAAATTTATGACATTCATTCGCCGATTGAACTATTGAACATAATTATCCGAATAATGTAACTCCATTTGCAAATGTATTGCTACGTATGTTCATGAATAAAGATGATTTGATTTGGTTTGAGACCTCATTTATCAGTTTATGATCTGTAGTTTAGAAGTTATGAGGGAAAGATTAACATTTATACATATATACAAGTCAAAATCACAGCCTTCCTCTTTGCGTTACTAAGTATTTAGTGTAGAAATAAAAATGGACAAGAGCAAAATACGATGAAAATATACTACAAAAAAAACATACGATTTCTGTTACTAAAATATGCTAGAATCCTAGAGTTTTTCGCTAACATAGTCCGTTTGAAAGACGCTCGGACGAGATCGTAAAATTTTTACAGTCACAGCAACAGTCGTAGCCCGCCAGCTGTAGAAATTGAAGAATTTTTCGGATAAAATGACCTATTTTACAAATTTAATACAAATTCAGAGTTCTCTTCACTTAATGCTCATTGATGAGATTTCGAAGCATTGTAAGAATTTTTCGCTTCAACTACACCATTCAAATTGATCCCATCAAAAAATACGAGAGGAGGAAAATTGTAAGATTCATAACGCACTACAGAGAGTAAACGCTGCGATTTATAACTGTGAGCTATTTCGATAATTGTTTTAAATACTTATAAAATCTTCTCAAAGATAAAGATTTTGTATACTTATAATCTAAAATATGAACGTTATGTATGTTACAATTTTAATTACATGTATTGTACTAATATGAAATCAAATAATTGTTATGTAATTTTACATATTGATGCCTTAAGTTGAAGTTCTATGTAAGTGTATTATAATAAATAACGTGAGCAGCTAAATATTATACAACAAGTGAAATAAAATTTCAGTTTTCGCATGAACATTTTCTTCTAGAATATAGAAAATTACCAGTCATAACAAAAATGCTAACCGCAGCGATTCTTTCCACTGTGTGTTCCTTACCAAATATGGATAGGAGTTAAAAACTTTAGCCTTTGTTTACCTCGATCGATCGTAGGAAGCACGGTTGAGTTGATAAACTGGCAATGCTATACCAAGTCAAACGAATATCCTGTTTGCCGGAATTTACTATGAAACTTTTATAAGTTTGCACTTTTTATGTTTCATACATTTCTATGTTTTGGTTCGGTAGACGTAAAACAGTTATTTACCATTACAAAAATAATATTGTTTCAAATATTTATCATTTATTAAATATCTCAACCACATAGCAAAAAGTATATCTAGAGTTGGGGTACCAAATTTAGGGGACGTTGCATGGGCTGATAAAAAAATAGACTTTCCCCACAAGACAAATATGGCGGCCGGCGCTTGACATGACATTTCAATCAGGAAAAAATTGTATTTTGATATTTTTACATACTAAAATTTCTGTGTATATGATGTGGTAACCTGATGTTTGATGTACGTGTGTGTGTGTGATGTGAAGTGTTTAAAGGTGAATGTGTGTATTGTGTGTTAATGATAGTACTGTTGCAATTTCTTCGATGTAGCCGAAGGTGGATGCCTTCTAGACGCATTTATTATTATTTCATGGTATTTTCTTGATCTCAAAAAAAACATCAATCGCATAGTGTTAATAAACTTCAATAATATTAGGTTATGAGTAAGATATTTAATTAACTTTTCATGTTGTATTCCTCGCCTCGCACAGGGCGGTATTGTCGCTTATCGACATAGCCTTTAAAATAAGTTTTTAAAAATCTTTTCGTATCTTGGTTATTATTAAATGTTGTGATTATAATCAGAGCAAATATGTCAATTTTTAATAGTTGTTGAAGCTATAATGGTTTATGAGATACAACCCGCTAACAGACAGACAGACGGGCGAACAGCGGAGGCTTAGTCATAGGGTTCCGTTTTCACCCTCTGCGTATGGAACCCTAAAAGTGTTAGAAAAAGGAAACGTTCATTACAATTACTCCGTATAAATAAATGAAATATTTGCTATTAAATAATAATCTAGTTTTTTCAAATTTTCCAGCGAAGTAGTAAAGAAAAAGGTAAAATTTCGCTGTAGGTAATGTAAACATTATTAAATTTGTAATCTTTGTGCCAACAATTTCAGGGCGTTTCTTTAAAATAATCAGGTTTAAGCCCCACGTTTTTTAGCTTATTTTTTCGCTACCAAGTGAAAAATGTAAGTCGACTTTTATCAACTAAAAAGTTGATAAATATTATATTTATATTGAATCAAAAATAATACCTCTGCCCTAAATTAGGCTTTGAACGTTAAATATTTTTGTTTGTAATTGTAATTATAATGATGAATTTGTAAATTGTAGGAATGTTTCTTGTTGGATTTTTCTATGTAAATAAGTTTTGATTTAACCTTTTATATACCTAATATGTAATTGTTTGTTACATTTAACAAAACTAGGAATTATGGGGTCCACAGACATGCGCTATAATATATCGTGCAGGCATAAATAGATTTACAGACGAAAATTTTTGAATCGCTATTCCCACTGTGTGTTATATCTTATGCTATCGCTATATATTATAGCACACGTTTGTAAGCCCCATTATATCTTAATAATATAATATTAAAGATAAGATTACAAAAAGATTAAGGTCAGGTTAGATTTACTGTGATCACAGCTATAAATGCTTTTGTTTATCGAGAAAGTTTTTGGTATTAATTTTTTTTGTCATTAACTTTTTTCAACGAAATGTAGTGAAAATCTTAATAATTAGTGAAAGAATAAAATAAATTTGAAGACTTTAAAGGTAATTAATGTTCATGCAAACTTTGTCTCTATAAAATATTTGTAACAATTACCATATTTACACTTGATAACATAATGAGTATGATATTAGCTCCAACAATACTTCCAAGCAAATTCTTGAAGGCGAACATTTTCACGAGTACCGTCTACGGAATCCCAGGGGTACCGCATCGGTGGTTTTTGCAACTCTAAATTTAATGGCGAATCTATGTTATCTGCTTTGGATTAGTAATTTTGTAGGCAGCGATGTAAACAGCTAAAGGAAAAACGCTTTTTCCGTTTGTTTTTATTTATAGTCTTCATCAGGGTAGACGGAGACGAAATGTATTAAATATGTCTACTCTAAAAATACTTTATAAATATCAGTAAAAAATCTAGTCAAATGTGATGGGGTTGCTCCTACAGTTAAAAGCCTACCGCTTTGTATTATTAGTCAAGATACCACAGTATCTTCAAATGATTTTTATTGCCATTATCACCTTCATTCAGAAAAAAAAATCGGCTGTTTTTATTATAAAACTACCTGATATAACTTAAAAAGAAACCGACAACTTTAAAACTTAACTTATCTGTGTTTTAAACCACCACATCTGAATACTTCCCAACTTTAAAGTCTTGGGACTCAAGGAAGTCAAACCTACACTCTTGTATTGCGGTTACAAATTTCTGAACGGATTTGAGTCAATGTTCCATTAAATATGGAGCTTGATATGAAGGACATAAATACCACAAAAATATCGTAGGTTCTTCATTATTTTTATGAGTAAACCATATTGGATCATTTAAAATACTTCTACACACTATTTATTTTAAGTATTAAAATGTATTTACTTAAATTTCAGTTCAGTACGTTAAGTAAAAATGATTTTATTTTTGTTATTTATCTTAGCTAATTTATATCATGTAGCTTAGGTTTAGAAAGAAATTGTAGGTATGGAAAGGCGTTTCTCGAAACTCCTTTCAACACTCCAAAAAATTATTTAATACATTTGACAGAACTACTGTCATGGTCGAACGGAAGCCCTGGAGCGGCCATGTTTGCTGACACTACGATTTCACTTCCGGTAGCCATCTTTTCCAGCGAGCAGGGGAAGTTTGCACAGTACAGGACACATTGTTTCTGAAGTCTCAACTTACTATTGGCATTTCGCCAAGACAGGCACGAGTGACAATAAACAAATTGGTTTCACTCCAATGCAAGTAATAGATTGTTTTGAATTGTGAAGTTTAGTAAGAAAGCGTCAATGTAAAACAGGATAAGAGGAAGTTTTGTGGTGATGCCTATAGATAGTAAGGGCTAGTTTTTGCTTTCACTAATTTCGAAGTGCCATCAAACCTATATTGGTTTTTGGGTGAAGTTTCGAGTCTTTGTCTGCGATAGTCGAAGCAGAAAGTTTGGGTGAAAAATTGTTTTCAGATGAAATCTCAAGATAGAACTTTTAAGGGTTTTGAAAAATTCCAATTTATACAAAAAGGTAATCGGGATAATTAATCTAATGGATTAACTTCAGAATCTTTTGTGTCTATTTTTAAAGAAAATAATTAAAAGTACGTGTCAAATTTTAAATTGAGTTACTTTTTTTATTAAAATATTTTTGTATATACACTTGTATTTAAATGAAAAAATAATAACATAAAATTAATATACAGCGCAGTATTTTCAAAAATGGCGTAAGCTATAAAGGTTAAATTAATCCGTCTATTGTAAAGTTTGTTTTAATATCTTATTGCTTTAAATAAAAATATCGCTTGCTAAAAACTTAAATATTTATTATGTTGGGAATTATATCATTTTTCCCGCGACTTCGTCCGCGTAGAAGTCAAAAATGGTTATAATAGGATTTTTAATTACTTGACTTTTATCGTTATATTTTAAACTATTCACACAATATCTTTGTTATTTTGATGTATATATAGCTATACTACTGTAAAGTTTCATTAAAATCCATCCAGTAGTTTTTGCGTGAAAGAATAACAATCCATTCATACTTTTACATATTTTGCGTTTATTACTATATAGTAAATAATAAATATTATATAAAATCATTCATTTTGAATATTAAAACCTTTAAAAATAATTTCGTTTATTAAAATTTTTGATATCTCACAAAGGAATGCCCGGCAGCAAATGTGAATGAAATCATGATCAATTTTACAAATATAACAAAAATAAAACACCGTACCTACATGTTTGATTTAATATTTTGCAAATATATGATTTTGCTGTTCTAAAAATATACACTTGTGCTAAGGATTTATTCCATTCTAATACCAAAATCTACCCACTTGGTCTATCCACTTGGTATCCGTTCATTAAGGTGATCACAGACGTCACGAAGACGATATATCGTAAGGTATACACACAACAGGAAATACCTTCACGAACGGTCGTACATCTGTGAACCGCTATTCCCGCTGGGTGTATGATATCTTAGGAAACATTGGTGTGGTTTAAAATATTTCAGTTAAAAAATATTTAAATCAAAATAAGAACAACAATTAAAAGTGTATGTAAATTTATTTTACAAGTGTATGTAAATTTATTTTACATACACTTTTAATTGTTTAATTGAAAAAGCGACGCGTAAAAAGAAATAATATTTAAATGATACATAACGTAATTAAACCAACAACAATACAGTTTCAAAAATACTCAAAGGAACGAATTTTTATTTAACTTTTAAACTTCATGCGTGTTATTTTGGTGTTTACCAAACAGTTCGGAGCTACAAAAATAGAATACCAAATAGTTTCCTTTCACAACGACCAAAAGCAATGGCACCACAAAGACATTGATGTGATATGCATCAAAACCAACAGAAGTGGTCCCGTTTTCCAATTCGGTGCCTGCTAAAAAAGGACCGTGCATCAGAATATGTCTATGATCATTTAGATATGGACTGGTAATGTTCTTTGGTATTTAAATTGACCATACATGACGTGAGTTTGTTTCTTTCAAAAAAAGCAAGTAATGTCACAAAATTTGTCCACACACATATGATCCACATTAGAACACACTTTGACTCAGCTCGTAGTAAGATTGTATCGCAAGCACCAACCTATATATACGGTACGTCCAAATAAATAAGAATTTATAATTCAAAATCGATGAACGAAACAATTCCCCTCGCAGGTATAAAGTTTCAACAATAGGTGCTAGCTCATGTTTGTTTTTAATGCAGTGTCACTGCTGTAATAACACATGCAACGTCCTTAGCAATAGATATTTTAGCTTTATAATTTAAATGTATTTTATTTTGCATTATCTACGTTATAATACTACATCAAACAAGCAGACGGTTCACAGTTGATGGAAAGTTATATATTCCGTAGTATTATAATTAATAATAATACGACGTATAATACGAATAATATCACGACACACACATTGACTCAGCCCTGCAGTAAATATCGTAATAACTTGTGTCACAGGAACTAAGGAACGATATGGTATATACTACATAGATAACAATACAACATCCAAGACTGGTAAGCGAAACAATGCGTCTTGCAAATAACACAAAGTCCCGCCACCGCCGGGATTCGAACCCGGAACCTGTAGCGTAGCAGTCGGTGGTTTACACCACTGCGCCACCGAGGTCGTCACACTATTAGACAAGATTATCTAACATTATTGGATTTTTTATGCAAACACACAATATAAATATATATGTACCATCGTTGAATCACGATTATTGAAAATAAATATATTATTTAAAAGAGTATTTATTTAAATATTATTGGCAGATCCAGAGTTAAATGCTCCAAGGGATTGGGTGAGCAAATTGCTTATGACCGCTGCCGATCGGGCAGAACTAAAGTGCTGTAGTGTCCATCTTTTTTCGCTGCAATAACAATTTCGTCTGTACTGTAATAGTATTCCTGTTCCCCTTTGTCCGAATTGAAGTTTCGGTTGATCGTACATTCACTGTTTAAACTCAGTTTGTCACGAATATACCTACTCGTCATTTAATATTGTTTTTGTTTAAATATTGAAATTTGTAAAAATCATCATAGATTCTTTACGGGATTACCTTCAATTTAAGGAGCCATTGTAAGCAATAACTTTTCCTCGGTCATGTAGTTTAGTTGCTACATGGTTGTTCAAAAATATATAACATTTGGAATCATACAGAAGGATGGTAATCAATTCAAAGTTTATCTCTTTACGTTAAAAAAAACATTTAAGGGATAACTGAAACACAAAATAATGCTTCGTTAAAAACTATATTTAACGACTTGAGTTTAAAAATGCAAAGGCTTAATTACGTAGTATAGTATTAACAATCTTAAATTTCACTGAAACAAAAAGATTTTCACAAAAATATTTTTTTTAGGTTTTATTTAAACTAAAAGCATATTTTTTTTTTAGGTTTTATTTAAACTAAAAGCTATAAACATACTTAAACATATCTCTATATAATTTTCGGAACCCTTCTTAACTTCAAATTTGTAAGCAGTATCCACAAAAGTGAAAGTTGAAATTACCTGAGGAATTTGAACTCCCTCCCTAAGATTAATAATAATCAGGGGCAAGTCCATAAATTTTCAGAATCACCTAAAGTTACAACAGTCAATAAGCCCTAACAAAAACGTTTCGATGCTCATAATGAAGCTTAATAATAAATGAGCGAATCGTTTATCACTTTCTGACTTTGGGCCTTAAGAAAGGGTGAAAAACCAACGAAATACCAAAACAACATTGCTTTCAGCGCTAGTTGTTAACCAAAACCCAACATTGAAGCTTATCAGTTTTATTTCGAAATTCCCCACCGATTCTGGTGTTTCCCAATGGTTGCATTGTTAACAAAACAAAAACATTACCCTCTTTAGCAGTTATGGCTTGGATTTTTTGTGATATCTCTACTTAGGAAATTAGGGCGTCAAGTTTATATGGAAATAGGTTGGTTCTCGAAGTTTTTATGAAACTATAAAAGAAATGGAACAAGAAAATGGTTGATATTCAAAAATAAATTGCTTAGCGCTGTTATCCGCTTGGATTGCCTGAGTAACTTTGAGTACCTTTTAAAGAAATGGCAGCTAAATTATAATGCATTGTATTTCTAAGAGCCAGTGGTTTTTGATTTGTTAAGGGATTTATTGTACGACAAGCAAAGCCGTAGCGTTTTTGATGTAGCAAGTTCAAGTTCTAAATTGAGAGAATTTGTCACTTTAAAATGAGTATTGAATGTGTATATACAGTCAATAAGTTGAAAATAAATACAAAAATGAATATTTACTCTTCATAACTGAAAACGGCATTTAATGGGCCGATTTAATTCGTTTACTTTATAAAAAAAACGCGCTTATAACATTAAAACAATGATTTTAATAATCAAAGACAAGAAATGTAGGATATAAAAAAAACAGCAAATCACAAAGAACATTACCGAGATGTTTGAAGACAATTTTTAGCAATAGGGAAAAAATACAAAAACCTATACAAAAAGTAAAAAGCCCGGAAATCGTTCATCAAAACACAGGAACTAAACACAAAAAAAAATACCTTGAAGATGGAGAGTTCGTCGTGTCAAGCGGCGTTGATAATTTTACACTAATCAACCGTCTGCTTGTTTTCTATAACGTTGAATAACATTTAAAAATATACGTAGTTTTTGAACATTGCACAAAGTACACGCTAGCCTACAAGTAACTCGCCCAAGTTATGGAGTGTAAAATCTTACACAATGTTTCCTTGAACCAAGGATGAAGTTGAGGAGTTATTAAAAAAACACCGTTTCACCCGACCCATTTCTGAACACCCTACCAGTTACAGGATGTTCACTTTTTACTTTCTTTTCAATTCCACTACTTTTCATATTCATTCCGCAAAAACGGAACCTTTCTCTCTGCCCGTTTAAAAATGTGTTCCCACTTTTCTCCTATTCTTTTTTAACTTTTATCCGTTGATAATCCAGGCGGCTTTCAGATTTCTGCTGACATAGCATTGAACACTGGAATCATTGTGAGAGCTTTTTATTCCGAGCGCGGGCGTACGGTCCGGTTTTTACTTTAATGAATTAAGACCAGAGCAATCGGAAATCTGAAGCATTGGACTTAATATCTGACTGATTTTATGAATTATATTGATGGGAATGAGTTTCAAACCAGCTATAAGAATGATTGAGTGGATGTTCGGCTCAAACTGACACAAGCGAGATTGTGGATAATTGCTTATAATTTTAAGATACTTTACTAAATATAAAGAAAATAAATTGTACTCGATAGCCATAAATACTCGTATTAAAAGCTTGCAAACATACTGGTATATACAAACTTTACATTATCAACTGTGACCTTATTTCCGAACTCTGACTATCTTGTCGGTGATTAGTCGGAAAACTTCGTTGTTTCCGAATGTTGACGTCAAAACGCTGATACAGTTTTACGACAGTATTCGTTCTTAAGTTTAATGACTTTCATCCGCGATTTTGCTTGTGATTTTTATTCTTTATAATTACAGAAATTGGTCACAGTATTAGGACATTCAGCTATGTGTTGTGTTTTACTTGCATTACTTTAAGAACTTCCCTTTTTGACTCTTTACCCAAAAGCATCCCTCGTCCCGTCAATCTTAACTATTTGTTGTCTCAGTCTCATACGAAGTTTGTCAAGTACCTTATTATGTTTATAAAATCCAATAATATAACATTGTGAAGTTTCTGTGCTGTCCTTGTGTTGTCCATGTGCGTTTCTCATAATGTTAATTGTTACAGATTCGGTAACTGATCACAAGTCAGAACATCGATCATTTTCAAATTTTTTACATTGTTTGTTGTCATCACGGGACATTGGCTTAGTTGTCGTCCAATACGACATAAATCGCTATAAATTAACAATTGTATGTATTATGTCGTAGTGGTCGAGTTCATTCAAAAATGAACTAAAGTCAATTTCTTTCCCTATCAGGGGATTAAGCTGTTGTTTAAATTTAGATTGTCTTTTGGTACTTTTTTGGTTTTGAATATTCTTCTCTGAGTTCTTTCTGACATAAATATATTAGCCTGTTGGTTCGAATGGTTATTTAATTGTCTGCTTATACTTTTCAGTAGCCATTAATTTTCACTCTGATAGTTCGTATTCTTAGGTCCTTGTGTATCATGCCATTAGGGACATACCATGACATGCCTGTGTATTCTTATTTTTTTGTAACTAGTTAATGTCTACTATAAAAGTCTATTCATTATTTTTCTGATCGAATTATTAAATCGGAGTTATTATTTAGAAATATAATATATGTAAACAAGCTTTACCTCATAATATCTCATTTATGCTTGATTTATAAAACCACAACTATCCTAAAAGCAATGAAGTTATGATGAATGAATTAACTTTGCCAACGATTTTGGATTCTCATTTATGTATCTCACCAACTAAGTGTTCATATTTTTTATTTTGCACTCCAAAAAATATCATTCTAATATGAAAGTGTCAGTATGAAAGTTTGTATGTTTGGATGTTTGTTACTCTACCACGCAAAAAGAGTTATACCGATTTGTATGAAATTCAGCACACGTATAATTTTTTCCCTTGACTAACACGTAGAATACTTTTATCCCGGAAAACTGTTACTCTCCTTAGGGACTGATCAAACAACAAACTAAAAGACGCATTCGTGTGGAGAATCCACTAGACAGCGCTTTATCATGTTTTATTTCTCCCGTGACTAAATCTTACGATACGCTGGACAAACTAGTCAATGTGGTAATTGAACCGATCTATTAAAATATTAACCACATCATGACACAAACATTAACTCAACAATGCAGTAAGATTGAAAAATCTTGTGCTGCAGATGCTAAGGAAAGACATGGTATAAACATAAATAAGAATACCACATTCATGACCGGTAAGCGAAACAGTACGTCTTGCAAATAACACAGAGCTCGAATCCCAGCGGGATTCGAACCCTGGGCCTGTTGCGTAACAATCAACTGCTAAACCACTTCAAGCCAGAGACCGCCAAAATTTATCTCTTATCTTATTATGTAGCTCAAATTACTGAAACTAAATTATTTTTATTAACTAATTTATTTTTATTTTGTCATCTGTTTTTTTCTATTTGATTGTAATAGGTAAAGCAAAAGCAATACTATAAGTTGATATTTACCATCACTCCGACAGGATTTTCAACTAAACGGCCCCAATTTCGAGAAATATCAACACAATTTTACGATTAGACGGAAAATTCCGATAGTTGCCGATCGATCGCTCGGGTCTCATCGCTTCCGCTCGTTGGCCGATAGCTATCGAATTTCAAACTGCAGATGCCGTTTTTGACGGAAACTGATTTTACACTACTTCTGTTACGGTAAAAATAACATTTATAGTACGAACAGCAAAATTAATTTTTCAAATTCCATAATGTCGAACCAAGTTTGACGTTAATTCATTTATAGCAAGAGCATGTAGGTAATTTAATTTTAATCATTGTGATTCAGTTGTTATTTTCTATTGCACTTATTCTTCCTTTAAGATAATTTTTATTTTTGTTAAATTTTTATTTAAATATCCTTATGCCAAATTCAATATTATTTATTTTGTAAATTTTCAGCGGAAACTTGATAGGTTTTTTTTTTAATTTATGAATTGATTTGAGATAATTATAACTGTTTGTTTCAAAAATTAAATAAATACTTAAAAAGGTAAGGTGTAAATAAAATCTCTAAGATTATAATAATTTGGGAGATCGGCAACGCGTGCGTTATCCCTCCGTTTTTGCTTAAGTTTACCAAGCTTTAAAAAAAGAAAGAGAGAGCTGTATCTTAAAGTCTAATAAGTATAAAGTATTATATACGATGGCACGGAACCCTTTGTGTGGGCGTCGACTTACACTTGATTTTTATTTTTAGGGTTTCGTATCCAAAAAAAAACGGACCGCATTACTAAGCTCATAAACCATAATAGCCAAAATCTTAAAATTTTCAGAGAATGTCTATTTCTGTTGCCGATACAACAAAAAATACTAAAAACGTAAAGAATTAGAAAAGGGGCCCGAAAAGAAATAAAAAAGTGATTTATTTAAACAATCCTTGCATCTTTTATGAAATTATCATATTATTTAATCTCATAAGATGGTACGGAACCCTTAATGTGCGGGTCTGACTTACGCTTTACATGTATTTTTCTAAATCTAATTTGTGCCGCAACAATTTCAGTCACTGTTCCAAATCTCGGTATTCAACTATGTGTCGAACTAGGATCGTTTCAATTAAATATTGAAATGCAAATTCAGCCTTCGCTCTACAACGGGCTTTTATAGTTTTTTTTTTTTTGAATTTAAGCTTATCCGTTTCCAATACTCGAAACAGATGTGTAAAAATATTCGGATTGCATTTAAATAAATGTGAAAAGTTCCACCATTCGGTTTAACGTTACTTACATTTGTTGGTGATTTATCGCAGTTTTGTGTTCCACTTCCGCTTTGGCTTTAGGATTAAAGCGGATCAAATTAATTTTTGAGCTACACAGAGCAATGTTACAAAATCTTTATCCTTAGTTATAATTGCAACGCTGAATGCAATACGTAACTCAGTTTATATAACATAGTAAACGTAAACTCACGCCGTAATTGCTAGAGAGGGGTTGGCAGAGATGTTAAACAGCGCATTTCGCATGTTTATGTTGGGTCCCAGTGTGACAGGTTGCGAATATGTCGCCACTATCCGGGCACATTGAGGGACATGGCAGCTACAACTGCAACCCGAGACTCGAACCCTCGACCTGTCGGGTCGGATTGTCGGTTAACCAAAGCACGTAACAAACTAAGCTACCACGTATCCTCCTTCACCACGTATCAGCTTAGTATAAAAATGTCAGATATTGTCCTGATTATACATCTGTTGTTGTTGTTTGCTGGTAGGTAGGGGTAAATCTAGGTGGACGTACCTCGACCAGATTGGTGAAGTTGTGAAGAAAGGCCAGCTTCCTAAGAAAAATGTCAGTGTTCCGCAAGCGTTAACGCCAACAGACAATAAAAATGTATTGAAATGACATTTGCTCGCCCTCGAGTTATGTCGTTTTATGTCATTTCCTTATTTTTTATTTCCGTTGGCGTTAACGCCTGAGGAATTTGTCTCAGGGGCCAAGTCAGTGCCTGTAACCTTCGTGTGTATGAGGAAATGAATGGATGTAGAAGAAACGAGAGATGTATGTTGGGATCGTTGATCCCAACGAACGAATGCCTACCCTTATTGTGTTTGTTACATATCTGACGCTATTGTATACTGTTAAGATTCAATATTCGGAATCTAGATTCTAATTATCTTGAAACTAGCTTTTGCCCGCGACTTCGTCCGCGGAGAAGTCAAAAATGGTTCTATTAGGATTTTAATTACTTGACATTTATCGTTATCTCTTTGACAATTTATGCAATACCTTTATAAATTAAAGCTTTTATGTTATTCTGATGTATAAGCTATACTATTGTAAAGTTTAATTAAAATCCATTCAGTAGTTTTTGCGTGAAAGAGTTCACATTCATACATTACCTTACAAACTTTCGCTTTTATAATATTAGTCTTGAAATATCAGGCTAATATTCCACAAACGCATTTGTAAGTATAAGAAATTAATTTAAAATTCTACGAATGTCCTTGTTAACGGCAACTTGAATAACCGGGCAGAATTTATATGGACCGAACATTATGAATAATGCCAATAAAAAGTGATCAGTCATGCAGTTTTATTACAATTCCCATTTCATACGGACGTTTATATAGACCAGTCATTATTTGACGACCTCGGTGGCGCAGTGGTGTAAACAGCCGACTGCTACGCTAGAGGTTCCGGGTTCGAATCCCGGCGGGGGCGGGACTTAGTGTTATTTGCAAGACTCATTGTTTCGCTTACCGGTCTTGGATGTTGTATTCTTATTTATTTAGTATATACCATATCGTTGCTTAGCACCTGCGACACAAGTTCTTACGATACTTACTGCAGGGCTGAGTCAATGTGTGTGTCGTGATGTGGTTACTTATTTATTTATTTATTTACAATGACCGAACTTTTCCAGTTACCCGTAAGATACAGCTGCATTATTCGTTGATTATTCGATGGAAGGACGCCACCGTTGATCCTGGTAAACAGAAGTTGCAGTGATGGGACAGTGGCGGGTGTGCCCCGAAAATTACCCGTAATATCTAAAGCAAAAACGTTCACAACAATTATTGAGTGAGTGTGTTACATATGTTTTGAAGTAAAAACTTTAATTTATTAATTGGCGTTTTAGTAAAATTTAAACATTTGGAATCGATTTTTACAATCTATTAGAGAGCAGATAAAACTGAAATGATGATAACAAAAATCCAGTTTTAACAACAGCGCATAAGCTTTTTTGACGATTCAATGTTCTCTGAAAAGTATTTACATAAACAAAATTTAATTTTGTTAACTAAAAATATTTTTCATATCTCAATTATCCACTTTAAACAATGTAATGCAACCCGTTACTTTACAAAAGAAAACACTCCGGATGAAAAGATATAAAATTTCCATATACATTTTTACCAATTTATAAACAAAGTTTTGTATGTTGAAAATTTTAAAAATTTTACTGCCATGCATAAAAAAATAACAGATTTTCCTTTCGGAGAGTTTTTGTTGAGTTATAAATTCGTGTCTGGACTTTTACACCATTTTGGTAGTGTTGGTTTTCATCTTAATTTAAGCTGATATTGTTTACGTTGTGTTCTAGACAAGCAAGCTGAGGGTTAGGTACTGAACAAAAAACGTTAGACTTTCGCGATTTATTTCGATTATCGCGCAAGCTTTTTGTATGGAGCGAAGGCTCTTTTAGAAATGTTTTTTAAATGTATGTATGACAGGAACAAGCTCATGCAACGATGCGGCCGAAGATTTAGCATGCATGTCAAAAATTGCCTCAAGTTTAAGTCTCAGGTCGCCATACTGTCGAAGAATTAATTACGACCTAAGTTTATGTATTCGTCTATATTATGTTAAAAATTGTTGATTTACTTTTAATTTCAAAAACTGGTACTGTTAGGAAAACACATTCGCTCAAGAAAATTCCAATCCTTCAGTGAGAATAATTAATTTTTCACAAAGAACTTGGTGTAAGTAGGTAGTTGACGTGTTGAACAAAAGTTGGAATCGCAGCCTGCATTTACTCTTTCAAAGATATTTAATACGCATTATTTTAAAATAATTCACGTCACTCAATACCGGTCGCGTGAGATCGCCTGATTTGTACTTATGCGGTAGACGTATGATTATTGACTCTTCGCACGCCTTTTAAGTAGTTAAATCATATAATACCAGTGTGTTATTGACGTTAATACTACTCATGACAGTCAATTGAACAATGAACATGGAGCATGTCTATTGCGATATGATATTCCTGCAATAAAGTAAATCTACACAATAAATCTTTGTTGCAACTCCAGTAGTTCATATAGCAACTTTATTATATTTTATTTCAATGGGACTACTTAAGTAGGTACTTGTTTATTGTTATATTTCTTCTGTATAAAATGTTTTATTGACATCTGTAGATATTATATACATTTTTTTGTAAAATTTTATACTTTAAGTATGATTGTAATGAAAGATTGTATTATGATATTGAAAAGAGCAACTACGGAGGTTTCTTGCCGGATTCTTCCCCGTAGACAGGCATTCCGAACCGGTGGTAGTTTAAAAAGAATTTTGACGATTTAAAAGTACTTCTTTTAAGTCCATTTGAATAAAAAAATATTTGATTTTGATTTTGATTTGTAAGCCTTATCTTGAAACAAATGAACGATCGATCGAACGATGTTTCTAAATTATTAACATGTCAAAAAAAATTGTATTCATGATCTTTGCTATTGTTTCGCGAGAAATCTGTAAATCGTAACAAAAATAAAATTGCCAGTGCTGCCGTTATGTTTTTAAATATGTATTTTTGTTAATAACATCTGAAGTTGTTTGTAAGATATGGTGACCTGGTAACGTCGAGAACCGGGCACAAGCACAGGCTCGTTGTGTCACCTCAGAGATTAACACTGTACTCTGGAATCGTATATTGTATGGTTCATTCTAAATTATTAATCACATACATATTTTAAATATTTGACAGTTCCCTAACTCACATCAAAATTACTTGGCTTTTATTAAGCAAAGTTTTATAAAATATCAGAATACTTTAATAAAAATATAATATTTTTTGTTTTTTTACAAAGGTTTTTTGATTTGTTCATTAATTCAATAATTCGCAACATGTGATGAAAGTATGGATAGTTCAAATCGAATCGATTGCATTTTATTTTGCAAAACACTGAACTTATTTTGATTTGATTTTTCTGTAACGTGTAGTGAAAGAATCAATATTTGGACACTACCAACAAATCGGTTCCATCTAGATCTTTAATCTAGAGGAAAACTTGATTCAGTATTGGTTCTGTCTGGGTACTGTGATCACGTACAGTCCGTCTCAATCATCAGGTCAACTACCTCTTTCACACTATGAAAATGTCCTGTCATCAGACTGGGGCACTTGATTACTTCCCGTTCTAACGCTCCTGATGGTGGGTAGCTCTCCAGTTTTAGAGGGAGTGAAAGATTTAGGTGAGTCACAATTAAATAGAGCTGCTTTTTGAAAAAATCTCAAGAAATATTTGAAGGAGTGATTGAATCGAGAGTTCTCAGAGTGTACTGTAACAATCCAGCGATTGAATGTATGTATTTATAAATGTTTGTTCGACGATAACGATACGAGTATCCTTGATCGGATTATCGTGAAATTTGGTAGCCCGTCTTAAGATTAATCAAAAAAATATTTAAGTATGATTCCAATAGGTCAAGGGGTTCCCGAGATATTCCTGAAAATTCACAATCCACCTGATGATCCACCGGAACAAACCACCTTTAGAGCGTATGTCATAATTCAATACTAGAATTCAAGCATGAGGCGACTACCTACGACATTTAAATTACCAGCAAAAATCCAACCAGTGTTAGAACTAATCCGCTCGAACTGGTGCCGTACGAACAAAATCGCATATGTAATCTCTTCGAAGCAGACAGATCGAGATACTAGGGTGTTGTCGAAAATTGGCCGTGGTTAGCTGTAAAACGCGGTGTCACATTACCATCTTCTTTGATAAATCCGTCTACATTGGAAAAGTCTGAGCGTAATAGCTTATTTACTATCCGTTCCAAGCCATATCTATCTTCGAACATCGCCAATCCCACGAAATATTATTTTTATCCTCGTATTTCGGTTTCAAGTCAAAGTTCATATGCTTATTTCTGCAGATTTTTTCTGTTGGCATGATGTCCGATGTATTTTTTTTGTGTCTTTCATATTTTAATTACACTTATTTGATTTGTTTACGTTATGGCTTGTTTAAAGTTTTTGATATTTATACCCAGATAGCAGATTATTATACGATGAAAGATGAATATACAAGCCAGAAAGTATCACCAGATTCGTTATCACCTGTACATCAAAACACAAGGCTCCCGACCTTGTAAATTTCAATTATGCCTTGCCAATTTTCCGCAGCACTTCAAACATTCCCCAACTTTGTGTCAAAGTAGATTTTGTTTGCAAGTAATTAGCGAATTCGCAGTTTATCCGCTGGAATTTGTACAGTGACCACTTTTACTGTCTGTACTATCGTCAATTGATCAACTAGTACTGATGAGCGGTTTTTGTTTTCAGAGTTCAGAAAGGCGGTTGGGGGTTTGGATTTTGGAGTTTTGTTTGGAAGTGAACACACAGCCCTGTGATAGATCTTAAAGCTAGAGATGATTAGCATAAACGTTTTTCTTTCATTTCTTGATAGGTGGTAGATCTACGTGCGAGATTATATGAGTTAGTACTTCCTTACTTTTTATTTCTGCAGTTCACTGTTTTGATTTTGAGGGCTGTAGAGCCCACGTTATAACTGGCACGAGAAGCACATATTTTACTTCTACATAGGCAACGCATTGATCAAAACATTAAGGGCATGGTCGTGTAAATAAGCTGCTTGTTTGTCCATGAAGTTGGCAAAAAATTTTTTTTTTCCCGTCTGGTTTTATACAGATAAAATATAGTTATTCTTTTCTACCATAATCTGACCAGATGAATTGATATGTTTTTGTCCCCAATCCCTCAAAGAACTATTCAAGAGCTCCCAGTTTTGAATTCCAACTTAAAATTTAATCTTTAAAAGGAAGATGTTTCAAGCCTTTGTTGGGCTTAGAAGATCTTCAAGTACGGCATTCTTTGAACTTTTAAAAAATCTTATTACAAAGACGTAAGCCTCAAATTCGTGAAAAGGTTTAATGGTAGCTTCTTAATGCTACTCTCCTTGAAATTCAGTCATTTTTTCCAAAGCATTTTTCGATAACCAAATTCTTCGGTTTTCGACCGTTGTAAAGATGCTTTTAAAATGTTTTATTACGTGTCAATTTTACCAAAAATTTAATTTTACCCAATTTTCAGACCAATTAATCTTTGATCTACTTCGAGTCCAAACAGAGCTAATTACACATAATTTTATATCGTAGGAAAATTTTAAACGTATTTTTATAACAACGTGATTTCAAAATCGAGACTTTTTTGCTGTTCCAATATAGTATTATTTTAATTATAGGTTAACTTTTATATTGAATGGATAAATTGATAAATGTAATTACACCTTCAACAGTGTGGATTAGTTTTTGAATATACGAAATGATTTCGCCTCCTTCCATTAAAACAACTGAAACTTCCATCGTTTCAAAGTTCCTAACAAAATAATGAATGCGCTAAAAACTCAACGGATCCATAAATTGCAAATTGTTCAACAAACTCTCGCTTGTGTTTCTTTCATTTCGTATTTTATTTATTTCTCGTTTCTTTACTCGCTTTAATTTAAAAAGTTGGATTGGTGTCCCCCGGCCAATGAAAAAATATACTTTCATTACAAAGGTTTAGTGTTCCGTGTCCGTCTAGATAGATTTTTGACTTTGTTTTCTTTGTCGTTACTGTTTTATTTTTCGGGAAATTGTTTCTTCCTCATCTTTACTCTTTTGATTAGCTTTATTCGCTGTGGGTTCTTCAACGGTTACTATCTCCTGTTTCTTCACATTAAGTTCGTTGCGGGTCCCAAGACAGCCGGTAGGGTATACGAGCACAGCCTGTCCATCATATCACAGCTGCATTATTTGATCAAAGGACGCCACTGTTGATCCTGATGAACAGGAGATGCAGCGGTGGGAGAGAGAGGCGGGTGTGCCCCGAAAAAAAGAAAATGTTCCTAGTTAACTATTGTTGCAACTCCAAACATTAATCGTTATTAAACTTTTAAATATTAATATTATATTAATAGTTCATTATAATAATTAAAAACAACCCTGCAAAAAAAATGTAACCCATTGTCATAGTATTATTCTACTATTAAATTTATAACAAAAAACAAACATCCTATCTGATGATGGCCAGTAATAAGTAAAAAATAAAAAAGACATTCCAAAAACCATTGCATACCCTTCTACAAGCAAACCGCGACCCTTCTATGAGAACATAAGCCTGGCAAAAACACGACGAATTTCGACTGAGGATTTTTAAGGTAAAAATGTGGCCGATTTGATGTGAGTCATAAAAATCCAGTTCTAGACTATTACATCCAAGACCGGTAACTGAAACAATGTGTCTTGCAAATCACAAAAAATTCCGCCTCCTCCGGGATTCGAACCCGGATCCTCTAGCGTGGCAGTCGTCTGTTCACACCACTGGACCACCGAGGTCGTCATGTTCTTAATTTTCTAACATTCAAGTACTGCGTCAACGATATTATTATAACAGCTTATATTATGCAAATTCTCTTTACAGTGTCAAACTAAAACGTTATTCCGCTTTCAGTTTTCTCGTAAATGCACTTTTCAGTGTTACTGACATCTCAATTTTCAACACTCAACTTTGCAAATTTAAGTCCACAGTTCTGTACATATAGCTCTAACAATTTTCTAGTTAAGTGGTCTTTTATTAATAAAATGACGATCTACAAATCAATATGTATCAGCCTCTACGAATACAATTATTGAGCTACAGAAAACATACTATTGATAAACAAAGGTACTGGTTTATCTATCAGCGTCGTAATAAATCAGTAATAGTTCATATCAAAAGGAAAATAGGCATTGAATAGACAAAGATTTTTCGCCTGGAGCGTTCCCAGATTATTAAGAATGGCCTATTCAGTTTATAAGTAGGCCGAAAGAAGATGTCTTCCAAATATCATACACTCGGGTTGTCAATTCATCAAGCACACGGGTAGTTGCATATATTCCAAGTTTGACGAGTTTTTAACAACGTTCCTGCTTTTGAGCAACTCATACTGTAATTTTCGATGTACAGACTTAAGTTTAACTTTGAGATTGTAAAATTGAACAACTATTGTATTCATAGTACCTAGTTACAGTAGCGTGCCCAGAGTTTGAGAACAGGGCAAGCCCAGACATACGTTATTGTAGTTTTTAAAACTAATTTAGATAAATATCCTTGTTGCCTCATTACTCTTCAATCTAATAGCTCACCAAAGCACACGGGAGTTTGCGAACATGTCAGCAAATCCACAAATTCGGTGGCTTTAAATAAAAATGGCTTAATAAAATAAAAGATACATATTGAAGTTTGATTTGAAAAGTAATAAATGAATAAGACCGCGAACTATGTTTTATTATATTTTTTCATTGTGTTGTAATTAACACACATAACGTCAGGAAGCGATTACCAATTCTAGTAACCTACTACTTCATTTTTGCCACTTCTTTTTGTTAATAAAGCAAAACAATCCAACAAACTCATTAATATGTATACTAAAAAATTCAGACATTATATGATGGGACATTTTTTCGGGACTTCATGATAAGAGAAAAAAAGCTTACATATGGACGTTAAAAAAACAGAATTGAAATTTGTTTTTCTTATGGAATCACTTTAAGAGATTATAAGATTCAATTTGTTTTTTTTTGTTTAGTCCGTTAAACATTAGCGCCGTGTGTCCCCACAGGAAATTATTCCATCCCCGAATAGAGAATTTTTCATAAACGACGCTCTGATTAGAACAGATCCTTTGAAACAGACTGTGATTTCTCCAGATATCATTTTTCTTATATGAAAGCTCTGAGATATTAACGTTTGGTTCCTTTACAAGTGGCTATTGTTTGATTAGTACGGGTTTTTGTATGGGAACCGGAATGAGTGGAAGGAAAATGAGAAAATGCTCGGATTTTGTATGCTTTTGTAATTTTGAGGTTAATAAACTTTTTTTTGTTCTCTGCTTATTTTAGAATAATAGGGATTACCTTGACATAATTAGTTGATAATTATTTCAATTAAATATTTGTTTAGGTACTGGTATATACTATTCTAAGGCTATTGCTCACTAACAAGTATGAATTTTATTTTAGAAGATCTTAGAGTAGAAAAGAAATGCAAATTGTATAATTAAGGTTGTTAAGTAGGTATAGGATTATATTATATACGGGGCGCACGCGTCTCTCTGTCCCACCACTACAACTCCTGTTTATCAGTATCAACAGTGGCGTCTTTTGATCGAATAATCAACGAATATTACAGCTGTGCAAAGACGCACAGGCTGTGCTCGGACACCCTACCGGCTGTTTTGATATTTAGAAGAAATTTGAGGAAGTAAGAAAGCGGTTTGAGACTTTCCTCCCAGTAAATCGGAGATAGCAATTGAAGTGGCCCAGAGGCCAAAAAACTAAACCTGACGCCTGACCGTCAAAACACCACGGTATGCCGCTAAAAAACAGTGGATAAATTAAATCCTCACCTAAATCTTACACCAGTAAATACGGTGGCAAAACTTTTTGAAAGCTCGGAAGTTTCCCTTCGTTTGTACAAGATCTAGGTAATTAATAAGACCACATGCGGAGACCTGAATCGAATTTATCATGATTTACCGTTCGTCGTGCCAGAGACTACACTCCCACAACATATGATGGCAGTTTGTACAAATTTTTGATCCGTCGTTGAACATTCGTAAAGAGGTGACGGCATCAAGTTAAATGAATAAAGTTTGCCCTTAAAGTTACCATGTCCAGTTAGGAATTGAGCGACGCAATGATCGATATCTAGCCATGTTTTATTTAACCGTTCGCGCAGGAATGGGAAAAATTTAAATGAATGCCGTTATTGGAAGTTTTTATCTTGTTTGCCATTCATCAATTAGTTTTTTTCTGAAAGTTTTCGTTACTTTCAAATAATCTAGTGATTTTAACCCTATTCTTCGGTTTAAGAAAATCTGAACTCTTACCATTCCACGAATTATAATACATTACCGCACGCCGTTGTATTTCTAAATCTACCGGAAAACGCCCGCAAGAATTGGTAAAGCCTCAATCCTGGCGGTTCTGTACGATTTACACAGAAAAATTAACGAATCTCTGACTCTGAAGCAATTTACGTCGCGCAGCGCCACACTGGGTAGGATTATAAAACTAAAATTTAAACAGCAACATTGTTTCTCGTTGTCATATTAAAGTATATAGCGACATTGTAGCTAAGTTAAGATAATAACATAACACTATAACGTAACTATGTCTTCTTCAACAAGGGTATTAAACGGTATTCATAACTCTGTACTTAGTGTCAAATGTGTTGCCAGAATTATCTAGGGATGTAACTTTGAGGAGGTTAAATTTTATCGGAAAAATATTTAAGCTTATCCACATATACTAAGGTATAAGATGACATAATGTGATACTAATGAGTATCTGCAGAGACAAAATGCATACTTACATTTGTTTAAATTTATTATTTAGATATTAGTGATGTCGTCTTCGAAAATTAAAATAATTATAATTATATTATTAATTCATATTGTGTTCTCATCTGTAAAAGATGAAAATGATCTTTAATGTTATATTTAATGTGTATATTAACATTTTAGCTTCAATGCACTGTCCATGGTACAATAAATAAATAATCCCTAAATGTTTCTTTCCATAAAATTATATAGCTTTTCAGATGAACGATTTATCGATGTTGTTCAGCACATCACTACACGCAAAAGGATTTCCTGGTGACCCTGCAAGATTTACGAGGCCCATAAGTGAGCCTCAACAAAGGCTTGTTGTTCTAAGGCCGATATTAGCTTTTTTACTGCAACACATGGCTTCCTTGTAACCCGTATGTTTTGCTCAAAAATAACCCTGACTTGAGGTTAACTGAAGTCGTCATTTGTTTAGATTTACCTTAGAAATTACTTGCTGAACTAACCTTTTTGGTTCAGCAGTCGGATTATGGGGTAGTTTAAGTTAAACAGCAAAGTGTCTTAAACTTGTTAAATCAATTGGTCACAAAAGTTCACAGTAAGAGGTATAAGGAAAACGTTTAGACTATGAATACAAAGTCATTTTTACTTCATAACCTTAGGAAATAATAATAACCACCTTATGACACACACATTGACTCAGCCCTGTACTAAGATATAATCTTATATCGCAGGCACTAAACAACGATATAGCATATACGTCTTGCAACAAACACAAAGTCCCGCCACCACCGGCATTTGAACCAGGAACCTTAGCGTAGTCGGCTGTTTCTACTGCTCCACCGAGGTGGTCAAATAAAAGAGTTTTATGGATACTCTGGATAAATAGGCACGAAAGTTTGTTGTATAGTTGTCTTAAGCTTAATAGACTAGTAAACTAATTGATTTAAGTAAATATACATCTGTATCCATTAGCTTCATGCTTTAGATATCGAGCATAGATCTAGGTTACCCGCTGATTTATATACCTACTAATTTAATACGATATGATTGAAATTCATGTGACATAAATGTTTATTGATATGTGATGTATTGCAAATATGACACGTTATATCCTAGTAGATCATAAGGTGAATCTGCTTCTTAATTTTTGTAAGGAATAAGTAATTGGAGACATTTTATTTCAAAGTAACCAATTTTTTAATATTCCATTTGGTTAAGCTTACAATTGGACATTAAACTTTAGATAGTAAAAAAACTGACATATTTTGAGTTGTATATAAACAGGAAAAATTTTAGCGTGGTCGTTGACGAAATAACAAAATATCAATTTAACTAAACATGTTTAAAAAAAAAATGTTTTTTTTTCTCACTTTATTTATTCTCAAAAAAATCACTATGCGGAATCAAAACAAACTAGTAATTTACAACAACATAACAAAACTAACTCATGAGCTCTTTCTCTTCATTCGATTTAGCTCTTTGCGCATTGGTTCGTTTGAGTTCAAATTCAATTGGCAGAGTGCAGGTGGCCCCTACTAAGAGCGTCACTAAAAAACTGATGTTGCCCCAAACATAGCCGATAGCTTCGTTGATGTAGCCAAAGAGTAACGTAGTCCCGAAGGTGAAGAGTAGGGACGACATGTTCATGATAGTACCCACGACGAGTTCCGATTCCGGGTACGTCAGCTCGGTGGCCACGTCAAAACTGACCGCTGTGAAACCACATAGGAATGTGCTGAAAAGGAAAAAGGCATTTTTCGGCGTGATAGTGTTTGGGCACATCCGCAACTCTGTCCCACCTCTAGCATCAGGATCTGCAGTGATATTCGAATTTTGAAAGTTTGATAACGAATAATGCAGCTGTGCAATGAAGCGCAAGCAATCCGCCAGGATTACCCGGGTAGTCACAAGTAGTAAAAACAGAAGAGAGTATGGAACAGATTTTATATTTTTACTTTTTTTTCTTGATAACTTAGAGTAACGATGTGGCTCAAGGTGGAGCGTACTAGAAAAACCTATTTCCTCTCGATTTGAGAGATCTTAGTTTTATAACTCTTATGTAGTCATTATAATAATCTTATAAGCTCTATCTGCAACATCATTGGACAATAAGCAGACGGTTCACCTGATGGAAAGTGATACCGCCGCCTATCGACACGACGATGCCCTTGATGTTTGGAATGCCAAGAGTATCGCCAATGCGTCATGTAGTGATGAAAATATTATACCTCCTCATGTGTGCTGAATTACAACGGCTCGCCAATCCTTCAAACCGAAACACAGCGAACTACTTCACAGCAGAAATAGAAAAGAGGATGGTACCAACGCAGACGATCTCGCACATTTACCTGTAAATATGATGAAATGACCCTTACCCAACAAAAGCTCCCACTAAGTAAACAAACCACACGGTCTTTGCGAAAATCAGAGTCACAGTGAGCGTTGCCATAGCAACTGCCGACATGTAGTATATTAAAACGAGAGTCAGCTTGAACTGCTTTGTTCTATCGAGTATGAAGCCGAATATGACAGAAGCTGTCATGCCAAATACTACCATAGTCACTCCGACCCTCCCTGCGTCTTCTACTTGGCCCTAGAAAAAATAAAGTTTAGTTAACCAACCTCTGTTTTCAGCGCTCTCCCACCCGTTCAAAAATCCAAAAAAGAATATGGATTGTCTTTGCCTGTTTGGTTAAGAATACTGGGCATACAGGATGTCTTTCATGCGAGTTCAAAGCAAAATTTAAGATTTTACTGCTATTAATATACGTAAAATTAAAATCAGAAATGAAACCCCCAAAAACTATTAATACAAAAAAAAATCACTTCATTGCAAGTGGAAACAGAATATGCTGAATGAAATTTCAGTACATATTAATGAAGAATTTTGTAGTAGCAATTTTTGCAGCAGTATTTTGGTTAGCACAGCTGTTTTCATGACAGGGTTTTAAGTTGGAATTCTGCCATTTACCAATCAGTTTTCCGAACGAATGTTTATCGATAGTTTGAAAATGCCAAGAGCGAGCTTCACCCATACTAATAATGTTGATGCAAAAAAAAAAAAATCTTTTACTTTATCACGTCTAAACTGGTGACCGAATTTCTATCAAATTTGCCAAAGAAAAAAAGAAGTGTTACATTTTGTCAAAAAAAAAAACACAGAAGTACCAAAAAAAGCAAAACCTTGTTTATATAAATATGATTTAGGTAGAACATTAATGACTAAAGTGGAAAATAAAGAAGCGAAAATAAATCTCTTCTTTATAACTCATTGTCATCGACTACTGAACTCCTTTAGAAAATAAGGAGTAACAGCTTGCTTCAGACTACTTTGAGCTTGAATTTAATCTGTTGGAACAAGCTTCTAGTAAGTAAGCAAATAAGCGAATCGAAACAAAATCAATCTGTTAATGACTTTCATTTTAGAATCTTGATTAAAAATCTGTTTGAATAGCACTGGAACTGAATTGAAAATTTTGATGGTTTCTGAATGAGGATTTTTTTGTTGTTGTTAGAAATTGAATTATACATTTTTATACATGCTATTTCAATTAATTAACAGTTGAACTACTCTTGAAAAATCAATATTTCGAAAAAAAATGGATTTAAGAATGAAATATGAAAAGTGACAAATTTATCTATTTTCAACTCTTCATGTGGTAAGTACTTAGAATGAAAAAATAATTCATATCGTACAAAACGAAAATCTTTTATGAAAAAGCCTGGTAAAAGTTATTTTTAGCTACATTAAACTCATACTTCAAACTAAAAGCATCGTGATAATTCAATTTCTATCTCCTAGCGGTTAGAGTTCAAAATCTTATCAATAATATTCATCTCAAACAATTCCATACTTTCAGTTTTCTGCAACTTAAGGACGGCACACTTAATACGGTCCCTTATAACTTACAGGAAAATATTCCAGGAAAATCTGACTTAGCAAAGTGGACAATCCGTTGAAGCATCCATTATTGATTCCAGTTGTTATGAAAAGCGCCAACAGATGGCGTTGTACGAATAACCTTTTCAAAGTCTTGACGTAACTGTCTTTATTTTTGTGGACGCCTTCCCGCGCCACCGCCTGGCTTAGCGTAGGTGGGACAGGTGGGGATTCTTGGAATGCTAGAAATAGTATTAAACAGTAAAAGGACAATTCAATAGAAAGCAGTAAAGTGACTAATATTTACACGTGTTAAAGTTTTTTACAATAAATTATACGCTTTTACAAAACTGGTTTTGTTTCAAATAAGCAAAATGCCCACGATATTTATTATTTATTTATTTAGTATTTTTTCATATTTTGTATTTAATATTAATAATAATTACCACATAATCTTGTATCGCAAGCACTAAGCAACGATATGGTACATACTACATAGAAAAGAATACATCATCCAAGACCGGTAAGCGAAACAATGCGTCTTGCAAATAACACACAGTTCAGCGTAGCAGTCGGCTGTTTACACCACTGCGCCACCGTGATCGTCTTTTAAGTTATTATCTAAGCTAACAAGTACAGCTTAGTTTGAGATTGCGGAAAAACGACAGGATATCTCTTTTGTTATTACTTACTCAATATCACCAACAACGCTGCAGTACAGGAAGCAACAGCAAAGTAAATGAACATCTTATATAAATCTTGGCCAATAAGTGTTAGATCCGCATGGTCCCTCACAAGTATAGTTGGTAAAAAAAAGCCGACGACCAGACCGAATTGAAAACCAAACACACCAATACTGCAAGCTGAAGATACCTGCCGAAGATAAAAAATGATATTCGATTAAGATATTGCATTACAATTTAGCAATTCTTTCTATTCATCGAGAACTGAAAATAAATTGGTTGTGTACCCAAATTTAACTTTTTTTGTTTTAATTATTGCAACTGTTTGAATTATTTAAGTCTCAATTAAGTTGTGTTGATTTGGAAAAATATATCGAGAGGCACTCTTGGGTTACTTATAGTTTGTTTCTTTCCTTGCTTTCATAAGGGTTGGAACGCCTTCTGCGTGGAAACCCTAAATGTCCGTCGATAGGACTATCGACGCTTCGGCCTCCGAAATAGTCTGTACTAGGTCAGGCTCGATGGAGAGGCGGACAGGCATGGTGGTTGCGCCTGTGCTTGTTGTGTTGTCTTGATGAAGACAATACAACCTGATCGATTATATAGGGAACGATAACCACAGTAAAGTCACAGTAAAGCTGCTAAAGCCTCCGAGCCCCTCGGCCGGGTCGTTAAGGGGAAAAAAGCAAAAAATATAGCAAATACATTTTTTCGATTTAATTACAACATTAAAATTCCATACTTGTTTTAAGGCTAGCCTTTAAGGCTTTTATTGGATACTGACTTTTTGTTTAAATCACTACTGCTTTACCGACCATCCTTTTCAAACTTTTAGTGGTAAAAGAAAACATTTTTATATTTTTTTTCCATAATTCCTCGAACATTTCACTTAGCTGATGACAGCTTAGCAATATTCAAGGAAATTGAACAACATTCAATTTATAAGCCAACGCTCCTTACGTAACTAGAATTATAACAATGTAATTTGACACATTCATAAATTAATTGCTACGAAATTAATTGAACAAATTGAACAATTTCTGAAAGAGCTTGCTTACACTTTGATGTTCAAATTAACGCGAACTTAATATTAATTGAAATTCCAAATCATTCTTTGAGTAGGTTCGTCTTCTTCGAATCGAATCTTGATTCGAATTATTATACTGAAATGCAACATTTATTTCCAAAATTTAATATTAATCTCGCCAAGTTTACTCATTTCCTTTTTTATGTATTTCTTTAACGGCATTGGTTTTAGTACCATACTGCATAATCATCAGTAAACATAATTTCTTCATTCATAAAGATGGTGAGATGACAATGGAATGAAGATCAAAATATGAACAATGAAAATTATGATACAAGTACAATACAGTAACATGCTAGTACGGTTACTGTTGGCTCTAAGGAGTTACTTGGGAGATGACGAAAAGCGTAGCCAAATCGTCGTATTTCACTTTCTCCACACTTTTACAAGCACTACAGATATTAACTGGTAAAAACACTAGCATTTTAGACAATAAATACTGCTGATATATAAGAAAAGATAATAAAATAAGAAAATTCTTACTGACACTTCCCGTTCCCGCAAAGTAACTCCTTTACTCATTTTGGAGATTTTTTTTTTAAATCATTCAGATTTTTTTACGTTACAAAGCAACGGAATAACTTGGTCCATTACACGAACATAGATCCTTAAATAATTTGTACAACAACAACATTGAATGAACTGTGTAATTTAATATTGAATTTTAATTACTACCGCACACATAGCCAAGCAGTTACCATTCAAAAATAAGCATAAAACCAAAAATATTATAAAAAAAAGTACTAGTAAAATTATTACGTTTTCACCGTATACCCCTTGGCAAGCTGTTATCGTAGCCTTTCAAAAAAGTAGTACTAGTGAAATAAGAAAAGTATATAGTGTTACGTATAACAGTGCTGATAATAAAAAAATGATTAAATGTGATCTGCTAAAGAAGAACCGGAGTAAAAGCGAGTTTAAATTAAAAATATTTCAAGGTGATTAGTCTGTTAGTAATTAAATTTATAATTAGATGATCCGAGCTTCTTTATTTTGTTTTAATCATAAGCGCCTTCGTAAAGTATTTTCGTAAATATAAAAGATCCGTCTGATGATGATAAGTATTAGAAGTGAATTTAATTATTCTGCTTGCTTAAAAGAAAATCCCTTGTTATCGATGAAATTTGATTTAATGAATCATAAAAAAATATTTTGTTAAAGTTCAATGAAGTTGATTATATGTTCTGATATTTAGAATTTTTAAGGAATATTTTGGTATTTTCGTCCTCAAAACTATGAATAACAAATTGTAATTTATCTATAACGGTTTACTTCAGTTAATAAAAATTAAATTACCCTGGAAATATAGTTTCTTTCTATGCAACATCACGGACAAACAAGCAGACGGATACCGCAGTACCAAATGTCTATGTGAATGCATTAACTACTAAAACTACAAGTTTTCAGCATTGGATATCTTCATAAGGATGATGCCACTGCCATAATGGAACTCACCTCTTTCTCCCCAAACCAAACACTGGACAACTTCTGCGGGACACTAAGCATTAATACTTGTGATACAGCAACCACGGTTTGACCTGCCAAGGTCACGTAAAAACCATCTGGTGTAGCAGAAAACAACTTGATGCACGAACCACAGGCAGTCCCGCTTGATCCTAGTATTGCTGTCCATCGTAGACTCTTAAAGGTGAGGAGAAAACAAGCAAAATTTAATTAAAATAATAAATAAAAACAATAAAAATTCTGCGAAAGTAAATATGAAATGTTTTTAAATTTTAAAAGCCAGAATCTTGAAAATAATATTCATGTACTAATATTAAGTTTCATAAATGTCAAGTAATTTATTTAGATAAAACTCGTCGCGTCGCGTCGTAGGAACGCTAAGTAAAATTCCAAATACTGAAAAAAACTTAATGCACTGCTTCTAAGAGTTTTTAAAAGGAAATGAATCCACTCAAACAAAGTTGCGTCTCAGCTACACTAATGCTAATTTAATTATGTTCTTTTGATTGATGGTTTATATCTAAAAGTTTTTCATTTTAACTACTTATTCAACTGTAATATATAATTTCTTTAACGTATCAACTTTAATGTTTACACCAAGAATGAACCAAGAAAATAAAAAAGTTTTGTTCGTACCAAATCCGATGCAAAAGCTAGTATTAAATGAAAACATTTAAAAAATCGTGCTATATACGTATCAATCTCCACCAAATTGGTAACTCACCAGACAAAACCTGCTCGTATGGTGAATTAACTAGGTTTGGATCGAAAAACGAACTCTATCTCATTTGAAATAACGTTTAGATCACGTAAATCCCAGTTATCGTCTACGCTTACAACAACGTTAAAAGCAACTCGCCCATTACCGTTTTACGTTACACTAACAGCCTTCACCGCAATAGTTGGAAGAGTTCCTACATAATCAGCCTGAGTTGTTTAATAATCATACATCCACATAACATGCATAAACTCAAGCCGTAGTCCCTCGAGAGGGGTTGGCAGAGGTGTTACACTCCGGATTTCGCATGTTTTCTAATGTTGAGACCCAGTATGACAGGTTGCGAATCCGTCGCCACTATCCGGGCACATTGAGAAACATGGCAGCTACAACTTATGGCAACCCGAGACTCGAACCCTCATCCTGTCGGGTCGGGTCGGTCGGTTATGCAAGGCACGTAACAAACTGAGCTACCACGTCCTCGTAATAATCAATTCAAAACTTTTTACAAAATAGCTAGCTAGGCTTACGGATGATCTGGTGATAGCGAAACCACAGTTTGGGTCTAGTAAGGCCGATTATCATGTGAAAGAGACATAGGCAGCGGATGGATTCTGGTGCACTTATATCACCATCTCAAGAGCATATCCGATGGGCGATGGTTGGCCCTTCTTATAGATGAGCTTCAGGAGGCTGCTGGATGCATAGAGCCTAGGATCACTCTGATTGGAGCAATTTTGTGGACATCTTCCGGCTGACAGGAATCTAAAACCTCTCCTCTCCTGTTAATCTCTGTGGCACAGTGGTATAAACAGCCGAATGCTACGCTAGAGGTTCTGAGTTCGAATCTCGGCGGAAGCGAATCTTTGTGTCATATGCAAGACCCATTATTTTTCTAAACGATTTTGGGTTTAGTATTCTTGTCTATGTAGTTTATAACATATCGTTGCTGAGTTCCCATAACAAAAGTTCTTACGATGTTTAGTGCAGGGCTGAGTAATGTATATGTCGTGATGTAGTTTATTATTATTAAAAGTAAACTTCACAAATACTTTTAGCTTTGTGAAAATAAACTGTACTTCGTCGGAATACAAGCTAATAACATAAGCTTTGATAATGCTCTGAACAGATTATTCTGGATTCAACTAAAACCGAGGTATGCTTATCTTAGAGGAACGTATCACGGCAATAAATTTAGTTTTAACATGTGCAAATATACGATTGAGTTTAATTAAATGTGATTTTAAGACAACGTGTGTATCTATTTCTTAACAGGAGTTTATCTTTCATTACGCAATAAAATAATTAAATATTCTTTTTTATTAAACTGTCTCTACAACTAACGTTATGTGAATTATAAATTTATATATTTTTACTATTAAAACAAAACTTTATTATAAAAAAGACGTAGGTAAGCTTTAGCTTGTGTGAAATGTTCGTGTTTAGGTCAAACGCAGCACCGAGCAAACGTACAAAGTCAAAACAAACCTTATATGAATTGAAGTTTAGTGCTACTGAATGTTCGATGTCCGACGTAGGTGAAATTTAATAAGGTCAAATGTTTCGGTACTAAGTCAACCAATTTTTTCCAGTATAGTACAAATGTAGTGAAGTATTGCGACTTCGTTGTTTCTCCGTTTTCGCGAAGATTCCCGAACTGAAATATCAATGATCGGATTTGTTTAATGATTTGAAATTTCTCATTTTACCTGTACGCACTTAGAGTCGACGTGATAAATGATAGAGGCTATCCTATAGAAATACATACTTACAATCAAACGAAATTAAAAGTAGATAATATTCCTTCAAAATTAAATGAACAAAATAAAATGCTATTGCCTGCTTTTCCTGGAAATCAAGGATGAACAAAAGTCTACATATATGCAAAGATACGGCAATTGCAATTCATGAAATCGTAACACGTGTCATCAAGAGCAGGAAATGCATTGAAAATGTAGTTTGACTTGACTCTACGAAGCTGAAAATAACTGAGTATTTTACGTCCATCCAAAGAATTTTATGTTAAGTCACAAATAAAATTCGTTTCTCTCGCAGTAAGTAATCTCTTGAAATAGGAACTAAGCCACTCTAAATTCTAAAAAGAAACCTAAATTAAAGTTATAGAAGGTTGAATTAAAATATTACTTGTTATAAGTTAAATAATAAAACTTGACGCAAAGATAAATGTGGTCTGGAAAAAATTGGAAATAATTAGACAACATAAAACATACATAAACTGACGCCGTAAGTAATCCCTCGAGATGGGTAAGCAAAGGAGTTACACTCCACATTTGACATGTTTATGAGTCCCATTGTGACAGGTTGCGAATCTGTCGCTACTATCCGGGCATAATGACATGGTAGCTTCATCACGTGATATTGTAGTTTAACACGATTGTTGCCATAAAACTAAAATTGAATTTAATTGACATATATGTTTCATTGTCTATTATCAAAATACAAAATAAATTAAATATGTAACAAAGTCAATATAAAAGATGCATACGAAAATATTTGTGCCGGTAAAAATTAAAAGTCTTAACAAGATCGACAAGTTTAAAGCATTAACAAGTCTGTAGTCGATTAATAGGGCTTCTTGTTTGGCTGAATGTTTTTCTATGCCTATTAAAATAATAAATAAAAACATCAAAACAAAGTACTGTTAGCATTTGAAAACATTTCAAGACATTTTAATATTTCCAGAGCGTTCCTTGACTCCGTTTATTGTCATGTCACTGTGAACATCCCAAGGGAAGTCTGGAATGTCTCAGCGTTTTGATTCGTCGGTTCAAAGCTAGCAAAATTTATTATAGTTTTAAAGGGAAGTGGCAAATGTGATTAAATATTACAATACACAGATATACCCTAAGCTTATAATTTTGTATAGCATATGAGCGACGAAATGGTATAAAATAACTGGATATGAATAGCACATTCAAGACAAGTGAGCAAAACAATGCTTACAATAACATAAAGATTCTACTTTTAGTTCTTTTCTCGGTCACTTATTTATTTATTAAATGGTTGAGCGTTAGATGCTTACTATTCGTATTTTTTTCTGTATTTCGATTAAAGCCTTTCGTATTTTTTTTAGTAACGTAGAAACCAGAAACCTATTACTGGAAAAAACCTAAATATAAAACATATTTGTATTACAAAATTATAAACTGTCGTTTTCTCATTTTAAGAAAAATAAATAGGCCCCCGTTGGGATTCGAATGCAAATCATTTTGTGTGCCAGCCAACTGTATTGCAAGGGTACTATTAAAATACTTGCCCTAATATGATGTTACTAGTTTCTAAATTAATTTAACTATTTGCAGACTAATCACTGGATTTAGATTATATCGCCAGTTCAAATATAGATAATCTGGTTAAAATTAATTTGCAGTTGCAGGAGCAATTTTCTGCGCTTATACCAAATGCAGGAAATTAGTTCAACAGCTTTGTATTTAATAATTACTATTTCATGAAGAGTTCAGACATTATAAAATAAAACACAGTGTATTGAAAACCTAACTAAGTATCTAATAGGGTTGCTGGCTTGAACGGGAAGTGTCAGTTGAAATGTTGTTATTTCATTTTCTCTTCTTGTTTATCAGCAGGATTTAATGTGTAAAATGCTACTGTTTTTACCAATTTATAAAGTTCTGTACAATATTTGTGAATTGAAATACAACGATTTGGATGCTCTTTTCGTCATCTCTAAAGTTTTAAGGGCCTAAAGTAACTGTACTGTACTGTTACTGTAGGGAGATTCATTATTCCATCTATCATTCTTCATCTCCTCACCATTTCATTCCTTATCAGAACTTGGTAATATTTTTTTGACACAAAATACTTAAAGTTTTTCCATGATGATTGCAACGTCATTAAAAGAAGAAAAGTATCTAACAAGACAGTTGTTTTATTTAGATAACCAAATGATACGCCTGGTGCTAAGCAGCCACAGTAGCTTAAAAACATCTGAAATACCTTGAGTATAAGCATCATGCACGCGTTACCGACCCTATGAGATTTTTGAAGAATTTCATGTCAAGGAGTTCATTTCACAGCCTGATCGTTTGCAAAAGCTTCTTTGAAAGCGAACTGTCCACAACCGATTTGGCTCTAAGGTGAGATAAAAAGAAAAGTATTCACTTGGTATATTTTACCAACATCTCTTTTGGGAGCCTTTAATGAGGGTAAAGTACTTACGATTTTATTCATCAAGCTTGCAGCAGGCAACGCCAATGGTAAATAACAGCCCATCATTACCAACGACGTCAAATTAACGTGCCAACTGCTGATGCTATAGAACTTGCTAATGACTGTCGGATTGATGGAGTATTGAAGCCACTGCGAGGAGTTGCACACCATGTACAACACGTACAAAATGAGGATGTACCATCTGCGTTTGAAAACCTTTGGTTCAAAATCCCTTTTCAAGTTGACAGGGGTTTCTTTAACCGCTTCAAGAAGATTCGCCATTGGCACTGTTTTGGCGTTTTGCTTGTTTGTTTGAAGGTTTTGGTAGAAGACTCCATAAGAGGTCGTTTGCTATCTTCTTGGCTATGTTGAAATAACTTGGCAATAATCTCCAGTTTGATATAGACCTACCTGTAAAAGATAATAGAGGTATTTCGTAGTCGGTACAACAATACTCTTCTTACTTTTTAGATCTATATTTTAAAGGCTATCTCAATTCATCTGTAAAAAGATAGAAGCTGTTATTTATTTATTTTTAGCTACATAAAAACTAGAAGATTTGTGACGTGGCTTTTTTTTGACAATGTTTTTTTGTTTGACAAAACTTTGTTTTATCTACTTATGTGTTCAAAAAATGAATTTGAGATTGCTCTATCAATCAATGTGTTACAATTTTTTTAAACTGTCTATAAGTTTTAATATATACCGCATATTATACGCACACGTATATATATATTTACATAATGCACGTAAAGGGCACTACGATCTTGAATTTACTAGGCTATATTGTTGTAACCGAGCGAAGCGGAGCGAAAACATAGCCTAGACATTTGTTTTTACTTGAGTAAATTACGAATATATTTTAGACGAAATCTTGGAGAGTTTCTATTCAAAATGGGTAGTTATGAGTTTAATGAAGTCAAAAGTTTTTGATTTTGATATAGTATTGCTTTTGGCGTGCACTGATAGACTATGGAATACAATCTGCAAAGTATGTGGTTGTGCGGTTGGTAGTTTCGTTGCTTAGTTCCTGGGACACAAGTTTTACGATAATTACTGCAGAGCTGATACAATGTATGTGTTGTGATGTGATTTTTTATTGTTATTATTTTTTTACAAATAAATTTCCATGATGCAGGCCTAAAATTCAAAACTCGCTTTTCAATAGCCACTAAAACCGCAGCTTTACAGATATTTTGCGAAATTAATGTTCAGAACTAATGTTGAAACTATTCGTATTAATGTTGTTTATTATCACAAGGACGGCTGCTAGATACTGTAATTGTGTTTAATATTGAAGGCGTTTGCAATACGGAAGATTGGGAACTAGATTGGATAACAATTTACTACCAAGTCGTGGTCTCTCCGGCGGGAATAGAAATGAAATTCATTTAATTAAGGGCACAAAAACTTTACAAATACTGTGGCGACACAGTGTACGTAATGCGAGGCTTGCTCTATTGAAATATATTAAAAAGTTATTAGGCAGTTTACAAGGCAGTCCGCGTTAGGTACTACTTGAGTACAGTCGCCTCCCTGCCTTACCGATGCACTGCACGGGTTGGCACATTATGTGTACCTAACAACCTGTGTATTATTCAGCACTGAACAGTCCCCCATAGTCATACCTACAAATACTATATATAAATCACATTTAGCGATCCACACTTCTGTAATAATATCAAGGGATAACTCACACATGTCCCTACTAAGCCACAGGCTTGTACTATAGGTACTAAGTAACTATATACGTACTTACATGTACAGATAAATAAATACTTAAACAGATAGGACACAATTATGACCTCAAACAAAATATTCCTGTTCATCACACCAATACCTCTCTGAGCCGGGATTCGAGCCCAAGATCTCACATGTACTGGTAATTAAACTGGCTCTCCAATCCCTCGAACCAATATAATTAGCAAGTGGAAAATAAAGATAACAAACAAATATTGAGACAAATAGTTAGTAAATAGTGAGAAGATTCTGTTATATTAAATATATGCATCACAACAGTAGATCAAATATCAATTCGCTAAGTGAATTCCGGTGCAATCAAGAAAATCTTTTCAAATAAAAAATGCCTCATGCAATTTCAATTCCAATGTCAATCAACAAAGAAGAACAAGATTGGCTTCGGCTTAGATGCAGCTGTGTAATGTAGCACAGGTTACGTGCCCGGATATACCTACTGCCGGCTGTCTTAGGACCCGCATCGAATCTAATCAGAAGAAATAAGAAGCTGCTCTTAGAAGTAGAATTTTCCTTCCAAGTAAAACCGAGTAATTGAAACGACCTTATGGCTAAAACTGAAGGACTACAATCAGGATGTACTTAACAGCCAAAACACCATAATAATCGTTGATTCCCGTAACTTATTACAGACGGCATTAATGCAAAATTAATAATTAAAAAAATAAAAAATGAGCCATTTTAGCCAGTTTAGTCTCATTGATAGTTGAATTCAAATTTTTTGCACATGCGCGGTTTCTTCCAAAGTTATTAGCAGAATTGCACTATTACCTCTATTATTATGCAATTAGCCAAACGACTTTAACGTATTGTAAGTTTAATCTTAGTATTTAGTAAAAAATAACTCACAAATAGACACGTGTTTTGCAGATGTCTGTACGGAGGGAACTGGCTGAACAACAGGATGGAAGTAATCTTTCACTATATTTGCTATGTGCGTGAGTAAACATAAAGGATTGAGATGAAATGTTATAAGAATGTGAGAATACATGTCTCTATTATATTGTTTCATATAAACCGTTGTTGCTTAGTAAAGTTTTTGCGATTTGGTTGCTCTAGGACAGTAATTTTAATTCCAATGTCAATCAACAAACCAGAACAAGATTGGCTTAGATGCAGCTATAGACAGTTATAGAGCTCTATATCAGTAATAATTTGAGTTGATTATTATTTGACGACCTCGATGGCGCAGTGGTGGGACTTTGTGTTATTTGCAAGATGCATTGTTTCGCTTACCGGTCTTGGATGTTGTATTCTTATTAATTTAGTATATACCATATCGTTGCTTAGCACCTGCGATACAAGTTCTTGCAGGGCTGAGTGTGTGTCGTGATGTGGTTATTATTATATATGTACATATGTATATGTTATATATGTATATGATCTCTATCTAAACAGCCGATTGCTACGCTAGACGTTCTGGGTTCGAATCCCGGCTGGGGCGGATCTTTGTATTATTCGTAAGACACATGGTTTCGCTTACCGGTTCTTCTATGCAGATAATAATATATAGTTGCGACACAAGTTCTTACGATTTTACTGCAGGGCTGAGTAAACCAACTTGCTTGCAGTGTCATTAGAATTGGTCTCCAAGTTAATTATAAAAATAACTAGAGTAGTTGTAAAACTTTGATTCTTAGATTTTTATTCCAATGTTCCTTACAAATTTAGTAAGTACTTTTTAATTGGCATAATTGTAATGATGATATTACTACTATAATTAAAAAATATTTTGTTTTATTTTTACAATGTAATTTTTTTGTAATTGACTTGAACTGCATATTTATTTAGTTTAAATCTTTTGTACCTATATAAATGACCAATATTAAAGATTAATTAATAATTCCGACGATAAATATTCATTTAACAAATTTAGCTCAATTGTTTTCATCAAACAAATATTAAAATAATACACTGTATTAATATTAAAATAAACGTAAAACTTGTTTGCCTGCGTTTGTATTAAAACTGTACGCTCACCACATACCTACTTTCAAGCCGCATACATACTTGTTCAGGGGTTGTTAGTTAAAAGTTAAACTTTATATTGCATGTGGGGTAATAAAGCGCAGTCATTCCATTCAGCAAATAATGAGCAATAAACGTTAATGAAGCAAAATGAAGGGTTCGTTGGTTAAAAGTACCGAAAACCAGACAAATAATAACTATATAATATTTATTCCTACGCTGCCTAATTTAAATGTAAGGGATTTATGACGTGTGTGACAAAGCGTTGTAACTGCTGGCTGCAAGAGGTTCTGGGTTCGAAGCCCGGCCGGGGCGGAACCGTCATTTGCCAGACGCATTGTTTCACTTGTCTAGGATGTAGTACAGGGCTTAGTCAATGTTGGTGTTGCAATGTTGTTATTAATATTTTATTACTGGTGACGACACAGCACAATGACTTTGATAAGAAATCTTTGGCTCCAAGAATAAATCCCAGTTTGGGCAGCTTGGACAGCTTACTTGAATCACAAACTAATTAACAGGCTTGTACTTTTAACAAATCACATAATATTTATCCTAAAAGTGAGTAAAGTCGGCTGTTCTTAAAGCGCAACGCTCCCCGCCAACAACCGAGATATCGGACCAATTTTTCATCCCACAGTTTGTGAACGATTCTAAGACCGACTTTTAAAAACGTTGGCGTTCCACTATTGAATTTAGTACATTAAATTTTTCATCTACAAAAAATCGGTCACCAACTATCTATTGTAAATCTATCACTCTCAATGCTTCTATTTGATTTATTTTATTAATTTACATCGCTAAAACTCTAAACTATCACAAAGAAGACTCGACCTCTAAAAGATAATAGAAAATGATTAACAGAAATCCTTTGATTGAGTTTAATTAAACAAGAACAAGTTGTGTTTAAATAATTTATCAAATTATACAAAACTGTTAACCAAGTACTATAGTTGTTCTACCTCACGAAGGCGGTTTGACTTAGGTTGTGTTGTTTTTTATCAGGCGTGTACATGCACAATGTTTCAGTGTGGGTTACCTCGAGGTCGCTTACTAAAGAGGTTACGCACACTAAAATGAAGTGCATATACACGTTCAGATCACATCTAAAGCCAAAACGCCTTCGTGACATGGTATGACCGTAACTCCTCTAATTGCCGTAGCTTTAATATCACGAATTTAGTTGAAGCCTGAGATACAGGTTACCGAAAATTTTCTTTGATCTTTTCTTACCCTTAATTTAAGGTAAGGGTTTGTTTTTTTAATGTTAAATTGGATTTCATTGTTTGAAAATTACGGATTATAAAATTTTATATTAATTCATTCATTGCATTATTTTTTCCATATAGCAACTCACAATTATCATCGAGTTTCAACTGATAGTACTAGCATTTTTTTAACAGAAGAAAAAACAAATAACGGAGGTGTTTCTTCATTCGACCCATAAATTATTTTGTGTTTGTTAATAATAATAATAACCACATCACGACACACGTTGACTCAGCCCTGCACTAAGATATAATCTTTTATCGCAGGTGCTTAACGACGTTATGGTATATGCTAACATAATGATAGTTTTTATTTAGACTAAAAAAAAAGGTAGACTTTAATTCCAAGCAAACAGTAAAATATCTTTAACACTTTATATTTACTCTTTAAATGGAGCACGAACAATCGAGTTAAATTTACGGAATTAGATATCTCGAGCTCTAGTTTTATAGAATTTAACCAACCATTTAGATAACATTCATTGCAACTCGTAAGTGCATTTTTAGTGCTTCGAACCTTTTTAGTGTTATACTTTTTCGACAAAAAGAAAACTCATCAACTCACGCCGAAATTAATCCCTCAAGAGGGGTAGGAAGAGCTATTAAACAACGCATTCCGCATTATTATGTTAAGTCCCAGTGTGAAAGGTTGCGAATCTGTAACCTCTATCCGGGCACAATGAGGAACATGACAGCTACTACGTACCGCAACCCAAGACTCGAACACGCAATCTGTCGGGTCGGGTCGGTCGGTTAACCAACGCCTATAACAAACTGAGCCGCCACGTTCTTTTCTTTGACAATTCAGAATCAAAATGATGTACCCTTAACCATATTGTTATAGGTAACCGTTTTTCTTTCGTATCTTTCATCATCTTCATTTGTCAAAAAATGTCAAAACTTTTACAAAAAATATTTTATCTACGGAGTTTTTGTTGGACTTTTTTCGTAAATAAAGTATATTTCAAAATAATATTTTAGATGGAGACTAAAAAGATTTATTTTTAAGTTGCCATGTCACTGTTCTTGTAAAATTCGATTATATTAAAAATAAAGTTCTCTATATAATGGCTAAACTTAAATAAAGTAAGATATTTTAAGGAAATTGACTGTTTTACATATATGAGTGATATATATCTAAAATAAATGATGACTAATAATAAAGCAACTATGTTTGTAATTTAATTCTGCAAAGTGATTCAATCATGTCGTTCCTACACCACTAAGATGGCTAACAAGCATACGGCCTGATGCCTGATGGTAAGCAGTCACCGTAGCCTATGAGCGTGGCAATGCCACACACACGTACATAACTTTTACCCATAAGGAAATCGTTTCTTTACGATACAGTTTTTACCTGATAACTCCAAACGTCTTGCTCTAGAGTTGCTTTGTCTGTCATTTATTCAATCACAGTACTGTTTTATATACAGAAGATTGACTGTGAAAATCAATCAAACTCGTGAAAAGGCGTGAAAAGACCCGTCTAGAAACCATCACACGTACCTCACTACACGCAACCCCTAAGAATCGAGTTATTCAATCGCTATTCGATGCATAATAATCGGCATCCGATTATATGAATTCCTCGATTTTCTTTACAACTGTACCGTTTGTCCGATCAGACAATACTCAACCTTATGCACAAAGAAATAAGAGTGAAAGCAATCGACTGTGGCAACGGATAACTTTGGAAGGCAGTAGTATGAAATCGACCTAGTATCTAAAGACCTTTTTATGTACGTGTCCCGAATAATGATTGATAAAGAATTAGCGAAATAATTTTATCGGTTTTTTCGACTGGAATTTACGTTTTATTAAGCCACAGAAGAAAGTTCGTAATGCGATTGAAGACAATTCGGTAATTTAGTATTGAATTTTCTTGTTAAGGCGATCGTTTTGAAGTCTAAATAGATTTTGCAATGGAGCTTAAAGGAAGGTTCAATCGATTATCGATATGATGAACTAATTTCCCAAATAAATTACTACGTGTTTTTGAAAATGTCCTGTATGTCCGTAATTGAGACAACCAAGTGGTAACTCGGGCACGCCCGCCATTCTATCCCACAACTGCAACTCCTGTTTATCAGGATCAACAGTCTTTTGATCGAATAATCAACGAATAATGCAGCTGTGCAATGACGCACAGGCTGTGCCCGGACACCCTGCCGGCTGTCTTGGGATCCGCAACGAACTTAATCGGAAGAAATAGGAGGTAGTAAGAAAGCGGTTTCAGACTTCCCTCCCAGCAAAAGCGGACACAGCAATTGAAATGGCCCAGAGGCCCAAAAATCCAAAGGTTGTGCTTCACACAAGTGGTAAGATATAATAATAATAATAAAATCTCACACGTTAATCTACCATCTATAAATATCGTAGATTTACGTGTGAGATCGCCCTCCATTCTATTTTGGCCGTTAAGAAGTGAACTTCTTATGTACTGTGCTTCGGTTCGAAGGATTTGGGAGCAAGTGTAATTACCGGTGCTAGAGGAATATCAGATTTACTGGTACATCAGGGACATCGTCGTGCAATAGGCAATATCACTTTCTAGCAGGTGAACCGTTTGCTTGATTGCACATGTCGTTGTGTGTGCCTTAGTATTTTTTAACAATTAACATTAATTCAATTGATATTTTAAAAAATTGCAAATATTGATATTTGTTTTAAATAAAACGAAGTGGGAACTATAAAACATGCCTATACAACTACTGTGGCGTGAAAAGTTATTTATAACAGCCAATTAGCTATTTGTTTTCTTACGAACAATAAAAAGCAATTTCCAGCAAAACAAACGGCTCGTTTTAAATATCAAATTTTTATCTGAAACAGACGTTTCGCCTGGAAAAAAAGGGAAAAACTCGCAAAAAAGAGGACAAACGAAATATCAAGTCAGATGTCATCAGCATTTGGTATCTGATGAATAGAAGAGAGTTATTGAACTCGAATACGGTATTACTTTTTTGTATGAAACAAAACAAAGCTCGGAAACGGAATTACTGTTTTGGTACTAAACAAAGAACAAATGGTATTCGGTTCTTGAATTACGATAATAACAAGAGAATCTTACGTTTTTACATTTCACAAAGGTTATTTTATTCGATTTTATTTAAATTTGCGGAGAAACAGAGTTTTCGATTTCACTGAATTTCCGTTCGATTTTACCAATATTTTAATTAAGTTAGTTGAATCATTACCGTTTCGCTTGCTTTCCTTTTTTCTGGATATAGGATGAATATCTATCTAATGGACCTGACCTGCGAATATTATGGATTTGATAAGTGAGAATTTTGTTTAAAACTTTTAACAAACTGTTGTATCTGAATTTTAAATTAGTTTTTTGATTTCATACTTAGTAACTTTTTAATCATATAAAATTATGATTTTAATACAGTGTTTTACAAGGTTTTGTTTTGGTTAAATTTCAATTTTATTTATTAATTGAAAATAATGTTTTTTCAATGCGAATTATGTTGTGAGCTCGATAAAATTTTTTGTTTGAACAAAAATACTGTATGCATACAAAATAAACAGAAATTTTATTAAATTAAAAAGCGACGTTACACATTCAAATATTAACATTTAACTTTAAAAACCCACTATTAATGCTTGTTTTACAATTATTTGCACAGCAGACAACGCTTTTTAAAATTAGGCTCAGTTTGTTACGTGCCTTGGTATATAGGTTGAAGCTACGTTCCTCATTGTGCCCGGTTAGTGGCGACAGATTCGCAACATGTCACACTGGGACTCAACCTAAACATGTAAATGCTCGTGTCAGATCATGAATTCATAACTTAAAAAAACGGTATATACCTGCAGAACATTCAAAAATTATAGTAATTAGCTTTTGTTTAAAGAATAAATAAGAAAAACAAATCCCAACTTTTAGTTTAATGTTTCCTATTGTCACGACGACATTCGAAATTAACGAAGAAATACTAAGAAAAAAGTTCTATCTACTAATTTAATGAAAAGAAAAAAGGACTGGTACAAGTTTTTTGAGATTTCAGAATCTGAATTCAAAGGTATTTTTGTATAGTATCTAGGTGTTTCTACAACTTTGCCTGATAATTTGAAAGTTTGTTATTTAACTTTAATTCGTGCTTAAAGATTTCTGAGAAGGGTTTACTGATAAAAGTTATCGAGATATTGGTATAATAGGCTACATTAAAAATTTGAAATAAATAAATACCTATATTGGAATTACCAAAAAACATTAAAGTTTTGGGGCTACATAACAATCAAATAACATAATGTATGATATGTAAGTGTCTCCTATCGCGTGTAAGTTGTTGGTAACTTATCTATCCTTTATAATATACTCTTATATTGTTAAAAAAATGTGACAGTTAATCTTTGACTTATTCAAAATAATCCCCAGAGTTAAAACTATCATATTTAATTAAAATGAAAGCCAACATAGAATCCATGCATAGCACCCGAATTACCTATTTTAAATAGGTCCGTAATATTGGTTTTCATGTCAAACTTGTTATATAATTACACATTTCTGTCACCATCGACTGCAATCGAAACATTTAGAAAAGGAACAACACGAACAGAAGTTGAAGCGATTAATCCTCATAAACAGCAAACTGAAGTCAGCTTATTAGCTGAAACTTAATTACAAGTGAAGTCACCAGGGGGCGTCGTAGACACTGCAAGCCGGACGCCTTTGTGGTAGAGCGTTTCCTGTAGAAATAAACGCTCAGAAACACTGTCTGAGCTGTAGTGCAAAGTGACAGCGAAATAAAACTCCGGGTTCCAACTTATACTTCGGAGTTCGAACTTGCAAGTAGAATTCTTATGAGTACGAGAAGTTTATAGTTTATTCTGAACTGAATCGAGTGTTTTGCACGTGGATGTGAGTATTTTATTATATTCAAGTTTTTTATTGAGCCATGAAATTTATTCAATAGAAAACAAATGCCATTTTTTAAAATAAAATTACACGCTTGAACTGTATTTATCTATTACACTAATAAAATACTAAATATTTATTACGAACCAGTATAAAAATTAAAGTTCTATTCACCGGCAAAATGTTATTTCATGAGGAAATACACGAATACAAAATCCTGAGCCATAAATAATGTTAAATAACCTCGACTTCACTGTCACCCAAGTAGAAATTATACATTTTCGAGTGAGTACGTTAGTCCCAGTCTAGAATTTCATTACAAATATTTGAGAGACTTATTTCCCTTTTGACTAGTAGAATGTAAATATCCCTTCTAGCAAATTCACTACTTTAAAATAAATTTAGACTACCTTATTTACAATGAACTCGTTTTCTGTGTAATATGAAACAGATTCATCGTCATTAGATAGATACTTATAAGAAGAAATAAATTTCAAAAATATATATATCAGTTATTATGTAACTATTTTGAATAGAAAAATACCTACAAAATTATGTCAAAATCTTGACTTGCTTTAAATTCCTACGTTTTATTTCATAATTTAAAGAAACAGGTAAATTTAAGACCGTCAAACTCTAAAAAGGTACTTAAATTTAAGAACTGCGCAATTTCTCAAAATTTTATGAAACGCTTAAATTTTACGCCCTCTTTTACGATAACATTTGTCATTTTATTTTGCCTGGAACTGTCTGTATAACGAACAGAGTATTTAGAGTTTCATGTCAAGAATCGTACGGATATTTCAACTCACGAAGAACGATCGTCTATCCATGTGATGTGAAGTGTACATGCAGATCTTTCTAGTGTGTGTCTTCTCGTTACTGAGCGAAATCGTGATTACACACACAGAAACATTGTGCATGTATACGCCTGACAAAATTAACACAACCTTAGTCGAGCGTTCTTTGTGAGATTTAATAAATATACGTACTGGCGAGGTGTAATATGCTTCTCCGTCAAATCATGTAGTAAAAGCTAAACAGTAAACGACTAATGAGTATTATTCTAAGCTTGTAAAGTTGAGCTAAACTAGAGCCCTTACTTACCGTTCTGACATAATCAAATTAAACCTATATGACTGCGTTGAAAATGTAGTGCAAATTACGTAAGAGCTAGTCATGTAAAGAATTTAATTAATTTATTATTTGCGTACAAATGACTTCTAAAGTTTATTATTAGTAAGATTTTCTCTTTTGTTTCAGCAGTGAAATAGCTCGTATTTGGCGAATTTAAAAGAGCACAGGGTTTTTTTTTAACTCTTATTCGATGGTCTGGCCTTAGTTGCTGGTTGGAAGCAGCTCGAATCGTTCCCGCTGAAAAAATTTGTGGGAGGCCTATGTCCAGTAATTGACGTCTATTGGCTGATAATAATGATTATGATGATGATCAAATACGTATTCTTACACAGTGTTATTCAATGCAAAAAACCCTTTGTCCGCGTTCGTAACTAAAGTTTCTTAACTGGTTACGAACGTGGACGAAGGAAAAAAAACTATGCCATAGAGCCTCTTCTAGACATTGACGGGCCTTAAAATGCGGTGCACTACAAAATGTTTATTCGCTGATAAATTGCCTTCGGAAACGATATAATTGTTGCATAAATCTGAAATGCTTATCAATGTTTTAACAAGGAAGTCGACGTCGTTAATTTTGTCAACGCCTCGAGTTTTCTTGTTCGCATAGAAAAGCGAGTTTAGGTTCCGAGCGATGTCATTTAAATCTAGTAGGATTTTTTTTTTATAATATCCTTTTTAAAATGTTCATAGTAATGTAAAAATATTGCCTATTTAGTGTTCCTCGTTTGATTTCTTTGATATTTAAATAAATATTCGCAATAACTATTCTAGCAGTTTATTTAAAAGAGTTAATTTAAAATTTGTAAAATCTTTACACTATTCACAAATGATCCGCAATACAATACAAGCTTATTGAACACATAATATGAGCGTTATATTGATTAAATCATGTTAATTCTAGCCATACAGCTCACAACAGCTTATCAGACAGCCTGTCTGATATCAAACAATTACCTTAGACTATATACATAATGTCGATGAGAAAACTTGGACAATCATCCTAAATGTATGGTTTTAAATTTATTACAGGTTTTTTTCGCTGAGCAACTATACTCTATAACTATATATAAGATATTTATTTTATAAGCCGGTCATCAAACAAAACTAAATGTATTGCTCTGCAAATACAAATTTTATTTCGTTATAATAACTTATTTACAATTGATACTTTAACTCAAACTACACTATTAAAATAAAACTAAAACAAACCTGCAAATAAAGAAACAACATTTCATGTTATTTATCAAACCAATTCCATAATATTAAATCAACAAAACTAAAATTAAATACCTAAAACTTATAACGTCAATATTTCTTTTCCATCTGACAATCTTGACACCCTGTGAAAGACTAGTCTATGGATTAAAGAAAAAGTATCTACTCTTTCTTTACATATATAAAGGCAAAAGTTACCTTCCTTTCTATTTCTGTGTTTCGGTTTGGAGAGCCAATGTCACTACCGGCATGAGTGTCTTTACCTCTACATGGGCACCGCATATACTGTGTTTTCGCATTCCACGACATCCGAGGCATCGTCGTGTCAAAAGCCGGCCGTTTTAAGCAGCAGACCCATAAACCATTTATTGGCAGCCTTCGACCTATAGTTCGCGAGTGTTGGACTAATTATTGGCATAGCAGTACCGATAATAGTAATAAGTTAATTAGTTAGATTTTTTGCTGTCTGTACGAAAACAATGTGACGAATTTACAATACTTTGAATTAAAACATGGCAAATTTACACATACTTTTTTTCGTGTCTAATTTACTTTGTGGCAAATGTACAACAACCCCCTTCCATTATGTAAACCGTTTGTGCTTTTCAAAGCTCGCTGTTCTTAATATCTCCTCGCAGGTCGTCTTAAACAGTATCCGTTTCCTTTTCAACCGTCTGAGATAATAAACTTTACATGTAAATTTTATAAATAAGACCTTAACACAAGGGGACAAAGTTTAATTCTAATTGAAGATCACGTGACGTCCCGACGCATAGTATTTTTTTCTAACGCCCCGTGATTTGAATAAAAGTTTTAATGGTTTTTGTTTTCATCAAATACCAACATGGGATGAATTTCCACCATGCGGTATGCCGCAGTTACTCGTAAGAAACGTGGCGTTGTGTTTTTCAAGTCTCTATTAAATCCTTCCCGAGCTGCATTATAGTGACATTGAAATGGTTAAATCTGTGTTACTCAAAATTTTACTAAGTAGCATTGAAAGATTCATTATTGATAAATAATAACATATTCATAGTTTTATTCTGATATTTGTTCTTCAAATTATTGCGTTTAAACATTTTTTTATGGTTCCGTACCGGAAGAGTAAAACCGGGACCCTGTTACTAAGCCTCCGTTGTCCGTGCGTCCATCAGCGGGTCAGCGGGCTGTATCTCTTGAATCGCTTGACTAATGTAATTTTCAGGGAATGTCTATTTCTGTTGCCGCTACAACAACAAATATTAAAAACATTAAGAAATTGAAAAACATACTAGAATCTTTATTCTTCGACGTTTTTGATTGTTTTTGCTCGTCTTGTTAAATTTTCTAAAATGTACAAAATGTTTCAGCATATAAATTTGTACAGAACCCTTCATGCGTGAGTGACTCACACTTGTCGTCTTCTCTTATATTATAAAATGTAATAAACATTTTTAACACAAGAAAAATCCCAATCAAGTATCTTTTATTGTTTAGTCTTCATAATACGCATACGCATTTAAAAAATTTCTGGTTTTTGTTTTTTTTTAAATATAGTTTTATTAATTAGTTTACCGGAAACATCGAACTCAACTTCGAACTAACAAACTTAATTAAAATTCATTAAACAAAACATTTTTTCTGCTTAAAATGTTTGATAAGACTATTCCTGATTGGACATGGCTGTTTTATCATAAAAAGGCTTACAACTAACTACAACCCAGTATAAAAGAGTTCACCTTTAAAAGCCTGATAGCGCATTATTTGCCTTTTAAGAAACCTTTCCAAATTTCAAAGTGAAAAACTAAAGCGGTACGAAGAGCTATTGTATAAATAAGTAAAGGGAAGAAATAGAATTTCCCAAAGAACATTGAAGTTGAGAATCACAAAGCAATATCAAAAGGAATAAGCCTTTTTTTGAAAACCATTTGTATTGACGTAAAACGGGAAATAACCTGCATTCAACTTTTTACAGGAAAAACTTCATGTTGCCTCGGCCTTTTGCGTTATCGACAAAGAAAGTCGCTTATTTATGTTAAATCTTTATAATTTGCTTGAAACGAGCAAATTTTCTATTTCGAATGAGATAAATTGGTTCAGGGAAAAAGAAAAATTCAGGGGAAGAACCTTTCTGAACTGGGTGTTCGCAGTTTCGGCTACGAGCAGTGATACCTTAAACGTTGCAAGCGTCTTAAAAAGTAAAACTTACCAGCTTAAAAGCCCTTAGCTTATGACGGTGAATTTCTGTGAAGACCTAAGTTACTTAGTTTTTTACTTAAACAAAGTAATTCTACGAAATATATAGTGGTCATCAATATAGGTACAAGAATGTTTTGTGTGATCATATTAGATTTTAAAAATTAAAGATTTTCAATGGCGCGAAAAGTATTATCAGACGAATGCAGTTAAAATAAAATAAGTAAATAAATTAAAAAAAATGTTTACCTGTCTTGGTCAACCGACTGACCTGACCCGTCAGTCAGGTCGAGGGCTGGAGTCTTGGATTGCCGTATTTTATAGCTGCCATGTTTGTAATTGTGAACGGACAGTGGTGACAGATTCGCAAGCTGTCACACTGGGACTCAACATAAACATGCGAAATGCGGAAATATCTCTGCCAACCCCTCTCGAAGGGTTACGGTGTGATTTATGTTATGAAATATTTATAAAAGAAATTATACTCTTTCTCTTTAATTCAGTTTATCGACAATTTCAAAATGTCATATTAAATATTAGACATCACTATTGGTAATGCTCTGAGGTTTAGAACAGCGGGTCGCTTTAACAAGTTAACTTGTATCGGAAAGACAAGGAAGGTTTGTTGTAATCTGTAATGCTGTCCCTCTCTTTTAAACAATGCGAGCGATAGAAAACGAGGTTTTACTAAAAGGTTAAAAATGGGTAATTTTGTTGTGAAATCAGTCTACTTTGCTTGGAACAGCTAGTTTAACTTACAAGAAACAGAACCAGTAGTCATTTTGTATGAAACAAAGTTTTACTTACACTTTTGTTCACGAAAGGCCATTTTTTCGATGAACTATTTTAAGTTTCCTGGAAATGAGTTTCTTTTCATTGGAATTAATTTTTAAAACTGCTGATTTCCTTTTGGCTTCGAAAAAATAATTGCCTATATAGGAAGGTTATGTTTTAGACTATGACATTCTAATAAACGTATATAAATGTACGTATTTATGGTGTATTTCTAGATTAAAAAACAAAAAATAAAACTGACTCCAAAAAAGTGCACAGTGCAGTTACACTGTGGAAAAAGTAAGGAACCACTCGGTACAATAGCTAGAGAATATAGCAGGCTCAATTTATCTATTCTAGAATTACACATATCCTATAAAATAATATTTTCGAACGTTGTAACAACATAAATTGAGTCGTATTCGTACACACGCCCACACATGACAAGTTCTATGTCCAACCTTATGCTGTACTATTTAAAAATTGTACAAAGTCCAATTAGTTTGGTTGATCCATGGCCAGACTCCACGAACGCTGCCCATCGTTTTTTATACAACACAGCAGGAGGTTAACCTGATCGTGTAGGTTCGTGCTTTTTTACATAATTGATGTTGCCAAATCGCATCATTCGCACACTCTTGCACTTGCAACAAACTAATCCACGATTTGTTGCATTGTGAAGCATTGTGTCCTATAAACACAATAGTAAGTATTGTGTATTGTGTAGTGAAGAAGATTGAGAAGGGCAAAGGGGAATGTTGAGGTGGTTTGGGCACGTAGAGAGGATGGATGAGTCAAGATGTACGAAAGCTGTGGACTGTGGTAATGTGTATGGGAGGGCAGGTAGGGGTAGACCTAGGCGGACGTATCTTGACCAGATTGGTGACGTTCTGGGAAAAGGCCAGGTCAGAAGTATCCGTAACCATCGTGTGTGTATGAGGAGGTGCATGGATGCGGAAGAAACGAGAGATAAATGTAAGGATTGTAGCGTATGGCGAACCATTGTCTCTGCCTACCCCTTTGGGACGAAGGCGTGAATTTGTGTGTGTGTATTGTATTCTATCATCGAAAAAAATATTACTGCACGTATCTTTCAAGTGGGCACATTTGTTTAGGGAGTCACGTTTGTCAGGCTCATACTCAATAAACTGTTTTTTCGGCAGTCCATTCTACTTTGGTATAACATCGTAAAGAAATTAAAACATTGGACAGCTCAAATGGCACAGAACAGAAATGCTTCAAGTGGGAAACTCACTTATAAGAGGTCCTACGTAAATATTGAATAGTCTTGCCATTAGGTGGAACTAAATTGGTACAGGCGGTGGCAGATCAAGCTAAACATTTCAAACTTTATCGCTCTTAAGTCGTATATTAAACTTGCGATGTGAAACTTGATGTGTTACCGTGTAGACCCGTGTAAGCCACCTTGGTGCAACTTCTTAAACCGCTGGCTGTGACTCCTGAGGTCCCAGGAATCCTGGCTTGGGCTGGTATTTATGTGATGTTAACTATTATTATTATTATGGATGTTCTAAAATATGTGTTTATTGTTGCAAGTTCTCATGTTTCATGAGATACATTCCGATCACAGGATGGACAACGGAGGCTTAGTATTAAGGCCCCGTTACCAAAAAGCCCCCCCCTTTATAATCCCCTTTTATAATCGGAATACAAGACGTAGGCTGAAGTTGCATCCTTTTGTGGTAGATATTCCGACCATCCGGACTAAACGCTTCGATAGCTCCTTCATAATGCGTACTGCAAGGGTGTGGAATTCTTTGCCTGCCGATGTTTTCCCTGACCAATATAACTTGGGCGTCTTTAAGGCAAGAGTGAATAGGTTTCTCCTAGGCAGGCATGATCCATCTTAGACCTCATCGCCGCTTAACATCAGGCGGGCTTGGGTTAAATGCCTGCCTGGTCATGAATAAAAAAAAGCCTCCTTAAAATTTAATAAAAACTAAATTAATATAATAAACTCGTACACATTTTGACCAAGCTTACCTGCTCTTACTCTACCCAACGTATATTCCATCTGAATGAGCCTCTAAATCAAAGTTCTCAAACTTGCTTTGAGTTCGGAGATACAAGTTTGAGATTGCTAATAACGATAGATGAAAGCTCAGGTGTCAATAGGTACCTGAAATGGAGAAAGCTAGGTAGATAAGGTAGTAGCAAAACAAAAAGGTTCCTTTCTATATAAAATTTTGAAAAACTATTTTGTGCACACAGCCTGAGCAGTTTGGACGGTTCTTAAGTTGTACAGCATAAGAATTGATATTGCACTTGTTATGTGAAGCTTTAAGTGTGGCCGTCTTGAAATTTTGAAAAAAAATTGAATTTTGAAAAAAAGGAAAAAACAACAAAAGTCTTACCCTTAAATAAAAAATAAGAACCGATGGTAAATAAAAACGTAAAGTTAATTTAAATTTATTTTTAATAATAAAGAAAAAATACAAGAAAATAAAGGTTTTAGGATCACTACGAGAAAAGTTAAATAAAATTTTGACTTTAAACATGATATATCTTCCAGCTCGTTCATGCAATATAAGCGGTTAGGTTTGATTATTTCCACTCACAATACCTTATTGAAAGATAATATATCGCCTTCTTCGTTCAGGAACTTGTTAAGAAAGTTAAGGCTCTTACACCCGTATCTGTAGCAATTTTTCACTGTTGAAATACTCTATTAACAGCACTAAACTAAATTTATAGATATCCTCTATATCCTCTACAAAAGCCATTAAACTGAAGAAGGTAGAAATGAAACATGTTACCGTCCAAAAAAGTTAAATGAAGTGTTAGTCTATATTTAAAGTTTGTAAAGCCTCGAACAAAGTAATGGCGAACTTAAGGGGAAGCTTAGGGGACGTATTTTTTTTTTTTGGATTTTTAAAATAAGCAAATAGCAATAGTTTGTATAACAATTACACTTTGTTCTACTATATTAAGGCCGTTTCCTGATTTGTCAGTACGATATGGTTATTTTTGGTACATGCGGTACGAAAAACTACCTAAAAATCTAAAGGACAATGTTTCTGTCATAATATAAACTCAAGCCGTAATGAATCATTCGACAGGGGTTGGCAGAGGTGTTACACACAGCATTTCGCAGGTTTATTTTGAGTACCATTGTGACAGGTTGCGAATATGTAGCCACTATCTAGACACAATGAGAAACATGGCAGCTACAACATACGAATGCTCGACCTGTCGGGTCGGGTCGGTCGGTTATCCTAGGAACGTAACAATCTATGCTACGACGTCCTAAATTAAAGAATGAAATACAAAAATGTAGGCGCTTAGCTTTTATCTGTTTAGGTAGCTTTGGTACTGCGTATACCAAGAATATTGATTCCGCACCTACAAATCTGGAAACGGCCTAAGTAAGGAAGTGAGTTGAAAATCGGAACGCAACTGAGAGATTAATGAAAGGGACGAAAAAGAAAGGGAGAAAGTGAATGTCCAATAGACAGGAGACAGATAGAAAAGTCGATTTGGGTTTTATTCTTATTCTTCGAAACATTTTAATTGAATAATATCATCCGCTATTTTCACTATCACTTGAGGTTAAGTAAGGTTTTATATCATAATAATATCAATAACCACATCACTACACACACATTGACTCAACTTGTGTCACAGGAACTAAGTAACGATATGGTAAATACTAGATAGATAAGAATACAACATCCAAGACTGGTAAGCGAATCAATGCGTCTTGCAAATAACACAAAGTCCCGCCCCCACCGGGATTCGAACCCGGAACCTCTGGCGTAGCGGTCAACTGTTTACATCACTGCGCCACCGAGGTCGTCGAGGTCGAGGTTTATGTTTTAGTTTTCCGACTATTTTTACGTTGATTCTAGTTAAATTGAAGGAATAATCTTAAAAATCAACATAAATCTGAGTTCAAACGAAATGACAAAAATAATTTTGTACAATCAACACATTTACATTTAAATATGCCAAGATCGCTGAACATGTAATTTATAGTCTGAACAAAATTGCTTTAAGCCAATAAAACAAGTTATTTAAGTAAAATAAGCAAATTATGAAACTTTACACTTTCATGGATTCATAGAATTATTGTTTTATAAAATATGTTTAGCAAATGAAACTAGGTATGTATGTAGTATGTAATTACACTAAGGATGTATATATGTACAAAGTATTGTCATAATAGCTCGCTAAGTACATTTTAACAAAGCTCGTGACTAACTGTAAACAAAGCAGTTTATAGGCTGAAGACACGTTAGAAGTTATAAAATATGATAATCTATGAAAGACGTCAAACTATGACCGCACCGCACCGCATTTGGTGTGTCGTTGTGTTATTACTAAACCATACTCATAATACGGTTATTTTTTTTGCTTTTAACTAAAATTAAAAAAAAAAACTCACCTTAACCTAACCTTGTATTGCGACAAACCATACCCTTAACAAGTACCGCGTAAGGCCTGATGAATAGTTCACAGTACCTACTGTTAAGGCGAATACAAGTCAATTCGGGGTTAGGCGTTGGCAATCAATACCGATTCAACTACTTTCCGACCTGCGACAAGATTAATGTGTGCCAGTGTTGTAAGGTAGGCAGGGATTTTATACAGAGCAACCAGAAACATCAACAATTCAAACCTACCTTTCAGTCCATGCATCTAAAGTGTGCTAACGTTTTTTTTATAATAGGCAATATTCACATATTTCGTAGTGCCACTCGAAGTCAGCTTGGCTTTTGCAACGAATACTGGGTGTTGAACAAATACCTACCCGAGCAGGAATTCAAACCTAGGATCGGAAGTGTCAGAGCTAGGGTTTAGTCCGTATATCTGTCTGGTAGATTTTGTTGACCTAAGAATAATTAAATCTGGAAAAAAGCAATTTTTATCCGAAAATTAATGGAAAATTGACACTGTAAGGACAAATTAGAATAGAATCCTCGCACTCGGTCAGTTATTAGATATGACTATGCAACTTTTGAGACCTTTCTGCGAATATTTAGCCTTTGAAAAGGTAAATCTCTGTGGGAGAACTAAAATACTGGGAAAGAACACGGCTGTAGATTTCTATAGGTTTAACTTTAATAGGAATGTTCAAGTTAATCCCGTGTTGAAATGTTGACTATAAAGCAACTTTTTCTATTTTCCTCTCATTTATGTTTTTTTTTTATTGAATGGGAGGACGTGGTAGCTCAGTGAGGTAGTGGTAGCTCAGTTTGTTACGTGCCTTGGTTAACCGACCGACCCGACCGATCAGGTCGTGGGTTCGAGTCTCAGGTTGCCGTACATTGTAGCTGCCATGTTCCTCATTGTGCCCGGAAAGCTGCGACAGATTCGCAACCTGTCACACTGGGACTAAACAATATAATCATGCGAAATGCGATGTTTAACGCCTCTGCCTACCCCTCTCGAGAGATTAATTACGGCGAGAATTATGTTAGTTTTTGTATGTTTAAATTGGATGTACTATTTAACAAAGTCACATTAAGTTATTTTTGTTTGTTTGGTAATTTATTTGATTGATTTAAAAGCATTGCGATTTTTTAAATCATTTAGTAAATGTTATATTTAAAATGTAGGTAATCATCTGTGTGTGTAACCTTTGTAAATGTTGTGTTCGTGCTGTTATAGGCATAACATCAGTTTCTGTTTATACTATGCGTTCTTTATATGTTTTTGTAATGTACTTACTGTAGACGTCCCTAAATAAAAAAATAAAATAATCATTTATATCATATGGTAGGTTTCATATCATTTTAGTATTTTAAGGTTCTTTAGGGTTCCGTGCCTAAAAGGTAAAATACCCTATTACGAAAACTTCGCTGCCCGTCTGTCAGCGGTCTGTATCTCAAGAACCATAGCGGCTAGAAACTTGAAATTTTCAACAGAATGACTATTTCTGTTACGGCTACAACAACAAATACTAAAAACATAAAGAAATTTCAAATTTAAGATGGCTCCCATACAAGAAACATTTTTGGTTCGCTCTTGATTCTTGTATGAAATTATCTAAGAAGCATATAATGTTTAATCTTACAAGGTGGTACGGAACCCACCATGTGAGTCCGACTTACACTTGACCGGTGTTATTTAACTGTAAATTTAGATCGAAATTCTTTAAAAATCAGAGATTAGTACGAGAGCGAAGCAATTAAAATCGATTGCATGGTTTTTGATATCAGTTTGTACGAACACTGTGATATGTGGTTTTATATATGAAGAAGAATACATCAAACGCCTGTTCTTGAGTAACATTGTGTCGGCTACACTTGTAATGTCATACACTCTCGAGAGAAGTGTCCCTTTTAACGATAAAACCGTCTGATGTTTGTGAAAACACGACAAGATGGTGTCTAGATAAATTCCTACTTGCAGGATGTCAAATTTTAAGTGTTTGTTTGTGCACATACACACACAATTGTTTAACATCCTTTGTATTCTATAGTTATATAAAATTAATGTTTGTATGTTCTTAATCTTTAAAAAGTATAATTTTTACTTTCTTTGGTACAAAAACAAAAACTTCTAATAAATACTTGCATTATTTACGTATTTTTTTAATTTAATTAATTTTTAAATAAAACGAGTAATTGAATGCTTTGCTTTATACATCATGGGCAAACAAACAAAAAGTTCACCAGATAGAAATTGATACGCCTATTGACACGACGATGCCCCCGATGTCGTGGAATGCCAAGATGGTATAATCTCGCGCCAGTCATAACACTAGCTCTAAGTTCACCAGATAGAAATTGATACGCCTATTGACACGACGATGCCCCCGATGTCGTGGAATGCCAAGATGGTATAATCTCGCGCCAGTCATAACACTAGCTCTCCAATCCTTCGAACCGAAACACAGCGAACTACTTTAAGACAGAAATAGAAAGGAGCACCCTCCACTTACACCAGCCTAGACGATCCCGCACAGAAACACCACCTGTGTAATCCAATAGCTAGACGATAACATTTATCAGCAAGTTGGGCTATTTGAAACTTATCCAGGAATATTCACCTTCACCTTCAATTGATTGAAAATGATTGTCAGCATTAGCTACAAATACTAGTGTAAGAATTTTTGGATTACCTATATACCAAACTTTTTTAATTTGAATTGTGATAGACGTCGATAATTATTTTGTTTCAGAGGACTACAGACAAAAATAGTCAAAGCTAACAGTGTTACGACATTTGTGTCACACAAAGTCAACACAAGTCAGTGGATTTTTTATTCCTTATTTGTGATGAGATACACAAAAATCTGTGTAAAATAACACAATCAGTTCCTGGGAAAAATAAGTTCATTAAAAACACGAAAATAGCTTTCTTTCAAACCTGATTTATTAAAAAAAAAAGTTTTTGTCTGTTAACTGTATGATTAATAATCTGGTTTCAATGTTAAAAAAATCCAAGTACTCTTGAGGATTATTTCCCTTGGTATCTTCATCTCCCTGTGCTCATTGCTAATAATACCTATGTTTTTGGGTGCAAAGTCCAGAAAGGTCATACAATCTTCAATGACAAAACGTGTTCCATGCCTGTACAATTCTGTTCGAGATTTAAAATTTTCACTTTTACTTTGAAAACTTTATTATTCCAAAAAATAAAAGTAGAATTTCAACAAAGAAAAAATGATTCATTTCCTTCATCATCATTCTGAACATAGGCCTCTCCCAAATTTCTCAAACCAGAACGATCATGACCCGCCTGCATCTGGCATATTTTTTTTTTTATTTTTTTAAATTATTTAATAGGATCCTTAACAGGAGATACAATATTTAATTGACGACAGTATTTCCATTATAGTACAAGTTAATTGTTCTCCCAATTACAGAGGAACACAACATTCTTATAGTGACATTGCTCAAATTATTACACGGTAAAATTAAATCCATTAAATTAACTTTAAATAGTTTAAAAATAATTAATTCCAAAATAATAATACTAGTCACATGCATAATTAAAACTACAATAAAATCACATAAAAAAAAGATTAAAATGAAAAATTACATTATAAATTAAGAATAAACATAACCAACACACATACAAATACGGACAACCAAGATTCATTTATTATTACATATTTTCTTTGTGAATGTGAGCAGACTGTCAGAAAATAATAAATATAAAATCCAAAATCCTTCCTTCCTGACCTTTTTTACAAAAAATCCTCATTTTGATTTAGTTTCGCTGATCACATAAACATAGTCTCCGGTCCATTAAAAAAAAATTGTTCGAATGTATTTTTTTCGCTGTTTTACTTTTTTTTTTTTTCTGTTATACTTGGTTGAACGGCAAAAACTCATGTTAATTTATAATTTACAAAATAATGAGTCGTTGGTAGATAGTATTTGTTGCTATATCATAAAATTACTAAGCATTTTATAAAACGAAATTTTACGTTTGTTTTTTAACTTTTAATCATTGATACGATTCATACGTTTTCTTTGTTTGAATAATCGTTAATCTTTAAAATGCAGAATTGATGAATATTCGTCGTATTGATTTCGGTGAATCCCACTAGCGGTCGTTGACTGCTGACTTTGTTCGTCTTTAGAATTCGAATGCTACCTATCAATTATCTTTTATAACTTAAGATCTCGACGTGGGGTCTACTACAAATGCGCAGACACCAAAAAATTTTTAGAAATAGACTTCTGAAAAATACACATACCAAAACCTCAACTTTGTTAAAAGTGACATTTGGATCGAGAAAATAATTTATCTCTCTGCCAATGTTTAAGTAATATTATTCTAAGTTGATTTTTTGGTTCCACATTTTTATCTTATATTCAAATTATGTATCGCCATCGTGAAAAATAAAGATAAATGATTTAATTTAAAAAATGTTACATATGGCATGTTTGATTTCCATTCTAAATATACAATAAACTTGTTTTACTTTTTCTCCTATTAAAGCTTTATTATTTTACTTGGAAACCACAGTATACCCCCCCAAAGGATTTTAATTGAAATATAATACTTATTCGAATACGATGAATAATTCTTATACCCTTTTTATTTTATATGACACGTCTTTGCTTCCATTATACTTTTAGAAGGGGAGAAATATATTCTCTAATTCTTTGTAAAAGATATACTTGACAGTTCGATGTATCTTAATTTATGATTTTATTTCTTTATATTTACCATTAATTTTTTATTCTCCTGTTTTATCTTGAGTAGAAATATTAATGCGTACCCTGATTTTAGTAAGATAAGATATTTCTGTTATTATAATTACTTGGCCCTCTGCGATTTACCCTCATCTCAAAATAGTAACTAGCCCAAGGGCACAATTATTTCAAGCCCTTTGCTAGCCTTCTTTTGTTTACTTGTCCCTTTCCTTTGTTGTACCTGAGTTTATTTACCAAGCTTTTTGACTGCCTTTACTATACCTTTCTCACTCTTTCATATAATATAACTCAAAAAATAAACGGGATAGAAGATTTTTTGGTAGTAGGAAGTGAAGGTGCTAAAACGCAGTAAAGGGCTATTTTGCTTGTATCTCTCAATCGGAAATTTATGAAATACTTTAAGTCTGTCGGTGACAATGCAAAGGAAATTATATAAAACTAGGTGGCCCGTTTCATCAGTGATTTAATTAAATATTATAATTCAAATGATAAGGACTGGTTAATGAGATGTCTGAATTTATATCAAAGTGTTTTAAGCTTGACTGTTAATCAATGATTGCTTTATATCGTAACGGGTTTTTCTGACAATGCAAAGTGGGTACAAATCGAAAATAGATAGAAAGTAGATAGGTAAGACAGATCATAGGTAGATATGTAGGTAGGGTAGGGGTGAAGATGGTAGGATAGATATAGTAAGAGATATTATAATTAAATAGAATTGAGAAACCCGTTTCAACTTCGTTCGAGCAACCGATCTATAAAACGTCAAAGGCAAACAAACAAATGGTTCGCCTGATGGGAAATTATGACTATTGACAAGGTTATGCCCTCAACGTATTAGAATACCAAGACCAATGCTTTGCACGTGTAGAGGTTAGAGTGTTTAACCTTTTGTGTCAGTAATTAAACTGCCTCTTCTATCCTTCGAATCCGACAGCGAATTGCTTCATCCATCAATCTGGATCTAATCATCCATATTCACAAATTCATGAGTTTCACCATACAAGTCGTATGAAAAAATGATAACATAAGATCAGATTATGAAATATTTGGACTTTTTGAAATTCGACTAATGGCCTTTCAAGTTACAAATAACGCGGTAACGGTGAATGTAAGGGATCCAGGATGACACCAATCGAAGCCTTTCAACTGATGATTAAGATGAATCTTTACAATATTTACTGCCATTTCAATAATCCATAAAACCAAAGAAAATTTATATCTATTGATGAACAAAGATAATGATTCATTCTCGAACTGCTGTCGCAATAAATTTATCATCATTGTTGTGAAGACGTAACAATATTTTTGAAACGTTCCACAAATTTGAGGTAAAATAACAATCCTCTTTTTAAATGCAAATTCTTATTGTGCTCCTCCATCAAATTATTCCCATCATTTCAATGGGAATTACCAATTGACGTAACAATAATGTTGGAACATCATTTCTAGAGGGAAAATAAAATGTTAACAAAACACCCAAAGGGCAAGCTTCGCCCTATTTCCGTATAACGAAGTATTCATCACCCCTAGGGTAGGTTACTGGCATTGGGGCAAGCTATAAGCGATAATACAATGCATAAACATCCATCATACACTCTAAAATTATATAACATCGTAAAATTATCCTTCCACACCATAGATTGAACAGTAAGGCCCAGCTAACACGCACAGACATTACAGCATAGCATAGCAGTTATATATATTTTTTCTTTAATCTAATATTAATTATTGGTAGTTGCTGTGTTCCTACTTGGAGACCAATCATTAATTTAAGTGTCTATGACAGGTTGCATGATCACCGTTTGCTGAGCTGCGAGCATACTACGAGCTCGCGTTTAAACCGCCAACAGCCAGTTGCTGCAAAGTCACTGCTGCGGTCCATAAGAGAGCAGGCTTACGTCAACGTACTCATTTGACACAGTATTGGATACAATAACTCACATTGAGTACCCTGCTTTAAGCAGGAGTGAAATCGTAATTTTGGACAACAAGGAGAATGAATATTAATAAAAATAAATGTCGTCTTCATCTTCCCTTGTTCTAAAAAAGAGGTTCAGCAAAATCGCTCAAAACCTATGCCTCAAAATATTTATACAGCCATTAATGAAAAGCTACTCACAGCTTTTGATACAAGCAAATTACAAGCTCTCACTCTGTATTGAGAATCCTTAACCGTGAGGGAAGAGAAATTGAAAAGGATTGAAGCGTTGAAAAAAGTTGAAACGACCACTCTCTGGTTATCCGGTATGGAATATGGCTAATTATTTCATGAAGTATACTACGCTAACCAGTTAAACCTAGATACGTTTTTTCCCCCCTTTAAAATAATTAACGCGAGTTAATGTAAATTCGTAAGGAATACTTTTTGAAACTTATTAAACGTAGCTCGATTAGGCCTTTATCGTGATCGGCTCTTACTTTGTCTTTCAAAATCATTCTTAAGAGAAAAAAAATCGAAAACCATCAATCATCCGACAGCCAGAAATTATAAACGCCATCAATAGGCAAATAAATAAATGTGAACTTGTTTTTCGTGCTGAATACCGCACCGGGATAAACAGCGGATAATAATTCTTTACTCATATTCTAATGTATATTAGTGGGTTTAATTGCAAAGAAGTGATAGTTTTTTGTTTTCATCACACATACAGCGAAGGCCGTAGGGAAGACTTGGAGCGGAATTAAGTTGGAAATTCAAAGCTGTTCGTCCACCCCTCTGCCCTATCTAGGGAACTAGATAGGGACGCCCTCTGCCCTATCTAGGGAACTAGATAGGGCACTAGATAGGGCAGAGGGCGTCCACAGCGCGCCACACACACACATACAACAGAGCATTGAGTAAAGTAGTCAGAGTCTACACATATATTTGCAAGAATTGGGACTCAATCCAACAGATTAAGACTTTGCAAGCTCTGTCACTATTAATTCTGCTATCTGAACATAAAATAAATGCTTGAATTATTTATTACTGCCTCATCAAAGTGTCTGAAATTATAACCTGAAAATTTATTTTAACGTGACACACGGTACTCGCAATAAACCTCAGCACTCTTCTGAATACGTGAAAAGGTTAATATTTATAATTTGTTTGCATAACTTTAGTATGTACTTAGCATAAAAGCTTCGGTTTCATTTAGAAATGTCCGCCGGGGGATGGCTAGCAAACTGAGCCGGCGAAATAGATTGTGGCCACTACGGTGGCGGTTTAAAAAATTTTTATAGCAAGTTTTGAAATTACTTACCGGTCCCAAGACAGCAAATAAAAGTGAAAGGACGTAGCTGCATTTATCATTAGCACCGTCTCCTGGAAGACGTCCACTAACAAAAATATAAACTTCCCCCAGAATGGATCCAATCAGACCGATACTAGGACACTTGCTTTCAGTGGTTCCTTAGACCTACTAAGATGGTCTCTCCATCACGTGGCGAGCCGTCTTATATTAAGTGTTTAGCCTCGTTTTGGCTACATTTTGGTCCCATAATACATTAAAAAACATAAATTAGAAATTTGTAAAAAACCCAATTTAACATATTTGCGTAAATCCGACTGTCTATCCACACTTTCACCCCCATTACTTTTGAATGGAGGAACCGATATCAATCAAACATAACTAAGAACACGCTACATTAAGTCTCTTTTCGAATTAAAAACTATGTCAAAATCGCTTCATTCGTTCGAGAGTTAAGATACCAAAGATAGACACATGGACAGACACACAGACTGACACGTCAAAATTATCACCCCTCTTTTTGCGTCGGGAGTTAAAATGATCTCATGACACAAAAAAAAATACTTAAAGAACTAGATTATATCAAACGTGTGCTAAACTTTATATAAATATCGATATCTTCGTATCTTTCTTTTTGTGTAGATCTTTTATATATTTTAGGCGTAAACCCATTCCAAATAGCAGGTTCAAATTCATTTATCGCCTTTGTCTCATACAATATATTTTGTTTTTAACATAAATCACAACTCCTCAAACGGTCGTCTAGTTACCGTGCCAGTTCTTTCACCGTCATGTCAGCGGAAGTTGACATGACAAATGCATCTAACAATATATATCAATTTTGATACAATTGGTAATTCTTAAAAAGTTTAATAACAAACATTTCCTCTTATTTCAGGACCAAACTCAACAATGGATCCTTTAAGAGCTCAACAAATATGACTCAGTTATTGTGCGGAATGTCATTCATGAGTATGTAGGTATACAGTCGTATAGATACTCGACAAACTCGAAAATATTATACGGTTTATTTATTATAGCAAGAGAAGTTTGTTCTTCTTAATAATTCAAGAACTGTGCTGTATTTTTTATTTTACTTTATTCGGGAAACACACAGTTATTATAATTAATTTAAATAAATTCATAAATAAAAACATTAAAATATCAAGTCTCCGCTGAAATATAAAAAAAATTAAAATATATTGAAAAACAACAATAAATTAATAATAGAGAAGAAGGTAACAGATTAAGCATTATTATTTCTTATGATTCTCTGATATTATACATATTTAAAACACTTTTTATATCGTCTATTTTGGCGAGTAAATGATTAATTAATTGATTGAAATACAATTTTTACGTGTAAATCTTTCAAGTAATGATTTTTAATAAACCTTTATGTGGGTCTCAGTTATAAACATAATAATGGGTAAAAAACTGATACACGCTATTTCGTCCGCATATTTTTAAACCATTGCTAAACCCCAGATTCTGTAATTTTGTACATGAACATGTTTTTATACTTAGCCACTAATAAATCTTACAGTCTAGAGTGAGAGAATGTGATAAAACTCCTGTCACAACATACGAATTAAAATGAAATTAACTATAATTCATTATTAGTGACAAATCAAATATGTGCCATACTAGCCTGTTAAATATGCGACTTCTATAATAATCAATAAATAATAAATAATCACATCACGACACACACATTGACTCAGACCTGCACTAAGTATCGTAAGAACTTGTATCGCAGGTGCTAAGCAACGATATGGTATATACATAATAAATAAGAATACAACATCCAAGACCGGTAAGCGAAACAATGCGTCTTGCCGGGATTCGAACCCGGAACCTCTAGCGTAGCAGTCCTCTGTTTACACCACTGCGCCACCGAGGTCGTCACTGAGGTTCTATTTTACATGTTTTCTAAAATACTACATAACTGTTTGATCAAATTCTATTTTTTCATTTAATTTGTTTGAAACTCTAGAAATTTTACGCAAATATTTACAACTAGCAACCGTAAAATAACTAGAAAATGATTTTGCCAATTTAATTTACGCTCAAGGCCTTATTTCAAGAGAAGATGTTTTGACGTCTAGACGTGCCCAATTATATAAATACCTGTGACCTGCTTCGCTCTAGCAATCTCCATACAAAGTTTCAACCCCTAAGTCAATTTAGGGGTTGAATTAAAAAAAAACTCAATTCTGACGTCACTTATATATAAACTACCTGCTTTACAAATTTCAGCTTCATTGGTTACTTGTGTTATTGAGTTGTATTTTGTTTTGTTGCTTTAGTATTTACCTCCTTTCTATTTCAACCGTGAAGCAGTTCGCTATGTTTGGGATCGAAGGATTGGAGAGCCAAACGGTCACCATAGTGGCAGGGCTCTTGGCGTTCTGCGGCATCAAGGGCATCGTCATGTCTATAGGCGGCGGTATCACTTTCCATCAGGTGAACCGTCTGTTTGTTTAATATGCATACACTTGTTCATTTTACTCAAAAATGGCCTGAGAACTGATTTCTATAAGAACGGTAGAGTTTTTTTTAGATTTAATTCGTTTTTATTATTTGAAACAGAAACTTTGTTTCGAATTGAAATTGCCATCATCAGCTGGAAGACGTCCACTGTTGGCCTCCCCCAACTGTCTTCAACCGGAACGATTTTGATCCGCTTCCGAACCGGCTCCCAACGGTCCTCATAAGGTCGTCCGTGACAACACTACGCCTTCCGGCCCGTGGTCGCCACTCCAGAACCCTTCTTCAGCAGCGGTCATCAGTTCTGCAAGCTATATGGCTCATTGCCACTTCAGCTTATCTATCCGTGGGGTATGTGGGGCTTTCGAATTGAAATTCCTCTAAAAAGTCTCCACCATTATAAATTTGTTTTAAATCTCATTAAAAGTTTTCTTAAAAACATGCTATCATTTTCAAAGTAATTAAAAAGTATGAAACTAGTAATTAGGTCCTTGTTCACCAGGTCTAAAAGTTGAAATATTTTTTCATCCAAACATTGAGTGGGACAAAGTAACAAAATTATAAAACCTAACTTTTTGCTCCAACTTTAGCCTTAAACCTGGAATTTCAAACTTTTCACATGATGGCATATTTTACATTTTCCCTCAGATAAAAAGACTAAATAACTCTCGTAGCGCAAACTAAAGTAGACTTTATTATGAAAAGGTTACGGTTCAAAGAGTTATTTTTTTAAGAACATACTGAAACGACGGCAGTGTTGTCAACAAAAAACCTTTAAAACTGAGGCTCCACGGGTGTACAAAGGGGTGAGAAATCTTTGAAAACACAAGTCAACTATGAAAGCGATTTATGTTGCGAGTTCCGTATAATTAATTTTTAGTTAATTATTAATGTTGAACGTAATTATAAGTCTATCAGCATGTTAAATCTTTTATATTAAATACGATGTTATCAGAAAACGTTCAAATACAATGTTTAAGTTTAAATCTTCGTGTTAATTAATCCAATAGTTCGCTGCCAGTAATTAATAAGAAAATAATTAATTAATGTATTTTAAAGCTTTATCTGATCATTTTATTTAACTTGAACAAATGTTTCAGCGCCAAATACAAAATTACATCCACCTTGTTCGTTAGTAGGACCTTTAAGAGTGAAAAGTTAAATTATTCATCTTTGTTTTAATACTTTGAGTTTCACGCGTTCAAATTGAAATAATGTTATTAGAGTTCCGTAGCGAACAAAGTCTCTTTTAATTTACAAGGTATCTTTCAACGAGAAAAAAAAAGATACTAAGTCTTTAATTTATTTTATGGACGTTCAGCAAGAATGTGACCTAATATCAAAATATGTTTTTTCACCGAACTCTCTCAGATATCTTCAAGCTCTCATACAATCGTAAGAAACTTTTCTAGCAGAAAATCAATATACAATTATTTGGCTGCAGTCTTCTGTGGATGAAAGTTATTTCACAGCTGGGTTGTATCGTAGAGAGAAATACGCTGATTTCACTGCGCTCACGGACGTTTTCATGAAACAACACACGTTGATATTATATAGCTGTAATTTAATCCTTTTTGTTACTTTAATTAATAACAATTATAAAATAACCACATCACAACACACGCATTGACTCAGCCCTGCAATAAGTATCGTTAGAACACACAGGAACTAAGCAACGATATGTTATGTACTTAGATAAGAATACAGCATCCAAGACCGGTAAGCGAAGCAATTTGTCTTGCAAATAACACAAAGCCCCGCCCAGGCCGGGATTCGATCCCGGAACCTTTAGCGTAGCAGTCGGTTGTTTACACCACTGCGCTACAGAGGTCGTCAAAAATTTTAATCCTCCACGAAATAATAATGACAAAAAAAAAAAAACAATAAATAATTTCTGTTCACCATTGACATGATAAGTATCACTATTAGTTAAAAATGATTGAAATTATGATAGAGCTAAAACAAAAGATTTTATTACTTAAATTAGTAATAATACTGTTAATTCTCCTTATTATTTATAACATCTAATTACAAAAGTTAATTAAAAAAACGATCAAAGTGTCAGTTAGAAATGGTTTTAATAAGGTAAGCATCTCTAAATCATAACTATCCTTAGGCATGCTAACTATAATTGCGCCTGCAGGTTAAAAGGACTTCTATGAAAGGATACTTTCCTCATAAAGTGGAGGATCTGTGAAAGGAATATACCATCAAACATAGCCACTATTATAACCCTTAACACGACATGAAAATGTTGATTTTTCATCAAACCACTCTCCATGTTATGTTATACAGAACACAATGTCTAGTTTCCAGACTGAATTGCCTCCTAAAAGGTTAAATGTATTCAACATTTTAACTTTTGTTTGAATAGCAAGGGTGGAATTTGTTCCGTTTCATGTACCTAATAGTAAGTAATTACATCAGCTCTCAATTTAAACATTCATCCTATTTTACGAGCTTTAGCTGTAATTCAATTAAATAAATGAAAATAGTAAATTTCTTGATTCAGATTCAACACATGTAAAAATTAATTTACTCGTAACATTGTAACAGTTCTTATAATTAAATATTACGTTCTTATTCATGAATTTTAATTACAATGTAACATGATAAAATGAAAAAGCAAATTGTAATTTCAGGCATGAATTGTATAATTAATTAAGACTTGAATATGTTATTTGTTGACATTCTAGTTAGTGTCCTCAAAAGGTTGGGGGCAACGTTCGCATGATACTTTAGTTGTGGCTTGTTGTTATAATTTACGGTAGGTACTTGACATAGGAGACTAAGGCTGTTAACACGTGTGACGGAAGATGCGTCGGGCGTATTATCGACAGTATGCACGACAAGCTGACGCATCATCGGGTATGTGTACGATTGGATGGTTTACTGTTTACTTTTTTCCGTTGTGGAGTTGCGCGACCGATAACACGCGACGCATCTTCAGTCAGATGTGCTAGCTCCCTTTGAAAAATGAATTATTATAAACTTTATTTGACAAACTCTGTGGCTCGGTGTAAACAAACGGCTGCTACGCTTGAGGTTTGGGATCCCGGTGGAGGCGGAACTTGTTTCGCTTATCGGTCTTTGATGTAGTATTCTTATATTTGTAGTTTATACGTTACTTACCGCAGGGCTGAGTCGATCTGTGTGTCGTGATGTGGTTGATTTATTTATAAATGAAGAATTTTCCATTACCTAATTAAAACAAAACTCCTTTGAAACCATCGAATAAGTGCGTAAAGTAACATTTCGTATATTTATGTATATGATTTATAAAACCTTCGGAGCAGTCACTAAAGTTATAAATTTATTATGACCGACCCTAAGTTATAGGGGTGTGTGTTACAAGATATTGCATTTATGTGTTAGTGCGGTACGAGTTTCGAATAACTAAGATCGATATAATGTTATTGAGTTTTGAAGTGAATTTACGGGTATAAAGCGTGGATAACTTGAAACTTATTTCTTGTTGGACAAGGTTCATTTTGGCGATGCTTTGCTCTCGAACTGTAGGAGGTATTGATTGGTATTTTTATGGGATCCGTGAGATTTTAGTACTGAGGAATTGAAATAGGGCCTTTGCTTTTTAGGGTTCATCAACTGCCTCTGAATTCATCTTGGATGGCATCGATTTATTCTGACTTGTTTATTTCAAACAGTAAAAAAAATTACGTTTTTCGCTTGAATTTTTCTTCAACCCCTATTAGAGATTAAATAATGGAAAATCATTAATCAATTGAGTAAAACTTTAAACTTTTTAATTGCTTGCTTCGTAGGAATTAGAATGGATTTTGATTACTTCATTAAAAGTTCCCAATTTCTTTTAAACATATGCCTACCTAATCTGCCCGTTAAAATATTAGTGGAAATGTGAATAATAAAATACTTTGAAAATGAATAATAAAAGTGAAAAACAATATCAGCTTCAAAGTATTTATGCTTCCTTTTTGATGATCTCGGTGGTGCAGTGGTGTAAACAGCCAACTGCTACGCTAGAGGTTCCGGGTTCGAATCCCGGCGGGGGCGGGACTTGTGTTATTTGCAAGACGCGTTGTTTCACTTACCGGTTTTGGATGTTGTATTCCTATCTATGTAGTATATACCATATCGTTGCTTTTTTCCTGTGACACAAGTTCTTACGATACTTACTGCGGGGCTGAGTCAATGTGTGTGTCGTGATTTTGTTATTATTATTATCCTTAAATTAGTATTCTATTAAGTTTTTACAATTTATGTTACATATCAATACACAAAAAAAAATCTAATTCAACTAAAACCGCGACTAGAAAGTGGGAATCATAAATTTTTAAAAGCCAAAAGGGAAAATGCGTGTAAAAGCTACGTAATTTATTCTCGCTAGGTTAATATCCAGCAATATTTGCTACAAAAATAATCTCGCAATTGGCTTATCCCTTCACCTTGCGTAGGTGTATTCGCTCCTACAACATAAGAACAGCGGCCTTTGAACGATGCAAACATAAAAAAGATGAACTATAACTAAATGATAGCGTTTGAAGATCCATTACAATTTTTTAAGAATCGTATGAAATAAATGCTTAAAAGATTAAAAGCCAAAAAAGTGGTATACCTGATTGTTAGAGGTAACATTAACATGTAACACAAATGACATATTCAGCTTCAACCGGTTGGTTAAATTGTAGGTAATCCTTTGAACTACATATATTTTTCTAAACGGCTTTGAAAAAAATCCATATTCTATATCAGTCTAAAACCGTTTTCTTACTACCTCCTATTTCTTCTGATTAAGTTCGTTGTGGGTCCCAAGACAGCCGGTAGGGTATCCGGGCACAGCCTGTGCGTCAATACACGGCTGTATTCGTTTACTATTCGATCAAAGGACGCCACTGTTGATTCTCGTGAACAGGAGTTGCGTTGGTGGGAGAGAGGCGGTTTTGCCCACAAAAAAAAAACTCTTAAAATCCATATTACGATTTAATAAGAAACTAATATTATCATTTAATTAGGCTCCAATCAAAAAACTTAAAAATCCTTGGAAGAGCTCTGTTGCCTTTATTTTCTTACGCACTAATAAACAAATCAGGAGTGCTCTTGACGTTCTTAGCCATCGAGGGTATGTCAACAGGCGGTATCATTTTCAATTGCGCAAATCGTCGACATTTCCTAAAACATTTGCGTGATAAAGCTCGCTGCACTTTAACTGCTGAGCAGGGGTCAACATAAGAGGGGTCATTTTTCATCCCCCACTGGTCTCTCAGGATCGCTTTAGTTTCAATAAGGGTGTGATAAGCGTTACGGGGGTAAAAGCGGGGAAAACTATTATAGCCGTGTTACCCAGAAAGAATTTGCGGCAAGAATGCGGGGTAAATGTGCACCAGTTATAAATATTTGATAGTGATAAATAATGTAGAAGCCAACCTTTTTACTGATTTTGCTGAAATTTTATAGTTTAATATAATAGTTTTTAAGCTCACGAATGGTAAACACTTTCTTTTTTTATAAGTCTGATTATTTCTTATAAGTCTGAATTATTATAAAACTTGTTGCAATAATGAAAATGAATCATTTTAAAGAATTATTGGTCAGGATATATGTCGAGATCGTCTAGGTTGGTTTTACCTTCCTTTCTATAACTATCGTCAACCAGTTCGCTGAGTTTCGGGTGAAGGATCGGAGAGCTAGTGTAATTACCTGCACGAGAGGTATAACATCTTAACATCTACGTGGGCTACGGATTAGCGGTGCTCTTGGATTTGTTCTTGCTAGACATCAAGGGCAGCTTCGTATCAATAGAGGGCGATGTATCTTTCATACAAGTGAAACGTCTGCTTAGTTGCCCATAATGTTGATTTCTTTATATTTACTGATAATTTTATTCCTATTAATAAGAATAAAAGGTTAAAGTATAGGTAATAACCAAAAAACACTGAAATTAAATTCAGTTACTTGGGACAACTATCTAATTTGACAACGAAATATCTCTGAAAGAACTTTGGAAATATCCTTTTGTATAACACGTAACAAAATAAAAATGTTCCAAAGAAAAATTCTAAGGTTGATTTAGACGTAAGAAAAATCGTACCCATGTTAGGATGTTGCGACCCGTAAATGAAATGTGGTGGGACCACTTAACAGTCGTTCCAATCTATTAGGCAAGGTTATTTAGTTTACTAGAGGTCACCGCTAAATAATGACTAGTGAAATGAAATATTTATGCGACGCACGGTTCGGGCCGGGCTGAAATCCGTTTAGTGTTCCGTGCGAAAGACCTAAACAGCGTCGGTAGAAATACTGACTGACATTTGAACAGGCGGCCACACATTAAGCTTGAACAAGTGCAATATCAATCCTTATGTAACTAACCTTAACCTCATGAACTTATGTGTTTACGGTACAAAGTTAAAACAGGTTTGGTAGAACCATGGCCGTGTGTTACGCTTAAAGACTGAAAACGCTGATTGAGAGGAAATCTCGTCATTGCAACAGCAAACGGACTGCATTTGGTGTGACGTCTTTTTAGAGTTTCCTACTTTAGTTCAGGACGCGGTAGATCAGTTTGTTACGTGCCTTGGTTAATTGACCCACAAGACCCGACAGGTCGAGGGTTCGAGTCTCGGGATGCCGTCCTCATTGAGCCCGGATAGTTGCAATAAATTCACAACCTGTCACACTCGGACTCAACATAAACATGAGAAATTTTGCGTGTAACACCTCTGTCAACCCTTGTCGAGAGGTTATGGCGTGAGCTTATGCTCATACTTTACAACTCCTAAATGCACACAGAACGTACTATCAGATTTCCTATGCCCCAAACTTTACTGAAACGCCCATAACGAGTTGTGGTAATCGCAAAAAGGCTTTGCTTTAGAACCACAATGACTATGAAAAGACCTATGACGCGATCTTTCGACTAAGTGCAGCCATTCAACAATTTAACCATCTCAACTTTACAGGTAGAAATTTATTTTTCAATTTCTTTGATATGAAATAAATTAATGACAAAATACCTATTTTTTGTGTTAGGTCGTTAGCTATTGCGTTTTTATTTAAATTCGTATTAATATATAAACCATTAAATACTCGTGAATATCTACTGAGCTTCATACCATTCAGCTAATTTAAGAGGCAAAATAGCACGGAGCAAGCGCCGTGCCAAAAAGCGTTATGCTAGAGATAAATCATTTTGCGATACCCCCAGAGGATCGAATGGAATGTAATATCTAGGATAGCATACCAAAACAGCAATATAACAAAACATTTTGTTGTCTGTGTCGGGCAGTTAACACACGGACTTTTTAAACGCTGCTTTTGGCAGTTTAAACGTGCCCAAAAAAGATGACCATGACAAATTGAACCATACAACGTGACAGATTATAAAAAATAATTTAATTTCAAAAGTATATGTTATTTGGTTGGTAAATTTTTGACACAAATTTTCTTTTTTTTCCATGTAAAATAAGCACTACTTTCTACGGATTTCTTAATGTGTGAGAATCTTTAAATCAAAACCAGGAGTTTGTTTTAATTATAATATAATTTATATCATATTCTACGATATTTGAATGTTAATTTATTATTGATATTAAATGATAGTTAACTCTGCCTGTTTATAAAAGCTAGTTAGAATAATACAATTGAATATGAATTTTAATTTTGATTAATTCTTTATAACCAAAAATAATACACGATGAAGCGGTTTTTAAAACGCCGATCGCAGCTGCTAATTTGCAACGTAATATATTTCCCACTAAAAGTATTGGAAACATTGTAAGCGTCCCCACGTTTCTCCTTGCATTTTTGAAGATGCAATCTTTCAAGGTATTTTTCTATTACAGACAAGTGATGCAAGCTCGAGGTATTGTGAGCAATTTCATAGTTATCACAAAGAATACTCTTCGTTTCTTCGAGAAAATAATAAGAAAAGTCAAATAATTCTCAAAACGTCCCAAAAAAATACGAACCTCGGTTGAATTAATTTTTTTTAGATTTTTTAATAAGTGAATAATTAACAATAAATTCAAAAGTAATAAAGGTATAGTTGAAGCCGTACCTAGCTACATCATAGTCATCATTTCTCTACCCTGTAAAATTTTGGGATCGCAGGTTCACATCAATATAAAACAACTAATGTTTAGACTGAATTCTTAATATAAAAACAACTAATTAAACAAAAACAATTCGAACTGTTTGTTTAAGAATATTTACACCAATAAAAATATTGAATGCTTCTTAGAATAAAAGGAAGCTAGTACAAACAAAAAGCGTGTTCTTTTCGAATCATTCCTAAAAACAAATCCTTTTTCCTCAATCAATCAAAATTTATCTTAATTCAAACTAACTGTTCCGAAAAAAATTACTAATTAACTTCTCGAATTATACTTCCATAAATTAGATTTAAAATTGGAATTTTATAAGAAGTAATCTTTGGGGATCTTTCAAGATAAAAATGTTAAGGAAAAAGAAATTTAACTTTTTTTCGTTACTCATGTCAGGAGCGAAAGCAAGATTTTTATAATAACCAAATTTTTAATGTGTAAAACCGTGAATAATCTTCGGTACTTAAGATTAGTACTAGTATAAACATTAATAGATTTTAAAAACTGACATATTTCTTTCTGAACATCTTTTAATTGTATGAAATAAACTTAATCTACAGTTATATGATTTTTAAGTTTGTATAAAAATAACTTAAAAGTAACATGGACATTAACAAGAAAATATTTTATTTAAGTAGACTTGTGTCAAGTATTTTTACTACAAACGGTTCGGATAGCCGATCTACTGGGAAGAATCTTGCAAGAAAACACATAGTTGCTCTTTTCAACATATCGAACAAAAAACTCCTTTCTATTCTTTACTGAATGAGAGCTCCTACACTGTCAATATTATGACGTAAATATTGATGGTGTTGACAGTTCCGCCAAGCCATTTAAACGTATATAATATACGATACGGTATTGATCGTTTGACATCCCCTATCGTACTTTGAGGTTTAGTTTTGTCACTAAGAACATAACAAACTCACGCACCATCGTATTTGAGTGTATTTTGCATGTTTATGTTGAGTCCCAGTGAGACAGGTTGCGAACCTGTCGCCACTTTCCGGGCACAATGAGAAACATGGCAGGTATACTGTACGTCAACCCGGGACTGGGACCCTCGATCTGTTTGGTCGGGTCGGTCGGTTAGTCAAGGCACGTAACAAACTGAGCTACCACGTCTTCAAAGGTCACAGGTTTAGTTTCGAATTTAAAAAATAGCACTCTTTCTCCTCTGTTTTGTACCAAACAGGACGAGCGTTTGTCGAAAGACGAAATCTGTTCAGTTCTCTCCACTCAGATTAAGTATTTGAAGTACGTCGCTTTCTAGATGCTCTTTCAGAGCTCACCACTTCAATGAAGACAGTTACACTATGAGAGAATTTAGTCAATAGGAAAACTTACCACGATTTAGGTCATGTATGAACAAAGAGACAAGCTGCTTTGGAGCTCAAAAATTTACTAAACATTTTAATCTAATACCGTTAAAATTACCTTTCAGGCGTTGGTAGCTCAGTTTGTGTTACATGCCTTGGTTAACCGACCGACCCGTCCTGGCAGGACGATGGTTCGAGTCTCGGGTTTCCGTAAGTTGTAGCTGCCATGTAACTCATTGTGCCCGAATAGTGGCGACAGATTCGCAACCTGTCACACTGGGACTCAGCATAGAGATGCGAAATGCGATGTGTAGCTCTTTATTTTATGTTATGTGATGTTCCATTGAAATAACGAAACATGATTTTTCTTTTTAAAATTTTGACTTACTAATAAGTTTGGACCTGTTACATTGTCCACTAGACTGTCCAGCGCCAGACCCTTAAAAGATAGAAAAATCTAGAGATCACAATCATTCAATCAAAACATAACCTCACTAAATTACAAGGTCAGATAACAATTTTGATTTCCGTTAATATTCTGAACAAATTTACTGAAGACTTAATATTTGATTTTGGAAATTGCCTATTTAAATAGATATCTTTTATACAAATACATCGTTAAAGATCAAAAAGGAAAATTAATATCCAATCTTCGTGTTTATGGGACGTTTTTTTTTTAATTGATACAATTTTAACTGAGAAATATGAATGAAACCCTCGTGATTTTATATTTTTATAGGTACATTTTTACAAGCAATGATGACATATGAACTAAGTTCATTTTGAGTTTTTTTTTTCTCTTAATACTAAAAATTTTATTCTATCTTGTTTACATCACCGAAGGATCACTCTATTTTTTAATCTAAGTCCTTTTATTAAACACCAAAAACCTAACAAAATTATTATAAACATAGATTCATGATTGATCCACGGCTGCTTATCATTAATCTGTGATTATAAACATAAAAAGTTAAACTAGCAAAAAGGTTTGTTTAGCGATTATCCCGTAGTCACTAGGGTTGTTAAGGATAGCAAAAATTCACGCAAGCTGCCTTCCTATTCCCTAATAAATCGTCATTTCACAAAGTTGACGGTGCAGGCCCAATTATTGAGATAAATTGCTCTCTGGAGACCTACGTTCCGTAGAATCTGTTTGAAATCATTGTTTTATTCCAGTTTGAATCTCTTCGAGGGCATTGAACTTGAAAAATAGAGCCGGTTTCTCGTGAATTAATTGAGTATTTGCTATGGTTGATGGGATAGTATGAGTGGTAGCCTCTAATTACTTTGTCTATCCCCAAAGCGAATTCAAAATTTAAGGAATGAATTTTACTTAATAAGTCAAAGAGAAAGAAAAATTAAAATGTTATTATAGTTGAGTACTCTAATATCAGTTCAAAATTTTTGACTAAACTTAAGATAGACTCGACTTCAGACATAATCGTCGCAATGCAAAAGGTATTTAAAATTAGCTGCGACGATTTTTCTGCCCATTTAACTTAAATTGTTGACTGCAGATGTTCCTTCATTTTACAAAACACTCCAGACTGAAATTAACCTTATTTCTGTGTATTCTATCATGTAGGGGTCCCAAGATTTAATATTTCCCCTTATTTAATTTTTATTGACCTTGTGAGAAAAACATGTAGACTTGTCGTCAAAAAGATATATTTATATAAGTATGAAAGTCATAAAATTAAAACTTCATAGTGATCAAGCAACATCCTAATGTTGTACTAGAGGTCGAAGAAAATAGAAACATTACAAGCGTTATGTTTCGTTAAATCATAACTTGTTAAAACTTGCCCAAAAACGCGATCAGGCTTGGCAATTTGTTTTTAATGAAAAAAGCGACTACGGTACAACATTAAAATCATATTATAATGTCATCAGTGTCCATTTTTATACTAATCTAGCACGCACCTTTTCTTCTATAAAAAAGGGATATCAACAAAATGCGTATCACGTCGTCCCTTTTGCTCTTTTGTTGTAGAGTCAGAATTAATTTACTTATGTACCTGGTCACGCTAAGTTTGCCGGTCTGTGAATATGCGCTCCTACCACTTGTAATACTGTTGTATGATCTCAGTACCCTCTACGACATCATCATGCTTCAATACTTCATATTATCAGTGGCAAACCTAGTGCGGAAGTCCTAATCTGTTACTTGGCGAAAACGGGAAGAGGTGGTTAATTTTCTTATTTTATTGTCTTTTCTTGTTATATCAGCAGAATTTAATACTTAAATGCTATTGTTTTAAACAGTAAATATCTGTAGTTCTGTACAAGAGTGGAGAACGTGAAATACGAAGATTTGATTGCACTTTTCGTCATCTCCCAAGTAATTCAATAAAGCCTACAGTAACAGAACTAGCATGGTATTGTAAGCAGATTTATCATTCCTGTTCTTTATTTCGTTCCCTAACAAAACATGAAAATAAATATCACTTGACACTAGCAAAATGCTCAAAGTTATTGCCAAAAAAAAAGTGTGTAGTTTGGAGACTATGATGCAGAAAAGATGTTGCGTCGCGGACAGAACACAGACATTAGTATTAAAGATAGATCTTTTTGATACGATTTATTCATAAAACATTGATATCGTTCTCGTGATTGCCCCCTTCTTTCTTAGGTACGCCTAATTTTCCCACAGACATTTCTTTTTATTCAGCAATAACTTCTATATTTCTATCTTTGAACGCTGCCTTAGCAAAGAGATATACGCACTCATTGCTTGTTAAGGGAAAAACGTGATGATAATTGATCTTTTTTGATTACAAAAAATCATAAACCCAGGAGATTTAAACCAACTTACTGTGTTAAAAGAGCTAAAATTTTGGCATCATCTTTCCTTAATTCAGATTCATACACTGGAACTAAATACAAAATTCTCAATAGTAATTGGTACCATTTCCCCTAAAAGCACATGAAACCAATTGAATTGTAGCAACAAATACATAAAACGCTGTCCATTCACAACATTCCTTGATTCGATACGACGAGGTTGAAAGTATAGATACTATAGCCAGGAACTCAATTTGAGAATCGCACACGTAGAATCTATAAACGACTGGACAAAGTGATAGTGAGGGAAAATAACTTTTACTAGCAAGGCATTTGGGGCTTTTCTCCAATGATCCGAAAATTGTTTATTGGTCAAAATAGATGATAGAGAAAATAATAGCTGGCGCTACACATCTTCTCGAAAATTATTTTGCACGTAGACACCTATGTTGAGTTATCTGATCGATCAAAATCAATAAATGTTTTCGAACTTTTTCATACAATTTTGTCAAAATAATAATTGTGTTGGCATTTTAAGACGAAAAATAAGAATTTTAAGGAAATGTGTATATCTAAAATAGGAAAAGAAAAATTAGAATAATTCGAAGACTTAGAAGTCGTCTGGGCAAGCAAAACCTAAGAGTGCAATATTATTTTTGTTTCTGTATTAACATTCAGTATACGAAGAGCCAATAATAACTTCACATTCAAATTGACTGGATGCCACGTAGCTTGTCGTATCATGTCAATTAATCAACGCGGCGGCGGTACACACACATGAATATTAACAACTGCAAAACTGAATTCATTGAGTGTACATGTTGTGGCTAGATCTTTGAATGCATCACTTTCTTGTATGAAGTGGTGATACTAATATAGTGGTAGTTATTTTGTTATATAAGATCCACGTGGGAGTTCATCTGGGTCACCGTCCCCCATTCTGTTTCAGGCATGAAGCAGTTCGCTGTGTTGGTTTGACGGATTGGAGAGCTAGTATAATTACAGTCACGATATTTATATCACGTCATTTTTATATGGTGCTCTTGGTGTTCTAATAAATCAGGGGTGTCGTCGTGTCAATAGGCGGCGGTATCACTTTCCACTGAACCGCCTGCTTGTTTTCCCAAGAAGTTGGATAATAAAATAATCAGTAAAAATGATCGCACCGTTACGACGCAAATTTTTGATAAATAAATTCACGTTTAGCGAATATAGTACACTATCTAATCAAGTTAGTGAATCTCAGTTAATATATTTTACCCTTTTACCTTTATACTTCTTACCTATGAGTTAATTGAGAAAATACCTATTTAGGGTAAATTTAAGGTTTCTGTAATATTATCGACAAATTAGAAAGATCCACTTGAAATTTGGTATAGATGGATTTTTTTGAAGAAAGTTGTTACGTAGTCACACATAAACAAACATACATTTATTTTACACATTTTTAATGATAACGAAATCGCTTTCACATAATTTGAGCCACAGACCATTGTCATTGGCATCCTACCAAACCACAATGATTTTATCCAAGGTCACAAGCAAAAACGAAGAAGGTTTACCTGATGGAAATTGAAGTTGTTGGTCTTTAAACAAAACCTAACTCAGAATTTCTATTTAGAGCATAAAATTAAGAGATAAAATGTATTATGTAGGTATCTTTATACCACTGTAAGTAACTGCGTCCACTTTCTGTTTCCGGAGGCCATACATCATGCTTACCTTTTACATCTGCTAAACTTCTGAAATGTTAGTAAATTTAAACTGGATACTGTTCATATTTCACATTTTCGAAGGTATTTTACGAGTTTACGGATCCTTTCTGGTGGAATATTTTGCGAAACTAGTGCTGTAGTTTGGAGGTTGCAAAGCTTTTGAGAGGACAATTTAGATGGATTTCATATGGGATCGGTTTTTAGTTCAATAGTTATTGCAACGGTTTTACGGTCTTGTTAGTAAGGTAAAAAAACGGTCAAGTTAGTCTTTACCAACCGTAAAAGAATAAAAAAAAAACTTTTTAGATAATAATTACTTAAATTAAAAGAGGAAGCAATTTTTATATAAAATCACGTTTTTTGTTTCTATTCCTGAATGTTTCTAGTACTTCTGTTATAGCGGCAACAGAAAAAGACATTCTATGAAAATTTAAGCAATCTAGCTATTATGGTTTATAAGATACAACCCGCTGACAGATAGACTGACGACGGACAGCGGAGGCTTAGCAATAGTGTCCCGTCTTTTATTCTTTGTGTACGGAACCGTAAACATGACAAAGTATTGATTTATGAAAAATAATATCATAAATAAATTGTTTAACTTTGCATTAATTTCCACTATTTCTTAATATAATGAAGTTGGATGTAAATTTAAAAAAAAACGAATGTAAACAATTTCATGCCATTATTTCTATAAACCAATTTTCGGCTGAACAACAAATAACTAAATAAAAAATCGTGAAAATTATTTTGTACCCAATCAAAAAAAATCTTAAGCCGAAAGTATTCCTATAATTATAAATCTCAGAAAAAATATATTTCTCCAAGATTGCTGACCTATCCTTAATCTCTAGATCAACAGTACAGCTTAAACTGCAAGAGTGAATGAACTTTAAATTTATACGTACAACAGTACCATCCCACTAAGACTGTCTGGTTATGACTGTAATGGAACTTGTACAAGCATATTGTTCTAGTGTGCGGAACGTCTTTACTGAGCAATCTGAAGGTTACACACTTAAACGATGATACACATACATGCTTGACAAAACTAACAACAACCTAAGTCAAACCGCCTTCGTGAGATAGAATGACTAACTACGTCTAGACCTGTCTATCCTGGATTGTATCGGACTTGTATCGAAAGGTGATCCCGATAATAAAACCGAATAGAAATGCAGAGGCTGACGATGGCCACGATTTCTTTTTGAAATGTATATGAATTATTAAAATAATAAAACCTGTTTTCTTTTCTTTTAACTTGAGAAAATAGAGAGATCTTTTGTAAAGCTACAAATATAATATCACTGATCAATCTGTGTTTCAGTGCATTGTGAATGGATTTTATTTTCAAAATTGCGTTGAACCCATTTTTCTTGAAACAATTGCAAGGAAAGGAAAAATTCCCTCTCTCTCTACTGTATGATTTCTAGCCAATTTAATAAAGTTCATTGAAATTATAAAGCGGATTTAATGTAAGTATATAGTGATACAAAAGTCACTTAAGTGTTTTTTCTCCTTAGATCAGCATAAATCTTGGGTTACCATTCCGAATACTTTTTTTTTGTGGGAGCCATTTCAATTTTTATCACCATGTAGTCGTGAATAAGATTTGAATCATTACATATGCCCTTTCATACTTTGTCCGCGCCGAAATATGTCAACACTCAAAAGAGTGAGCTCACTCAACTGGCAGCGAATGACGGCAAAAGTAATGTTGACAATTACTATTACAAAAAGAGACAACACTATTATCTCAGTACCACCATTACGCTAACGCAAGCTACAGATAATGCCACAGCTTTACCTTGTCAGAAGTCAAACTCTGAAATGCCGCCACCGAAACTTGCAAACTGACCAAATATAAAATCAACGATGACACTGCTTTGAAATCAATGTGTTGATGTCTTCGGAGTTAGGTTTTTGATGCAATATTTGTCATACAAAGTTCGATCAGATTAATGGATCTGCGAGCCTGAGCCGACCGAAAGACATTCGTAGTGGGAAACACACGACAGATGTTACTATGAAAAGATGATGATTTAAAAGTACTTATTTGAAGTCTATTTGAATCAAAAATATTTTGACTTTGACTTCATTTGTCCTCATTTCGAAGTAGACGCCCAAGGACTATCTGAAGTTTGAAATGTTTGGTATAAGCTGGTACAAATTCAGAATATTGAAGCACAATTTGATGGGTTGTATCCAAAGTGATCAACAATTCGGACCTCCGCCTTCCCAATCTCTCCATACGTTATTCATTCGGTGCACATGCACATGATTTGTTATTCTCAACAGACTGGAGAGAAAAATATTTTATTCCCTACCAAGGTCTGAGTGCAACTCAATTTTCTGTATCGACCATACATCTGAGTGGAATTCTTAATGTATCTGGGAAATAGGCTTACATTGCAAGCGATTGCGTCTGGAAAAACTAGTTCAATATGTAATGAAAGATAGGAAATAAATTATGTTATTAATGTAAATTGTAGCTTATACTAACAGGAACTTAATCTAATATCATCATGATCTTCTGCCGGAAGTTGTCCACTGCTGGACACCTAATAATGTCGTTACAAAACAATATCCACATGCAAATTTTCTTCAATCCCGTGTTGCTCTATTTCATAGACAGACTCACTATCAGTTTGCTTAGTCAGTCTGGATGACCCACATATACAAACTACGAAAGGATTTCAGTTAACAGCCTTACCCTTGGTACAAACATTAAAAAAGTACTTGAGTCAACATTTTTTATTAACGCGAAGACAATCCCGCAACGCCATCAAAATACTTGCATTTTTAATCAAGCTTACATGTGGAGATGGGACGAAGGCAAATTTATAAAGAAGAAAAAGAAATAGCAAAAAGAAAAGAAGTAACATTCAAATTTACTTGGTGTTTTTCTAAGAGTATTCGACGATAAATCAAAAGTTTTTACAATGAACCACACGAAGGCGACAACAGGACTGTGGTCTACACTCTCGCACAAACATTTCCCGAGGTATTTGTCAAGATTCAATGTAGCCTATTATTAGATTCGACACCTCAACTCTCTTGGAGACCTCTCGACGACTTTCGGTATTCCAGATCATTCCCAAACAAGATTTACGACTAGAAAACCCCCGAAGTAGAAACGGTGGCGGAGTTTATTGAAAATATTGGTGAAAACTTTTGTTTTGGCTTTAGTGCGGTGTGGTTTCGAATCGATGAATTGAAAGTGCAGTTGCCAAGAGAAATGGAGTTAAGCTTTTGACATTTTTTTATTTTAAACTTTGTCAATAAATGTACAAATATGGCAGTATTTTATTATATACAATTTATGGGAACATTAAAAATAAACAACAGTTCTTATTTTAAGACATGATCGTGTACTGGGCAAAAGATAAACTTTTATTCATATTCACGTTTTTACAATTACCTGCTGATCAAATAATAACCGGTCCTTAGCGGAATTCGAACCCAAGACATCTGGCATCACAGCCAGCGTTTTATACCGCTGCACTACGGAGTCCGTAGAACAACACACAATTAATATTGTATTCAGGACAATAAATACTGCGCTTTAACTTCGAATTATTTTAAGCAATCCATTCGCAAGCTTAACAAATAACTCTATAAAGGTTCATACAAGGAAACTTCCGACTTATCGCTCTGATTTTTCCTGTAAACGGTAGTTAGGGAAAATCCAGGTCGGGCACTGGCATTAATCTTTGTAATAGCCGTTTCTTACGGAACGATTTGTGAGCATTCAAACAGAACCATAAGAAAAGTAAGAAATTTTACCATAAGTATCAATGCAACTAGACATTTTATAAAGTGCAATAGTTTAATACGAAAACAATGAGTTCTTCGTCAAAGTACACTACGGGTCGATGCGTCACAGAATTTAACGCACGAAAACCAAATCTATACTACATAAACCAAACTACTTAAAAAGTAAGTAAATTGAGGACGCGGTAGCTCAGTTTGTTACGTGCCTTGGAAAACCGACTGACCCAACCCGACAGGTCGAGGGTTCGATTGCCGTAAGTTGTAGCTGCCATATTTCTCAATGTGCCCGAATAGTGGCGACAGATTCGCAACCTGTCACACTGGGACTCAACATAAACATGCGAAAAGTGGTGTGTAATAAGCACCTCTGCCAACCTCTCTCGAGGGACTACGGCGTGAGTTTATGTAGGTATGGTAAAAAAGTGTTTTCTCTTAAAACATAATACAGGTCGATGCATCACAGATTAAACGCACAAAAGACAAATCTTCTCCCAGTTTTAACATGAAAACCACTTTATGCTTTCTTCTATATTCAGTTCAGTATTCTTTTGTTACTAAAAGCCAGAGGAGTCACGCTCGTATTTCTGTATCGTACTCGGTACTCATTAATACCAACATCATTTGCTTACCCTTATCCTGTCTACCAGGGTTTAGTGAAGTGCCACGCACCTTTTGACACACACATGCTCGTCGGTTGAAGTTACCTGACCAGCCCTTACGCAACTTGAGCGCGAGGAAATGTCATTTCCATTCATTTTTATTTTCCGTTAGCGTCAAAGTTTACGGAAAATGGCATTAGTCTACCCTTAGACCCTCCTAAAGAACATCACAAACTTACTTGAAAATGACCAGATGAAAAATAAAATCTAAACAACAGAAGAATTAAGTTCAGTAGATTTTCAGACTAAATAAAAAATGATTCGGCACCTCTACTCTATTTGATTCAACTCGGGGGTGATAAGGAAAAACAATCGGGAAACTATAAAAGACCTGTTAAATACTAAGTAAGGTCGAAATTGAGTTTTATTTCTATTATATTAGGAGCTACTTTTCATGCCAGCAGGTTCCATTGTTTTTGGATTTATACTGTTAGTGAAATCTCCTGTTTATCCATGGTAAAATAGAAAAAGTTTTTGTTTTATAAAAGAACAAAACGTTGGGTCAAACAATTAAAAAAAAAATCTACCGGTATTGTAGTAATTAAAAAAAAAAACAAACGTTGTGAGGTTGTGAAGTAGTCAAATCTTCATCATATATTAATTTTTATTCACATTTTATGATAATTTAAATATCTTGAAAATCTCTATGACGCAAACAAGAAAACATGATATTTTTCAACATTTTCCACTTAAATTATTTTTTAACGACATAATTCAATTACCTTACCTTACTTTACTTTAATATTAAGACCAGACCTTGAACACCAATAAAAAACAAAAAATATCGAAAATTATTAACTCAAGTTTCAAATTCGATAGCAACCAAGATGGCGACTGAAATTATCAAGAGACCCCACTAGTTTGGTACGAACGATAATTACTCAAAGGTAATTTAGCTTAAAGGCGTCAGTATTAATTAAAGGATCTATTAGGTTGGCCGTTAACCAAACTTTCGGGGTCCTGTAAGAGATTGATAGTGTTTGGTTAATTTAATAACAAACAAAAGACACTATACTGAGATGTCTTGCTTAGGAAAAATGATTTCGGTCGGAAATAATGTTATGAGATGGATATGTAAACATATGGTTCAATTTGGTAGTTTTAGTAGCTTGTAGGTAGTAGCTAGCTTTTAAAACCAGATTATTTTATTTTTTACTTACAGAAAAGCGCTATAATATATAGAATATCACATACACAGCCAAGTTAAGATATGGCTATTAAAATCTCTTAAATGAACCTATTTACAAAATATCTTAACAGCGATATTCTTAGCTCCTAAATCTTTGCGTGTTTTGGTTGGATTCACAAGTTAAAGCAATCAATTGAATTGTATGCTTAATTAAATTCATACAAACGATTCGAGAATTCTTTCATAATTTGAACTGCAAAGGATTTAAATTACTGCTGCCGATATGTTCCCTGATAAATATAACCTGGGGCAAGAGTGAATAGACTTCTCCTGGGTAGGCTTAAGGACAAATGCTTACCTGGTTTTGAAATAAATATAAATAAGTAATTTTGATTTAATTTTCATAATTTATTCTTTGTGCCTCAGTTAGAGCCACTAACGTTAAAAAATACCTATTAGGGTCTCACAACACAGGCCCAGTTATACCCCAAAATGTTACTTTCTAGTTATATACTGAATAATAAATATATATACTGAAAAGAGGATAATAAATGTAGATAAAAAGTTTAATTTAAATTAGTAGGTTAAAATATTACGTCCTACATAAAAGTAGTATTGGTTGTTGGTATTTAAATCAGAATAAATTAAACTTCCAAACTCCATTTTTATTTAATAAAAACAGATACACAATCGGAAATTAAAATACATATATTACTTTAATAACACTTTGTAATAATAACTCAACATCAATATAACCTTCAAAAAATATACATTATAAAATTTTAAATACATAATTTTGTTTTTGTTATAAGTACAGTTAGAAATACAGAAATACAATCCCTTTGTTTATTTATACCTCCCATTTGTTTTTCTTTATCCCTCCGCTTGTATTATAATTAATTTACATTTAAATATTTCCCGTTCATAATAATGTTAATAATTTATAACAACAAAGTATAATACCATTTGGATACGAAATTATAACAAGGTAAAATTTTATAAATATTATTTTAACATTTTAAAGTTTTATTATTTAAATAGCTTAACTTATAATGGTATAGTTTGACCAGCTTTTAGTTTCCCACGGGCAAACTTAAGGCTTAACTTAACGTTTGATGTCAGCTGTTTGACTAAAGTTCGCTTTTTTTTTCATACAAGTTGTTCCCGTCCTGTGTACTTATACTACGCTGTAAAACACCTCTTTCGGATTGGTTAGGAAATAAGATTGCTCACACAAAATAACTGTAGTAATCTACGTTACCTGTGTGTCTACCATGAGTTCGTTTAGTTTTTCTACACGTCATATAATATAGATTATGGTAAACGAACTCATGGTAGACACACTCTTGTCGTGCATTTCTTCCACGGTCACCACTCCGCACGTTTATATGAAAAAAGGTCAGTTAGCAAGACTAAGGCACGGCAGTGTCATCAAAGACAGTCGAAACCAATGTTTAATTTGAACGAGTTTAAATTATACTCGAGGTGTTAATCTATAAAAACTAATAAATAACAATAATTTCGATTCTCGTACATTGTAGCTGCCATGTTCCTCATTGTGCCCGGACAGTGGCGACAGATTCGCAACCTGTCACACTGCGGCTCAACATAAACATGCGAAAAGTGGTGCTTTACGCCTCTGCCAACCCCCTTTCGAGGGAATACGGTGTGAGTTTGTTTACGTAACAATAACTTTTAACTTTCATTTTTACATTCTTTTCCCTTTAATTTTCATGCGCTACATATCTGATGTCGACTTCTAGCAAACACTTTTCAAAAGTCTGCTAAAACATTGGCTGGTCGAATTTAAAAACCATTAACAACTTTTACTTCAAAAGGTTCCCGAGAGAGAGCTAGTGTGTAGCGATATTAAATTGCCACTCAACGCAGGTGGTTTTCAGCTTAACTGAGCTATCTAACGTCCTTATATGGGCAGTAGCGTAAAAAACGCCACAATACCTGTGCCTTGACAGCGCACCTGGTAAATGGCTTTTGAACCGACCTGAAGGACTATAGAGTTTTTGTTTGTTTGAACTATTTTTATTGGGGTATTGTTTTTAATCTTTACTTATTACTAATATCTCAGTAAGATTAAGTTTTTACAAAGAAATTTTTGTCCACACGTGGAATCAAAAAAGTATCAATTACCAAAAAATTCATAAAATTTCAAGGTAGATAATTAAACATTGGTTGACTTTTTCATTAAAAATTAAAATAAGAGGGAAAATACATTGAAAATATGTTAGGTATCTCAAACAATGTCCTTCGCTTTTTAGCGACTATGTTTAAAGGCGAATTCATATTGAATTGCTGATTTCTGCAATGCGAAGAATCCGAAAGGAATTCTGCGTATTTGCTCTCAAATGTGCAACTATGTAAGTCATTGAAGTAAAAGCAAAGCACGACATTTATTTATAACCTTAAAAATAATCTTTAGACTCGGTATTGATTTTTCATACAAAAATTTATAATTTATGGTCTATCAATCAATAGAAATGTTGTAAAATTAACTAAACACTTCAAGAACTGGAACTGCGGAATGTATTTACTGTGAAATGTAATAATTTATTTTTATTGACATGAAATGCAACCGCATTTAATTTGAAATAACACAACACCGGCACGAATAGTAACATCTTTGAGTAGGTAACGCATTTGCTGTGGTCTTGGCGTGGACATCAAGAGAAGCGTCGGGTCTATAGATCACTTTCCATCAAGTGAACCGCTTTGTCCATGACGTTGAATAAAAAAATGTACGTAAATCTAATTTTTGACAGCCGTGTACCCGTGCCCGCATCTAGGCAGCAAATAGCTCGAGGCGACGGCCGCAAAATTCATTGCCTCAAAAGTGCAACGTCGGCCCCACAAAATTTCATATCCGGGCGGAAACTCAAACTGGATTGTGTGTGGAACGCTCTAAACCGTTTTCACGAGAGAAGATGTTATTTTAAACTAGATATCGTATAAAAGAATGTCTTAAATGACTGTTCAGTTTTCGTAGTCGAGAAAGTGAGGACGGTTTCAAAATAAAACTTGTTCAAGGAATCACAGTAGTAAATCAGGCCACAACAGTACGTGTCAATGCATACTACCCCGAGACAGAATCATGTTTCGCAGGAACAAAGCAACTATATTGTAATCATAGATAAGAATATTTCATATTATGAAAGATATTTCATATTGTCAAAGAATTTCGTTAATATCATCTTAAGGTAGTTTTATTCAATTATCCAATATATTTAAGTTACTAAGATCTTAAACATCTCGTTAAAGCAGCATGGCAGAAAAAAATTGTGCTCCTGCGAGGATAAAAAAAAACATTTCGGGTTGTATTTGAATCTAAAGAAGAACGACGAGTTTCAATACATTGGGACAAGAAGTAAAAGTCTATGAACAAGATTGAGAAAGTGGTTTTACACAGAATTTGTGGAGGAAATTGCTGTATAATTTCCAAGAACTTTTATTTCGAGATTTTAAGGAAACAAAATATGATTGAATGAACCAATTTTAACCTCAAAATTACTGACAAATATAACTAACAAAACTATCCGTGTAAAGACTTGAAAAAGCAATACTTCATACATTTTCTGTTTCTAACAATATACATCGCTAAATTTATAAAAACCAAATTCATTCCATCAATTTGTCTCCAGGTCTCCAGGGGGCTTACCCTTAATTACCAGGCAGAAATTGAAATGCATTGATTTTTGTGCTAAAAGTCTCCTTTGACATTTATCAATCTTACTGTTTTATGTAACTGCTAGTGTTCCATATTACTGAGCGGCCATCTTGCAAAAAAATGTTTAGTTCACCCTTTTATGTCCATTTGTGACTTAAAAAATAAATCCTCGAACGTATGACACAAATTCTACCATGTACAATAAGTAACGAATACAATAATTCGACACGTTAAAGGTATAAGGTAGCTTAAGTGAGCATGCAAACAAAATCCATTTTGATTATTCTAGAACATGTCCCATGAACGGAAACCTTTTAAAATTAAAATTTTCATGTGTTCGAAAAAAAAAGATATGCAAATACCAGAGAACTCACAGGAAAAACTATTAGGTATAATTTGAGTAATATGCAGAAGTTTTTAAAGAATAAAAAACCTGTAATTTGAAGTAGATATAATTGTCAATTAAATAACACGAGTAGTTTTTTGATACGACTCGAAGACTAGAACTAGGCGTAGTGTAGGTTAGCAACCGGGGCTTATTAAGCATCACCCCCCCTCCCCAGAATAACATCAAATCGGTCAATCTTTCCGAGATATGTGGGGTCGTAAATTACCAGTTCAAATCGCTAATAATTATTTGGAAAATTATTTTATGACCGCGCGAGTCACGTATCCGTTGCCATTGTCACCCCCCTGATGCCTGTTATCCGGGACGGACCGCCTCCCCTCCCTTACTGCTAGAACTATGACTGGATAACTCAAATATTCTCTCATTCATATTTATAGTTCGTATAGGTCTAGTAGATTTATGTGATAAAATCACCTATAATAAACACAAGGTAGGTACATTATATAGGTATTAGTGACAGGTGGTCTATGTGGATCTATGTGCGAGAGTGTCTGTGTTGGTACCATCCTCCTTTCAATTTATGCCGTGAAGCAGTTCACTGTGCTTATGTTCGAAGGATTGGAGGACCGGTGTATTTACCGGCATAGAAGTATAACATCTTTACCTCTGCATAGGCAATGCATTGGTGGTGCTCTTGACGTTCTCAGACATCAAGGGTATTGTCGTGTTAATTAGCTGCGGCATCACTTTCATTCAGGTGGCTTGTTTGCCCATGATGTTGTATAAAAATAAAAACACAAGCAAACATACTTTTTCTTGCGTTCTATTCCGACCTTAAACATACAATTTAGCAAGCAATTAATTTTTTTATAAATAGCAAGATTGAAAAAATTCAAAAGACACGCTAAAATAATACCTTACTACAATGAAACAAAACGAAAAGCAGTTTTAATATGTTACAGAATAACATTCTTAAAGATTTTAAATTTCTCTCTGACAGAAACTTACAAAACCAGGGTGAAAAAGGAAAAAAACTTTCGGTAATCAGTAAAGTTTTAACATAATTTACACACAACATAACTATGTGTTAACTCACGCCGTTATCCCTCGAGAGGGATTGGCAGAGGTGCTTCACAGCATTTCGCATGTTTATTTTGATTCCCAGTGTGACAGGTTGCGAATCTGTCGCTACTATCCGCTCATAATGAAGAACATGGCAGCCACAACTTACGGCAACACGAGACTCGAAACCTCGACCTGTCGGGTCGGGTCGGTCGGTTAGCCAAGACACGTAACAAACTGAGCTATTACGTCCACATTTTTTAAACATAATTTAAATGACAAATAACAAGCATCTTATTTGTCTCTTTTCATAAAAGTTCAGAAGAAAATATTTTTCACAGCCTTTTTCTATTATATTGACGGCGTAATAAGACTGATTAGGGTTGCCACAGATTTTTTTTTGTTTTATTCAATTTAATATGAATTATATTTTTTTTATAAAACGTGGTGGTGTGTTCATTGTAATTATATTTATGGTAATATGCACAAATTTTATTTATAAAGAGTTCGTGTTTAGGAGGGGCACTTAAAAAATAATTAAATTTAGATTGAACTTTCAGGTAGAATTTCATGAATAAAACATTACAAATTCTACGGGTGCTATTACATCAAATCTTGATAGAAATAATGAAAACCTATGTAACCTATTTTGTTATAAAAAATAAAAAAAACATAACCGTGGTAACCCTACAGATCAATACAATGTCGAGATGAAGTAGGGGCGATACTGACAAGAAGTTAATTCAGCTAAGTATCCCTCCATTAGGTCAATACCGTGACTTAACAGAAAATACTCGCGTCTTCATCAATTTTATCGAATCTCGCACTGAGGTGACGTTTCTGGCCTTAATTATGCAAGGTGGTTTAGGTAACATTTTTACAACGCGTTGAGATGGTTTTACACTATTCCGTTTTAAAGATACTATATAGTTTTGTCATATAAGATGTACCAAATACCTCTTAACTGATATTATAAATATGAATGTTTGGATATTTAGACGAAATATTTAGACAGGGCGAAGGCGCGGACATAATATTGTATATTATAAAAGCTTTTTCCTATTTAACAAGTGGAAAAAGATTCTCAATAATAAAGTCTTCCATTTCTGTGACTGAGTTTAGAATTAATTTTAATTAACGAATTAAATCACGCGCCAATATATTAGGGACCCTACTCCGGAACGACGAAAACGAAGTTTCGGCTGAGTTTTCGTGCGTTTCCTACTCCGAAAGTCTTTCGAACGAGCGGTCGGGTTTTTTCCGATGCAATTGATGTCAAAAGAGTCCAGTTCAAACATTGTGTATGATCTTGAATGGTTGACAACAATCCGAAAAATGTTTAGCCACTTAGCTTAGAAGCTTAGCTTAGCTTAGAACGTTTCATGCTTCGACTCAAAGTCGCGGTGGCGTACTTTCTGAATAGCTGTTTCTGATAACTGATTTAAAAGTTTTTAAAGTCTGGTTTATATTTCAGAAAAAAACAATTGCAATTTCAGAATGAAATGTAGTATTAAATGAAACCTCTTCTTCTATTTACAAGTTATCCAAGCTGAAGCTACAACGACGACGGTCTCGAGTTAACAAACAGAAACAGAAAAACAAACTTAATAATGCAAAATGTTATAATATCCCATGGAGTTGCTGACTTGTTTAACATTTGCGAAATGGCTGTGTAAACTTTAAAATAATAGTTTTTCCATTACGACCCCTGAACGGAGAAGTTTAAAATCAAATAGTAAGTAACTCTGCAGATGCTCTCGCCATGTCTCTCGGAGTACGTGACTGTCTTCGCTTTTCCACTGGATTTCAACCTGGTACACTATTGCATATCACGAAGTCGTTTCAGCTATGGTTGTAGTAAGATGCGTACATGCAGTTAGCTCTGGTGTGGGTGTCGTCTTTACTGAGCGAACTCGAGGTAACGCACACTAATAACTTTCATGTCTGACGAAACTAACGACAACCTTAGACAAACCGTCTTCGTGAGATGGAATGACTATCTGCTTGAATGGCTTTATTATTAGAAAATAACTTAATAACGTTTTCAAGTCAAGTGGCAGCCATGATTTCAGTTTTGAGGTCCTTCTTAAAGAATGATGGGTACTGGAAATATAAGATTTGTTGGTTAACATATTTACATTAACTTAAAAAGAAAAACGAACATCCCTTCTGTTTGTAGTAAATTAAAAAAGAATCAAACCTATTCATCACGGGGTTATGTTTCCAACGCAACGAAATTGCCGAAGAAACAAAGTTATAAACACCTTCTGTACTCTAAACATGAACCTAAAAGTAATACTCTTATATTGATAAAAATAGATTAATCATTGGTTGAAGCAGGAGCACCGCGACTGCCAATCATAAATCTATGATTGCAAACATTGTAGCCCCGCAACTTCAAAAAGAGGTGGAGTTTAACTGCAAAACGTATTCGGGTAATAACAATGCCACTTGCTTTATATATATATAATAATAATAAACCGCATCACGACACACACATTGACTCAGCCGTACAGTAAGTAATGATATGGTATACACTATGTAGATAAGAATAATACATTCAAGACCGGTAAGCAAAACAATGCGTCTTGCAAATAGTACAAAGTTCCGCCCCCTTCGGGATTCGAACCCAGAACCTCTAACGTAGCAGTTGGTTGGCAGATGTGTTTATCATCGCATTTCGAATGTTCATGTTGAGACCCAGTGTGACAGGTTGCGAATCTGTCGCCACTATCCGGGCACATTCATCCCGGGAGCATTCTTCATAAAACTTGGACACAACAAAAAATTATGTTTTTTTTAATTTTTAATTTGAAAAACGAATTTTGAATTGGCTGAATTTTCTTGTGTTTCCTGCTCTATAAAACTTTCATTCCACTATTCATAAAGCTTCAACAAAACAAAAATTGATGTTTTATCTAATCCCACAGTAACAATTGCAGGTGTAAGCCCTGTCCAAATAACAGATTAATATTCAAAGCATTCATTTATCGCCTTTAATTCATATTTTATTTACGACATAAATTAAACTACCTTCAAATAATTACCTAGTAACCGTGACCGTCATCTCCCCGAAATATCAGCAAAAGTCAGGATATTTTTTAAAGTTTACGTACAATAATTTTAATAGACTAATTGATTTACTAAGCCAATGACATGATTCAATCTGAACAAATGCAAACACAATATTCTTTAACATTGTATGAATGTTTACTGTAACTAGGTACTAATATTCCTAGAAAGACGAGATTTATCCATCTTCCAAAACAATTAAGTTCATCAAACGAAAACTCCTTTTGAAGACGTTTTTGTCAGTCCTAGTCGTTACTACCGCAAGATTACAGTTTTTATTTCCCCAAGCTTCCTTTCCTAACTAATCGCCTTAGCTCCAAATTTTAGATGTTTACTGCCCAACAAAAAACTAGTCTACAGAACAAGTACTTAGTTTAATCGTTTCGTCGAAATAATCCGTGAAAACATCTTTGAGTCTGAGCGATAAGACTCAATATTGCAGTGTTCGGTTGTCAATTGGAAATATTCAGCAGCAGTACAACCGCAAAGAAAAGGTCCTGCGAAATCCATTGTAACGTTTTTGGGGGTCGGTCGTGATAATTCCTTGTCACCAAGCCTTTGTGTAGGTATATTCAAAGGATTTATTATACCAATGCCTTAAGGCCTGTTTCCTAATGCTTGTCGAATTATTCCGTATTTTACCGAAATAAACGCAACCAGTGAAATTTGAAACCTGTAAGTTTTTTAATGGCTAATGATTTTCAAGCTTCTGTTTCCAAAATTAGTCTTCAGATAGAAAATATTATAAATTTAATCACATTATAATGTTAAATCTATGCATAGTTAAAAAAATACAACATCCTATAAAGGTTTCTTATTACGAATGGTTATAAAACATTCTATTTTCAACAAAATAAAATCAAAGGTGATATACTTTTATTTTAGTATTAAATATCGATATTCTAGTGTTTACTTAAAAAATCTATAATCAACCGAAAAAATTGGAAAAGAACCAATGAATCTTGGAAAATAAAAATAAATACATTTTCCAAGACTGCATAATCTCTTTTCGATTGAAGGAGAAACACGCAACAAAGAAGCATGTACATTTCCGAAGGAAATCATATTATATTAAAGTCCTAAGGGAATTATCTGTACCAATATTATAAAGAGATAAAAAGTTTGTACATAGGAAGTAGTCTTTGATATTACTTATTGAATTTCTTGAATTATTTCACCTCTATGGATGAACAATCAGTTTGAATTTTTTTTTAAGTTCTACTTGGAAGACTTGAAAAAAAAAAAAAAAAAAACTGTTAAAGACCGGCCAAGTGTGAGTCGGATTCGCCCGCTCGGGTTCCGTACAATCGTACAAGATTAAACAATAATATGTCCTTTTTCAATAATTTCGTAAAACAAACAAGATTAAGCAAAAAAAATGACTCCTATATATTTTTTTTTGTTTTGGCGGCGAATAAATAGACTTTTTCTGAAAATTTAAAGGCACTAGTTATTATGGTTCTTGAGATATAACCCGCTGATGGACGGATGGACAGACGAACAACGAGTCTTGGTAATAGGGTCCGTTTTTCAACCTTTTGGTACTTAACCCTAAAAATAATACCGTCTCTGAAGTTTTAAGTTATTATATCTAAGACAGTCAAGATCCAATTAAGGTTTTAAACTATTTTTTGTCCATATCTAATCATTTAAAGCGAAATAAGAACTTCTTTGCTTAACGTTGATGGATGGAGATTTATGTTGTGCTGTAAAAGAAGTCAGCAAGATAGTAAAATAAATAGGTAGAGCAAGAATTCAATAAAAATAAATAAAAATAACTGGACCGATTTATATTGCATTAAAGTCGGAAATATAATATTAATAAAAATAATAACCACGACACACATTGTCTCAGCCCTGCACTAAGATATAATCTTGTATCGAAGGCACCGAGCAACGATATGGTATAAACTACATGGAAAAGAATAACATCCAAGACCGATAAGCGAAAAAATGCGTCCTGCAAATATCAGAATTTCTACCCCCGCCGAAATCAAAGACCAGTCCTGTCCTATCCTGACCTGTCATGTGTATGTGTGGGATTCAAACCCGGATAGCGTAGCTTTGCTGTTTACGCCACTGGGATATTGAGGTTTTTCAAATTAAAATTTGGGTACTTTATTAAAACTATACTTTATTTGAAAAACCAAACTTCACTACTAAAACAACAACACATGACACACAACTTTACTTTATTTGTTAAATGATACAATTTTTTTCGTCTGAACTCAAGATACATTATTATAAAGCAAAGCTAAAGATGATCAATGTTTTAAATAAAAGAGATAAGTAATACTGTTATATGGAAAGTTCATTGCATATCTCACATTAATTCAATTGAAACGATGCATAAATCTGCAATCACCCCCTTTTCGCCTCCCTTAATTCCAACCCCCATCCTTTTAGTGAGTTATTACTCGACGCAGTTAATGATAAAATGGGGATAAGTGAAAATTATGAGACTCGTAGAATGAAGTTTGTAGTATGGAAACTGGCACTATCAATTTTATGTTTCTTGAACCTATATACACATTATATATAAATGTTTATTAAAAATAACTTTAAACTAAAACTTGACTACTGGAAGTCTTGCTTTTTTAAACTATAAAATTACTTTTTTCTACTCAAAAAATCGATTGACACGTATTTCATCTTAATCAGACAATTAGTTCACAAACTACGGTGAAACACACATAAATACAAACATACAATAACTGATAAAATCATAACACTTCCTTACTGTTCTGCCGTAGTCGGGAAACGAGGAACAAAGAAGAATTGCCCGTATATCATTAGCCGGGTCAGATTAACTTGCATCTGAAACAAGTTTGATACCTATACTCTATCTTGAAATAAATTATAACAAAATAGCCAAAGTTGAGTTGAATATTTTGAAATGCTTACAAAATTAATTAATTGTTCGTATAGTATAATTATGGCCAACCACGTTGTCTTATGAGACTTTATAGTCCCAACATTTTACTTTTAAATTATGTATCGCTTGTATTGAATAAAATACATTATTTAGTTATTAATAATTTGCCTAAATTCTAGGCGTTTTGGCTAGGAAAGTGTTCTGTCGGAATATTCCGTCAGATTGTTCTGACAACAGCTGTGCTTGTGTAACTAAGCAAACTCGGATTGATTGAAAGGCCTAATGAAAACAACACAGGGCCGGACTTTCGACTTCAATTAAGGCATTAACAATCACTACTTTGGAACTATGCTTCCATTCTTCTGTAATAACATGAATATTCTATTTGCAGCCGACTTGTAATTATATTCCATACTGTTTTAGTGAAGGACGAAGCTGTGAATAAATAAACAGCATTTTTTATAACGATGACATCAGCTATTTATCATCATCAGCTAGAATACTTCCACTGCTAGACTAGAGGCTTACTCCAAATATTTCCAACCAGAACGATCCTGAACTTGCGTCCAGCGGCTCCTTACAGCCCTTACAAGGTCTTCCCTCCACAACGTGGGGCACCGACCAGCACTACGCCTTCTGGCCTGTGGTCAACACCTACTATTCGGTTTAAATTTTTTATGTGAAGCTTAAAATGACAATATAATTTCACAAAGTGATGGTATTTTTTACTATGATGAAAAAAATAATTCAGTAGTTATTTAGTCAACTCACACAGAAAATTGCAGAGAAACAAAATGTTTGTTTGAGTCATAAGTAAAATAACTATTTGATGGATCATCTTAAAATCCTTTATTTGGACGTGTTTAGAAAATAACTGACATTCTTTTTTCTAAACTTTTGAAGATAAAGAAAAATACATTTCTTTTAGAATTTTAATCATTCATCCCCGGGCTTTTATGTCATATCGAATTAGTGTCTCTAGAAAAAATTATAAAAATTCTTGAATATCTTAGAAAGATATGAATTTAGTATTAAGTGTAAGTTGTAGATATAATAAGGGTTCTTAACTTAAATTTTAATGGATTTCTGAAATGTATGTTGTTTGTATTTATATTATTCAATAAAAAGGTTAAAATTTTTCAACTGTGTCATTTTAAAAGTAATAGATTAATAATTAAACTATAGTGTAGAAGTAGTTGAATTTTGTTTATTCCGTACCAATATGATCCTTCACCTTCGTTCTTTAATAAGTTACATTATTAACGACGCAGACAATTATCTCTTTGTGCAGGGAACCCTAAAATTGCCTTTAAATTTAACAGTTTCTGATGTGCACTGAAAAAATTACAGTTATTCAAGAATTTTATCTTAATAATGCGACTCTTTTGTAAGCATGATTGGCATTGTATTAAGAAAAATGATAAAATCCTTTACATGCATGCCTATTTTATAGAGGTATTGCATGATACAGTAATTACAAGTAATTTCATCTAAATATGTCCATGCAGCAGTAGCAAAACAGCCAAGCTATACTTTTTTAATTAAAAATTTACGGTTTATAAGAAGGAATTTAGCACCTCTGATAATTTAACAATGAAAATGAGTGAATGTGAAATTTTGAGCTTATGAAACTTGGTAACTAATTCTTCATTGCCATGTTTTAGAAGGTAATCATTTGAGGTGGTTTTGATTGGTTTGATTTCGCTGTGTACTTACTGGCTAGTACCTTTTTTTGTAAACACATAGTTATATGTAAGTAGCATTATATGTTACCAGCTAGTATGGTACATATGTATGGCTGACGATCTCAGTGGCGCAAACAACCAAAATCTGGGATTTCTTGCAGGTATCTTCAACAACCAAAATTTTTATAAACTGTGGTCGATTTTTTTTTTTTTAGTTTATTGAATCCAGATTTTTTCGATTTTGATTTCATTACCCTTTTTTTCTGAAACCTGAATGAGTCGAGCAAAATATAGATATAACTATAAAATAAGTATATCTTTAAAAGCGCTTTCTTTAAAATTCACTTATTTTCTAACATGCTGGCTTGCCCCTTCTTGCGATTTTCTGAGTCCAACCAAAATATCTTATCGTCCTAGGATTGTTGAGCTATCCTATCCCTTATGCTTTTCATTTTAAAGTACACTTTACAATGGTTCAGATGTTAAGATTTATTTAAAAGTTAGGTTGTGCTTGGTAATGAAAGAAAGACACATACATGTGGTGAAGCAAATTGCTTTCGAATGACATATTGCATTAGACACCCACCATGGGTAACCTTTTAGTGAAGAAAAGTTTCAATCTGAGACAGTGAAAACAATTTAATTTCCATTTACAAGTACCTACGACCTACAAAATATAATGTTGTTTGTACCTAAAAAATGGATTTCGCACAAAAAAACACGTATTTCACGTTATTAACGTTTGACATTGAACACAACGCATAGTGAGCACTTTTTTTGTTTAATGAGCGTTTACCATCTCTAACATAACTTATTTACTAATATCATTGCTTCCGGTCACGGCTGAAGATTTCTTATCTATGAAGTTTATACCATAGCGTTGCCTGCGACACAAGATTGCTCAATCTCACTGTCGGGCTGAATCAATGTGTGTGTGTCGTGATGTTGTTATTCATTACATTTCTGAGAGGTAAATTTTTTGATATTTTTTTCAATTTGAAAATAATGTATTTTTAGCATAGTCAATTAAAAGATAATAAATACTAAAGATTAGTTAAGCATGACGGCTGGAGCTTGACACGATATTGAAATCTTGGTAACATCCGTAGCCAGATCTGAACGTTTTTGTTTTATTTTTTCCTTATTTTTGTTAATTCCATCTTTTTAACTATGAAGCCGAATCGTAAAAGAATTTCATTAAAAATAGTTAGATATTTTAAAAAACAAGAATAATATCTCGGGACACTTAACACAAATTGTCTTGATCCCAAACTAAGGAACATGCTTGTTATATAGGTAACTATATACGTACATATATAGATAAATATATAATAACCGTGACCTCAAAGCAAATTATTCGAGCTGGGACTCGAAACTGAGACCTCACGTTTCATTTTATATTCTTCAATTATTCTTAATTTTTTTGGCTTGTTCCATGTCACTACAAATCAATGAATAAATTTTCTTTCGACTACTGCTTTGCCCTAGGCATACGATTAAAAAAACTATAATTTAATATGTGTTTTCTGTTAAAGCAATCCAAATATATCCCCTTGTGGATTTGATGCTGGTATTGAAATATATCAGCGAAAAAATCACGAATTGATATTTGAATGAAACTGTTTAAATGTACTGTTATATTTTATTAACTTTAATGTTTATTCTTAAAATGCAAATGCACTTCGCATAAACAAACAAACAACATGACGATACTATAATAATACATGAAATACCCTATTTTATATACAAAAATAAACTTGGCTTAGTTAGAATTAATCAACTTCAAACAAAATGAAAGTTTAAAATTGAACTTTTACAACAACTCAAATATGATATGAATGGATGGATTCATCTCCGTATAGTGATATATTTCCATTCATAGTTCCCATCATGTTTTCCAATTGAAGCTCAAATTTCAGATTCGTGTGAGTTACAGAAAGCGATTTAAAAAAGTTGGATTTTCATTCGCGTGACCCAAAACGGTATCACGCGTGTCCGATCCCATTGAATTTTCATACACTACATAAAGGTACAGTAATACTATTATTGAAAAAATACATTAAAAAAAACCCACGCCGTAATTAATCCCTCGAGATGGGTTGATGGGTTGGTGTTACACACCGCATTTCGCATGTTTATGTTGAGTCCCAGTGTGACAAGTTGCGAATCTGACAAACCGGAACATTTTTAATTCATTACTCAAGTACTTTTTTTAAAGTTAATGAAATAAAGTTATTTTGATTTGAATTAGATTTTAATCATTTGTTTTTTGAGAAAGGTACTTTTGAAAATGTTTATTGAGTCTTGACATGAAAATTTCCAAGAAGAGCTTATTTTTGAACTTAAATACAAACATACGTAATTCTCACAAATTCTCATTGACAAATCTGCATTTGTGAAGAGAATTGTTGATAATAACACAAGTAATTGGATTTCTGGTTCTCTTATCATTCATTGTACTGTTAGATATTATTGATAAGTATTGTCTGTTCTGCTTTTGTACTAACCTTTTAATTAGATAAATTCTTCTGATTACATTCGCTGGGAGTCTTCAGAGACCCGGTAGTATTTCCAGAACGTTAGCATTTTATAAAAAATTAAGTGTTTTGATTAAGTAGAATATACGTATTTAAAGAAGACATAAATACCTTCTTTACAATAGATTCAGGTTTAGTAAATTCCATTTTTTACTCGTTTGAGTATGCGAAGGTGATTACGGTATGGTTATGGTAAGTTTGATTAGAGAGTACGGTGAGCTCTAACCGCAGACTAAACTGCAGTATCAAATACCTTGCTTTGTTGCCCAGATTGAAACATGATTGCTTTGATAATTTACATGAAGTACAACGAAAATTCCAGGTAACCACAATCAACTGAACAGTCCAAAATACCTTTCCTCACCTACAGGGAAAGCAAAATTTTGAAGCCATCTAAGTCTTTGTGACTAGTGCGTCACTAAAACAAAGAGCGAGCGGAACAAAGCATAAAATTGTAGCTCGCTGTCTCGCTCTATAGTAAAACAGCGAGGGTTGTGGAAATTTCAGGTGGAATTATCGATAAAGTTTGTTACTCGATTTTGGATTTTGTTTCAAGAGTGTTTAGGGTTAAAGAGTTGGCTTAGCCTTTTTGAACACTGTATGAACAACTGAACCGGACTGATCTGTAAGTACGCGCCGCTGAGCAGATAGTACTTTGGATGTAGCTTATTTTCAGAAGCTAGTTACTGCAGGTGTGGCGAAAATGTTTTCTGTTCCAATATCTCCAATTCTGATCGCTGTTTGAAAGTAACCGACGAAATTTGCTCCCGAAATACGATGAAACTATGAACAATCAATGCTATCATTATATTCTGATACGTATCTAGCTTTATTAGCAGGAAGTTGAAATAATGAACATGGGATCGCCATCAAACTAAAACTAATGGTGGTATCATACAAAGTTAAATTTTATATAGTGTTGTTGTTTCATAATCCTACAGGCAAAAGTTATTGTGGTCTTATCAAATCAATTTAGGGACAGCCCTATCATGTACGTACGGAGGGTTGTCAGTCAGGGGCCCTATAATCCGGCTTTTAGTTCAAAAGTACAAGGTTCTTTATCACATAGAAACGTAAGGAAAATAGAATCGCTCAGAGGTAGTGACATCCCTGCTCTCCTTCTAGAACGAAAATAAGATCAGACGGTCTTAATTTTAAATTTATTTTAAATTACATAAATTCTCCTCAAAAACAATGTCTGATACATTTAAAACAAATTTTGATTTTTTATTACATAGTTACAGCCAAGTCGATTACGATAATTTTGAGGGATTGTGAGCTCTACGTCAGAGCAAATAAGGCTATGTTTTAGTGAGAAAACTTTCTCTATTACTACGTGTTTGTGTAAATTCACCCCTTGCATGGCCCCGGGCAACGTCAATGACTACACACAGTAGATAATTCACCAAGTTTAACTCATCAGTCTCGTATGTAATTTTCTGCATGGTTTTTGGCGTTTCTTAGAATACATGTGGAGATTCAAGTACGAATAACATGGGAAAATTTAACGTTCCAGTCAATATTGCAATTGCAGATCTATTTACTTTGCAGGTTAGAAATGAGTTCATATCTAGGAGTTATAATTGAATCTGAATAGTTGACTGTGGAGCCATGCATGTCGCTCTCATGAATATTTGTTACATGTGAGTAGCATGTATGATACTGGCTAGTATGTGGTTCAATAAATAGTTTGCATTTCATATTTAATCATGGTTGTTATATTATAACATAACCAACAAAACACTATCTCACCTTAGACTGTAAGATGTATCTAGTGCCTTAGAAAGAAAATGTTTATATAAAAATATTACAGAATCTGAGGTTTCTTGGCGTTATCTTCACCGACTTAATTTCGGAATAGGTGGGCCAGTCTTTTTAACTTTAAATTTAATTAAGTTTAGTGAATAAAAATAAATAACCACATCACGACACACACATTGACTCAGACCTGCAGTAAGTATCGTAAGAACTTGTATCGCAGGTGCTAAGCAACGATATGGTATATACTAAATAAATAAGAATACAACATCCAAGACCGGTAAGAGAAACATTGTGTCTTAATAAGGTTTTATTTCATTTTAATTTTAATTTGTTTATGACTTATCTGATTACGGAATATATTTTAACAATTTCAATAACGGTAGCGTGGCTTGGGAACATTTTCCTGATTTTTTACTTTTTAAACCTTTCCTGTATTGGTTTGAACGTAGAGAAAAAAACACTGAAGTCGGTCCATTTTTGAGTTGTAACAATACTAACGAGCAGATCTTCATTTTAACCCCCAAAAAAGAAGTTTAACGTGTGTATCTCTCTATGGCATTAGCTCCTAAACGACTAAATCAATTTTGATGCGGTTTATTTTATTTGAAAGTTGACAACGTAAAGATCTATTGAGATGTTTGAAGACCATCAGCTATTTAATTATATTGATGGACTTACAGGATGGCTATTGAAATAATAAGAATAAATATGCATTCTACGCAGCCGAAGTTGCGGATAAAAGCTAGTTTATTACAATTATGGTACTGTTAGTTCCTGTTTAATCATCTTTCATACATTGATAATGTAACCGATAACTCAAATACTATAAAGCCTTTAATCTTGAGACGCAGCAAGCCGTCATTTAGCTGAAAATTTCGAAAGTAGGTATTTACAGGTTTAATTTTGTATGGAGCTTGTTTTCATCATACAATACTGTGCATTTGTTGTGTATGTACTCTAGTTTAACTACACCTTCGAAGATTGACCTCTCTATATAATCTTTTTTTTTTCAGATCATAGCATGTTACGGCAAGATATAAAACATGGGAAGTTTTTTACTTTTATTAGCGTTTAGAGATTTTCTCCGGCGATAAACGTTGCTTTTATTACGTATTTTTTACAAGCTCAGAAAATGTAATGGCATGTTTCTTGTATTTCCATCACGTAGCTATTTAATGTTTTTCGAGCCGTTATCTAGCAGCACTTAGCTATTATTGACAAGGAGTTATTTTTATTTAAGCCATTTAATTTCCCTCCCTTCTTTTTCTGTAACTTTTAAATGTTTTAAAGGGATCAGCTGTGAAGCTATTTGATGGGGTTTTTAAAATCATGTGAACTTGTCATCTGTGAATGAAGGTACATTTATAGTTAGTCAATAGACGCTCGGAATAAAAATATATTTAAGAAGTCAACAAATTGTTGTTAATTTTATTAGAACGCATCGCCTTGTTTATAGCATGCCTATAATTAGTAAAAAAAATGTATTGTACTTACCATCAGTAATTGAAGACATGTTTGTAGTTAGCCAATACACGCTTGGAAATCCAATATATTTGGCATGCCTGTAATGACAAAAAAAATAAGTATATTGCCACTTTTGTTGACGTGTTAACTTACATTTTTAATGTGTATTATGTAGGATCTCAGACGTAGAATTTCAAAGTTCCCAGAATTTTATAAAGTTTCTTCTTATAAGAAATAAATTAATATAATAATTGAACAACGATTTACGCGACATGGCCGATGTGACCATAAAGAAAAAAGGTAAATTTTTAATCACTTTACTAAGTGTACTAACAAATATGAAATTAAAAGAACTGGTGTTGTAAGTCAAACTTACACATGAATGGTTCCGTACTGTCGGGTAAGATTCAACAATTTGAAGAATTTTTTTTGGTATTCTTACATTTTTAATTGATGTACGTTTTAGTATTTTTTGTTATAGCGGCGACAGTTGTAGATATTCTCTTAAGATTTCAAAAGTCTATTATGACTCATGAGATACAGCCCGCTGACAGATGAATGGATAAACGAACGGACAGGGGAGGCACAGTAATATAGTCCTATTTTGACCCTTTGGGTACGGAACCCTAAAAAAGTCAGCGCTGTCCAAACCTTGGCCAAAGTTTTGTGCGGCCCACGTCTTGTTTGTAATACCAGTCTTCACTGACATGCCAACATATGCATTGCATCTCGTAAAAACTATATAAAAGTGACATCTGTACTGGTATTAAAATTTCTTATCTGTTGGTTACTTAGAATTGGCCCGCGATTATATTTGCCTTGGACAGCCCTGCTTTGAGTGATATTTTTTCTTCATTCCGTGCAGTAGGGTCGTCGCCGTTTCACATTATGCCTCGATCGACTCACAAAATCAACAGTAATTTTATTCGCATCAGGCGTTTTCATAACGAGATACGAATTCAAGCGCTTTTATAATTAACAACATGAATTTCTTATCTTAAAACTAATTATAAAGAACAAAAGTTAAAAATATGTGAAAAATCAAGAACGTGGTCATTCTCATTTAAATAGTTTGATTAAATAGACGGAATAAAACCCAAAAATGCCGAAAATCATTTGAAAGATTGTTTTGATTAAGCTGTAAAAGCAGTGAAATTTTAATTGACTCGGTTCCATTTAGATAATTGATATTCGTTTTGGGTTTATACGATTTTTTTTCTGATTGAATACCGCAGAATCTTAAAAATACGATATGACAAAAATCCACTCAAATAGAATTTACACCATCGATATAGGAGATCGGTGGTCCGTACAAAGTACTTAATTTTTTTTTATGGAATACCCCAGAATCATAAAAATATGATGTTACAAAAATTCACACAAATACAGAGATGCGGATTTCAAAACGACGGCGTTACGATACGACGCGTCACATTCAACTTTAATTTTGCTCCACAAAAATCGTTAAGTTTAAATGGAAGCCAGGAAAATTACTGGGTGGTGGCAGCTCGAAATTAGGTTCGAGCGACAAATTTTCTTGAAACATGTCAATAAAATGCTGAGTCATTTCGAAATGTTTGATTGAAGGCTGAGCCATTTTGGGAGAGATACATTATTACGGTGTGTTTTAACAGTAACCTGGTTTTGGGCAATTGTCACTTCCGTTGCTTTTTGGGGATCCTTAGGTAAGAATTCTCGTTGCGGTTGGAAATATTTGGGGGAGCTGATCCAGCAGTGGACGTGATCCGAGTGATGATGATGATGAAGCTAAACAGTATATGCTATATTTATAAGCTATGTTGGGATTTGCGATCAGTTAAGTCTAGTCCTCTATATGATATACTTAATCTGTTTCTCACTTTATAGAACTTAGGTTGAAATTTGTTGTTATTACCATGAAATCTGATATTATGTCCAGACACGTAGCCTGTGCTTCATTTCACAGTTGCGTCATTCATTTCAGAGGAGACAACTGTTGATCCTCGTTAACAAGAGTTGGAGTGGTGTGTCGGAGTGGCGAGTTATCTCTGACATGTGGTGTGAGATACAGGAGCCTAAAAAATCAGGACAAAAAGAGTCATAAAGAAAAAAAAGGAAAAACATTTATTTCTTTTGTTGAAATAATACAGAGACTAAATTATGTCAACACATTTTCACAATAAAATAAATATGTACAAGAACCGTAAATAAATATATGTACAAGTACCTAAAATATAATATCTATTACGTTACTTCAACAAAAAAGGGAAAACAAAATTTTATTAAAATCTTTTCAGTTATTTTTGCTTCATTGAATAACTAACACACACATGTCTCAACATGTACGTTAATCTAAACACTCGCATATAAAATTGATTGAAATTAACATTGTATATGTGACCACTATCATCCCTTTTTCTAATACCTGTATCCATTAAAACCACGCGAAACCAACCACCAGACATCAAATACAGTCAAGAAGTTTAACGTGGCTTCTGTAACAACCATGACATTGAAATTGTAGCGGCAATTAACCTATAATGGTTTATAATGACAGACAGCCGGATGGATGGACAGCGTTACTTGGTAAAATACTACAATTACAAAAAACAAATACATATCAGCAGTGTAATCCATTGGGTAGGACGTGGTAGGTCAGTTTGTTACGTGCCTTGGTTAGACGACTGAGCCGACCCGACAGGTTGAAGGTTCGAGTCTTGGATTTCCGTAGGTTGTAGCTGCCATGTTTATCAATGTACCCAGATAGTGGTGACAGTGGAAGGCACGTAACAAACTGAGCTACCACGTCCTCAACATATAATTGACAATAATTAAACTTAACATAAATCGTACTCACAAAGAGGAACTATGTCACCATTCAAACCGTGTCAAATGATTAGAAGGTCACATGGACAATTGGACAGTTTTTGCGTTTTCGAAAACGAGTGCAAACGGAACATATTAGACTAAGTATATTTCATCATTTTGGTACCCTTTAGGTATGAAACTATTAAAAAAAATACATGAACGTACTAAAAACTTAAGTTGAAGATTTCACTCTCAGCTACACCATGAATCTTGACAAACTTTCGAAACGTTGATTTGTTAGATACAACTTTTAATTTAACGATTATTAACCTCCAGAAAGTAAATCTCGTAATTAATATTAAAAGCATCTCGTTAAAACTGGAAGTTTGATGGGAAAGTGCCTATCAAGTTCCATGAAGTAGGTTATTTAAACATTAAGTACCATTGGATATAAATAGAACCTTTATCCAGAAGAAAATTCTAGAAGAACATAAAATTGCTTTTACATTAAAGATAAACTCACGCTATAATTAATCCCTAGAGAGGGGTAGGCAGAGGTATTAACACCGCATTTCACATGTTTATGTTGAGTCCCAGTGTGACAGGTTGCGAAAATATCACCACTATCCAGACACAATGAGCAACATGGCAACTACAATTTACGGCGACCCGAGACTGGATCCCTCGACCTGTCGGGTCGGGTCGGTCAGTTAACCAAGGCACGTTACAAACTGAGCTACCACGTCCTCCTTTAGCTTTTTATCGTTATCTTTTAATTAGACACTTAATACCTTATAGCGACTTATCCGACATCTAAGACATATTTTTTAAATTTACAATACTGTAAATAAAGTAAGTAAGAGTATTTGTAAATAACAATATTCTTTTAATATCAATAGTAACAAAAAAACTCACTCCTTTAAAAACTAAATTGTCTCTTACGATGTTATTCATGAAATGCTCAATGACCAAGAAAGCTGGGAGAGCTAATTGCTTCATAAACACAAATGTGTAGGGTCCCAAGACGTATTTAATTACAATCAAAAAGTTATAGGCATTATTTATAGTTAAATAATTGAGTGATAGGTCCCGAAGGCCCTTTTGCATTCAAGTCAGCCGACCCAAGAAAACCGATTAACATCGTATTCAAATCAAAATAGGTAGCACCAACGCAAATAATGTGTCTATACCTAAACTAATAAGGTGTGATAAATCATTACAACTATAATACAAAATTCAATTTAAAATGATTCCCTTAAAACCTCAAAAATAATATTTTTACAGTCTTTTTTATTTTTTATAAGTCACTTTACTTAAAACTCTGTGACATCGTAAAACAAAATTACGAAAATTTATATCAGGTTTTGCACTATATATTTATTTTAAGCTTTATTTTTATTATTATTTATTTTACTAATTATTTTAACAATATTAATTATTAACTGACGCCCCGCCCTGGCTTCGCACGGGTAGTTATAAGTATTTCACTTGCTTGAAAATACGTAATCGCCTTTGTTCATCATTATGTAGAACTTTAAAGGAGAAAGAATAGGTCCAGTTGTTTCGGAGCCAATTCAACTCAAACGAACAATCAAATCATTCCACTTTTTAATATAAACAGTGTAGATAGATGAGATATACACCTATAAAGTAAAAACGTATAAAAGTCTAGTGGAAACCAATAGGTACCGGTAACTCAATCATGGCAAAATTGAGTTTCATTTTTTTTCCACTGAAAAACACGATTGCTCTCTTTGTTGGTAATTTTTTGTCAGTTACATGTGTTCATTGATTTTGATTTTAGTTTTGTATAACAAGAATTTATTAGTCATATGCTGCTTTTTATTTTCCAAAAACTGCCGTAGAGGTCGAATTTTGATTATTTTGTATGTGGCTCGAATAATACTAAGGTTTTTAATCACAGTTGAAACTATCTAAGGTTTTGCTTTTGGCATTAAGCAACAATAAAAACGACAAACACAACAAAACAAGACACGCTCATGGAAAAAAAACATTCTGAACAAAACATGGTGACAAAATTTTAAAACATTCAAGACCTCAGAGCAAACAACTCGATGTCCATCACACAAATACCTCTAGCTGGGATTCGATCGAGAGTCCCTTCTCTTGCTACATCGGTAAATAGTTGAATCTAGTGATAACTTGGGCGTCTTTTTCATATATTTAAAATTACCTTGGTAATCCTACTTATTTACTTTGTCGTATTAATGTATTACTCATTAATTATATTCATGTATTTTTACAGGTCTACATGCGAGATCATCTGGGTTGGCACCATCCCCTTTCTATTGCTGCCGTGAAGCAGTTATCTGTGTTTCGGTTCGAAGGATGGGACAGCCAGTATTATTTCGGTACCAGGCATAACATCCTATCTCTACATGGGCAACGCATCGGTGGTGTGGCTTTCCAGATATCTCGGGCATCGTCGTGTCAATAGACGGTGGTATCACTTTCCGTCAGGTAAACTGTCTGCTTGTTTGCCCATGACGTTGTATAAAAATAAATAAATAGTGTCAAAATTCATTGATAATTAATTTTCAAAAAATCTGGATCAAATTGACACATACTAAACTCATCCCACTTCGATACTTTACAGTACACAGTCATATCAATCAATGACAATTGTTAAGCATAATAATAACATTAATTTCTATTATCATAATGGAACGGTGATGTGCCATGGACCAGTGCATCTGCTATCACAGGCAAAATGCGCACGCGATAAAATTTCTCCGATACCGTAATTGCTAATTGGCCCACATTTCGCATAATGTCCCCATCCATTTGCCTGATTACCCCGACTCGTGCGTTCTCCGTCGAGCGAAACCGACAAAATTGAAATATACTTTGCCCTTACAATTCATTAGATCAATAATACATCGACCACCATATTTTTACCGAAAGAATCGACCGGTGATAACGGGATGTACCGAGTCAGCAACAAAAAAGAGTGGCTTGTATCAGACTCAAGACACACGTTCACGCAGCGTTTAAATCTTCATATCGCTACGGAAGTTTTGAATAAGGAATAATATCTACATTACAACACACAAATTGACTCAGTCTTGCACCATGAAACATTACATTGCAGGTATCAAAAATTCTCTAGAAAAATATGTTACAGCTTACCGCATCGTCTCATACTGTTCGATGAACTCAGTAAAATAAATAGAATTGGCTTAGTGGACTGTATTTATCGTATACGCTAAGAACGAACGATGTCTACGGCTATTCGGTTGGTGTGATGTCGTTGGAGTGAATTGGTGACACTTCACTCGCCCCGCGCTTCAGTTACGGTCAAAGTCACCGGGTCCTACACATACCATCATATGATTTTTTTGGTCAATAAAAATCTTATTATAATTTTAATATAATCTAATAAATGGCACCTTGTCCAATCATCTGTCGTGCGAGCCTCAATTTTTTGTACGACATCAATGTATGTAATGTTTCTGCGTGGATGGTTTCTTTGTTGAATTGTTTGTAGAAATTGCTAATTATTCATGTTTTTTTTGCTGTTGTTATATTTGTTGCCTTTACAGGGCAATATTTTCAATTAGCGACAAAGCATTTTTAAAATTAATTAATTTTTATTATGTATTTAGGAAACAAACATTTTTATATTATAATTTTAATTACATTACATACAAATACCAGTGAAGTTTCTACTGATTGACATCCACAATCAAAACAGAAAAATTCAGAAATAATAAACAAATCAACAATCATAGATTGAATAATAACAACCAATTAACGTAACATGGTTCAAAATAAGCAACAAAAATAAATAGACATATTGTAAATAAATAGTGGAATAAATGGACAAACTCATTATCATTTGTGATTGTTCCGAAATGCTTGCATTATACATATATAAATGAATATTCACTATATAAACAATAAAGAAAGATATATATAGAAATCAAAAGACGTTTTACATAATTAATCGTTCATTATAAAAATAGACGAAATCCAACTGGAGTTCTCTCGAAGAGACATTCTTTTGTCGGAGTTTATTTACATAGGAAATCCGAATTTATTCTTCAGTGACAATACAAAAAAAAATCGATAAGTCATTACGCATTTACGTAAAAAAACTCCTTAGAGGGAAAACGTTAAAGAATTCTTTCAGGTCCGAACTCTGAAACCAATTTTCTGTAGGGCCCGTCAATCTCAAATCACAAAAAGCAAAGATAATATCCTACTTTGACAATCTGGGGGTCGCCGCTTGGGACATGAAATATTAAGAAGTCACAGCCGATCGGGATGTACGAACTGAAATAAATGGAGTGATACTAGAAAAAAATTTAAACTTGAGCTTCCTTGAGCTATAAATGATAATAATGATACTTATATTTATTTACTTGTATAAAACGTAATAATAAACAAAAAACATAATTCCAGTATATATTTACACCTACGACTACAATTCATAGTTATATACTTAAACTATAATTCGATGGTTAATACTCGTAGCATTAGTATTAATTAATTCGTAGTGTTATTTTATAATCTGATGCTACATTATCGGTAAAATAAACTTGAAAACCCTTTTAACATATTATTTAATTTTGGTAGGAAGGTACAAATACAAGTAGAAGTCTTATTGTACATAACAACGCTGGTCATTGGCTTTCAAAAAAGCTTCGTCCCATTAACAATCAAACTTTAAAATTAACTAGTTCACATGTAACCACCCTCCTTTCTATTTCTGCCGTGAATATTTCGCTGTGTTTCGGTTTGAAGGATTTGAGAGCCAGTGTAATTAGAGGCACAAGAGGTACAACTTCTTTTACCTCTACATGGGCAACGCATTGGCGGTGCTCTCGGGGTTCTAAGACATTAAGTGAATCGTCGTGTTAATAGGCAGCGGTATCACTTTCAATCCAGTGAATCGTCTGCTAGTTCGCCCACGAAGTTAAATAAAACTACTAGATTTTCTAGTGACTACAGCAGAGGAATATTCAAGGACGTGTTAAGGTTTTACAGGGTCAGCAACGCGTTCGTGATGCCCCTGGTATTACAAACGTCGTTAGACTACGAGGACTGCTTACTTTGTTTGCCATTTTAGTGGTATAAAAACTGAACTAGCAAACGTAGCATATGAACGCTTGCAATACCAGCCATGGCCCTACAAGAAGCAATCGTTTTATAATACCTAGCTCAAATACTCACTCTATTAATTTGTAGCTCTTTAAACAATGAAGTTAGTAAACGGCTTACACTGAACTCTTGCGTTCCGACGCATTGCGGGTTCACCCAAATCAAGCAAGTAATGTATCTGTACCTTCCTTCTTAAACCACCTCTCTCACCTTCTCAATAAAGTCCATTATTAATTGGTGTCGACTTAAGTCAAATAAAAACGGTCAAAGATTACTGACCGGACACATGTATGTTCTTTTTTCTATAACAAGTGACAAATTCAGTTATGTATTTTCCCTGAGATAAATTATTGGTATTATTGGTCTTGGAGAGCAACGACTACCAATCATTAATCTAAGATTAATAAAAACAAATTCTATCGTATTCAATTAGTATGCGTTCTTAGTCATATTTTTCCGTGAAAAGAATATCTCTATTGCTTTATTTTATTTACGAGGCAAACTCATGGATGGCAGCTCTCTTATTTCGAAAATGTTTTAAAACTGGATCAAATTTTTTGGGATTTTCTTTTGAATCGTTTTTTTGTGATTTTAATTCTATAACCCCATGTCTGGAAAATAAACATTGACTGACATAAACATTTGTCAATTTATCTCAAAGTTACTAACTTCTTTCCATTTTTAATTTATTCGATAAATCAAAAATAGCAAATTATAAATATATGCCAATATCGACCATAGGTACATAACATTAAAACTACAAAAACAGAATTACATATCGTCTACAAAAAATAAATTTAAAGAAAAGACTGCGTACGTTGTATGCCTGTAGCAATAATATTCATTTTTGTTTTAATATAAGCGAAAATAATTTAGTAAAACATGTGACTCAATGAGCATTCAGTTCTTTTATCACTTGTAACATCTGTTCTACTTATTAATCACTTCGAAATAATTTTAAAATTCTCAAATGCTTAACGTTTTAGTTTGTTCTATTTTACAGTCTGTACACAGACAAAAGAAATTAGTATGACAAATGAAAAAATATTATTTAGTATTAAATACAAGATCACAAATTCTTAAGCAAATTATTGACTTGACACTGATAAACGGCTATACCTATCTCTTTGGTTCGGAAACATATTTGACTTGAATTTTTCCACTTCGATCCAAAAGAGAACGTCTTCAATCCCCTGAAGAAAAAAAGTTTTATTGTATGGAACGAGGAACTTTAACTCTAATGTTCTTGTTTGTTCATAGTTACCACAACAGCTTCAATCTCACTTTGGTTTGGTCTATCTATTTGTATTGCTACTACGAGTTTGCTTTCAGGCACTTATACCGTATATTACTCTAGTCGTTTAAATCTCTAAATACCTTGACGTATCAAAATTGCAGCTATAAAATAGGAACAAACAGTGCTAGTTCAATTTACTTGCCGCTCCCGTTCCATTCCAAATATCTGATGCAGTGAAGACATCAAATTTTATTACAGTCGACATTGTCGGGTGACGTAGCCTAGAAGAAATGAAATCTCTTTCCGTATTGAATGAACGAAATGCCTTAACCGATTTGCACTAGTTGTCATTTAAAATAAATTGTTATACAACCAGAAAGAATAAAAAAATGGTTAGTAAAATAAAAACGTATCGAAGCACTTAATTACTAAACGAGGTCATAAGTTTTGATATTTCTGAAGAAAAAGACGTGAAGCTGCCTCTTCAAAGTATAAGAATTTTTTATATAATGGTTACCAAATAATAAAAGTTAAGGACAATTTAAAGAAAAGAAGTTAAAGAAATTCACTTGACAATAGTCTAAACAACAGCCCTTAAAATATGCAATCGAAAATGTTAATGAAGGTTATATTTATATGCTTTTAACGTCATGTGCTGCAGTTCCATTTGCTTACTGTTTATAAAATAATAAAAAAACTATAGAAATTCTATGTGGTATAATAATTTTCAGGGATGTATATCCTCAGTCTGTGGTATGGTTACAGTTTACCCTGCACTTTGAATATAGTTTGAATACAATGTCTTTGTGATAGAAGTTTGATATGGATTTAGAGTAGCTCAGTTCAATTTAACACGGTCAAACTTATGCAGATATTGTTATGTGGGCAATAATATTTTTACTGCCACATATACGGGAAGTAAATCTTTCTAACAAATCGAAAGTTCTTTGCCTGTGTTAAAGTTTGAAGCCAAATTGCATTGTATTGTATTTTAAAGTAAACCTGCCACGGTTACTTTTTACCCCGACTACGGCGAAAGTTATGATTTTGGCACCGTATGTATGTATGTATGTATGCAGTAATGTTCCCTCGTAGCGTCCAAACTACAAGTCCAATTTCGATAAACGAGGTATCATTAGACAGGTCTCAACCGCCCGGTTAACATCGGATACTTTTTATTATTGGTTTTTTATGTGGTCGGGGTTTAAGTTTTTAAGGAACTATTTTTGGGTTAAGAGATTGCAGGATCGGCAACGTGAGCGATGGCTCTGTTGTTTTAAGAGGCCAAACATTTGGCCAAGCGGCAACTGCTTAAACCCAAACAAAATAAATACAAACAGAGAGAATTGTTTTTGAATAAATGTAAGAGGTAATTTACAAAACATTATAATATCGAATTCAGAATTATTTGAAAAAGAACCCAATTATATTAGACATCTCTCGGTTAACGTTCGAAAACTTTATTTACAGTTAGAGATAAATTCGTCGTTCTAAATTATATTGAAACCAAACCGTTGCAAAGACAATTTATGCTGCACCATTGTGCACAGTCCAATATACAGTGAACTAAAACCTTTTTATTTTGAAAATAAGACGTCAAACTGTCTTGCTCGTTGCTGTACACCAAAGAGTTTTAAATTATGCAGAAGTTTACGGAGCCGCAGTCGGAATTTTAAGAGGAATTCTGACAGTTTGGATTTTAAAGGGTTTTTTTCTTTTTTTAATACCGACTAAACCTGTGTTAAACGTGTCGAGCCAAATAAAATGATATTGCAGTAGACCCGCCTCAGCTTCACTTGACTAACTGTCAGCCTTTATTTGTCTGCTTAAAGGTAGAAATAAAAAAACGTATTTTTTCATGACGTCTTAAGACAACTTGATACAAAATTTTATGCAAAACGAACTTCGTAAGTTGATAAGTCCACGCTGAATGTTTACAATGAAACGTCACGCAAACCAGTAAAGCCAATAAAAAATGATTCTTTAAGAATGATATGATTTGATGATGGTGAAAGTAATTTTTCGCTTTCAAAAGCGTGGTGGCTATTAAAGCAATGAAAGAATCAGTAATACCAAAAATGCCTACAATGACAGTTGAACTCGTAATGCATTTCATACTTTATAGTTCATACTTTATTTACCTTTTCATGGGAAATAAAGTTTGAAATTCGAGTGTACACGAATGAAAAGGTAGAATACTGATCATACATACCGCTCGTTTCCTACAGTTTCATTTGATCACTACTGTAAAACTCAATAAACAGAAATATATTTTTATTTTTTTTAGTAATGAAACATCAAAACAATTTTTATATCTGTAAGTAATAATTTTGTAAAACGAAAGTTTATTTACCATCCCTATGGTCTTACGTTTAACATGTTTCTCGTAGTTTTCAACAATCAAATATTTCCTCTTTATAAAAAATATAGAGTTATAGAATGAAAAAGCAAGTAAAGTAACTTAAAGTAATAATTTTTGGTTAATTGTTAAACCGATAAGCCAGCCATACCGGTAAAAATGATAAGATTTTTTTCAAATCCAAGAGTTCAATCCTCTGATTGTACCCGACACAGTGGAAGAGCAATTTTATATCTGCAGTGAAACTAATAATTCATTTAACTATACGAACGGCATTGCAGGCCTTTTCGACGTATGTGCGACCGGAATACTTAAGAAGCTAATAAAAATACCGTGGTTTTTTCGCGGAGCCAACACAGATTTTCAGCTCTATTGCCATGTAGATAGGGGTGGATATTCCCGATTTTTGTTTATTCAGGTCGGAAGTCGTCCGTCATGCTTACGTGTTACGTAAGATTTGTTTATTTATAGTTAGCTCATAAATAAATAGGGAGAGAAGCTTTACGTAGGTATAATCAGTTGTAAGTTCAAGAAATGAATACTTCTATCTCTTTTTTTTAACTACAGCGCTTAAATTGGGACAGTGTCTCTTTGAAAGGAAATTTCCTTGGAAATAGTTTAGTTCAAACCATTTAACCGCCGACTCGAAAATAGGGGTGTTATAAGTTTGACGTGTTTGTCTGTGGCATCATAACTCTCGAACGAATGAAGAGATTTTGATGTTGTTTTTTTGTTTGAAAGGTGACTTAATCGAGCGTGATATATATCGGTTAACCCGTTCATTAGTAAGGGGGGTAAAAGTGTGGATGAACAATCAAATGTACGCAAAATAGTATTAAATTTTTAAATTAAAATAAGGGATTTGGTTTTTCTCTCATCGAGCATACATGAATTACGCTGTTTATTTTCGTGCCATGTTAATTTGTTTTGTACTTTGTGAATCTATTTTTCATACTTTAATATTTTACAGATACACAATCAAATGACAGAAAATGTCCTCAATGTCCATTAGGTGGACTCGTATGGAATGACAAACGTTTGGTTAGTACACCAAACTGACTTGTTTGGATTGGTTTGGTGGGTTTCTGTGCTGTAGTTAAAATTGAATTTGCTTTGATTTGTGCTTACTTCTAGTAGAACGATCTCTCTTTCTCTGTTACGAAAATAATTTAGTTCTTATTAAAATGTTGTCTTTCAAAAACCACTTCTAACTTAATATCCATATTTAAGATAACCCACACAACCACAATACGTCATTAAAATACACACATTGAATCAGCCCTGCAGTAAAATTGTAGAATCTTGTGTCGCAGGTACTAAGCAACAATAGAGTATAAACTACATAAACCGAATAATACATACAAGACCGGTGAGCGAAACAATACGTCTTGCAAATAACAAGTCGTCTTGCAAGTTCCACCCCCGCCGGGATTCGAGCCCAAGACCTGCTCTGCATGTGTGTGTGTGGTATTTGTGTGAGATATCTAAACAACTGGTTTTTCAAGGACAATAAAAGTTTTTACTACCATCTCGTTTTTCTGAAACATAATCTTTGGCTAAACTGTAGTCAAAGTTTACTCAAGAAACTTTTCAATGAAAATCTTCAGCTACCTGAAACTAAAATATCGAAGCTATCAATCAATTAAAAACTTTGTTATTTAGGAAATAAGGTAGTTTCCACACTGTCAATCCTCTAGAGTGCAATATGTTATGCATATGATTACGGCATCGATAGATTAAACTAATACTTAATTAAAATATTCAGATTAATTTAGTAAATAACGTTTTAACAATTGCGTTTCTGACTGTGATGCTTTGTGTCAGTAAAATATGCTATGATTTTAACATATTCGTAACTGCACTCGCTTACGTTAGTAGTAGATATAAACTCATGGTATCTCTCTAAAAGTACACTTGGCAAAAACATATAAAATGAGAGCGCTATGAACCACTTTCTGGCAACACTGAGCGGCTATTAGCCAATGGCATTGCTGAGTTCGACAGAAAATATGGCATTGCTAGGTTCATCTTGGAAATTCCATCTGTCACATCGCCAGATTCTTTTTGCTATATAATTAAGGTTACTAATTTAAAGTACTGTTGTTGTTTGTTTTTTGAGAGTAAAATTGTTTATGCTATAGAATTATCTGACTAATTCCCACCTACTGTTCCTAGAAACTTGTTCCCAGATATGTAGAATTTGTACATTTTACAATTTCAGACCATGTGCGAAAACCTGTGACGTATAATTAATGATTGCTAGGCAACGTTAATGATTTAATAGAGGAAGCCATTCTGCCCTGCCATTGGATTGATTAATTACAATATCCTTCATATCTTCACCAGACTTGACGCCCGAATTGTCGGTTGCTATTAACTTGAAAGACCTTCTTGTCAAATGACAGCAAAGATCAGGTAGCTACAGAAAATTCATTTCACAGAAATCCATATATTTCATATCGTTTGAATTAATGAATCCCTATTTTTTATCTTCTCCCTCAGCAGACACTGCAATGGTCTCCAAATACTTTATTACTATCAATACCCCAGAAGGAAGATCTCCACAGCTGGACTAGAGCCACACCTACATAGTATATCAGGGTGCATGCATCCACTGGCAACCCTTACAAGATCGTCTTTCTACCTTGCGGAGTTAGAAGGACTATCTGATCTCATTTGACAACCAAACAAACATTTTTTATCATGCCTTTCTTTAGGGTTGCGATGCCGTAGACAAAAACTTTTTTGCATTTAGGGTTAAAGAAGAAAAGGAGGAAAATTGTAAAAAAGTAGTTTTTCTGATGAGCAAGAAACAAAAATATTTGTCATCTCATTATTCTTTGACCATCAGTTCTCTACAAGGATTTTAGTGATAGGTGCTCCAAATTTTCACTTATGACTGTAATCTCTATTGATACAGGTAATAAATTAGTCAATACATACTTTGAATCTCCATGAATATTATAATTAGTTAAAGATTAACCGTTGACGTTGGTAATGTAGGTTTTTTTCTCTTTAAATCCATGTTTATTATAGTATTTTGACGATTCAAAATACAATAATAAACATGTAAATAAAATATTTTAGGTTTTTATTCTTAATAGTTCAGTCATTTGGTGCCCAAAAGCATTTATTGTATTATTATTGCGACTATTAGATCTATGAGCGAGATCGTCCGGGTTAGTACCACCCTCCTCTCTATTTCTGCCGTAAGTTCGCTGTGTTTCTGTTCAGAGGATTGGAGAGCCAGTGTAATTACCAGCTTGATAGGTATAAATATTTACCTCTCTATAGGCAACGCATTGGAAGTTCCCTTGGCGTTCAAAGCATCAAGTGCATCGTCATGTTAATATGCGACCGTAGTTATATCCATTAGGTGAACCGTCTGTTTTTTTATTATTAATTATTTACATGATTTCTTATGTAAAAAATAATGTTATGTAAAAGTTGAAGATGGCGCCACGAGCGGCGCAGGTACGATGTGGCAAATTTTAAATTCGTAAAGATTCAACAAAATCACCAATTTCCGAAAGTCCCAGAAAACTTTCCAGGCTAACAAGTTACCTGAGTATTAGCTACGTTTTTCTGTTAGTTCAATGTGCGTAGAGGAAAATATTTTCGTTTTAAAAACTATCAGAATTCTCGTGATGAACTCACAACCCGTAGCGAGTGGTGAGTTTGACTTATTTGTTCATTTAGTGATCAACAATGTAAACACACAATTAACATGACCAAAATAAATCCCTACAACTGGTCCCTACATTTATATTGGTCGCATTTATGTTAATGTGTTAATTACGTAACATTGTTCAATTCAGAAAAAATACAAAAAAAACAATTTACAAAACAAACAAACAAAATTATTTTTACATTGTTTATTTTTTACAAAACATACATTTTTTCTCAAAACTACGAATGTAAATTTCTATTCTGTTATTAGAACCCAATTTTGGGTAAAAGCGTCAAGCTTACTGCATGTTTCCTTACTCATTGCTTTGCTTCTCGATGTCAATCTATCTGTTCCTTGGACGGCCTCTTCTTTTTTTACCCATTGATCCTTCCCATGTCGTTGTTTCCATTGTCCATCTCTTATTGTATCTCGTGAGATGTCCTGCCCAGCGCCTCTTTTGTATTTAGACGTGCTTGAGTTATTAATTGGTTAACATGTAGTTATTTATTAATATTAAAATGCATATGAAATCATTACAAGTAACAACATAGTAACAACAGAAGCTAAGGCATGGAATAGTGTTACTTTTGAACATGTACCCCTTCACCATATGAAAATGCCACTAAACATAGAAGAATATTATTTAAAAAAATCGGCCAACTGCCAGTCGGACTCGCGCACTGAAAGTTCCGTATAAACTTTGTATAAATGTCTCAACATGATTAGCCTACGTTACTAAACATACTTGAATGAAAACATATGCGTTACTTAAAAATAAACCTTTGAAATCACAAAGTTTTATACACTTATTTGGCTTTACAATATTTTATTGATCGACACTGAGATCAAAAGTAAAGAAAAATTACAGCAAAGTTTTGAGTTATTCCCTATTGGAGACAATTCTTAAAAACTTCATGGTTGTTTTTCAGAAATAGGTTGACTTTATTGTTGTTGACAGATAGACGGAAAATTAAGAGAGATGGCGTGAGTTTGTTTTGACTTACGGAACCCTAAAACCACTTAACACTGATTAAACAATTCGATGCGCACGTAAACACGAGTAATTAATTTCCGATATTTCGGAATTGATTAACTCATCCCTTGTTTGACATCGACTGTACTCCCAGTCAAACTCGTCAAATAATATGAAGCTCCATAAAATAATATTATTTTTAAATATGATCGAACTGCGGATCGGAAATCAAATAATTTAAATATCAAACCAATATGTCTGTGTTTCTGTTAAGGTATGGTTTTGACCAAGTTTTAAATTATTAATAATAATATAGCTTTATTTATTTCCTAACATTCAATAAAATTACTTATTTTTTTACTTTTAATAGCAAGCAGAATTGAAATGGTATATTTTTTTAATTATTAATCTGGGTTAATTCACACCAATCGGCCCTTTGTCTTACACTTACTTAAAATATACACAATAAGGAAATCGAAGTTGTATTTTTGAATTGATTTTAGTAGTACGTATTTTTTGTTCCTTGTTAAATAATGGTCGAACTTTTTTTTTTAATTTTTTTTAAATACTAAATCTATGATTCATAGTTAGTTTTCTGTTGATATAAAAAATACTAAAAGTAAATATACCAAACACCCAACCTTACATCACATTAATATGAATGGAGTTTTGTGTACGCCGCTTAACAAACTTCAAAACGGATAATACGATGACGGCGTGAGATGTAAAGGCCAGCGCCCACAGGATAATCGGCGTATTCGGCGTGTCCGGCGTAACCGGCGTCGCCATTGCTCATTCAACGCCGGTACTACATTAGCATATTGCGGTGGGCATCGTGCATTATTTAAATCGAGCAATAATTTAATTTTTAAAATGGCAGCTTGCTTTCATAATAATGCTCGCGTGTTTTAATTCGTCAGTTGATGCTTGAACAAAATGTTGACAGAACTCATTAATTTTATATGGCAACGCCTGTTTTTATGAAATTGGGTCGATTTGGGATTATTTTAACTACGTAGTAAGCAAAAATTAATCACGTTTTGTTTTATGGATTCATCATTAATATAATTCGAGTTGAATTGCACATATTGAACTCTATTTATGAGTTGAAAAAATTTGCAATGTTCTACTGCGGCACAGCGTAGATTGCTAGTTAATGACCCTCATGTGGATTTTAAGACTGAATAATTTAATACACACATTGACTCAGCTCTGCACTAATTTAAGATATGATCTTATATCGCAGGCACTAAGCAACGATATGGTATAAACAAAGTCAAATAATACCAAGTTCTGCCCCCGCCGGGATTCAATCCCAGAACTTTAAGCGTAGTAGTCGGCTATTTAAACCACTAAGACACCGAGGTTGTCAGAATAAGTCTTGTCATTATTTTTTCCTTTAAAATTTTAAGTATCACAATGTAATGTTAGGACATAATTTTAGAGGAATACGTTATTTAATCGCTTTGTCTCTAAGCGATTCCACCACCCTGTAGGTAGGTACAGCTTATACGCACTGTCGACTATAAGTCATGATGAATGCTTAGGCATGGGCTCGTCATACATTTTTGGTCGCCGTCGACTAGTCAACAATGCGTAACAAATACAAATGAATATATGTAAAACTTACTTTTATCCTACATTATATTTATCTCAGCTATATTTCTTCATGATAGAATTGTCATAATTAACTACGATGAAAAATAATTCAAATATTTTCTAGCAAATTGAGAAATTTTAAAATTATCTACATGAAAGTTTACCCTTTATAAGATAGGGAGGTAAAGATAGGTAAAGTTTGGATAAACTCGTATTCAATTAGAACACCAAGGGGTCGCAGTCTAATGGATGTATGGAATATAATAGAAATTTCTGCAATATTTCATTAAAATTTAACTCTGAATACAATGAAGAATCAAATGGCATGTGAATATTTTGATAGCAAAGTTTATTTAAACACGTAAACTATAATTTTCAAAGATAATGCAATTAGTTCGTGTAATTATTCTCGTATTTCTATTATTTTATTGTTTCAATTTTTTTAGTAATCTTCTTCACCCTAAGGGGTTGCTACTGTTTGCGTTTTAAATCGAAAGGAAAATACTACTTGAATATATGAATTATAAAAAAATATATGAAATATAATATATGAAAAAGTATAATTCAAAACTTTTAAGATTTCAGTTCTGACAAAAATCATGATTTATCAGAAATTATGAAATACTACTACATACTCCTACTGGGTGGGTGACTAACGTTTGAGATCGTCTGGGTTGGTACCATTCTCCTTTCTATTTCTACCGTGTAACATTTCGCTGTGCTTAGGTTCGAAGGATTGGAGAGCCAGTGAATTACAGGAACGAGAGGTATAACATCTCTTACCTCTGCATGGGCAACGCATTGGCGGTGCTCTTGGGGTTCAAAGACATCAAGGGCATCGTCGTGTTAATAGGCGGCGGTATCACTTTCCATCAGGTGAATGTCTGCTTGTTTGCCCTGGGAGTTGAATAAAAAATAGTTAAGGACCAAGATATAACACAAATAAATGAAAACATTTGTAAATTTTATTGATACTATATGCAGTACTAAATTCTCGATGCATATTTTAGACATGGATATGTTTTAATATGGGCTTGGGCAAACAAGCAGACTTTACGACATAACGATGGCCTTGATGTCTTAAAACTTTATGAGCACCGCCAAAGCGCTGAAACCCTGACTGGCTGAACCATCAACGCACACAGTTCTCTTGGGTGCCCACTATAGCGTCTAACAGCCGGCCACAGTATTGAACTCCATGAACTTGCGTTCTACGAATCCTTATTACCCGGGCTCGCGGCCAGGTAGTTTTGCTATGACGTCTAAAACCATTCACCGATTTTTTGCAGTTTTCTCACTCTTCCACTCACTATGTCATTTATGTTTTAGGTGCTTGTAGTATGCATTCAAAAGCCGGTTGACTAATGAATTACCTGGGAATTGGACAGTTTTTAAAAGTTTATATTACGCCCCCAGCTAAAAGTACTGGATGGATTGTTTCCAAATTTTTCACTTTTATAGTTTTAATAACATAGGCATTCGCTAAGAAAATATATTTTTAATTCAACCCCTAATCGAGAGGAAAAGGGATGAAAGTGGATACATTGTACGTTGCTCAACCAAATTAAGGACAGGAAATCCAGTAATGAATTGATTAAGTAAAGAATTCCACAGTCAATTTTCATAGCTTATTCAACCCATAGAAAATGTACTATGAAAATTAAATTAATACTTTGTACAAAACCTCTAGGATAGAACTATTTATAGTAACAGATAGATTTTCACCTTTATTATTATTGCCATAGGCGCAAAATGGGTAATTTAACAACCAGCCAAAAAGCCAACTAATGAAACAATGCTCCAATCAAATCTCGACCTTAAGTATTAGAGATGCAGTTTAGATTTGATTGATTAATGTTACTATTTGACCCTTGTGGTAGACTGTATATAAATTGTAGCTCTAAAAATTAATTTACCTGTAACAGGAAGCTCGTTTAGATATTATTTACTTACCTACTTGGATATTGTATTCTTATGCCAAAGAATTAGTTCCAGTGTTGCACTAAACAGTTGAAAACTTAAACTTTAGACATTAAAGATGATTCAAAAAGTGCACTTTTAAACAACATATCAACGCTTTAAAAATCCATTGAAAATTATCTTTGATTAAGAACAATGTAAAAATGTCTTACTAGTTTTTATTGTTATTAATTACTTCTATGAAATTTTCTTTATGTCTGGTAAATTTATGTTAAAATTCAATAAAATAAGTTTTGCCAACTACTTGGTGTACACCTTCTTGGTATATCCAGCAACATGAAATTTTTATATTGTCGTATACGCTTACATAAATACTTACTAATATACTTATATTATTTACATAGAAGTCACCTCTTAGGTGTAGCCCTCCTCTATTTGCAACCCTGCATTCCTCAACGAAGCTAGTCCTGCTCTTTTTGAGAAAATATCAAGCCATTGCACCTTTTCCTTTGCCAACCTCTTTCCTGTTTGTTATTCCTTGACAAATTTTACTTAATAAAAAAATATCTGAAACCTGACAGTTTACTTCTTCCATGTAATTGTTAAATTTCTAAAACCCATCACGAGTAAGACGTGCGTGCGCAAGAATCAAAAAAAGCCCAATTTGAAATTGCGCTATAAAAGCAAGTCACGGAATATGAAAAAGAAAAGCGGTTAAACGTACAGTCGTTTTATTTGTAAGCCATTTTTCACTTTCCTTCAGACGGTCAATTCTGAAAACATTTAATCAAAATTCACTGAACATTTTTCTTGATATTTTTCATTTAATAGTACATCACTCTCGGTTCAAAGAACCGTGTTTCAATTGAAGAAAGTTATTTTGTTCAATGAGGGTTCCGTAAACATATAAAATGTCTAAAGAGCCCCAAATATATCTAGGGTTGGCCTTTGTTTCTTCATTCATTTGAGCAAATAAGTAGACAGTTCACCTGATGGATAGTGATATCTCCGTCTTTGAACACTTCGATGCGCTAGATGCCTCAGAACAAAGTCAAAATCAAGGTCAATTTGCAATGGCTTTCTAATCCCTAAACCTGAAACACAACAAGACTATTTCACAGCTGAAACAGAAAGCAGGTTGATACCAACCCAGATGACCTCGCACGCAGATCTACCTACCTGTAACCTTTTTTTTTTTTTTTTTAAGTTAAACTACCAAATAAACCACATCAAGACACACACATTGACTCACCCCTGCACTAAGATATAATCTTGTATCGCAGGCACTAAGCAACGATACGGTATAAAAAAGTCAAATAATACCAAGTTCTGCCCCTACACAGATAAGAATACAACATCCAAGACCGGTAAGAGGAACGATGCGTCTTGCAAATATCACAAAGTTCCGCTCCCGCCGGGATTCGAACCCTGAACCTCTAGCGTAGCAGTCGGCTGTTTACACCACTGCGCCACAGAGGTCGTCAAACGTCTATGTTTTAATTATTTTCAGTGTGCCTACCATGAGTTTTACCTTCGATTGCCGCTTGCGACTGCAGTAACTAATTTGTATGAATCTTTGTTAAGCGCCTCTAACGGATTGATGAGTCATTAAAATTGCTCATACAAAATCCCTATAGTAATCTAAGATACTCGTACCTGACATGCAGGAAAACTACACGAACTCATGGAAAACACACAGATAAAACACAACATAATAACGCAAGAGCGGGAACAAAACATGGTGTGTACAACATAATAAACCACATCACGACACACGCATTGACTCAGCCCTGCATTAAGTATAGTTGAACTTGTGTCACATGAACTAAGCAACGATATGACGATGTGGTATAAACTACATAAATAAGAATACTACATCCAAGAGCGGTAAGCAAGACAATGCGTCTTGCAAATAACACAAAGTTCCGCCCCCGGGATTATATCTGAACATAGCCTTAGCGAATTACTTCTTGCTTACTTATAAAACTATCTAGACTGAAGAAATGTGTGATATAATGTTCTAGTGATTTATTATTTTAGTATGAAATTGGCTATTAAAGTTATCTCTGAAATATTGCAAGCAAAATTGGTAGTGGTACAGCATGAGCATTTCATGGTATTTTAGAGCACCTACGTGATACATTTGGTATTGTAAGAACCTAAAAATCACAGTTAGCAAGGTAGAACTGCGTCGCTTTAACATTCATACTCGCATTTTAAATAAAAAGTTATTCTCTTTGTTTGTTGCTTTTCCCAATTGTTACGCTGAAAAGATTTTGCATGGAAATTGCATCCTGAGAAAATACTGGGTAAGTTTTGTTTTATTACGGACGAAGTCACAGGCAAAAACCTGAAGTTAGAAAGCGAAAACTAACTAAATTGTGTATGTAACTATACTAACATAAACATTGGCTTTATTTGCTTACGGAACCCTGAATAGCAATACTGGATGCATTCGATTTCAATTTTCCGTTGCAGTAAACACTGAAAAGGGATTGTCGAGTCGAAAAGGGTATTGTAAATACAAGTTGTAAAAGGATTTTCGACGCGACTGTACCATTTGGGAGTTAGTAATGGTAACGTTCTTTTGAATTTATTACAATAATTTCTGTTCAAAGAATTTTTATAATTATAAGTTTAAAAGCAGCAAGAAAATATAATGCCTTATTAAAGAAGAAACGTTTTACCGACTGCATTTAAATCTAATGCAATGTAAGTTAATCAAAAAATACATACTCGTAATAAAGTATTAGATTTGATTAATAAAACATTGTGGATAGAATCCCTGGCTTTTAAGTACTGTGAGTAATATAGTTGAATTTCTAAACACACAACGAATCTAAATAAGAATTTTGCAGTCTAAATTCTGGTGGTGGGACTGAGGAACGCAAAAAGACGGCTCGAAGCTTAAATATGACATACATTACTGTTTTAGGATCTCCTAAAAAATACACATGTTCATCAGACTGGAACACGCCCAGCAATGCATGGGAAATAGCATTATTTAGTTGCATCTGTCTGCAAGTAGGTCGGCGGCTGCATTGTTTAACGTCATGCAAAAATACAATGCATATTTCGTCTTTTGTAATTCGATTGTCTTATAAAACAATAACATTGTATTAGGCTGTAAAAATTACGAATGGGAAACTTATCTTTCTAGACGTGAGACGTTTTATTCTTAGCTTATTCTATTGTTTTGTTATTGATTTTTTTATCTTGGCAAGCATTTGACCGCAATCTCGCCTGATGGTAAACGGCGATAGAGTCAAAGGATGCACATGCCTACCCAGGAGTAGCATAATAATAATAATAACCACATCACGACAAACATTGACTCAGCCCTGGAGTAAGTATCGTAAGAACTTGTGTCACAGGAACTAAGCAACGATATGGTATTAACTACATAGATAAGAATACAACATCCATGACCGGTGAGCGAAACAATGCGTCTTGCAAATAACACAAATTCCGCCCCCGCCGGGATTCAAACCCGGAACCTCAAGCGTAGCAATCGGCTGTTTACACCACTGCGCCACCGAGGTCGTCAAATAAGCATATTCATTCTTGCCATCGGGTTATATCAGGATTTATTAACACGTCCTCAGGAAGAGAATTCTACTCCTTTGCAATACGCATTATAAAAGAATTCTCGAAGCATTTATTCGGACCAAAGCAAATATCGATAGATTATAATTTAATCAGATTTTTGTATACTAAGTTCGATAGCTATATAACGTAAGTTTAATTTGAGAATATCCCGTAGAGCTTAGCATTGGCTAACATAATAAAATGAATGAATGAAAACTTAACCAAGTTTAATGGAAATACCCAACAACTCTTATAATAAACGAAACAAAAAGAAATTATTTCTTTGAAGTGAGCGAAAAGTTTGTTGGGAAAACCTAGAAACGTTGATTCTGACTAAAGTTTTTATTGAAACTATTTTATTTTATTAAATCGAAATCAGGACTCGGAGTCTTGTGTTTCAGGAATGTTTTCTTCCAGCTAAAACAATAATAGCGTCTGCTGCTACGTGCAAATCCTAAACGATTCCTCAGAACCTTTCAAAGAATAAACAGACAGTTCTCTGAGTTCTCAGGGTCATTGCGTGTGGCGGATTCTTCTAGTTCTAGACTCTCCGCGACATCATGGAAGTTCGTAAATCAAACACTATCAATAAATAAATATAAAGAAAAATACACGAAAAGTGGCGGCCCAGTTCGAATGGCTCTAATGTATTTTTATGAATTGTAATTTCAGCGAAACGAATTTCAGTATTCTTTAATATATCCTCTGTAAATTTAATAATTATGGTCCATGCTGCTAGCCGTATCTGTTACTTGCTTTATCTTTACCACACCTTAACACTAGCAACCTCATTCTATTTGCCTTCGTATAAACATGTAATATGGGGAACCATTCCTAATAGCTGTATAGATGGAACTCTATGGTGCACATTTAATGTCACATATCTACGTTGAGCGTGCAAAAGCGCGAATGTTGCTATTAACTAAGACATTTAAACTTGGTATTCCGCAGCAGCGAATGTAATGAGCAGTTGAATGCAGTTTCAGAGTGTGAAGAAGTTTGTTTGATAACCGGTTTTCTAGGGGTTCACTACGTTAGACTGAAACATACCTATTTAAGCTTAGTACATTTCATAGCAAATCAAAAGATTTTTAATTTTGAACGGTCCCAGGTTTTGTGTATTGAAAAGAACTTCACTCAACTCAGCTTCTCAGGAACAACCTCAATTCTTAAACCAATTCTAAAGGAGGTGTTCACGAGGAACAACGGAAAGCGAGAACTGAAAAAAGAAAACGGTTTAAGAGATTTTGGTGAAATTTGGCACAAACAGCTTGTCACCTGGATTAACACACATCATTTTGTACCGAAAAATATTATATTATTGATGGATAACAGCGAAATCTACGCAGACAAACGCAGGCAAAACAAGTCCTTAGTGAGTTTAATTTAAACTTACAATCAAGAATATCGGAATTATAATCTAGTCATTATCAGAATGGACAATTTTGGTTATACCTTTAACTTGCGTTCGGAGATCTCTATCCTATTTCAATACGAAATATTACTTTGTTATGTTAATCCAATAGAAACTCAATTGCAGTCATGAGTAGCACGGTCACTCATATCGCTAGTTTGGTTCAGAACAGACCTAGCACAAATACCAATGGATTTCTGTTGATTGCCAACGTTCGGAAACGCCGAACGAAGATATTTACCCTTTTACAAAAAAAAAAGTGAACAAGGAAGCCTTTTAATGTTTTAAGTTGAAATGCAATTAGTTTATATTAATTTTGTATGAGCAAAAAGTATATAGGTATAACAAAAACATAAAAGATATAGACATAATTTTTGATGAATGACGAAATTTATTTTTGAGCCCCCTTTTTCTGACATCTAACTAAATGTGATTTAAACTCGTATATTAAAATAAGCTTTTTACCTTCAGGCAAAGTAAGCTAGTGTCACCGCAAGTATGAATAAATAATAAAGAAATCTAATAAGGGTCGAAGCATACCTATCAAATCATAAACAGATCAACAGTGTGTCAACTCGGGCCTTTGTATGAAATTCTGTACCGCAACGCACATTTATCATCATCTCAATGGTATCGTCTCGACATGTTTAAATAGCGAGATAAAAAGTGTTATGTCTACGTTCTAGTTCCGAGTGGATTAGTATGGTTTCTTTCATACCACTTAGGTAGTAAACAAAGCCTGCCTGATGGTAGACAGTAGCCTATTAACTTTTAAAACCATACAACACCCTTTTTGAAGAACCTCGTGCTGCGGTAACTAGTGAAAATTATAGGTTAATATCTATGAGTATAGCATGGCACAACTATGTTTGGCAGACTTTAAAATAGAAGTTTTTTTTTTTTTTGAGAACGTTTCCAAACGCACCTTTCATTTGTGCTCGTTTTACCCTGGGGTCGCGAGTTGGATTTCTATCCACTACAACATTGTTTGTCTGTTCGTTTGTAAATGCACTCGCATTACCTATCAAATCCTGCTCATTTCAAAATTAACTATCCAATTTTCGTATTTTTCGTTTGGTGACTTATAAAGGCAAGTTACGTAATTTTGGATTATCGTCTACATGTTTTACATGAATGTGTATTTTTGAATACGTAGAGTTTAAAACGCAAAAGTAAGAAATATCTCAAATTTTTTTTTTGGATACTTTTACGTCATTATCAATGATGGGCATCTTTTACGCGAAAAATATATATTGGTAATTATGTTTATTAAACAATGGGTGAACCTTAACATTAAAAATATTATATAATATATTTAATAAATTTGAGGTTCTACGAATCATAAAAATTAAATGTATTATAAATATTAAATATTAATACTCGCGACTTTAGAGCCTTCGTTATTTTTCCGTAGATCTCAAAACAATCCTACCTTCAATTAATTACAAATTTCTTAACTAAAAAAGATGGTGGTTTTGTAGGTTTTTGAGCCAGTAGTTAACGTGGAGACAATAATTCAGGCCCAGTGTGATTTCAGTCTAGTTAAAGGCAAACAAAACAGGAACACAGTGGACAGTGCCTGATGACTAGCCGATGTAGTATCAAATTAGTTCTACTAGTTAGTACTGTGACTAACCATAGCTCGAACAAATTTGATAATTAATTTCTCAGAATGATTCTCCTTTGCTCTCGAACGAACACCAAAATGAAACCTACATTTGTGATTACATGGGATTAAAATAAAATCTGTAAAAAATCCGACTGATTAAAATTGAGAATTGAAAAAGATCTACAATGAAACGTAAAAATTAAAAATGGACTAACTGAAATAGACTTTATGGATTTATAAATGAAAAGGTTAAAGGGCATGTCTTAAAATAATCTAAGTCTAAAATCTAAATCTTTAATCTAAACTATAGCGAAAGAGCAATCTAATATTTATCAATCAAATTATTTGTTACAATTTACAAAAGAAATGAAAGGAACATTTTGAATAAAATTCGATAACAATGAACATTTTAATCCTGTATTATGGAAATTAAATCCATTAATAAACTGGAACTCAATTTTCACACCATTTATAGGAATGTATACAAAATCACGGGATTATTTCTAAATAACAATCCAGCCTAGTCAAGCCTCACTTAATAAACAATTAGTATGAATGAATTGTATTATTAAAGAGTCGCAACGAATGACATTACAAAACACAGATATACTATTTGCTTACAAATCAATTGAAAAAGGTGTTCCGAACATAGCGTCACGCACACATACAATTTTAACTTTGTCAAGTGATATGAAAGAGAGATCGCTGTTGAAACAACAATATGAAAGAAGAGGAAATGTATTAGTACCTTCAGCCAAAAAGTAAACAAACTGAAGAAGGAATAACCAAATGAGAATTATTCGAGTCTTATTGAAAACTCGAATAATATATAACTACCTATGTATGTATGTTTTGACGACCTCGGTGGCGCAGTGGTATAAACAGCCGACTGCTACGCTTGAGGTTCCGGGTTCGAATCCCGGCGGGGGTGGGATTTTGAGTTATTTGCAAGATGCATTGTTTCTCTTACCGGTCTTGAATGTTTTATTCTTATCAATGTAGTATATACCAAATCGTTGCTTAGTTCCTGTGACACAAGTTCTTACGATACTTACTGCAGGGGTCAATGTGTGTGTCGTGATGTGGTTTATTATTTATTATTATTTTATTAGATTTTTCTTTAACATTTGCGCGGCTTTGTTTGCGTAGAAATGGTTTTTGGGTTTTACTTGACTACGGCCGACAGAGCCGAAAGGAAGAGTTATGATTTCATCAGTCTGTGCATGTTTGTATTGTTCCACTGTAGCTCCAATAATTAATGAACAAATTGAAGAAATGAGGTGTCATTCGATTCTTTTGTTGGTAAGAACTATAGGTTATATTTTTTTGGTAAAAAATAATAATATGGTAATAATAATATGTTACGTAAAAAACAGTGAAGTCAAAACTTTTTTTGCTACCATATCGAGTGTGATATCAAATGAAGGAAGAGAAAATGCCAATTTCAAATCGAAATATTTTATAGAATAAACTATATGATGGTACCAAAATACTAAAAAGCGGGCATTAGAGGTCACGAGTTCATGACATTACTTCTCAAAGGCGATCATTTGCGTGATTTATCAGTACTAAGTAGTAATTTAGTTTCAAAGCTTACTTTTCATTTTAAACAAAATAAACGTAATACTTTCTGAGTACCTTGTAAATATTGTTGAGCAAATATTTGATTTCGCAGTTTTGATTTTTTTTTCCTTATTCCTCATGACCAAACAAGTAAAGGTTTCACCTGAAGGAAAGTGATACAGCCGCCTATTGACACGACTATGCCCTTGATGTCTTGAACGCTAAGAACACCAATACGTTGCCAAAATAAAGATGTTGTACCTCTCGTGCCGGTAATTACACCGGCTCTCCAATCCTTCGAACCGAAGCACAGCGAACTGCTTCACGGAAAAAATAAAAGGGAGGATCGTACGAACCCACGTAGATCTACAACCTGAACCTTATAAAAGTGGAATGCGAAAAATACGCTTTTCAGTTCATTTCCAGTTCTATTGTAAACGAAACACAAATACAAAAGTATGCAGATCTAATAGTATCCCTATCCAGGGCCGGCTCGAGGGTAGGGCGAGTGGAGCGACCGCTCTACGCGCCAAATCATGGGCGTCAAAATGCTCAATGAAGGGCGCCAAAATCTGATTTATTACGTCCCTGAAGAAAAGCTACAAAAGGTCACCTGTCACTTAAGACGCTGCGCAAAAGGTTCGTGTGTCGGATACAAGCCACTTTTTTGTTACCGACACAGCACACCACCTATAGGAAACCAAAGTTCCTGTGTTCAGTGACGGCATCCGGCACACTCGCTGGTTGCAAATTTTAGTTACTGATTTATTTAAAAATATAGTGCAGGCAGGCACTTGAAAACGTATGCGGAGCTTCTAAGGTGCGTCTAAGAAGAATACAGTCTAATCATTAAAAAAAATTTAGCCCTGGTCAAGAGCTAGGGCCGGCCCCTATCTACTTTCTAGGTCCGGCCTTCATCACGCCAATGCACATGCTCCACAATAACCATTGTTCAACAACAAGTTTCCATTCAAACTCTATTGTGAGCCTCATCGGGGATAATGAAAAAAATGACAATTAATCAGAGAGAGCCGTGTCAGGGAGCTGCATGAGATCATTGATATAAATCGATAGATAAGGCTGTACGATAGAATCGTCTGTTTAGATATACCACTTTTATACTACTAATGTAACAAACATGCATACGGCCTACATTTTTATGTTTCAATAAATGAAATTATTTTAATAGGCAATTCATCCCGCAGATCGGCTTACTTGACCAAAGAGCCTCGTTTGGCTCTTATCTTATTCTTTATACACGTTATGTAATATGTTCTAAGTACAGCTAAAAATACGAAATCGTGAAAGTTAAAATTTTTCAGGTAGTTGTTTAATTCAACTTCGCAACATCCTTCTTATGGTACCTTTTTGCTAGCCCAAGATTAGGCAGGCAATCTTGTTTGATATATTGGTACCTATGTTTCCAGTCCAAAATTATTTATACAGGTTCTTATATTCGGAGAATGCATAAATATTCAAAAATAAGTATTTTTGCTTTATAAAAATCATCCTCTGTCCCCCTACCGTATAATCTAATAGTAATAATAAACCCTATAGCTACGAGTAGTGTGGAATGCATTATTTTATTAGAGATGACTGTTCCAGTAAAGATACTTATTACATGTGGTGTTCAGTGTTAACAAGGGAAAATGAGCGGCGAAATCGCGGTGACGTCAGAGCCAGATAATTATGTGGGATGATACAAGTACAAATGAATTACATGAGTGTTCTGCCGGACACGTTTTTCGCATTTCCTAGATTATTCGGATGACGATTTAAAGGGTCTCCAGACACGAAAACTTTTAACGCATTTTTGGCAGATTTTTATTTAAAACTTTGTAAATACGAATTAATTTTTATTACCCGACTAAGGCGAAGCAAAACGAGGGTTATGATTTTGACCGGTTATGTATTTAAATACTGAGTCGGGCTCCCTCTGTAGGACGTAAAGTCATGAACAAATATATTTTTTGGTGTAAAGTGATCGTGTTTGATATCGAATTAAAGAGCTTAATAAAAACATTTCAAATATATACACATTGTTAGCTTTTACTCGCGGATTTGCTTGCACTCGACTGATAATTTAAAAAAATCTAGAATCATGCCTAAGATGTGAATTAAACGTATATTCTCTCTAATCCAACCCAAAAATACATAAACCACAAATAAGTGAAAATAAGAAATACGTTTAAAAACTAAAAACCGACTACTGAAAACCGCGCTCTAAAATGTAAGAAACAAAAAAATATTCTCATCTGAAATTGTGAAGTTAAGTATTTAAATTAGCCGTGGTCATATGCCTTTACCAAACCTAACCTAACATAGCAAAATTATACATGCGAGTAAGTTTGCCTTATACTGTAGGTGGCATATGGCCACGGCTAAATTAAAGATTAAACTTCACAATTTCAGATAAGAATATTTTCTTGTTTCTTACATTTTAGAAACCCGACGAGAAGGGTTTCAGTTTTTAAACTAATTTTTTTACATGTCTTGGTGCATATTGATCATGGAGAAAAATATATCATTTTATATAACCTCGCATGACTGGCGTACAAATATCTTAGTTTTACAGATGGCGAATCATTATTAACCTTTAGATAGATTTAATCAATGAAACAAGTAATTTTTAAATGTACATTGGATTATTTGAATATTTTAAAACATCTTTTTCTTAATTTTCACATACGTCTTGACATGTGACAGATGATTTAATAACGAGATATTTTCAGCATTTTCAGTGTTATTATTTTATTTCAATTCTACTAGAGCAGGGCGTTTGATCCGAACGTGTGTAGCCGCCTTTATCCTTTAGCAAAGGTCGCGGCCAAATACTCTTGTTTTTCCAATTCCTTGAATAAGGATCTATTGTGACAGAGGGATATAACGTTCAGTACAATGTCGTAAACAATTAATTAGCCAGCTTATTTCGTTGCTGGACTAAAACAAAGTATTCCGCTGTTTAATTAGAGCTTAAAAGCTTTGCCGTGATGGAGATAATGGTATAATGATCGTTTACACTATTTCTGTTGAACAATTATTTGAACACAATGTTTTTTGCACCATTAAGTGTATAGTCCCCGTGCAGAGATGGATACTGATACAAATTATGGGGGGTCAGGACAGTTTTTTTTTAGAATCGCTTTTAGGGGAGGGGGTTGACCTATCTAACATTGGTTTTAACTAAGGGAAATTTTAAAGTCTGAAAAACTCAGATGCTTTGAGCTGGACTCTTACAAAACTACAATTTTTTAGAAACACTTTTGAGGAGGAGTCGTAACCTATCTTACTTTGTATTTTAACTAACGAATAGTTTAAAAAGGAACTTACAGGTTTTTGTTAGCCCCCTCGTTGGATCCGATGTGTCCCGTGTTTGATCGTGGCCTGTTAACGCTTGTAATGTGTAATTGTTAAAACTTAACGCTTGTTATAGTTATGTATGCATTTACGTATAGATGATTATTAAAATATTTTTATTTAAATCTAATGTTCATCACATAAATATTAACCGGATACAATTTCAGAACGAACGCACGAAAACAATGAATTTTAATTTTTGTATGAAAACTTTATAATATTTTATGATTCTATAGAGTTAAATAAATGTGTTCACTCCGGAAATCTATTCAAAATATTAATGATTTAGTTTTCAAATCAGATGAGTAGTGGCGAACGTGATCTATTTTTATATTAGTAGATGTAGATCAGTTTAGCAAAGTTTTACTTCAGACTTTAACCTCTATCAATTATTCTATATTTAATCAAGGCAAACCGACAGTACATGCATCACAACTACACATATATAATTACGTTTCATAGGGCATATACACATACTAATTATGGGCAAGCACAGAAACAGGAGGCCTATCGGGCCTGGGCTGATGCGTGATCGCGTGTATCTCCGGATACTCAAAATTTTAAGAAAACCTTTAACCGTGCTTCCAAGTCCAGTAAGGAAACGTTGCGTAGGGCTCGTTTCGACCATATAAATCGCCTTGGCTCAAAATTAGCTTCGTATCCAACTGGGAGTAAAGCTTTTTGGTCTTTGGCCAAGGCTGTCGAAACCAATTTTAGCCGTCCTTCCTTGCCACCACTGTTAAAATCAGATGGCTCGCTGGCTGACACCGCGGAAGAGAAAGCAAACTTGTTTGTTAATCTCTTTGCGGCAAACTCGCGTTTGGATTCTGCAGGGAATCTCCCACCTTCAATACCTCGCTGCAATATCTCCATGCGAGATGTTCATATACACCAAAAAGAGGTACTTAAAATCCTGCAAAGTCTAGACATGAACAAGACGTACTGCAAGGGTGTGGAATTCTTTGCCTGCCGATGTGTTCCCTGACCAATATAACTTGGGCCTCTTTAAGGCAAGAGTGAATAGGTTTCTCCTGGGCAGGCATGATCCACCTTAGACCTCATCGCCGCTTAACATCAGGCGGGTTTGGGGTCAAATGCCTGCCTGGTCTTGAATAAAAAAAAAGCACAGCATTTACAATATATAACAACAATAACAGAAACTAATCATACATCGGAAGAAAAATTCATTCATTCATTCATATACTCGTATCAGACATTCTCTATCTGTCTATGTATTTTGAAATGTTATCCTTAAAGTAGTCGAAATGACGTAGCTATGAACAAAAGAGCTTGCATGAAACCTGTCATTTTGAATTTACAATTACGCACTTAGATACCTTGATATTGGACAACCGAAAAGGTAATTTTGATTAGAAAGAGAAACGTATACCATGATTATAGCTTCGTCCCTTATCGCGAAGTATATCGGGACAAATAAAAGCGTTTCTGTATTTCAAATGCGGATGTTTAAAAGAGATAGGTAGTCAAGCATTATGGTTAGATAAGGTTCTATTTAAATCTAGTACATCGAGCATCATAATTAAAGCCAGGTTTTTATAAAGGACATTTTTTTTAACAAAAAAGAAGTATACTGTAATAAATAGTTTGCAAGCAATTTGGATAAAATTAAACTTTCTGAAAGGCACTTTTTAACTTCAACTTAACTTCAACATTAATCATCGACTGAAATCCTGCTGAGCTATCTGTTTATTGTTATTTTTGGAGACATGGCGAAACGTTGCCGAAGATTGGCAACGTTTCCGACATAATTTGTGTCACTGCAGTCGAAAACACAAGACATGGTCTCAGACCATTCATGCGGTGCTGGTAAGAGGACTTTGAGGCAGCTTAACGTATTCGTAAGCCAAAACTATTAAAAATTGAAATATACATGAAGTTGAAGGCGAAATCAGTCATTAAAATCGATTGTATAAATGTTTTACCCTTTTATATGCATTCCAATCGTTAATCCATTATTAACGGTACCGACTGTTCTAATAAAGATGGCATTAAAAATAGAAACTAGAGATATATGCAAAATACGGATTCTATTCCAAAGCAACGCAAACGTGACCACGATTCGAAACCGCTAGTGCAGAGTATGGGATACAGGCTACGGTTGGACCATAGAGCAAGATACCCGTAAATTGGATGGGCCGATTTGTGGCTCACCACAGGTGCAAATGAACTACGCCTCTAACTGGAAAACAGGGTAACCAATCTAAGTATATCAATTGTGTCTTTATGATAGTTAAATCAGTTATAGAAATAATAAATGTATACTCTAAGTGATGTTTTACTTGAGGGATTCTTCCCTGTAAATGAGCATTCTGAACAGGTGATTTAAAAAAGACGTAATAATCTTATTTATTTTGAAACTGATTTTGACTTAGAATAGTACTAGCATAAGCTTGCCTACCATGAGCTTAGATGACTTTTCTCAATCAGATACAATTACTTTTATATGTTCGTTCCTCATTTAACCGGTAGAGGCGCTTTTCAAAGATGCAAATTTGTTACTGCGGTCGCTAGCGTCGGTAGAAAGTTTAACACAGAAAAATACAATAAGGTGTCATGTAACATTTTTAATTTGACACATATTCTGAATGACCTCCAAAATATGTAAAAGCCGCAATATTTAATTTAGTGTTCGATATATTTCCGTTTGACCTACCACACTTTGTTGTGGTCATTAAAAATATTCGGATTCCACCAATAATGGTAAAAGTATGGTTTAATCCGGTGGCGTATTAAGCAATTGGTTACCATTGTTCAATTGCCTGAAGTAATTGGTGATATCCATTTGTGTAAACACAAAAACCCACGTGATCGTACCCACTATTCTGAAACCGATTTTAATTAAATTTTGTGCATTGTTTTATTGTTTTGTGAGAGCGAATTATTCTTTGGATTATTTATTTCCATAAATTTCTATAAAATGGTAACTTCACAGCATAAGAAAACGGGCAAGGGAAGGTCATCGTCAAATCAAATTCAAATCGTTTTGCATTGCATCTCACTTTACATTAGTTAAACTCATAAGACACATAAGGCCTCGGTAGCGTAGTGATGTAATCAGCCGACTGCTACGCTAGAGGTTCCGGGTTCGAAGACTGGCGGGTGCAGAATTATATGTTTTTTGCAAGACGCATTGTTTCGCTTACCGGTTTTGGATGTTGTATTCTTATCTATGTAGTTTATACCATATCGTTGCTTAGCACCTGCGATCTAAAATTTTATCTTACTGCAGGGCTAAGTCAATGTGTGTGTCGTGATGTGGTTAATCTATGATACATTGATACCCTGTTAGGGCAAGGCAAAATATATATTAAATAAAATTATAATAGCACTTTTGTTGTAGTTTAATATATAAACGTGGTCATTTAATGTCGTTTAACATTAAAAGAAGACACTACAGAGACAATAGAGGAACTAAAACTTTATTTACTTTTATTTATTAATTATCATTAAAAATATTCTTTATGATGATATATTTATTCCATAGGAATATGTTAAATTGCAATGGGTTTTCTGGGTTTTTGATACGGTTTAGAATTTGGTTATAAATTTTGCACTGACATAATGTAGTGGCGTAGCAGATGATTTGCTTTTAAAGCTCTCCGTCACCCACCATCACATTCCTCATATTTCTTCTGTTTCATATCGTTTTTCATACAGTTCATACATCTTTTAACTTATTGTTCTAGATTTAGTTTTTTGGAATTTTACGACGTGGTAGCTCAGTTTGTTACGTGCCTTGCTAACCGATCGACCCGACCCGAGAGGTCGAGGGTTCGAATCTCGGGTTGCTGTACATTGTAACTGCCATGTTGCTCTTTGTGCCCGGATAGTGGCGATAGATTTATTTAATATTTACATAAACATGCAAAATACGGTGTTTTACACCTCTGCCTACTGCTCTCGAGGGATTAATTACGGCGTGAGTTTATGTTTAAGTTGTATGTTCTTGATTTTAGGTGTAACTCTTCTCCTAAAACCTGCTACATTCGCATGTTTCTTTTAAACCCACATTTAAAACGAAAACATTACTTTTCCGTCATAATAATAATAATAACCACATCACGACTCAGACCTGCACTAAGTATCGTAAGAATTGTGTCACAGGTGCTAAGCAACGAGATGGTATATACGAAATAAATAAGAATACAACATCCAAGACCGGTAAGCGAAACAAAGCGTCTTGCAAATAACACAAAGTCCCGCCCCCATCTATTTTCCATCTTATCTCATTCAGAAAAACTTTTCATATAGCTGCCTTTTATAATCAAATTTCTGACCTACAGGTCTATTCTATTGAATTTACCAATTAGAGCTCCTATATGCATCTACATCATTCAAGAGACATACTCCTTGTCATATTTACGCCAACACGTCACGTGTTACTTATGGGCTGTGTTGTAGACTCCCAGAGGACCCGCGTAGGAATGTTCAGAGATATTCGCAACTGTCCATACGTACAATGGAATACAATTAATTGATATGCTTTTGCATATTGTGTTACATCTTCACGTAAAAGCGGTTAGCTAAGAAACGCTTTCTGGAAATTCGTCTTCTTTAAGGGAAAAATAAGGGATGATAGTTTTTTTTTGGAGAAAAATATTCTATCGCCTGTGCCCATCAGGGATGACGTAGGATTCCAGTGGTGAAATACTTATTCAAATTGATCCAATAGCTTCGGAGTCTATTCAATTCAAACCAACAATCAACTATTTCATATTTTTAAATTATTCTCATATTATAAACTATAGACAACGCTGAGGTAAGTCAACTAGTTTTGTAATAAACTAGCAACTACAGGTTTGTTTTCTGGTAGATTCCTCAAGAAACATTGATATTGGAATTCTCTACCGGTAGTTTTCTATATGAATTTAAATTAACGTACGAACAAAGACAAATCTTTTGAGCTTGTATCATTAAAAAATTAAGCCAAAGAGGAAAACTTTTCTGTTTCTTAATCTCTGATGATGATTGAAAATGGCCCTTCATTGGTACTCAAGCCCATAGATCAAACTAGCCAGTTGACAACTAGCCGTACTGTTCGTAAGTTGTATAGCATAAGGATTGATATTGCATTTGTTATGTGTGGCCATCTGCACGCAGGTAACTATAACAATAACTAAATTTATATATTTATGGGAGATTATCTGAGTTGGTACCACCCTCCTGTCTATTTACAACATAAAGCAGTTCACTTTGTTTCGGTTCGAAGGATTGTAAGAAGCCAGTGTCGTTACCGGCACGAGAGGTACAAAATATTTACACGGGCAACGCATTAACGGTGCTCTTGGCGTTCCAGACATCAAGGGCATCGACTTGTCAATAGGCGGTATCACTTTTCATCAGTTAAGCCGTCCGCTAATATGCTGAATAAATAATAATAATAATCTTGAATGTGCCAGACACATATTTTCCTGTGGACGAAATCTGTGACGTTTCCCTACTTAATTCCATGAGGATTTGGTTAACCATTAGCTACATGGGGCTCGTAAATATGATATATGGCTGGATATTAAACGACCGACACAAATGTGTCCGAACGTGGCTCTCTTGCAATACAATTGAATCAAATTGAATTAGGATTGGAATGCATACTCAAAAGTAATATTCAAATGAATAAACAAACTAAACGTGATATTATGTGATCGAGTTGAACTGAATAGAGTATTTTAAATCAGTACGAGCTATTAAAGTTCTACCAATTTGATCTAACACAAATAAATAAAGTGTCCTTATTTTAATCAAATGTAGATGTTGAAAATTTTCTATCATTTTATCTTAGATCTTAAGTTAATTTCTTTGGTAATTTGATTGATTTGGTATGAATTTAAGATTTAAATAAAAAGATATACAAAACCAAACATTCATGTAAAAACGTAACCTCATTTTTAGTAAAAAGTTATTGAAGTTATTTTACTTACATAAACATACCAGGTATTGAATGAGACAAACTATGTCAAAATAAAACAAACTATGAAAAACCTGTTGTATAAAGGTCGAAAAAGGGCCGGATTTTATTCAGAAGATCATACGGCTGAATTACAAACTTTTCAAGGGAACATTTTCTAAATTAAATTCGAATACAATTCCAATCTCGTTACAGAGTGAGTCCTCTGCAATGCGTTGTTCTTTTTAATGGCTTTATAAAACGTGAATAAAAAGATGGTTTATGTCTAGGAGTGCGATAAAGAGGCAGAATTTCAAAGTTATGTACTTTTGAAAACTAGAATGTATTTTCGTATATTTGCAACAGGATTTATGATTGTCTTTTGTGTGTCTGATAATGTTTCCATTATGGCTTCGTCTTTATGTTACCATTAAGGACAATGTATTACTATGGTTGCATTACAACCATAAGTATTTACTAGAAAAAATATCCTAGCTTTGTGTACTCCATGTGAACTAATTTGTAGTTCCTGGATTGAATTTACATACAGTAAAACCTTTTCTAGTTACCCTTTCCTTCATTATTTCTTAAGAAATTTAATGATTTATTAATCAGAGCATGATTTCATTTGGATTTAGATGTCTATGGGCAAAGTTTTCTTAAATTAACATTATATTAATGGCGCATTTACACGGGTAATTTTCAAGCAATAGATGCACGGCAACTGTATCGAATCAATCATGAGCAATTTAGTGGAGCAATCTTTAGCAATTTCAATGAAATTATTATGTACTCCATATGTCTTGTATGAATGTATTGCCTAGTGTTTGGTGTTGATCCGTATTCCTAGGTATGTATTAGCGGTATATCTAGCAGCAGTTGATATTTGTTGTTATTGCCGCAATGTTGTTATGACTGTCGTGAGTGACGACGAAATTGTACGGATTTGCATAATTATAGTTGTATTTTTATCGATAAAAAGTTCAACAGATAAGAGGCTCATGAACAACTCAAAATAAAAACTGTAAAAGAGGAGGTAGCCTCATTTGCCAAATGCTACAAAAAAATACAAGAAAATCACCCAAACCTCAGTCTAGTCTGGCCACCAGTTCAGCCAAGCCAGCTCATAGACTGCGTCTAAAAAGACCTGCTAAAATGGATCTAGCAATCTGACGAAGACAGCTACAACGTCGAGGTTTAAGAGTGGGAAGGTTCCTAATGGAGATGCTCCTGGACAAGTCAAGCAATACATCAACTCATCTGCTTATAGTCTAAGGACTGATTGCAGGATAAAAATTAAAAAAAAGTTTAACAGTTTGAATAACGCTAACTAAGGCATATTGCCATTTTTCATGGGACATACCAATAAGAAGAAAAGAACGCGATACATACTCTTATAAAGATTACCTAAATTCACAAATATAAGCCACTATTCTTTAATGGTATCATTGATATACCTACACAATAAAGAATATTAGGAAATACAGTATTTTACAAACAAAACAGCCATATCCCTTCGAGTTCTAAGCCAATTCGTGGCAATGGCAATGTCAAAATAACAAACAATACTCGTCACGTACAACATTAACAGTTTCTTTGATATGGCAGGTAATTAAAAAAAAACAAATTCACGGTTCGTGAGGGAAAGCAGAACCTTAAAATCTAAAAACTACGTGAAACGCAGTCGTTACGAAGGTATTTTACAGCCGCTTGCACAACCGCGAGCGTTTTGCAGTTTTCTCCGCAAATGAAACTGTAATTTTGTTCTGGGGGATCCACTATTTGTTTTCACTAACCAACCGAAACTTTTAATAATCCAATACTTTAGACACGTACTACTGAACGTCCCCAAAAATTTCCATCGACCCTATGCCGCTTGCATCCAGTGGCTCCTTGCAGCCCTGACAAGATCGTCTATCTCGTGGGGGACCGTCCAACCAATCCCAACCCTCCTTTGTCCCTAGACTCGAACCTTTGAGACCCTGGGACATATCTGCACTTTTTTGCAATTAACTTAAATCCTATATTTTTATACATCATGGGAAAACAAGCAGACGATTAATTTGATGGAAAGTAATACCACTGCCTATTGACAGGACAATGTCCGTGATGTTTGGAACGCCAAAAACACCGCTAAAAGTTGCAATACTGGGACTGTTGATGGGATTGTAATCACAGACAAACACACATAAACTCAAGTCGTAATCCCTCGAGAGAGGTTAGCAGAGGCGTTACAAACCGCATGCTTATGTTGAGTCCCAGTGTGACACCACTATCCGGGCACAATGAGGAACATTGCAGCTTCAACTTACGACAATCCGAGACTCGAACCGATCAGTCTGGTCGGGTCGGTCGATAACCAAGGCACGTAACGAACTGAGCTACCACATCTTCGTATTGCTAACTTACTAGATCCAAAATAAAACTAACAACTAAAGAGTATGTACAGACCTTAAAATAAACATGTTTTCTTCCTACACTTGGATGCCAAAAGAAATGAAAAGCTTCTGCAAACAGCAACATTTGTCTGCCTCGATTCTATGGGTTGTTTTCATGAAAACAATCGTGACGGATGTGTATTAACAAAAATAGTACCAATTTACCTGTTACTTAATCGTGAATAATCCCAATTCGTCCAACCACAATTAAGACAGCGAGCAAACATGTTCACAATTACCGACGTAAACAAACCCAAAGGCAAAACAAATAAATAGTCTGAGATCTAATGTAAAATAAACAAAGTATACAAACGCCTGAAAATAAAAGCAACGTCTACACTATTGTCGTGGGAAAGCATCTTACTACGATATTTAGAGAAAACTGGTGCTAACCGTACCAGTATGTCTACCATGACTTTGGACCTCTTCAGGTTCAATTGATTAATATAATATTACTGCATTGATCTATACTAGCGAACTTAATTTCTCATCTATTCGGTAGAAACGTTTTGTATGATTCATACAAATTTGTAACATCAGTCGCTAACGACAATAGAAGGTAAAACTACTAACTAAGGTAAGACTCTAATCGTGGAAAATATAAAAATTAAGCCAAGCAGCAATGGGTAATGAAGAGGTTGCCATATTTTACAGCAGTATTCTTTTTGGTGGTTCTTACCCAGTTTGAGCTCTGTATTTTGAGCAAAAAATTTGCATCTTCCGTCTGAAACAATAACGCGTGTCCCTAAAATGTTAATAATACCAGCAGAATAAGAAATAGTTCGTGATTTGTTTTTTTGGTAAGCATTTAAACCTATGTTTGTCAAAAAATAAATCGAATTAGAAACTTTAACAGTCTTTTTTTTTAGATTTTCGTATTGTTGTTCGACGTCAACTTGATTATAGCACCCAAAATAACAAGTCCAGTAAATTTAAAATTAAAATAACATAAAAAACCTACAAGGGCAATCAATCGTCGCCGTTTCTACAAACGTACCGAATGCTTTTTGTCAAACCGTGAAATCGGTTTCATGGTAACACAGATTCGTGGATTTGGCAAATAATTCGCTTATTAACCGCGATGATTGAGAATAAATCAAATAAAATGGATTCCAACCCACACAATTGTTTGAAAGGGAAAACGGAAATGTGTCGAATTAGTTTGACTATTGCCCATGATGTGGATATTACGATGAAATACCATTTCAAATTTGGTTGTTTCAGCAACCTATTATCATCCCTCATTTGTAAAAGTTTTTCCATCGGGATTTTATTGGTATACACCGGGAAAATACTTCCGTTTTTAAGTCTTGTCTGAATGAATTTAAACAAAAAAACGGTCAAGTACGAGTCGGACCGAGGGTTCCATACAAACTTGTATGTACACATGTAGCTATGAATACTAATATATCATAAGTAAGTAGTTCTTTTATCACGAAAACTAAATTTTTGTTCCGTTTTTTTTCGTATTTTTTATGGAGTAACAACAAATTTACTGTTTTCGGTTATTTTTCCTTTATTAGTATAGTCTATATATAGCTTCCTACTACTTATATACGAATGTATGAGGCAAGCGACATAAACGCTTCAGCAGATTTTTCATAGCTCCAGACGGTATTAATTTATATTTCCTACCCCTATGAGTTCCTAAGAATAAGGTCTTGACGTGAGAGACAATGAAGTGATCTTCTAACGATACTGTTTTTCATTTTTAGGTACGGAACCCTTAAAAAGTAACCCATTTCAAAACGTACTAAATTACTTCTACTCAAATCAATTATACTCATGTAAATATCCCATTCGTTGTTGCTATGTATTTTTCTCGAAGGTCGAACTAAGAGATTAAATTTGTCAATTCCCTTATTAAATGTATTATTCTAACACAGCTTACTTAATTTATAAGCCATTTATAAACACAACCGAATAACATAAATGATATTGCCACTCACGAAAAGCCTTCTTAAACATATTGATGCAAGATACAGACTACCCGAAACCTAAATCACGAAAGCTCTTTAACCTTTCGAGATAGAGTTCAAATTCGTTTACGTTGTAACTGGTGGAAGGATAGATGGATATTCTATGCACCCCAAGGAAATGGACGTGGTCTTGCTAAATAGGTTTTCCAGCTCACCAAACTTGGGGTCCTCAAGTGTTAGGGGATCGAAAGATTGACAAGGTGTTCCGAATTCTGCCATGGAGATTTACGGGAGAATAGGGGATTTGAACGTTAAATAGATTTCCTTCGCTCATCTATTATTTAGGTAAAATCTTGGACTCCTTTTGTGGGTACGAGAAATTCGTATATTCTGACATTTTTTTCTCTACTTCTCCAAAAGTTTAGTTTGTTTCGGCCCGATCTTACAAGTAAAGAACAGTTGCAAACTATCTCACCGGTAAATTTTTATGATGAGTGAAGCGGGACCGACGAGATTTCCCAAAACCTTTGAGTATTGTACAAACCTTTTCGATTGATCGATTATTCCGATTGTTTTCGTGCCCAATTTAATATGCGAACTCCTTAAAAATACTCCGAAATTCAACGTTGTCAGTCCATTTGAGACATTTTTCAATTAAAGCTGTTAATAAAAAACTCTTTGTGGGTTTCCAGACTTTACTATACTTTATTGCTTCCACTTTTTTTTAATTTAAACAAAAATATACATAGGGTTAGTCAGTACATAATAAACTAGGTGCCAGCTAGTACACGAGAGGGGGTGTGTACGTGTACGTGTACGTGCTTCAAGTTGCTTCTTGCCGAATGATCTCGAAAAAGCAGGAAAATAGTCGAATAATGGGCACGCGGCCTAGAACTAACCGTGACCAGGTAAATGCAGTAAACAAAATTAAAAAAGGTGGCAGCAGGCTTAGGGTGGTCTGGAAATCACAAGTGGGTCAGACACTGTTAAGGTACGACGCCGAAAAAGGCCAACACTCCTGCGCAGCCGGCTTTTGTTGCCTCCGCCGGACGCCATAGATTGACGTAAACGCTCTAAAACCACAAGCGGCAAAGAGCGTCTCGTCATAAAACCAATAACGAGGGCACACTATATTAAAAATTAATTTACAATGAAGCGAGATGGGTCAACAACAAAGTCACACTTTATAAATTCGTAGTGGACCTCTTGCAACCCGTGTGTTTTTTCGCGACATTTGATATGCAATAACAATGCACGTAACGTCCAGAACGGGTGTTTTACTTAGTTTATGGTCATGCAAACTGAACCTGCTGCCTTATTCCGTGAATTTACTTAAATATACCAACCACCTTTATTGAACTATTATATACTTAACACACACGGCTACACAACAATGTTCTCTGTTCGAACTTTGTAGCGTTTTAATTCGTACAGCTTGAAGATTGCAATTGCGTCTTTCAATGCTAAGCTTAATGTGTGACTGTGTGTAAGTACGATAAACAGAAATGTCGAAAGGAAGTTTGATTTAAATGGATATTTAAACGCCAACCAAAAACACGACATATAAACGTAAATCCAGAGTAGTTCGATAAATTTCAAAATATATTTTTTATGTTTTAATCTGAAAATAAAGCATGGTTCTTAATTTAAAATACAGTTCATATCTTTGTAATGTTTTACGAAATTATGAAAACATTAGATATTACCATTAACTTTTAGTAGGAAAATGTTTGTTAGACCTAAAATAATTGTCTTATCGATAAAAACCATAAATTTGATAGGCTTATCCGTTTTACCCCGGTCATAGGCTATAAATAATTGTTATCTAGACACAAGAAATATTAAAACTAAGGATTGTTTTAGGTTATTACGTTGTAACACCAAATTTACCTTCTGAAAGCGATTTGTCTAAAAATTAATTACACATTATGGGGAAAGAGTGAAGAATACACTTTTTTCTGTATCTAAATACATCAATCTGCAATATTTATTCAGATTAGTTCATTTATTTCGATACGATATAAAATCTCTACACACACAGTCACACACAGATACACAGTCTAATGTGGTTGATAAGCTACTAGGTCAATTTAATAATAATAACCACATCACGACACAAACATTGACTCAGCCCTGCAGTAAGTATCGTAAGAACTTGTGTCACAGGAACTAAGCAACGATATGGTAAAAACTATATAGATAGGAATACAAACAAAGTTATTTCACAGCTGGGTTTCATCGTAAAGAGAAATACGCTGATTTCACTGCGCTCACGGACGTTTTCATGAAAAATCACACATTGATATTATATAGCTGTAATTTAATCCTTTTTGATACTTTAATTAATAACAATTATAAAAATAACCACATCACAAAACACACATTGCCAAAAAATATAACCTATAGATCTTACCAAAAAAAGAATCGAATGACACCTCATTTCTTCAATTTGTTCATAAATTATTGGAGCTACAGTGGAACAATACAAACATGCATAGACTGTTGAAATCATAATCCTTCCTTTCAGCTCTATCGGCCGTAGTCGAGTAAAAAGCCAAAAACGATTTCTATGCAAACAAAGGCGCGGTCTTTTATGTTAAAGAAAAATCTAATAAAAATAAAAATAAATAATAAACCACATCACGACACACACATTGACTGAGCCCTGCAATAAGTATCGTTAGAACTTTTGTCACAGGAACTAAGCAACAATATGGTTAATACTACGTAGATAAGAATACATCATCCAAGATCGGTGAGCGAAACAATGCGTCTTGCAAATAACACAAAGTTATGTTATAACACGCCCCCGCCGGGATCCGAACCCTAAACCTCTAGCGTGGCAGTCGGCTGTTTACACCACTGCGCCACCGAGGTCGTCAAGCGGCAAGTTAGCGTCAATTTAGCAGCAATTATTATTATTCACAACTCCCAGAAAATGTGCTTTCAGAGCATTACAACTTGAACCTCTTCGAGAGTAAAAAGTCAATTTCTAGATGAACATCCACTCCACCAACGCCCAAATTGGTAATTCGTCGATAAATCCTCGAACTCAAAAATTACTAAGGCTACATCGTAAATAAGTACTCTTGAGTAAAAATATTCTTAAAGAAGTCCCAGAAATCTTTTTCGCTGTCGTCGCCTACGTTTTTTTCTGTGGAAAAATGGTGGAAATTTCTACACTGCTCACTTTTAGAACAATGCACGTCTCATATAGCGAGTCGTCTGACATGTAATTTAAGTTTTTGTTTCATTCCTGTACCACAACGCGTGCGTGTGAGACTTTAAAAATATAGTTTGAAAAATGTGACGCTGAGAAAAAATTGCGCTGTGTACGGTCTTGACAGATTCTAATTATTTTATGACAGCTGAATTTCTTATTAAAGTTATCGTTTTTATGACGCATCATTAAAAAAAAACATTTGCATAATTAAAAAAACGTTAGTAATTAAAAATCCATTTCACAGACATATTTTTGTATTTCTGCAAGGTGAATGATGTCGACAAAGCTTGGAAATTGAAGCTTATAAGAACTTTGAGCCATTCTCTCTAAGAGCAGTAAATGAATTATTTTAAAAGCGAACTATGTAAAATAAATAAACTCTGATAAAACTCTGACTCCAGTCGCTTTAGACAAGCTGTCAAGTTGATGGTACCTAACTTCTTGCTTTAATGCTGAATATTTTGCGAACTAGGCCAACCAAGACAGTTCTAGTTATTTTAGAAAGAGAATATCGTGTTTGTATTTTTCATGGAACTGCTTGAAATATAACGTGTCTTGTTTAATTTCAAGCTAAAGCTTACTTTGAAAAAACAACACGCTACTGATTTCAAAACCTCCTTCTTGTTGAAGTCGGTTAAATATTATTACGGGATCTAATACTCGGGATCATATATGTACAAGCAAAGAAACAGTATTTACTAATCGTTGGCTTTATATTCTTATTGTTAGTTATGCGGACAAGGAACTAATCAAACAGCCGGTTTAGCGTCAACTGCTTCATTTTCACTTCATAACGTAGTCGCAGTCTACTCCACGCACACATGCACACTCTAGACACACTACATATATAACACTTATACACTGACTGTCCATCTGTATGTCCTACAGAAGGGCTGTATCTCACAAACCATAATAGGCAGAAAGCTGAAATTTTCAGAAACTGTGTATTTCTACTGTCGTTTTAATGACAAATATTAAAAAAGATCTCAACCATTTATTAGCCATGATTTATCCATAATCCATAAATTTCACGTTGATACCAAGGATTCCTATAACTCAAATATTTTGAACTTTATTTTTTTATTAATAAAGGCTATTTTAGAAAATAAGATTTAAATAATTTAAAACATTAACTTTGACAATACATTTCCATACAATGTTTTGTCGTTCAAACTTCAGCTATCTTCATACTCAAACCTCCCTTCAAACAAGTTCCTCAACGGTAAAGTTACAGAACAATATTTCAATAGATCACAAAGTGGTTTTCAAGTACAATTGTCAGCTCTTAGAACACTCAACTTACACTATTCCCGCTTTAAACTTATCGGCATTTGACACTGACGATATGGAGTTACGTCGATATTTGAACGCTAGTCTGTATTTCTAACAAATAATACCAAATTGTTGCTACAAAAAAAAATGCAATTCTTCATAATTTGTTAAACATTAGCTAAAAAAAAGGTAGTGAGGTAAAGATATGAAACCATGTAAGAGGATCGCAAAAGTTATTTATAAATAAATAATACCTAAAATTTTTACAAGTTCAATTAAATTTAAAGAAGTGTAAGTGTAAATGTGACTGATTGTGAACATCGTCAATTTATTATGATTCTTGCGATATTATTAACTGACGAAAAATGGTGAACAAGTAACCATTAATTTTTTTAAGGATTTGTTATCTGGGACGACTTTGTAAGATACTAGCAGTCCCAAAGTTGCATGTTAACAAAAATGTCTATTTACAATACGTTTTTACGCAAGTACTTTAAAGTGGAACGGCGAATAATATTAATTCATTGTATTCAGGTCTGAGTTTTCTGAACAGAAACAGCAAAACAATTGCTTTTTCCTGATGTTTTTGTAACCATTTTTCCATTTGGCAGTAACGTTTCTGTGTGAATATTTACAAAGATCAATTTATTCGTATGCAATAACAATGTTCCTTTGCAAATCATAACATACATTGTATTGGACATTGAAACGTATACATCGATAAAATATATAGAAAATTGAATTCCACCTCGTAAAGTTTGAAACACAACAAAATTCAAGGAACAACTCTTTCATGTCTACGAAATAAACAATTTCATTTGAGGTCATTTCATTTCAAGTGAGAAAGAAATCAATTGAACAAAATGCATCATTTAACAAAAAACTGCATTACTAAGATTTTGATCATAATATATTGAACCAAACATACGGGTGCAACGTTTTAAATCAAATATACCTGAGGCTAAGACGTGTGTCTTGGTCTGGTATCTGATAGCCACACAAATTTTAATAAAAATCAGTTTCCACTCACCGGCGATTGCCTGTACAGGTACAGTAACTACGGTTTCCTGTCGATTCCTGCCGCGTCAGCGATGAAAAAGTGTCTTGTCGGTCACAAGACACAAGTTTTAGTAACACCTTATTGATAAATCTACCTCAATACGAAATCTCATCATGTTTTTTTCCTCTCTGTACCCAGGGAGACAGAACAGGGTGACAAATCGGAATAAATCTATGATTCATCTTCTTCAATAACAGCTCGAAATGACAACTTTTTTACAAAGTAGTTTCAGGATAAACATGTTTTTAAGTACAGATATAGAAAAATAAACGTGACTGCAAGTGAAAGGCCAAAGTTTCTGAAAGTATACATTAAATGGAAATACAAAAATTCAAATGAAAATCCCGGAGATAAACCTTTTGAAACGAGATCAAGTTAAGTGAATAAAATGAAAGAAACTACATTTTATTAAACCGAGAGTTTCTCGACTCAAATTGAAATATACGCCAATGCACCGACAACAGAATTTATTTGAGAACAGCGTTGTTGAATCTTGCTAATACCATTGCATCGATTACAAGTTATATTTCTTTCATTGCAACTTTTCTTCGATCTTAAATTTATGTTACCGTTGCAAAGTTTACAATTTGCTATCTACTTTAATAGTGTTAGCGGATTGAACAGTTTATAAGATTCGCTTATCGCTTATAAAATCGTATCGAAAAGAAAAGAGTGTGCGGCGGGAGACCCCAGTTAAAACTGCACATTTATACGTGTTGCTTTCAGTTATTGGCCATAGAAGGTGATAGGCAACGGGTGAAAACCACGTATACCGTATTTTTTCAAAACATTCAATAAAATAAATTAGTAGAGTTTGATGTGTGACCTATGAGGCCGCTGATTTAGAACTCTCGAAGCAACGGTAGCAATAAAACTGACACACACAACATTTAACTTGTTGTTGTTGGATGCACATCGCATCTCATCATACAGGATATTATACCCTTTATTTATTTTCCAGTTATATTTTTGAAAACGTAAAGAGGTTTTGTAATTCACAATGCTTTTAGTCTCTCCCAGAGGATATTTTTCGCAAGCGTAAGGCATTATTTATATGACAATGGGCCGTGTTTGGAGCGTGCATGGGGATGTAAAACATTTCTTACAAAATGTATGAAATGACTGTTTAATATCACACCATACACTAATATTGTTTTTTACTTTTCTTGCCTTGTTTCTCATCCGGCCGTTGTATCTATGTGAACAGATTTATAAAAAATGTATTTATCATTTCAAATCCCTGTCCACGCCCCTTACACGGCCCGTGGTAGTAAAAATTATCCTAACTCTTCAAGTTATTCGGGTTTCTCTCTTTAGATCTCCTCAAATTATTAGACAGTATATAACGTACAAGAATATAGGTTTTTTCGACCATAATTTAAAGTTAGTAAATCTGAAAGTTATCCCATCTTCTACTTTGTGACTAAACCGCGGAACAGATTAACTTAAAAAATTATTTGAAAAACGATGTCTAAGCTGTCGAAAATGGGGGCTCGAAATTTCATACAGAGAAATGTCAAGCAAAACTGGAGAGTCGTCTAGTATTTCAAATTAAATTTAAATGTATAAATTTTACTAAAATTATTTTTGTGGTTATATATATATTTTTTAAATATGTATTAAATTTACTCTATATTGAATCGTCAAATGAATTTAATTTGGGGAAAAAATTACTTGACCACCTGCTCAGGAAATTTTTGTTCGGAAAGATACCGGCAAGAAACCCTAGATTTTGTTGCTTGTATATCATTTTTTAATACATCTAATTAAAATATTCCATTTATGAACTTAATCTGACTTTGACTATACATTTAATTGTGTATGAATGAACACAAACCAATCAGGTTCCGAACAAAGCAATCTGAAATCATTAATCGTAAGTTAGTCCTGTAATGAAACACGTACGCAATACCAATATTGCAATACAAATTGGACTTAGTTTCTCCCATTTGTACTTGCAACTGATTAAAGTAATCTCCAATGAGCAATTGACTATAGTCTTTGTATGCAATCCTAAGTGAGTTCGTTTTTTTACCTTCCTAATAAAAATTAATAGCTGTTCACTCGAACCGTCAAAACTTGAATACGGTTTGACTGATTTGAATGATTTTTTAAATCATTCCATCAAATTTTAATCGTAAAAAATAGGGGAAATTTTCCCAAAAGAACGGCCATGTGGTACATAGTTCGCGGGGTCAACTACTATTGGATAAATATATTTTAATTAGATGAGTTAATTTTGTGGCTATTTAGTCATAATTTCAAATAATTATATTTTTAGCAATTGAAACATAATTGCTTAAAAAAAACAACATTTAATAACTTAGAAATAAATTTACAACACAAAGGAAAATATTATTTTCAAAATCAATTATAATCAAACAAAATAACTCTAAACGAAAGATAAACAAAATGTTACGCAGAACGACACACAGTAGGGAGATCCTTCCGTCACGACGCCTGGATAGCAAAAGAGAGCCCGTTCTTTGTTGTATCGCCTTTTATAGCATTCTGTTATACACCCTCAAGTCATCTATATCTCGGCTTCTCCTGATGAATTCTGGCGTCTCGACAGATCTTTTTCTAGCTAGTCAAGCCTTGGCATGTCTAAGTTCTGAGAAGGCCCTTGTTCCTGGTCTTCTAGCATGACAGGCGACCCCGGCTCCTGATCGTGTGGAGGTAAACGATCAGCTTGTTCAAGGGTCCCTTGTTCAGATTGTTCCTGTTCTGGGTCGTCAGTGCTCTCATAATTTTTGTCACTTTCAGCTAAAAAAAATGAGGACAGCACTATGTATAAGAAGCACTGCGACCACATTTAACAGTTAATAAGCGTTAGAGCGTAAGTGTGTTAATATTGTTAGTCTACTTAAGCGTTCTTTCCTTAATCCCCACGTAAAAGCAAGGAAAGACATTAACCACTACATTAAATAACCTTCACCTTAACTAAAATGCCAAATAATGAACACTGTGTACACACACCACACAGTGACTGATCGGTTTGCAAAGCCGACCAGCTTCCGATGGCCATTGCAGCAACTAATCCATAACAAATAGAATAGTGCCACTGCCCAAAGGGCCAGACACGTCATGATGTCCCAAGGGTCAGCACCCAAGGGTCATCCACAATGCCACAAAGGCCATACAGGTAAACGCGTACCCTCAAAGAAGGCGGCGCATGACTCGGGAGTCCATTCGCCCTGCCAACGAACCATGTACTGCGCAGCAGCGAATGACGTCTTCCCATACGACCCAGACAGCAGTCGCAACTCATATCGATCATGAGGCAGAACCTTGACCACTCGATACGGGCCTCGCATACCGCGATCCAACTTGCCCGTAGACTGAGCATACTTGATCACAAAGACCAGGTCACCTTCCTGAAACATACAAGGGGAACGTCGACCCTGATTAACACGTGCGTCCATTGCCGCTTGATTTTTAGACAACCGCTCGGCTGTCCTTTGCCTCGTGATTTCTCTTCTAGCCTCGCGATTTGTTAATCGAGGCTCAGGAACAATATCTTGCACCAATCTTCGGATGACAGGTGTTGCATTTTCATGTCCTACCAAGAGGTTCAGGGCCGAGGTCTGCGTGGACTTCTGCTTGGTTAAGTTGAGGATAAGCTGCAGCTGCCATAGCCTATCAGCCCACTCCAGCTTTTTATAGGATGTCTCTATTCTTAACATATTAAGAACAGTCCTTACATATCTTTCGACCTGGCCATTGGCGTGATGCATTTCGGGTGTGATATGATGAAGTTCAACCCCTAGCTCCTGCATCCATGACTTAAAACCCGAGGACTCGAACATTCGACCCCTATCAGTCACTATCAGGCGAGGTGTACCGAACAACGAAATTACATTTTGGCAAACCTGTTTGAGTTCAGTGAAGTCTTGTCGCTGAATGGGTGTGAGGACGCAGTACTTAGAGAACCCATCCACTACTAGCATGACATGCTTAAATCTTTCGATTCTGGTAGTGGTCCCAGGGCATCGATATGAAGCGTATCGAACGGGGCATCCGATTTTGTCCAAGAACATATGGGTTGAAGAGGGGCTCGAGGAACTCTCTTATGTGCAATACATGTAATACAGTGACTTATATACTTTCTAACAAAAGATCTAATTCCGGGGAACCAAAAATGTTTTAAAATCAAATCTACGGTTTTATCACTACCAATGTGACAATGTTCGTCATGAAATATACGGAGAAGACTCAAGCGTTGCCCCTTTGGAATGTAACACAACAATCTTGGGTCCTCTCCTACAGGTACGTATCGATAATACAAAATGTCATAATATAACTAGTATATAATAGGTACTCAATTTCGGTACACATAAACGAAAACTTCTTAAGATTTATTGAGAAACCTGCCTTCGTTAAAGTTGCTAAAACATCCCTCAATCGTGTCAGAAAGAATAAGGCAATCGTCTATGTATACCAAAACCTTTCCTGACTGTATAAAACCACGTAGTGTCGTACTTATAATCCGCTGATAAACAATTGGAGCGTTGGCCAGACCATACGGCATCTTTAGATATTCATAATGGGATTCACTCGTAACAAATCCTGTGAGTGGCACTGATGCATCGTCAAGCGGAATTTGATGAAAACCCGTTGCCATGTCGAGTGTAGTAAAATACTTGCATTTACCCAGCCTATCAATGCAATCGTCGATCAAGGGTAAGGGAAATCTATCTTTAACTGTTATCTTGTTGAGCGCGCGAAAGTCTACACATACGGTCGGAGCCATCTTTCTTTTTAACTAAAAGGACCGGGCTAGAATAGGGTGACTTTGACTCGCGAATGATGCCCTTAGATAACAGATCCTCAACGATATCGCGAACCTTTAACTTTTCGGTGATGGACATTCTATACGGCCGATAACTGATAGGAACATCGCTAGTAAGCTGGATATGCATACAACCGGTACTAACAGTGGACGTCGCAGTGCCTAAGATCATATGTGCAGAATAATCAGCTAGAATTGATTTTAATTTAATAAGATCCTCCCCTATCATTGCAGTGTTGATTATTGGTTCTTTAAAAGACTCAACGGCGGCCACAGATAGCAGACTAGAATCGCGAACAATGCGCTGAGTATCCCTAGTGCGAACATATGTAACCCCGTCTCTGTTAAGTACGTCCGTGGCTATAATAATCGGTGCGTTCATACAGTCACTGGGTACAATTAAAAGATCTACTTCTAACGAAATGCCATCCAACTCTATAGTAAGTGTAACATACGAGTTAACATTTGTAACAGATTCGCCTACCCCCTTTATCTGGCGGTTAATAGACTTTTTAGCACAAGAGAAATGATTTACTACCGCCGATGATATCAACGACACACCAATAGCGCCGCTGTCGATCAATATGTCGATTGGTATTCCCTGCACTACACCTACCACTATATCACTACATTTGAGCGATGGGGCGGAACAAAAGTTAACATTCCGCTTATTACTATCTGGGTTGACCGCCGCTCGCTGTTTAGCAAAGCACTGTTTTACATCATGTCCGGGTTTCTTGCAATAACTACATATAGAACTTTTATTAGATTTGCCATCCGGTTGTTGATCATTGTTAATATTCAAACGTTTGGGGCATACAGCTTGTTTATGACCTACTTCACCACACGAATAACATTTGCCAATTTTATTAGCGTCTGTACCAAACGTCTTCCTCAAACCATGCGACCTGCTTTGCTTATTATTTCTATTTGCATTAAATTGAGTGCGGTGATCAATTGTTTTTTTAACCGGCTTAACAAAGCTAGACAAAAAGTTGACCAGGTCGTTTGGTTTGAGTTTAGCATTTATCGCAGTGGCTTTAACCTGGGGGTCAGTAATACCTCTCAATATAATATCCGCCGTGAGCTGTGCACTAAGACCGCGAACTATTTGTAAGCGTAGCAACGACTTACGCGCGTACTCGGCATATGTTTGAAACCCATCGGAATTTGTTGACATAACCTCAAAGAGAATGCTAGCCGAATCAATCTTTTTAATGCATAAAGGTTTGAAGTCTTCTTTGAAGTTAGTCCACGAGCGATCGTTGGAAACCCATTCACTTAGCCACGACTTGGCGTCACCTTTTAGACAGCTACCTACCCGAGACAGACACTCCCGGTCGTCCCATCGATTTACAAGTTTCGCCCTGTCTACTTCACTGAACCATGCGTCAACATCGTGTATACTCGGATCGAAATTCGACACGTAGTAATGGCAAGTACGGCCTAACGCCTCTATGCGTGACATAACGCTATCAAAAGTCTCGCAATTGCTCTGCGGCGCTACCCGTGGCACTGGTAGTGGTGGCGTACCAGGCGTGCACGCGCCCTGCGAGCGCTCCTTATAGATCGGCTTAGTACGTACCTCGCTAGTATGGTGGCGACAACTGTCGCACGGGTACCTGTCGTGTTGACTGCGAGATGGCCCAGGAGACCGCCCGGCATGTGGACGATGGCGTGACGATTCGCGTGACCACCGGTCAAGCGAACGGCGGCGCGATGAGCGATCGCTGCGGTCGTAAGAGCTGCTGCGCGATCGGTGACCACGCCTATGTCGGCGTGAAGATCGCTCACGGGTATAAGCGCGCGAACGCCTACCGCGAGACTCCCTGTCCCGTGAATGCCCACAAGGCGACGCTGGTGAGCGTCTATGACGAGACCGAGAACGACTTGTCCTCATTTTCTAAAAACACAATAAATTAATTAACTTCTACGAAAAACTATTCAAAACTACCTACGTACACAAACACCTACTAATAAGAATAGGGGACTTAAGGTAAGGGGGTTTAAGGTGTGGAACATGTGTTCCTATCCCACTTCTGATTTTCGCAATTGAAACATAATTGCTTTAAAAAAAAAACAACATTTAATAACTTAGAAATAAATTTACAACACAAAGGAAAATATTATTTTCAAAATCAATTATAATCAAACAAAATAACTCTAAACGAAAGATAAACAAAATGTTACGCAGAACGACACACAGTAGGGAGATCCTTCCGTCACGACGCCTGGATAGCAAAAGAGAGCCCGTTCTTTTTTTTTTTTTTTTTTTTGACCCTAACTGCGGCCCTATTGGCCTTCGCAGCGTAACCGAACTAACCGCGCGGCGAGTGCTTCCCCGCAAGGGAGCGAGGCGCAGCGTAGCTGCGCGTCGCCTCCTTGCGTTGATGCCCTCAAAGCCGGGCATTACGTTGGGTCTACAAGCCTTAAGGCTGGGAGGCCTCAAAACTTGTAGCCCCAACGGGGTTATTTTAATTTTGGATGTAGCACAAAAGGTGCTACATCCCTCAACGGGTGCAAAGTGCAGATCTAGACTACAGGCTCGTCCTAAGGGCACCCATAGTGGGCTCGGACCTCGCTTAGGTGGCGCTGTTTTGTGCGAGTGAGTTTATTCTGACTACTGAGAGAGACGCTTGGTGTGGATGGGCCGGCCCTTCCACGCCAAGTCGTCTTAACCGACTGGTGACACCGGCTAGTCTCATCGGATGTGACAACAGCCTGTGGGGTTGTCCGCTGAGAGAGGCTCAGACGTTCCAACCGGACTGGGAACTGATTGGAGCCCGTTCTTTGTTGTATCGCCTTTTATAGCGTTCTGTTATACACCCTCAAGTCATCTATATCAATATGTATTATTGTAGTTATAAAATCGATAGAAATAATAGTTGGCTTATATTTTATTTAGGACGTGGTAGTTCAGTTTATAGTCCGAACCGACTCAATAGGTGGAGATTCGGGTTGCCATAAGAATTAGCTTCCATGTCCTCATTGTGCCCGGATAGTCACGACAGATTCGAAACCTGTCACACTGGGACTCAACATAAACAAGCGAAAAGCGGTTTGTATCACCTATACCAACCCCTCTCGAGGAATTAATTTAATGTTTTTATCTATACTGCTGCATCTACTCTTGCTGCTTTGTTTAGAAAATAAATAGTTTTTTCCCTAATCTTTAATTTAATGACAATTATTTTTATCATATCTAAACATTAAGTTTAATAGTTCATTTTAATTTTATATTTATTAGTAATTTGTAAATGTATTTATTATACTGTCTTGTTACGCCTGCACCATAAATGTTGTGTGCATCTGTAATTGGCGTGTACACTAGACTATGCACCCTTATAATAAAATATTGTATAGATTTATGTACACGCTGTTGATGTGCCAATTTCAATAAATAAAATAAATAAACATAAACTCACGCCGTAACTAATCCCTCGAGAGGGGTAGGCAGAGGTGTAAAACACCGCAATTCGCATGTTTACGTTGAGTCCCAGTGTGAAAGATTGCGAAGGTTATTTTTGTATTTTTTGTTAAAATGAAAATTAAAAGGGATTCGGAAGCGATAACTGAAATAACGCATTATTATTAGGTTAGCAAGAATAACCAAACCAGTAACAACATTTTTCATAGTAATGTATAAAATTATAACATATTAGCGTAATAGTTATTAACTTCCTTGAAACAGTACATAATATATACATAACGCATACATAACACTTTTTCCCACGACTGCTCATGCATTTTTTACACATTGATCTAGATTCAGCTCTTACGTTCTCAGTAGTGACTTGAAGTAACAGACAAATAAACTAGTCATCCATAATTCCACGCAATGAATGTTAAAGTAATTATTTCTGAGTTCCTTTCTTTATTCAAGTCCACATAAATGGTAAAAAAAAACAGATCGATATCTGCATTTGTAATGGCCGACGATTTTGTGGTACCAATTAAATTGTTGCATTTAATTACTGATTACAATAGAACGTAGTAGTTAATCATGAATTTATAATCTAAATACGAACATCGAATTTTATCAATAGAATATCGATTTTTTTTTGTTTTGTTAGATTTTTTATTGATTAACTGATTCAATGTTATTGTTAACTTATGTTTCTTTTTATTGTTATTAATTGTGCAAGATGTAATTCCCTATAATTAAAATTCATAATGGATTGTATTAATATTATTATTTTTATTGCTTGTAAGGTGTTTTTCTTGTTGGGAGTTAAAATAAATAAACAACTCATTAAATTAAAGTAATTATTATAATGTAATAATTTTCATAAATATATAATTTTTTAAATATTTAATTATTGGTCTGCGCTGCGCTCGCGACTACCAATCATTATTCTGTATACCTCAAATATAATTTATTTAAATTTAAGTGTGTTAACATTATCAGGCGTAAAAATAAAATAAATTATAAAAAGGTAAAGGTTGCCGTTGAAAAACCAAATAATTTTTATTCAATTTTGACGATTTAAAAGTACTTATTTAATGAACTTAAAACCAAATAACATTTTATTCAATTTTGACATTTAATTTTGATTAATTTTTTCAATTTTGATTTAAAATTACTTATTTTATGGACTTAAAATCAAATAATTTTTTATTCAATTTTGACGATTTAAAAGTAATTATTTTAAGTCCACAAAATATTACATCTTAAAAAAATATAAATTTCTTGCATACCACATAAATTAACAGCTATTTGATTTTATGATATGTTAAACAAATATAATAAGTTAACACGTTATTAATTTTCCACTCAACGGATAAATAATTTGCATTCCATTAAGTTTACGGCGATATTTCCTAATCATTATTAGAGTCAAGTGAACTACTGCAAAAAGTGCTGTAAAAACTTACTAGTAGACAATCGAGCAATTAACAATGTTTTCCGGTTAAGGACATTAGCATTACCCAACCCGCCTCCAACCTCCCACCAACTTTCCTTTTACCAGATCATTCAATTAATCCATTCTTTAGTACGAGCCCGCTCTAAATAGGTTGTGTGAGAAACAGTGTCAGTTTGGTAGCTGGTGGCTGTGGAAAAATGCCTGATATCTGGTCACCTCCGGACATCGCGCAAATATGTACCGAGCAAAACGCTCACCTAACGCAATGCTCTCAAACCGGCTTCATGTTTTTAGCCCTGGTGACCCAATTATTCGGAGGTGCAAGTGACAAAAGTTTCCCTGGAACCAATCCTTATTCCGGATTCAGCCCCAATGTCCTGGATCCTTTTTCAAGTGGAATCACGTCGCCGTCGATCGAAACGAGTATTTTGGGGCCCACCCAGATACCGTTAGGGCCTGTTCCGATTAAATCGAATTCCATTAACCAGTTCCCTGAATCGATCAAGCATCAAACTACTCATAACGTGGGACCTCACGGAAAAGCGGTCTCCCAATCCACGTTCTTCTTCAAGCCAGAATTTGAGTTTGAAAAGTTTGGTGTTCCCATCAAACACAAACCTGTTGACTTCAACTTCTTGAACCAGAGGAGCTACTTCGACGTTTTGACAGCTGATTCGAAAAGAGTGGATGTAAAAGTAGAGTCCAAACAGGAGAATCAAAAAGAGAAGAAAGGAAGAGAAAAGAGGCAGGCTGCGGAAGAGTATGACTTCATCATTGTTGGTGCTGGGTCAGCGGGATGTGTTCTAGCTAATCGTCTGTCTGAAGTAAAAAAATGGAAGGTATGTAGTATTTATTTTAGTATATAGCGTTAATTATGAATGACTATTGACTATATAGTCATAACTACGCCTGAAAAGTTGAAATTTGGAAGATAGGTGACTGGAGGTCAGATAAGAAAGAGTATTTAATTTTTTTGTTATTTAGACTCTACCTCTGCACATTCACGGAGCTGAAATTTATAGTTGTAAAAGCAGACATTTATCTTGTAATAAGTTCACAAAGACCTATAAATAATATTGACCTTAAACCATTTATGTATTTCACGACTATTCACACTGACAAATCGTGACCAACATTGATAGCAATCACAAGCATTTTATTACATTTGATCAAATTCCCTAGCGATACAGCCTTATTATAAAAGTTCAATATTAACAAAAAATTGTATAAATCATAAAGATTTATCATATATTTTAATATAAGAGTAAATATTTATACAATAATAAATATTCGTTTAACACATTCAAAGTGTAATATCAGTTTGAAGTGAGTTTTAATTTTTTTAGAAAAACTTAAGTTAGTTTAACTATGTATTTAAGAATAGTTCCCACAACTTTGTTACTTGTTGCGACACGCATTGCAAATTGTCACGACTTTATTGGGTCACGAACAGACAAATCTATAGATTCCGATACCATACAAATGAGATAGTAAATATCAGCTTTAGGTATTTCAGAACAAAACATCGGTACCTAATAATAATTACACTTTTATTTAAATAATAAGTATTAACATATATAAACCTCATTTAAATCACCTTAATTAATTTATATTTTAATAACAATATAAATAAAATTGTTTTACTCATCTTTTTTAGGGTTATTTACCAAAAGGTACTAAATAGTCTCCGCTGTCCATCCTACTATCAGCGGGCTGTATCTCTTGAAACATAACAGACTCGTGAAATATTAAGAGGATGTCTTTGATAATGAACTTAAAAAAAATAAAGGGGCATACAAGAACGTGAAAAAAAATCCTTATTGTTGTTCCTTTTACGAAATTATTTTAAAATGTTAAAGCTTATAAGATAGTACGAACAAATCATGTGCGAGTCCGACTCACACTTGACCGGTTTTTATTTTAATCAATATTAGTTATCCGTAAGAGTAATTTAAAAGAATAACTATAATTATTTGATTTAATACATAGATTTTTATATGTAATTAAATTAATTTTGTATATTCTAAAAGCTAATGTTCGTCTTTGGCCTTCTGGTTTTATTTATTTAGTTCACAAATCCTATTTGAATATTTATGAGTTACCAACAAATAGAGTCACGATTTAACACGATTGTACAATTTATCGCCTATTTATGGACTAGTACTGTCGTAGACACTAATTTAAGCGTAAATCATATTTAAAGTTACGTTTTGTCATTCGTAAATAGAAAAAAAAATCTTTACAGAAATTTATCTTTTTTATTGACAATAGATAAAAACAATAGACATATTTACTTCTGATTGTAAGTGACGTTAGGATGAAGTTTCTCGCTAAGGAAATAGCTATAATGCTCGCGGAACATAACAACTACATGCATAGTAATTCGGTATTTAGCACTTTGAATAACAAAACTTAATTATTTTTTATGTAATGGAAGTGATAAAAAAAAAACCTTCGAAATCATCTCAGATAAGTTTTATGGGCACAGTGAGAATCCATAAATCATCAAAGACAAATCTTGCGTAGGTTAACAATAACTTGTCACACATTAAAGACACAATAGTAAAGAAAATATTGGCACACGCAGTTAATTTATTTCAGTAAATTGCATTGTTTGTGATTCGTTCTCAGTTATTTACCGATTTGTAATAAGACTCATTATATTTATTACAACACCTAACGGAAGAAAAGGACGGGAGATAACCAAGAAAATTTTTCAAGCTTGTTCTTCTTCGTTCACATATCCCAGTAATTTGGTGAAAAAACCTGGAAAGTTTTCAGAGAATTTTTAAAACTTAATCATAGATTTTATGTGCTCTTTCTGAATTCCTTGTTTGACACAGTTAATGCCGCCCGCGCCATCTTGAAAAATTGACTACCAATAACAGATTTTTGTTAATATCTCTTTTCCGATGAATTTTTCGATCAAACAGGGTGAAAGTAAATTCAACAAGAGACAATATCCTACAAAGCTACAAGCTCAAAATAATCAAAACACAAATGGTTGATTAGCCTTGAAAGTTGATTTCAATATCGGGCGTTTCGCAGAATGACATTGAAAAAGGTCGATTTTTTTCACGAACATTTCACTTGTAACCCTAAAATGTCGCAAAAGGCAAAGAGTTTTAGCCCATACAGCACAAGTAATTCGTGTTATATTTTTCTTTCTTAATTGCTTCTACAGTAACATGCTAGTAATGTTACTGTAGGCTTTATTGAGTTACTTGGGAAATGACGAAAACAGCAGCCAAATCGTCTTAATTCACTTTCTCCACACTTGTATAGCACTACAGATGTTCACTGGTTAAAACACTAGTATTTTACACATAAAACTCTGCTGATACACAAGAAAAGACACTAAAATAAGAACATTTCAACCACCACTCCCCGTTCCCTCCAAGTAACTCCTGATTGAACCTTTTCGTCAGTTCTTGATAAGTGACGTCACATATCAGTATAGCTAGCCCATCTCATGAAGAAGGCTCGGCCATGCTTGTGATTTGACGTGTATATGCACCACTCTTGTGAGCGTAACGTCCTTACTGAGCGAACTCGAGGTCACGCACACTGAGATAATATACACGTACACGCCTGACAAAACTAACACAACCGTAGTAAAACGTTCTTCGTGAGTTGGAATAACTGTAACAGCTGGTAATTAGCCTGTCGTAAATTAAGACAAATGGCGCGAGTTGTGATGACGTTATTAATATTCTTATAATAAATAGACCGTAGACTAAACATATGGAATTATGGTGTATTTGTTTTTAACTATGGTGGTAAACAAGCATACGGCCTCTTTTTTTTCTTTGCAAGGAAAAACAAATCTATGAACTTTTTACTTTCGAAACCAGTTCGTTCCATTTTTCACGTACAAGATATCGGTTATGAGCGCGGAGGGGAGCCTATGAATAATAACATTAAATAATGACAAATCATTGTTTGACAAATCAATAGAATTGTTGTACTTTTTTTTTACTTTAAAATAGATTTACAACATAACTTTCTACAACATATTAATGATACATTCACTAGCAATTGTATTTAAAAAGTTAATTAAACAGCAAAAACTACAGACAATGGAAGAGTAATATACTTATAGAATCTTCAATTATTGGAAAATATTATTTATGTTCCCGTAATATTATGTTTTTTTAGTGACACGATAGATGCAATAGAATACTACAGTGATTTGAACTAACTATTTAATCTTTCTTCATCTATTTTATCACTAACACTTACATTAAGCACATTGTAATAAATTATTCAATTTTAAATATAGTCACAAGCAGAAATAAATGGTACAAATTAATTTCATATTACGAGAGCCGGCTTGTCGCGAAAATCCTAGCGTTTTCGCAAAATCACGGAAGATTGCCAACATCGACGTTTTTGGCACAATACGTAACCTGAACTAATTATAATCAATTTACTACGTTTATAACTTTTATATAGCGATTAATATTTTTATAAAAATTACAAGAATCAAACAAGATTATTGTTTTTAAGACACACATTGTCAGCCCTGCACTAAGATATAATCTTGTATCACTCGCACTATGCGATGACATGTTATATACTACATAGATAAGAATACGACATCCAAGACTAGAAAGGAAAACAATACCTTTAGTGCGTTTAGTTGCGATATTTCGTGGTTTTACGAAAACGCTAGGATTTTAATAAAATTCCTGTTTTGTAATGATCCTGTAATAGACAAAGTCTATGAGTACAACGTCTGGAACGACCCTGTTAATGTAAGAACTAGCTTACACTAGTAAAGGTAGTTCAGTGTGTTTATTTAGGATTGCTAAATAAATGAATCCTGGCTGTTTTCTATGTTAAGGAAACTAAGATTCATTTGAACATTAAGTCATTAAGCAAAGATGTATTCTTAAGGCTATATTATCGCCTAGATAAACTTTTATAGCTCTTCTTCCGCATCTGCAGGGCCGTTTCAAGACTAGCTGAGGCCCTATTGCTCCAGCCGAATCGAGGCCCTCTGCTCCTGACTAGGATTTTCCTATGCTGTCTTTAAAAACTTCGCTTATTTTGGCATATTTTTGGGGGCCCGTATTTTGAAGGCCCTGGCTCCGTGTCCCCTTGTCCCTATGGTAAAGGCGTACAGCATATCTATATAAGATAATAGATAATTTTAAAATGTATTCTTTTGTGTTATAATAATAACCACATCACGACACACACATTGACTCAGCCCTGCAGTAAGTACCGTAAGAACTTGTGTCACAGGAACTGAGCAACGATATGGTATAAACTACATAGATAAGAATACAACATCCAAGTCCGGTGAGCGAAACAATGCGTCTTGCAAATAACACAAATTCCACCCCCGTCGGGATTCGAACCCGGAACCTCAAGCGTAGCAGTCGGCTTACATCACTACTTCACCGAGGTCGTCAAAACCTCAAATCATTGTTCAAATCTTGGTAAAATTAATAGGTTTTTTACCACTTTAGATGAGACAACGACCATTGTTTATGTATTTTTACCATGATAGTAGCTTTATGTTTTTCAAATCAAAACTATTTTGAGTCAAACAATGATTAGAAGCAGTTTTTTAAGTTCAATGTTATAAAGCATAAATTTCTCAAAAACAAAAGCAATTATTTACAATTTAATTTACTTCAAATTAATTCTAATTTTTTGATCGACGTGAAAAGGAAAGATGTTGTAAAAAAATCAATAAATATACAGTATACGGACACACAAGAATAAAAAAAGAGCATCATAAAGGCATAAATAATATGCCATTAAACTTTATAATAGTCTTTTTGATTCAACATTACCTCAAGAGAATATTAAACTAGAAAACTAAGCCACATCCAACCTCAGTAAAGTCAACTAAACAATACCTACATTATCAATCAATTGGGTAATAAATTACGTCGTGTTACCTAATACTGTGAGAATACAATAGTATATGATTAATACTATTTTTATAGTAAGCAACAGTTCCGTATTATTCCTACAGACTAATAAATAGGGTAGTATGGATCCCTAAGCATATCATACAAATTACATCCATAGGAACTTGACGTAACTACTAAGTTATTATCAAATAAAACATCCACTTTTATTTATTAATAATATTTTGTACGTGAAGATTACGTGGATAAATAATAAAATATTCACAACTGTGATATTTAACTTTGGAGTTGATAAAAAAAAAAACAGCCCAATGAGACTTTATCACCGAAACTAATACAGGAGAAGTCTCCAGTAAATATTCTAACCTAAAAATGCGCCAATTTTGAGAGAAAAACTAATAGAACAGGAAAATAATACCGTGCAAATAGTTTTGCGTTGAGAACTATTTCTACCCGAGATAATAACGCTTAGGATCTCTTTAAATTAGTATGTCCTTGTAGAAGTTTCCAACTTCCTTGATAGGATATAAGATTCCTGGAAAAGCCTTCATTTACAGATTTTCTTGCATTTTTTGCCACGTTCTTTTGGTTAAAAAGAAAACATAAGATCAAGTTTTTCTAATCAACGTATTTTATAATTTAGCGTATTTGTGTTTTTTTTTTTTACTTTCATTTTTAAATAAGCCTGAAAATCACAATGTTTATTAATTTTAAAATATTAACAAAAAATAAATCAAAATAAAATTTGAAGTGAGTGCAAGTTTAACTTTAAATATGGCAGATTTTTATATATTTCAAATACTGCACTGTTTTTTTTCTGCTTAAAATACCGTAAGTGACATTTGTTTGAAAAAAAATGATGAGAAAAGTTAAATTATATACTTGTTACGTTTCGTTAATTGCAAAAGACTTTAACTAAATAAATTTCTGATAAAGAACTAGAAAAGACAAAATATTATTTAAACTTCAACTATAGACCTCAAAAATCTTAAGAACGTTTTATCCGAGAGAAGCTGAAACTTTTTATTAGTGGGTACCTATTTTACACGAAACAAAGAATATACTGTGTAAGACAATAACACTTCTTGCTCTATTTAGGAAGGTAGTCGGTAATCGCTTCCATCTAGAATAAAACTAAAACAATGGGACTGGTTCCCAAAGCGAAAAAGTTTTACAATCGCAAAGTCTTGAATTTGTTTGTTGGAGCAGCGTTCTTTGATTATAATAAGTGGAATTTTATTATTAAAACTGAAAAAAACATCACAAAAAAAAACCAGAGAAAACTATAAAATGGTATCAGCTTGGTAATACTAGCATACTTTCCTACCAATGATATATTGTAGTTTTAGCTATTTAATTACCTTATTTTTCCTAATCGCTTATAGTCTACAATGATCGATAATTTATTTTACACTGGGAAGTGACTGACATACAACTAGTGATACATAAAGTTAGCGTGGTTAAAGTTCCCTGTTCTATGAAAAACTCCGTCATCGGCACTACAAGCCCAAGTTTGCGTTATAAATGGGAAGGCGTCTTAGAACAGACTACATAAAACTATTAATTAAAATACAATATCTGCTGGGAAACTGCAACAAGTTTCAGGAGATAAGATGATAAAGTTTAATACTAAAAACTGTCTATAAATGTTTTAATTTTATTTTACCTTTTTTTTTGTCTTATAATAGACATTTTCTACAGACCTAGCACGCTAATGAATGCGACATAGCACGTGAGACGAGATAAATATATCCCTTTCATAACAAAAACAAAGAGAAAGAGATGGCTTCTATCTCGCACCTCGATATCACTCTCGTGCCTCCCCCATTTAGTGTGCTGGTCCTACTGGGTAGTATTTTACACCTTAGACTTCATCGCCGCTTGATGGAGAGGATTAGGGTCAAATGTTTGCCTGGTAAAAAAGTATTACGATATTTTCTATGGGTCCACACCAGAAGACTTAACTTTTTTGTTCGTACTTGCAATATTACAAATCTTACCACTTTATAATGTTAGTAAAAATTTTGGTCCTTAATTACATTACTTAGTTTTTATCGGTAATTTAAATTGTAAGTTAATCGAGTACTATACATAGAACTATTTTTGGAAGCATTCGAGACGAATGATGTGTCTGAGTTGGTAACACCCTCCATTCTATTTTTGTCGGGAAGCAGTTCGCTATATTTTGATTCGAAGGATAAGAGAGTCATAGTTATTACCGGCATGACAGGTATAACATCTTTACCTCTCCATAGGCAACACATTGGCGGTACTTACTCTTGGCGTTCTCAGAGGCATCATCGTGTCAATAGGCAGCGCTATCAGTTTCCATCAGGTTAATCGTCTGCTTGTTGACCAATGACGTTATATAATTTTCTTACATAATAATCAATGATGAAAAGGTACATTTTCCTTAATATAAAAAATAGGTTGTGGGTATAAAATTAAAGACAATTAACAGCTGGAACATACAATAAAAAGACCTGTGATATAAGTACCAGCATTCTTCCAGTTTTTAGTTTAAAAATAACACAGATTAACACTTACAATACATTTACTTTTACATATAAATATAAATGAAGTACTGTATTAATTATTTTCAGGCTAGTTAACTACATTTTTCCTGAAAAGGCTTAGTGGAAAGTAGTTGATACTTTATGCTTAATAAAAATGACCTTTATTCAATACAGATAAGGTCGATTTTAAAAATCCCGTTGGACGTTTTAGCAGCTAACCAGCAGCGCAAGCAATTAATTTGATTTTGATAGTTTAGACCCAATCAAACTTTGCAGCGCTGAAAACTATGAGTTGTTTTTACTTAAACTAATAGCTGTTTGGAAAGTTTATTAGCAATATTGAAGCGCTTTTTTGCTACCCTGGCTGATTTTACATACAAGTCCTTTCAACTTGTTCTATATGCAATTTAATTTTTCCCTTGTTGCATTATTAGTAAGAACGTGTTGTAGAATATACTGAGAAATTTGGTTTTAGATTTTCCACCTGGTATCATTTTGAGTCATGACAGAGTCAAAAACAGTGTATCGTATATTTTTAATTTTTATGTTAAGGCCTCTGTGGCGCAGTGTTGTAAACAGCCAACTGCTAAGCTACAGGTTCCGTGTTCGAATCCTGGCGCTTTATTTTGCATGTAGTTTATACTGTATCAATGCTTAGCAGCTGCGATACAAGATTATTCAATCTTACTATAGGACTGAGTCAGTTGATTTTAGCGAATAAATTTTTTTTGTCTTAAATTTTAACTTTTAAAAAGTGCGTTAAATCTTAATTTTACAGATTCTCCTGATAGAAGCAGGTCCAGAGGAACCTGATGTCACCATGGTGCCGGCATTTGCTCCAACCCTTGGAGGCTCCAGCATTGATTGGCAGTACAGAACCCAGCCTGAAGAACTAACCTGCCGAGCTCATAGAGGAAGAACTTGTGCTTGGTTTAGGTAAAACTTATCATCACCCGGAAGATATCCACTGCTGGAAAAAGGCCTCCCCCATATATTTGCAACCGGAGCAATCCTTGGACGCTTGCATACACTACCTCCAGCAATAACAAAATAGTCCATACAATTCGAAGGAAGCACTCGGTCTCTCGATCATAATTGATTTGCTATCAACAATACGACAAGTCCTTGGGTTACCTAAACTAAACTGATAGGCTTTGTAACGTAGACATAGCAAAAGGCTGGCTCAGATTACAATTTACAAGATGCATTGTTTTCCTCACCGATAATCCATAACCCATATTGCTGCGATACTGGGGCTAACGTGCAGGACTGAGTCAAAGTGGGTAATATTGATAGTAATGTCTTGCGAATGCAAATCGTTTGAGTTCTGAATGAACAACGCGAGTGACTTAGTCATTTTTATTTAAACTTAGCTTGTTAACCGTGGTGGGTGCAGCTCACCACTTTCTATCAACAGAATTACTCACCAGTGCTGAACAATTATAGCAATACATGCCCTTAGAATGTTAAATTGTTCTTTGATAAAAGCATTAGGATTTTTGTTGTTGTAATTTAATACTTTAAAAAAATCTGCCCTTAATAGTATTAGTAAAATTAATATAGTCAAGTAGAAGAAAGAACAACATGTCCCAAGGATTATTCAGAAATATCAAACAACATACTCACTGCGACATTGTCTCCACGCCAAACCCACATAAATAATATCTGTTAATACTCATACGGTTCTAAATTAATGTTCAATGTTGAGTTCAAATTAATTTTATCCAATTTAATCAACGTTCAAAGTTTGTATCGCAAATACACTTTAACTTTTCTCCTGCTTCAAAAACTAATGAAACCGTTTTAGCGGCCGCGTGATGGGTGGGTCGAGCGCAACAAATTATTTAGTTTACATGAGGGGGAATAAACAGGACTACGATGACTGGGCCGGACTGGGGAACCAAGGATGGAGTTACAGAGAAGTATTATACAAACATCCAGTATAAAGTAGCTAGTAAATTGACTGTAGTTAGAAATTCTGGAGTACATTTTTGGTTCCAAGCCATCACAAGTTCAGCTGTAGATAACAACTATCATTTATGTATCAAACATTTTAGGTGTTGCCTTATTTCAAAAAATCTGAAAGCAATCGAGACGTCGAGTTGAACGATAAATACTATCATGGCACTAACGGACCAATGAATGTTGAAAGGTTTTCTTACGCTGATAAAAATGTTGTGATGCTACTAAAAGCTTTACTCGAGACCGGATTAAAATTGACAGATTTTAATGGGAAGCAACAAATAGGAGCTATGACGACACAAACCACCTCGAAAAATGGAAGAAGAATGTCGACCAATAAAGCTTTTGTGAGTCCTGCGAGGCCAAGAGAAAATCTTTCCATCAAAACAAACGCACAAGTAACGAAAATTTTAATTAATAGAGATACAAAAACTGCTCACGGAGTTAAATATTTTAGCCAAGGCCGTTGGAGAAGGGTATTTGCTAAAAAAGAAGTTATTTTAAGTGCTGGTGCACTGAATTCACCGAAAATACTTATGCTATCAGGAATTGGGAATAAACGAGTACTGAAATCTCTTAAAATACCAGTTGTAAAAACATTGAGAGTTGGCTATAATTTACAAGATCATGTAACTACAGATGCTATGATAATGGGGCTGACGAATAAGACTTCAACACTATTAGATGGCGATCAACTTTTGCGGTCGATTGAAGAGTATTACAATTCCAGTTATAAAACTGGACCTCTATCTTCAACTGGTCCAGTGCATGTGAGTGCTTTTATAAGGACTGAATTGGCTGATGAAAACAAATCCATACCGGATATACAGTTCCATTTTGATGGTCGAAACCTTAAAGATTTCTATTCCGACCCTACAAACTATTTAGCCACAAACGTATTTCCTTTTGCATTCTACGACAGTATAAACGTTAGACCTATTCTATTATCACCTAAGAGTAGAGGCTATTTGACCTTAAATAAAACTGATCCGGTTTTTGGCCAACCTTTAATATATCCGAGATTTTTTACAGTGAAAAAAGATTTAGATACTTTAGTTGCGGCTTTGAAATTTGCTGCTACACTTGAAAACACACAGTCGTTTAAAAGAAATGGAGTTGAATTCATTAAACAGCCCGTTGAAGCTTGCATGGAACATATTTGGGGTACTGATGAATATTTCGCTTGCTTATTCACAAGATATACCACAACCATTTTTCATCCCTCTGGAACATGCAAAATGGGTCCCGCTTGGGATAAACAAGCTGTAGTTGATCCCAGGTTAAAGGTTTATGGAGTCAACAATTTAAGGGTTGCTGATGCGTCGATAATGCCTAAAATTGTTAGAGGAAATACAAACGCTCCAGTGATTATGATAGGAGAAAAAGCTGCTGATATCATTAAAGAAGATTGGAACGTAATCTGAAAAAGTACCGAATTATCAATAATAGTAGTAAAAACGGTTTTATTTAATAGTTTAAAGTTGAATTGTTTATAATTTTTAGTGATTTATAGATACTTAGGCAACACAGGTATATTTCAACAAATATTTTCATAAAGACAGTAAATCAAAAAAACGTTCAATTCGCTTAACCTAACTCACACCTTTTGTAAAAGCCTGATTCGAAAGCAACCTGCAGAAGTGTGCGTCTATCCAACACACAACACAACACAAATGAATACACAAACTAATTGGTGAGTCATAAAAATTTAATCATTTCACATCAGATTAGAAACATAACAAAAATTTACTCATTTTCACAATCATTTTTTCATTTCATTTATTAAATTGTTGACCTTATTAACTTATGTTTCAAAGGAATTTTAAAGATTTTAAAAATTTACTGTTAAAATCGAAAACAACAAAAAGTATAATGACGTGAAAACGAAAAATTACTAAATAAAACACAGATAATCATCACGATTCTCAAACTGAAGTCATGTCAACCATTATCATTCAATGTTCAGTCTTTATAATTTTCCGACTTTCAAAATGTGTCCATAAACATATAAAAAACACCTATCATTCATTATGACAGATTAATCTTAACAAAAAAAAAAAACATTACGAGTAGAAAATATTTCAATTCCAGGGGTAGAACCATGGGCGGTTCGAGTGCCATCAATTACATGGTGTATATCAGGGGAAACAAGAGAGACTATGACAAGTGGGCTGAGCTTGGCAATCAAGGTTGGAGCTACTCTGAGGTAAGACATAATACAGAGATTTGAATAAACAGGATATTGCTGTTGTTTTTCATAATGAACTGTTAACATTTATTTCAAGCAGTAATAAAAAAGTCAGTCTAAAAGTAAGTCGTCCTTAAAAAATATTAATTAATAATAGAAATCCAGTGTACTAAAAATCACACATTTGATAGACAATACCCTAATAGACCTAAAAAAAAACTAAGGTTTAAACCACGCTCTATTGTCAAGTCTTCTGCCAAAAAGAATAGTTTTTGTAATGGAACTTCGAAATTCGTAAACAGTCCTGGACTTATAAGTTCTGGCTTTGTCTACATCTTCTAATAAGACGGTTATGGTCAATTAAAAATGTAGTTTATATTTTACACGTGAATTTACCTGCATATGTATGTGTGTATCGGATTTTTTATATTTTGTATGATATAAGTTGATTAAATTATAAAACATGTTTCAGGTGCTTCCGTACTTCAAAAAAGCGGAGAATAACCATGACATTGAGGCTCATGACAAGTATTACCATTCGGTTGGTGGCCCTCTCAGCGTTGAAAGATTCCCTTATATCGATATTAATACAATGATGATTGTCCAGGGTTTTAAAGAAAAAGGTCTCCCTATAATCGACTTTACAGGACCTCATCAAATCGGTACCGACATTGCTCTCTCAACCTCTAAAAATGGCAGGAGATTTTCAGCAAATACGGCTTATATCAAACCATTAAAACACAAGCGACATAATCTTCATATCATCAAAGAAGCATTTGTCACTAAAATTATAATTGATCCAATAACCAAAGCCGCCAACGGAGTTGAATTCATAAAGAATGGCTACTTCCAATCAGTCTACGCTAACAAAGAAGTAATTTTAAGCGCAGGATCATTAAACTCTCCAAAAATACTAATGCTTTCTGGAATAGGACCTAAATTCCATTTAGAAAGTTTAGGTATTCCTGTTATTTCTGATCTTAAAGTCGGATATAACCTACAAGACCACGTTACAACAGATGCTCTAATAATTGCTCTCACAAACAAAACCTCTACTTTGGTAGACGGTGAAATTTTACTCGAATCTGTTTACGATTATTACAAACAAGAGCCAAAGAAAAACGGACCGTTAGCTTCAACGAATACTTTAAGTGGCATTGGATTTATAAGGACAGAATTTGAAGTTGAAGATAGAGATGCTCCGGACATACAAGTTCATTTTGATGGCAGAAACGTTAGAGAGTTCTATGAAGACCCTACGACATACTTAGCTACAAATATATTTCCTTTATCTTTCTACGACGGTATAGCAGCTAGACCACTGTTACTTACACCCAAAAGTCGAGGCCACGTTTTGTTGAACCACACAGATCCTGTATTTGGTCAGCCTTTAATCTACCCAGGGTTTTTCACTGTTAAAGAAGATGTGGACAGATTAGTATCAGCGATGAATTTTGTTGTTAGTTTGGAAGAAACAGCAGCTTTCAAAGCTACTGGGGCATATTTTACTAAAGTGCCTGTTCCAGCTTGCATTCAATACCCATGGGGGAGTTACGAATACTTCGAATGTCTACTTATGGAGTATACTTCTACTATATACCATCCAGTGGGAACTTGTAAGATGGGGCCGAACTTTGACAAGGATGCAGTAGTTGACCCAAGGTTAAGAGTGTATGGCGTTAAGAAGTTAAGAGTAATCGATTCTTCTATTATGCCACTAATCGTAAGAGGTAATACAAACGCACCCACCATAATGATCGGTGAAAAAGGCGCAGACATAATAAAAGAAGATTGGATATTTTAGTACTAACTAGGATATTAAATTAGTAATTTTTAACGTTATACAAATTAGCTAATATTATTTCAAAAGCAGCAATATGTGATTAAAATAGGTTTTTTATTAAAACGAGTATTATTTTTTCTACCTCGCCAAATATTGTACGTAAATTGAGAATTTTTCTATCAAATTAAACTTGATTATTACAATTGCTCGTTGCGAGTAAGGAAAAATAAGAGAGCTAAGAACAAAGACCAAGAAATTATATCTTTGCTGACTGTACTTTGTACAACTTCGAATTTACAACTATGTTGTGGCCATAAAACTGAGGAATGTAAGAGAAGTTACATCGTTTTTGAATTACTACAAATGTATTTATATTGCAACAAGGTACGAAGCTAAATTGTCTACAGATTTCTATACATTTTTACCCTTAAAATATAACAACTTTTGAAAACATACTTAAAATCAAAGCAAATTAACAGTTCTGGTCCATATGTTGAAGGTCTATATTTCTTTTAAAATTCAACGCTCTTTTCATGGCCGTTACCAAGACGCATCTGCCATACCTACACCGCCATTATCCTAACCCATAAACTGAGGAGCCGGAACAATCTGTATCAAGCCACTGTCCTCACTCTTAAATCACTACCAGCCTAAATAGACCTTCCGCGTCCCCTTATCACCTTCAAAATAGGATATTGCAGGTGTATCAGTTCTAAAAGACAAGGGATCAGGGAGAATTGGTGTGGCAGTAAATTTTACAGCAGCACAAAGTTTAAACTTCATCTAAGTGTCATAAATAAACAGGGAGTACCAATTGCAGGCTTCGGAAGTTAGTACCGGCTTTTTGTTTTAATGCATGTTGCGCAGATAAAAGTGATGTAAAAGTTTTTTTAAAGGCTGCGTCCCCTGCGTCGTATTATAGCTTCGGGTAATCTCGCCATTTTTTATGATTTTGCGATATTTTTTCACTACAACATAAAGATTGGTTACGAGTTTTTGTTTTAATTTATTTTTGACCTTATTTGTTAATGGATTCAACGTTTTTATGGTAATGAAGTTCTAATGTTTTCTAATACTGGCTTCTTTCAGTTGTTTGAAGGAATGGAACAAGTAAATTTTTCCTTTGGTTTAATCTTATAAAATGTTTGAACTGATTTATTAAAAAATATATGAATGGTAGATCAAAACGTAACGCAAACTTTTTGTTATGTTTTTAAATTTTCGTTCGTTGATGCTTCGATTAAAAAAAAAATTGTTTCGATATTTTTAAAGAAATAACAAATTTTTCATAACGCATTTTTCTTCTTTTGATAAAACAGCAATAAATACCGTTTCCGAAACCCAACGACAAAAATTGTTTGTTGCATTTCTACTAAAATATATATCATGTTTGCTTTGAAACTGCAATATATTTCGTGCCCTTTTAAAAGACGACAACTTGAAGCTTATAAAACTTCCCAAGGGATGAATTTCTTGCAATTCCTCTACCAAGAAACAATCTAAAAAAAAAAATTTTTGTTGGTTCACACCGCGAAAGAGAGGGATGTATAGAAAATATATTTTCTATTCCCCTTGCTCGTTGTTAAATATCTTTTACAGTAAAAGATTCTTTATTTTTATATCAACCATAGTTCAAGCTTAAAATGGTAACTTAAAGCTATTGTTGTGACTTTATAAAGTGCCTTAACAACTTCAAAAGCATCTCAAAACGTTCTCAAATTCCTAAAGGATCTATAGTTTAAGGCTTTTGTGTGTACTCTGCCATCGTTGTAGAATCACTAGCTTTTGCTTGCGATTTCGTCCGATTTGCACTCGAATTTTATGTAATCTGAAACAAAATATAGTTTGTGCAAACTCTGAAAGTCCATTCTAAATACAGGTGAAAGAAATATGTAAAAATTTAGATTTTTCAAGGATTTGTCAAAATTCTATCGCTCTCGAAATGTTTCTCTGTATACTGATTCCTTCTAGACTAAGAAGATAAGTCCAAACACACAACGTGATAAAGACTAAAGATATAGCTGAGGATGCTGCTTTGTTTCACAGAGTGGACAACGTGGATGTATCGACTCTAGAAGTGACAAAACAAAACGAAAACGAACGATATTCTTCTGATCCTGGTCCTGGTCAAAAAAACATTTTATTTTATTTTTATGAAACGTCATGGACAAACACGCAGCCGGCTCACCTGATGGAAAGTGATACCGCCGCCTATTGACGTCTGGAACGCCAAGAGCATCGCCAAAGCGTAACTCATACAGAGGTAAAGAAGTAGAAAAAAGTAGAAAAAGATAAAAACGTAGCTTTTGGATAAATTTAACATTTATCTAACAAAATTTCAATAGCCGCGTCCCCACTGGTAGATCCATCGCGATCTTGCTTCATGCTCCAAGAAGCGTGATCCAAATCCAAGTGTAGATGTGCCTTTCCTAGGATCGCGCGATCTTTACCGCGTGCGATAATTTTGTCGTTGGTTCCGTATACGCGTCTACACTGGAAGATCCTCGATCCATGCTCCAGGGCCTTGGAGCTCCGAGCACAGTATCACTTGGATCGTTCGGTGGGAACATGGCTTAGATTTTAGAAAGCCTGCTTACTGCAAAAACTTTAAAAATTAATAACATTATTGTATTTAAAAAACCTAGTATGTATTTTTAACTAAAATAATAATTAAAAGGTAATACATACCTGTCACATTTTGTGTGACCCCCAAGAGATTGACATCTTATAAGGGCTGCAAGGGGCAGCTTTATGCAAGTGGCACATGATGGCTTTAATTAGAACTATTCGAGGGAGCAGTGTAAGGTTTTTGGCTGAATTGACATTTATTTAATCAAGTTTTAAAGTCCTATCCAGTAACTGGATCCTTTGGACAACAATCCTTTAACAAGTATAGTAGGTAGACAATTAGGAACGGACGGTAGGTAGCAGCTAGTTGGATTTTGTTTTATCTCGTTAGACAATGCTTTTAAATTTAAGATCTTCGCGGGTTATTTTCACTTTTCTCTCTGTCCTCAGGTAGACATGCTGTCTAGTCATAAGGTTCGGTGAACTAAGTTTGGGTGGACAGTGAATTGAAAATGGGGATTAAGGGCTCTGAAGAAAATATTTTTAATATTTAATTCTTCTCTATACTTTAAAAGCGTTTGTTTTATGATGCACAGTCAAAACTTGTAGGAATGCCGGAATTCACGAAGAAGGTCTTGGCTAAATATATACACGCAAATACATAAAACATAACTCACGTCGTAATTAATCCCTCGAGAGGAGTAGGGAGAGGTGTTAAACAATACATTTTGCATGTTTATGTTAAGTCCCAGTGTGATAGGTTACGAATCTGTCGCAACTATCAGGGCACAGTGAGGAACATAGCAGCTACAATGTACGGCAACTCGAGACTCGAACCCTCGACCTGTCGGGTCGGGTCGATCGGTTAACCTAGGCTAGTAACAAACTGAGCTACCACGACCTATCTAAATATGTAACTGAGAAATTCAATAATTGCTCTTGTTTTAAAAGCATTTTAATCTCTAAATAAATATTTTTATTGAATCGGTAAGTTTTAAAATATGTCTTATTGTAAATCATAATATTTATTTAATTCACAATTCCTTATTGGTTAGGGCTTATATTTTAGAGTATAAAACAAGAACATACAGTAGCACATTATGTTGATTTAGAATCCTTGCATAGGAATGTCAGTGTACCGCGGACTTTAATCTGAACTACCTTGCATATTTGTGAATTAACACTTCTAACTTTCTCAATGGGAATGCTCTACAATGTATTAACTTTAGTGCTTGCCAAAATATAACTGACAGTGCCTAGATTTCATACACAACTTTCGAGTATCGAGTTTTCCATAGTATTCAAACAAAGGTAGTCAACTAGCGCCACATTAAACGTACTGAAACATTTGTTGTATAGAGTAGTTGTTTTCTCGCAATGATTGTTATATCCAGTGGTGGTTTTTGGAACTATTTTTTTAGTATAACAATGATAAAATCCTTTGCAACTGGCGCTATGTTGAGCTGATTGAAATCAAGATAAGCTTTCCCTGTGGCTTCAAGAACGCGTTTATGGAGATGTACCAAGACTAAACTATTTTAGTAATTTGTATGCAACACAGAGACCAATTTACGAACGAAATTTCGTGGTATAACTCCACTTAAAGTTCGCGTTACACAAACATTATCCTAGCCTTTGGTGAACAATTATTTTTAATTTAGAACACGTCATATTTAACCTCCTTCGTGATTCAGGAGTTATCAGAAAAAGGTCATAGATAATTAAAACTCCCGTAACTTAGTTAGATAACTTAAAACATTTGAATGCTATATTGGAAAACAAACGGTTCGGCCTACTTTGTTAGGCTGCTTGTATCTGTTTTTTTTTTTACGAACGAAACGAACTTAAGTGACAAAATCATAATGAAAACGAAAATTATATACCTACTTAATTCCTGAATGTATAATCTACGCCTCAATGTCAAGGATACTTCAAGACTCCAATTTGAAATGCAGAGCAGATTATCTCGGGGAAAGTTCTCGAATTAAGACGTACGAATAAAAGTTTCGGATTATGCTAAGAATGTACAATTGACTATGCAAAAGAATTCTCAAAAAGACGGTCTACGTTTCTCTTCAGAGAACTGGATGGAAGTTTGTCACAATAATGATTCGGTGCAGTTTGTGGCTAGTGGTATTAGAATATAATATATTTGTTTATATCTTATTTTTTTATTAGGAGATAAAACAGTGGACAGAATACAGATAAAAATAAATAAACTGACAACCATGAACATATCTCACTAAAACACAATATACAAACACTCAAAATAACGCTACATACACAGAGGAAAAGAACAAACATGATACCAAGGACTTATTCAAACACAAATACCCACTAAATATTAGAGCAAAAACCATTCTTCTCATCCCAATGCAAAAAAAGGTAGGGATATGAAAAAATTAAACAAACCTTTTTTTTTTTTACTGATAAAATGAAATTAAATAAAACAACAAGCTTTTGCCCACTATTTCTTTCAGATTTTTATTTTTTTAGATTAGCTCATAGCTTTGTGTTTTTGTATTTTTGCAAATCACATTTAATTTGTGTGAATAGGTTTCTCCTAGGCAGGCATGATCCACCTTAGACCTCATCGCCGCTTAACATCAGGCGGGTTTGGGGTCAAATGCCTGCCTGATCATGAATTAAAAAAAAAAATAACCAATAACAACCCTTAATGTACATTTTAACAGTATTCAAAAAAGGAGGTTATGAATTCGATTGTATCTATGTTTTTTTTTATTGGCCAAAGAGTTTCTAAAGCCGGATGAAAAATCTCCATGATGATTTTCTTACACATTTTACCATTTCATAGCATCTGTAAGATAACTTAAAAACTTCTATTTAGGCCTTTACTCAAAAGTATCTTCTTAGCTAAAGGATTTAATTAACGTCTTTGGCTAAATGATTTCATATGGTCAGCAACGCGTACTTGAAGCCCCTGGTACTGCAAAATCCAAAGGCTAGGCCGTTAACTTGTTTACCACCTAAATAGTATAAAAATATCTGTAGTTCACATTCTAACCTCACCACGTAAGTATGCAACTTCGATATAAAATTTAAATTAGAAAATCTCAGGTACTTTAATTTCCTTGCAACATCCCCTTGAAGCTTTCCTTAAATATTCTTATTTTAAACCGACTTCGTTTGTTACTAAAGAAATAGATAGACTCACTGAATTGCAAACCTACTTGATATTTTACATAACATTAAACAATTACGATAAGAATTGGCTCAGTAAATTGTTTTCAGAGTTAGAGAGCGTTTTGTTAAACGAATCAATAGATATTACAGTGACTAAAATGCTATGGTGTTTTTATTTACCATATTGTATAAAACATCATGGGTAAACAAGCTGTCGGTTCGCCTGATGGAAAGTGATACTGCTGCCTATTGACACAACCCCCTTGCCTCTGGAACGCTAAGAGCATCGCCTATGCGATGTCGAAATAGAGGTAAACATGTTGCCGGAAGTTGCACTGGCTCTCCAATCCTAAAAACCGAAACACAGCGTTCACGTTGTAAATAGAAAGGAGGGTGGTACCAACCTAGACGATCTCGCACGTCAATCTACCAACTGTGTGATTATGGTAAAACTCATTAAATATTGCCTACTCGAAGTCGCCAATTACTCAAAATTAATGTATTTCTAATGCCTATTATCGTCAATTTAATATTATATGCCTTTTATATAAAATATTACTTCCCTGTCCTCTTTCTACATATAAGTTTATTATTAACTTCAACTTTGCCAATTTTCATACTTCTCCATAAATCCTTGAATTATTGCTTCACTTATAATGTAATACGATTTTTCCCTCTTTATTTACATTGATCGTGTTTCAAAAATAGGTAAAATACGAAGAGAATAGATGAAGATATTCAAAAAAATTGCTTTATTAAGTAAAGTTCCACAATTAGTAAACAACATACATACAACATTACATAAACTCACGCCGTAACCTTCGGGAGGTAGTGGCAGTGTGACCGGTTGCGAATCTTTCACCACTATCCGGGCACATTGAGAAACATGGCAGCTACAACATACGGTAACCCGAGACTCGAACTCTCGACCTGTCGGCTCGGTTCGGTCGGTTATCCAAAGCACGTAACAAACTGAGCACGTCCTCAAATTGAACAAATTACAAAATAGTAAACTGTCTGTACAACAAACGAGTTTTCCATCTTTAAAGAAAAATTTGACGAAAAATTACGTTGATTTACGGTAACTAAGCAATAAACTACCAGTAACTATGAAAAAGTTTAATTTCGTGTAACACTAAACGAGGTAGCTATTCACAATTTGAGTACTCGTCCTGATTTTTTATTTTTTTTGTCTCCAAGATTTTCTTGTCACAAAAATCCGTTGTTTTCACTGAAGTAAAGACAAGGTTGTAAAAGTGAATTTGGTTCGTTAGGCAATTTACGAAAACAATAACTTAGTTTGATATCTCCTTGAATTTATGTAAGGATACACATATATTTTTGAGTATGCCGCGTATCCGCCATTTTTCGATCCACCTACTTTTTTACTTTTCTTTTATAAATGTTAGCTTCGTTATTATTTTCTGCCGTCTTTTTGAATACCTGTTTTTAATAAGCGTTAGCAATCTTTTCACATTATTAATAATATCAGTTCGCTGTGTTTCTATTAGATAGATCGAAGAGCTTATGTAATTGCCTGCAGTAAAGATATTACCTACTCTCTAAATGGGCAACGCATTGGCGATGCTGTTGGGGTTCTGTAACATCAGAGGCATCGTATCAATTGGCAGCGTTGTCAATTTCTATCAGGTGAACCGCTTGTTTAAAAAAGTCAAAATGTTTTTATTTAAACAAGAAATCAAGAGGTGGCATTAAATACTATTTGGGGATTAACACTGGCTAGTAAAAGGAACGCTTTTAAATTTGGAATGGTGGAAATAAAACAAAAGAATAGAGGGGCACTTGACACTGAGATAAAATAATGCGGTTGCAGTGGAAAATGAGCGGAGTGGAGACCATTAAGGTGTCGGAGACAACACGCGACTTGAAACTTAGTGATGTCAAAAGCTGTATTCATTGTTATCGATAATAATATATATTTTTAACTGACTTCAAGTTGTATGTATACCGTACAAATTTTTCATTCATAAGTTTTACGTTTGTATTGAATTCGGTTTTTCTGTCTTCATTAGTATTTGGACTTCTTCTTGGATTTACAGTCAATATTTTTCGACTTTCACCATTTCTATTTACAACCAAAAATCGAACATTTTTAAAGGACATATTGCATATTCTTCCTGCACTTGTATTTAATTTAACTTAGTCAACCCTAGCTATATCACCAAATGTATGAGTATTGCTAATATACAATATTTTTGTACAAACTTTCAAACTATCGATAGTTTTCCTCCTAACCAATAATAATTATCGATAACAGTGCAGGCCAACACTAGCCACTTATCTTACGTTACATTCGAGCATAGGACAATGGTCTACACAAGAATAGACGCAAATTGGCATCTTCTGAAATTGGCATTGCACTCGGGCATAGCGCTAAGAAGCTCTAGTATTTTGAAGGATACTGTAATAAGATTCGTGTCTTGAGATCTCTTTTCTTAATTCGGCATATATTTAAAATTAATGTTGGTTCTTCAAACTCCGCACTCACTTATATTATGCACTTTTACTTTTGTTTTCTATCTGGATTAAATTAAAACAGTTTTTAAAATACATTTATATCCATAACGTTCATAGCTTTCTTATTACCTGACTTAAACAACCAAATATTAAGTTATTGTAGAATACCCTTTAAGTACCAATCATGTATAGAGTGTTATCATCATCAGCTATAAGATTTCAACTGCTGGTTATTAGACCCCCATATGTTTCCAACAGGAGCATTCCCGTGCTGCTTACATTATTTGGCTTCCTGCAGACGTTATAAGGTCGTCCGACCACCTCTTGAGAGCCATATCCATCCATCCATCAGTCCACTGCGGAAGCCCATGGTCGCCACTCTAGAACAGTTGTATTCAACCTGCGGCCCACCTGGCCTTAGTGATTGGCCCACCTGGAGTTACATCTAATAAGATCATAAATTTAACTTGCGGCCCGCGGAGCTATGAATAAAACGACTTTTGCCCCATTTAACAAGGTTGAATATCGCTGCACTAGAAACTAATAACTGCTTAAATCATTATCCAAACTAAACCACATTTTTAATAAATGTTTCACTTTAAAATAATGATTAGTGAAAGCTCTTTTCGGTAAATTAAAATTACTTAAAAATTTAGGGATCAAATTTATTTAAACCCAAGTTGACCTTAAGGTGCTTTCATAGTGAACATCAAACCGAAATAAGGACTGATTCACAGTGAAATGGAACTTACATGAAATGTAACGTGAGATCCGACAATGTTCAATTTGTTACCCGTTTACGCAAAATGGAGGGATATAATGTTGTATGTATATATTCATTTGTTTCCTCATCACTTCTTAACTACTGATTATAAATTAACAAATGAGGTATCGTTTGTCAAGTGTCATAATCGTCCGCTGGTTATAGGTTTTGTGACGTCACATAAAATTGAGTATGGCGCCCTCTAGAGAACATAAAATCCTGAACAAAACTATATTATTCGTTAAATGATAGCGTTTTTGGTATGAAATTAAAGGGCATAATTAACATTTCAAATATATATTCATATGCCTATACCTAACCTAAACTATCATAACAATACAAACGAATAAGATTGCATATTACTGTAGGTGGCATATGGTCACGTGTAAATTGATTATTTTAATTAACAATTCAAGGTGAAAATATGTTCTTGTTTCATACTTTTTAGAGAGTGATTTTCAGTGGTCGGGTTTTAGTATTTAAATTTAAGTTTTTTGCAACTTTATCGCAAGCTTTGGAGAACCTTTATGTTCACTTTGAAACAACACAACCTTCGTTTTTTGACTTTAAACTGTATTGTTAAAGTAATTTATAAGAGGTGCTAATTAAAGCTTCTATAAATCTTTGGTTTTCTTGTGAAATAACTAGGATGTCTTCCTCATTTATAGGTCAGCATGTCATTTTACACGTCTGATCAATACACATTATAACAAATGCACCTAACAATAGATTAATGATTGGTTATCGCGGTGCTCCTACTACAGCGGAGATGCACAACAAATGCACCTAACAATAGATTAATGATTGCATTAATGATTGCATTAATCTATTGTTAGGTGCATTTGTTATAATATATTAATATTATGGCTTAGTAAATCCATTATTCTATTAAAATGATTATACGAAAACTTTAAAATTTAACTATTTAAAAAAACATCGTGTCTACCGCTGAAATGACGGGTACTGTTACCAGGTAACTGTTTTGGAGGAGATGTCATTTATGTTGAAAAGTAAATAATGTATGCGTTAAAGGCGATAAATAAATGCTTTAAATATGGATCTGTTATTTGGACTGGGTTATTATGTGAAAATAAAAATAATACAGAAATTTGTCCATGTCTTTTACCAGCAAAATGTAATGGTAATAATGGTAGAAACAAAATTGAAAGGTTTTAAACACAGTTTGACTAACAAAGATGGCTTTAAACTTTTAAAAAGGGGCTTTCTCACCTCCAGAGTCAACTTACCTTTAGAATTAATTTTGCTAATGAGCCGTTCTTATGAATATGCAAACATTTTTGCTCTCTTTCTTTAAAAAGTTTAATTTAAAATGGAACCTTAATGACTAATCTCCTTAGATGAGAATACGATTAAGGTCTCAAATTAAAAACTAAGATTTTTATAATTATCCAAAGCTTTTGCGGGATTGTTAACTTTGAAGAAAAATATAACGAATAGATAATTATTGGTTTGGTGTTTCATCGAAAGTGAATCCTAATTTATCCATAATTTTTAAACTTAAATGCGATGGTAACTCTGTCTGTTTGTGTTTTGCGGCCTTTAAAAGCACTTGACAGAGGAGCTAAAATGGCCGCTTAGACAATATTATATTTGAATCCATATATGATGCATATGGCGAATTATAAAGTGTACAGATTGAGAATTGAACAGCCAGTTCAATCCATACAAAGGAGCGGCCAACTGCAAAATAATTTGAAATTGTCTTCGATATTTCAACGAAATTTCTTTAAGCTGACTTTTAGGTCCACTGATAGGAGACGTCAGTATAAGGGCTTCTCAAATTTCAACCCCGCGGGCAAAGTAGGGAATGAAATTTCATATGGAAATGGTTAAAGCAGAGCCTCGTCAAAAATGGATATGAATTTTAAAATTTTCCTTTACTTTGTCATCGAATTTATGATTGATAAAATAGTGTATAGCTATTTTTATTTGAGTATTTTAGCTATATTTTCATTGAGAATTTTAATTTTATAAATACCATTAGAATAATAATCCAACATTTATCACCATTTGCTTTTGGTGGCGTTTTAAATACTTCGAACTTGTTTTACTAATGTTCAGTAAAGTCAAATAGACCAGAATGTGACAATTTTAATTTCAGTTTTAAAATGTGAATTATATAAAGCCATTAACTAAGCTTCTTAAGTGTCTGTTAAATCTTGCAAATTGTCTTTAGTTAGTTCTCTTCAATAGCGTTAGAAATTTCTAGAACTTTCATATTAAATTAGGGACAAATTCCCAAAAAGCAAGCATCAACAATAGCGCAAGCTCAACAGAATATAACAGAATCTACAAAAAGGCTCAAACAAAAACGTCTTCCCAAACTGTAGAAAGTTCGGGAAGTGCTGGCTCTTGGGAGTTGTTTCCCAAACTTTTAGGTTGCACAATCTCGCTTCGCTAATGACTTGCCTTGTATCTGTCATGGTTCCCTAAGACTGTATGGGGAAGTTTGGATATCGTTGTCTTAGCTGAGGGTCATTTGTTGTGTTTTTAGTTTCGGTAATTGAAATGTGTCGATTCAAAGCTTGTATTTGTAAGGAAAAGTTTGGCAATCCTTTGTTTTGAGTTTGACTTTGTAGGTATTAGAATGAACTATTCGGGCATTCACTCAACACTTTGGATTGTTTTTCTTACATACAATTTTAATGTTATTAACAGCCAGCCAGGCCAGCACCTGTAATAGGTTTTTAATATTATATGCTGTGACCTCGATAGACATATGATTAATGAAAAAATTAAATATTTAATTAGTCTCCAGCAATAAACAACTCAGAAGAAGACGAGGCTCATAAACGTTTTTCATAGTACAATATCGATTTATTTGCATGATGTATAAAATTTACTACATCATATCAGCATAATCTACTATGATATATATATATATCTAAATGATATATGCATTTTTTTCACCGGCCTATTATGCTTTTCTTTAAATACCAAAAAAGGGATGGAGCCCTTTTTACTTTCCTATTAATTTAGTGGCTTATAGCCATGAATTTTACAGTCATTGCAATAGAACTGCATAAGCCGATTATTTGTTTTTTGCTCGGTGGCGCAGTCGTGTAAACAGCCGACTGCTACGCTACAGGTTCCGGATTCGAATCCCGGCGGAACTTTATGTTATTTGCAATACGCATTGTTTCGCTTACCGGTCTTGGATGTAGTATTCTTATCCATGTAGTTTATACCACGTCGTTGCTTAGTGCCTGCGATACAAGATTATATCTTAGTGCAGGCCTGAGTTAATGTAAATAAAAAGTTCTTCAACTTTAAAATCAAGTTATCCGGATGTGTGACTTCAAAACCTGTACCACGTAAAAAAATCTTATCAAATGTACAGTTAAAATTTAAAACGAAAAAAGTTAAATAAAACTATAAGGAATATTGTTGTAAAACTACCTCTTTAACCAGTTCAGAGATCGAGGAAATCGCGTGACATCTTTACCGAGATGTAGGTATTGAGCGAGAATCCGATCTAACTTCAAAAAACTTGAACGACTTCAAATTGGATCCGGATATTGAAATTTAAGATTGGAGAACTCCAACTTCGTAGTGTAAACCGATTTTTCTTCAGTTGTGAACTCACGTCTCAATATTATCTTTTGCACGCCGCGGTCAGTTTGGTACGTTTCTTTCCCCCTAAAGGCCCTTTAAAGTCCCAAAAGCTGGTGTACTCCAAATCCGGTTGCAGGGCGTGGGCGTTCGTATAGGAGCTGTAATGCATGAAATTCTATGACAAACGCCTCTGACGCAGCGCAGTGCATGCTGTAGTCAAAGTTTTTATTTCTTTTTTTTATCGGTAATTTGAATTGAACACTTTAAACGTTGGAACTTTCAGCTTCTTTCTTTCTCATATACTATCTGTATATTTTTTACTTAGTTACACCTTATTAACGTAAATATTTAAGTTATTGAATTACTATAAAGGTAAATGTAGGTTTTCAGCATTACTTCTATATTCCAAATCTTCACTAAACTGTTGAATATTTTAAGCGTTTTTTTAGCAGTTACACAGAAATTTTGCTATGTGAGTTCACAGCCTCTTGCGCTTGGGAGATCAAGTGTTCTAGAAAGTTCTTTGCAATGTGTGAATGTTAACATCGCTAGTGCATTGTTTTAAGAACAAGATTCTTTTCATAATTCTTTCGTTATTAAGTAGATAAACGGTTTATTAATTGTTTTAAGGACGTGGTAGCTCAGTTTGTTACTTGCTTTAGATAACCGATCGACCCGAATCGACAGGTCGAGGGTTCGAGTCTCGGTCACCGTAAGTTGTAGCTGCCATGTTACTCAATGTCCCCGGATAGTGCGATAGATTCGCAACCTGTAACACTGGGACTCAACATAAACACGCGAAAAGCGGTGTATAGGAAGCACCTCTGCCAACCCCTCTCGAGTGTGTTTAAGACTTAAAAAACACAATACAGAGAAACCTTTAAGTGGGACCTGGAAAAGTGAGAAACCTCTATTATCGAGAACTACATTGAGGTCCTGGCACTTTTTCTCTGTTGATGAAACTTTTCGAATCTGTTTAAATGAGATTTGATTTTTAGGTTTTAAAATGTTTATCTCTATAATTGGGAATCTGAGACAATTTATCAGGTTGGGACAGGTTTCGACACGATTGTTTACAAACATTTGAATTTCTTTCGCACTTGCTTTGTTTATGGCCTCTGTAAATGAGATAACTAAATTTTAAACCTGTATAATTGGAAAACTGGATAAATGAAAACCTCTTTAAGTGGTACAAAATCCTAGGATCCTTGAGATCCCAATTAACAGGTTTCACTGTTTTACCAATTACTTTTTATTAATTTACTAATTAATTATTTCATTAAAAATTGATAATAAAAGTTCCTACATGGTCAGCGACGCGTGCCTGATACCCCTGGTATTACAAACGTTCATAGACTACTGTCGACTGCTCACAGGCAGAGCGGTATTTTGCTTGTTGTATACCTTAGTTGTATAAAAAGTAGTCAAGTGCGAATCGGATCTTATAGTATATTAATAGAGAACGAGAATCGAGCCTCGAAGATGTTTTTCAGTTTTTTCTATCCTCTTTTGATTGTGTTGACTAAGAAGTTTAATGTTCCCACTGCTCCAAGGAGTTTCTTCCTTAATATTTGATATTTATTTCAACTTTATAGATATACGCTTTCCTGAGAAAAGAGTTCTAGACGGACAGACAGACAACCGGATTCCGTTTTTTCGTCCGGACTTTCGGAACCCAAAAAGTTTCTTTACAGTAAAATTACGTTTAACATACAAAAATTTCGGTCAAAAGTCAGATCATTAAGTTTTTAAATTCAATACCTAAGCATGAACGGGATAAAAATTCGAATGCAGAATATTCAAGAGAACCGAAATCGGAAATTCTAAATTTTAAACAATATTAAAATAACCACATAGCGGCACACACATTGACTCAGCCTGCACTTAGATATAATCTTGTATCGCAGGTACTAAGCAACGATATTTTATGATAAGAATACTACATCCAAGACCGGTAAGCGAAACAATGCGTTTTGCGAAATTAGCATAAAGTTCCGCCCCCACCGAGATTCGAACCAAGAACCTCCAGAATATTAACTGACGATTTTACGAAACAAAATCTAAATGAGTATCCGTATCTAAAAAAATACGCAATACATTGAGAATATTGTTTCTGACAGCTTAATAGGAATTATTTCACATCCTTCTGACCCAGGATGTAACAAAATAACCTTTGTCAATGGCATAGCTTATGTGTTTTGAATAAATGATGCTGTTGTGTAATGTGCACATTACGTTTCTTACTGTTTCACGCAACCGGAGAGAAGGAAGGTTATTGATTCATGAAATCAAATACTTCAACTTAAGTACTAAATCATATTAACAAGTAAAAATTTTATTCTGAAGGAAATGGATTTTCTATGCAAATGTTAGTTGAATTAGTATTGCAGGATCTTGAGAAAACTTTATTTTTGTTTGTCAAACAATACGACCTCCTTCGAAATACTTACAGGTGTTAGATCTACGTGCGAGATCTTCTAGGTTGGTACCGTCTTCCTTTCTATTTACAACGTGAAAAAGCTGCGGTTCGGCTCGAAGCGACTTCAACGCTAGAGGTTCCGGGTTCAATCCCGATGGGGGCGGAACTTTGTGTTATTTGCAAGACGCATTGTTTCGCTTACCGGTCTTGGATGTATTATTCTTATCTATCTAGTATACACCATATCGTTACTTAGTTCCTGTGACACAAGTTCTTACGATACTTACTGCAGGGCTGAGTCTATGGGTGTGTCGTGATGTGGCTATTATTATTATTATTATTATTATTATCTTTACTTCTACACGGGCAGCGTATTTTCGGTACTCTTTGCGTTTGCTGTCATCAATGATATTGTCATGTTAACAGTCGGCGATATCACTCACCATAAGGTGAGCTGTCTGCTTTTTTGCCTATGATTTTGTTCAAAAAATCCTAATGGAAAAATGTGATTACCTTTGATTTAATCTTTTCTGTGGGGCGAATCAGAACAAAACTATAAAAAAAAATTAAAGCCTATTGTTTTCTAGCTACAAAGAACTATAAAAATGTTTATATGAAATCAGTGCATTCATAATAGTAAAAACAACAATTCATTTGTTGGATAACAACTTGCAGAAGCTAAATCATATCACTCGTTTGATTCCAGCGTAGTCGAGTAAGAAGTGTTTCGTAATCAATGCTTGTGTGTAGTTACATGATGTAAAACTGCGAAATTTTAAAGTAAATAAGAGCATAAATGATCGGTTCCATTAAGAGCACTTGGATCGCTTTAGTTAATTACCTGCCATCTTAGCAAGCGAGTGTGGGAAACGTAGAGGTGAAATGTAGTACAAGAGCCTGTGATTTTTTACAATTCCACGAAACATTTAGCGGTAGCTCGTCTGGGTTATTACATCCTTTCTATTTGTTGCGTTAATTATTTTACTGTTTATCAGTTTGTAGGATTGTAGTGCCAGTGCAATTGCTGGGACGACAGGCTTAACATCTTATTTTATCAGGTGAACTATTTGCTTGTTTAAAAACTAAGCCAGTGTCACGGTTTGGGAACAATGTTGTGTTTAGTCGTTAAAAAAAATGCAAGCTAGATAGCTTGGCGAAAGAAATAGGATGTGTTCTCATCGTTCATGTATTAGACGAATCTATACTAATAATTTAAATATGTAGTGTTTGTTTGAATTGGGAAATATACAGTATGCCCACTAGATTTATTTTTCAAGCCATAACCAAAACGGCTAAAAAAAGAAAATATACTTTTTTGAATGATATACAATTATATTGCCCTTTTCCGCTACATCTTACAGCTATATTATTTCAAAACAAACAATGCTCAATAAATATAAAGAACAACTTGTATCTAGATGCTTCAGATTAATTTACTCTCAACTCCTGGTCTATAAACGTCGTAGCAATCGAGTGCACATGATCGTTGCATTTCAGCTTCAGCTTTTGTAGAAGAACTTTATACTTAACTGTTAAAGTCGGATGTGCCGGTACAGTCAACAAAACAAAAACACAGGAAAAAATAACCTGAAAATCTGGAAATGTCTGGAAACTACTACGGGTTGGATTTTTGCTATTTTCCTTAATCAAATAAGAATATTGAAGTGGGTTGAAAAATATAATAAAGCCGTTACGGAAAGTGGCAATTCTTTTTATGTTTATACTGATGTTGTTTTTATATCATAATAAAATATGTATTAAAAACGGTAAAATTTTAGAAGTGAAATAGATAAAAGTAAATTTTTGACATTCTTTATGACTTTCGTTGCTAACGATACTACTGTTGTTTGTGACAAATGTTCTTTTTGCATACTACTATACCGTTCGTACAGAAATTTAACAAATTCTGAATATTACTTCGGCGAATACTTCGCGTAAAATATTCCTTCTGTTTTAGGTATGTTTGTTTTATATACAACTTCAAAATTCAAAATTCAACAGGTTTTTAATTTAAATATACATAAAATAAGTGCTTTCAAATCGTCATTTTTTTATCTACCACCGGTTTGGAATGCTATCTACGGGGAAGAGGCCGGCGAGAAGCTTCCGTAGTTGCTTTTTTTTAAATTTACGATAGTTTTTCATTACATTTTAGAACATTTAAGTTTTCTATTTCACACAATTTAAAGCTACTATGACTACCTTTATATAAAGTATTATATATAAAGTATTATATAAAGGTAGTCAATTTACTAATTACTATGTATTTTTATATATTTTTTACCTCATGACCGTTTCAACGTCATGAGCTAAGGAACAGATGACCTTGGTTAAGTGATACCGCTGTCTACAAACACGACGTTCCTTGTTAGAACGCGATGACCACCGTTAATGCGTTGTCCATATACAGGTTAAAGATGATCTCTCGTGCTGGCAATCACACTGTCTCTAAGCCGGAATGCAGCTAACTACTGACGGCAGAAATATACTATGTTAATTCTCGATTATCTCCAAAGAGCTTTGTCAAGTTAGTCGCATGTTGTTGGCCATCCTTTGAGCCGAAGTTGTGCGGTAGTCGTCCTGCTAACTGACGATCGCTTTCTTCATACAAAACTCGCAGAGTTGCGACCGTGCGACAAACGCACGACAACAGGACGGGAACGTTTATATGTCAGTAGGATGACTAAAGTTAGACGTTAGACAGACGGTCGAAATCAAGTCTTAATTGAAAAAGCCGTATTATTGTGGTTATTGCTATGGCGTTAATCATAAATAAATAGAAAACATCCAAAACCCCAAGGAAGATACTGTTTACTATCACACAAATTTGCCCTACCCGCGATTTGAACCCGATATCTTACACCCCTCAAATTAGACCCCTAAGCCACGAAAGTCAAATAAGTTGAGGAAAAAGCTTTTAATATGGTCATACAAATAAATAAACCACATCACGACACACACATTGACCTGCAGCAAGTATCGTAAGAACTTGTGTCACAGGAACTAAGCAACGATATGATAAATACTACATATAAAATAATACTACATCCAAGACCGGTAAGCTAAACAATACGCTAAGCAAATAACACTAAGTGTTGCTCCCGCCGGGATTCGAACCCGGAACCTCAAGCGTAGAAGTCGCCTGCTTACACCACTGCGCCACAGAGGTCGCCAAAAAATAAGTATTTCGCTGAAGTTAAAATGCTTACACTTTATTAATGCTGCAGTAACTCCGCAACATTCCGCTCACTCCGCTGCCCTCCGCCGGTATGCACAAACAATTTCCAAAGAAAACACGTCAACACTAAAGTGCTTAGCAGTTTTCATTTCGACATGAAACTTACTAACTAGCTAAGTTAACTATAATAACATCGTTAGCGAGAGAATTGCATTCGTTCACTATTTAATTGCTTGAATTATAAACTTTTGTTTGCTCAATTAGAATACGAAATTGAATCGGGGTGATTCGAAATAAAAGGAATGTTGACCTTCCGTTTTCTTAAGACATTACTTTTATTGTTATTAGTTCTTTATTATTCAAAAGGTAATCGCTGAAAACTGTATTTTTGACTGGTTTTTGTATAATTCTCGGAATACCCTTAGATTATATTTTCTACTGAAATCACAAAGCTTATTTTCGTAATCATTATCATTTATGAATAAATAAAACACGAATTCTTATTCTATATGAAGGTTTCACTGTTAAGATTTCAAATTTGTATTAATTTTTTAATATTTTAGGGTTCAATCGATTGCTCAAATTTTCAATATCAAATATTAACCAAAAAATCATTTCAGTAATACGTTTTAGAATTTCATCCCAATTCAATAGTTATCTATACTTACGGACCAGCTGAAAAGCCAGCAAAGATTTTTTTTTTCTTACCTATCTCCCTCATTCAACAGTCAAGGAGCGATGCAATATAAATGTACTATGTATAATATTGTGTATACTTATGTCTAAAATATCATCTTCATTAAGAAAAATCGAAAAAAATACGCGTGAGTAAGCATTTATACGCTGCATTGAAAAAAATTGTACACATACACAGATTTTTTTCAATATCATTATTCTATTTAATGAACTTTTGCTTGTTATCCTTTCTATCAGTGTATCACGTAGCAAAAGGCAGCTTTATCCCTAACCTTTCATGTAACAAGACAGGCTTTCAAATCGTGCGTAAATGTGACATCCTCCGAATTTCATTCACAATGAGATTTGTCTGGAAAATTCCACTTATTATTTCAATATAAGATAATACCAGAAAAATTCGTAACAAAAAGATATGACGTACGAAATTATTAAATAACGTTAATAGTGTGATTCTTATTTTAATGTAATGAACATTAACAAAGGATTTTTATGTGACATTATCAAATACGAATATGATACTTATCTTGTTACTTTGGTCGGTAAGTGCTTGCAAAACCGTTACAATATACAATGTCAGTTAAATTTCAGGATAGATAATTCTGCGCGTTGGTTTTTCTGCAAAATCCATCGATCTATTATTTAAAAATCCTTTTTATTTCCCCTTCTAATTACATGCTACTTGTACATCATTGTTTAAGCATAGATTAATTACCGGTCTCGACGACTGCCAATAATTTATCTATGTATTTAACAATAAACTTCATATGTCAGTGGAATTGTCATTTATAGCACATTCATTATGCTAAAAGAAGTTTTTAGATATACAGTATCGTAATTTAGCATATCATGTTTTATAATTCGTGTATCTTTGCCTTAGGCTGTTTAAGGATAAGGTCACAAAGATGTAACCAATCAGTTACGTGTTTGAAATATGTTTTTAATATCACTCAGGCGCCTCGACAACGGAACGAGGAGAGGACGTGGTAGCTCAGTTTGTGCCTTGGATAACCGACCGAACCCAGCCGACAGGTCAAGGGTTCGAGTCTCGGGTTACCGTATGTTGTAGCTGCCATGTTTTTCAATGTGCCCGGATAGTGGCGACAGATTCGCAACGTGTCACACTGGGACTCAACATAAACATGCGAAAAGCGGTGTGTAGCATCTCTGCTTACCTATCTCAAGGGATAACGGCGTGAGTTTATGTATGTATGTACATTTATTTTTCAATGTTTTTTTTAGGTTTTTATGTTGTACTCAGGCGGCAAAATATAATACGGCCCGCCTGATGTTAAGCAGTCTCCGAAGCCAATGAACACTTGCAATACCATGTAAGAATCTTTTAACATCCTTTCTGAAGAACCCCATGCTGTGGTCACTGGATAAAACTATGCCAAGGACTTTCACACAGCCTGAACGTTTGCGGCAATATGGTGTTTTGAAAGCGAACGTTCCGCCAACAATTTGGCTGAATTCCATGACGATGGAGAGCATTGTGATGTTTAAAAGTGTTGGTGGACATCATCTGGAACAATTCTTCGGAATGCTTTCCTTTTACATAAGGACCAAAACTAATCTAAGACCTCTTCACATAAACACTTGCCCAAGCCGGGGATCCCGACCTGAAACCTCGCGTGTCAAAGCCAGAGTCTTGGACCGCTGCACCAAAAAGGCTGGCAATAGGCGGTTTCACTATCCATCACGTGAACTGTCTGCTTATTTGCTCATGATGATGTGTAAAACTATATCTTAGCTTGTAGTCTGGCTACAACATAATTTTCGCAGTTATTTCAACCAAAGTTTAACTTCAATAAAACTTGTGCGAAACAAAGTTTCGACTTTTAAGATTAAGATATCCAGCTCCGTAATGTGTTTGAACCATTAATTTTAATTTATGAGACGTCTACTGCATGAAAATTTATAAACAATTTGATTTTAGGTACCTTATTTTTTTGTTTTTATTTCGTTCTATTTAAAAGTTTATAGTGACTCAAAGGTTTTTGGTCTCTGCTAGAAGTAGGGTTGCCAGGTAGTTGCTATTAAACTCTACTAAATAATAGGTTTAAGGCTAAAAATGCGATTATTACATTTTAAGATTTCATAACTGGACTTTTCGGGACGATTAATTCCAAAATAACTATTTAAGTAATATTTATATGTGCTGCAAAAAGCTATTCAAAATTGGGAACGATCAAGTCGAATTACTCGACACGGTACAAGACGAAAAATTCCGGTACATTCCCGGATTTTCCGGTCATCTGGCAAGCCTAGTTAGAACCCTTTGCTTTCCGTCCTTTTGCTTGTTTGTCGGTATATATATATATACATATATATCTTATGGATCTTAATGAGAAGATACTTTTGATTCAATTTAATTAATAGCCAATACGAATCGGACTCAGGGTACACAAATCTGATTCATATTTGGTTAGTACTCTATATTCATTTTAGCCCTTAACCAGTCATTGTTTATTTGGTTTGCTTATGAAATGAAAACAAAATCGTCAGTTAAAATGTTCCACTATTGTGTGTTCTTATCTCAAGTTCGTGATCATGTAGAAAGCTATGTATATATTAACATAAACGTGCCTATATTTAACAAGTTGGCTTAAATATAGGCGATGCAGGAAGCAACCGATGTCGGTAAGGAACGTGTATAACTCCAGAGCGATTTTCATTCTTGTATGAAAAGTTTCTGAGACGACGATCTAAAGTAAATTTAAGCTGGAAGCGACATGACAGAAGGATAATGCCTTTAGGATTTTTTGTGGAAATTATCATGTTTGTGTTGCATTAGATGGTAGTGATACTCCAACAAAAATTTTAAAAATCCAACCAATTTGGTGGTTACACTTCTTGCATCAAATGGGAGTGATACTCCTGCAAAAAAATTTAAATCCCATTTGCAAAAACGTAGAATGGACTCAAAAATGAAGGTTACCATGCTCATGCAGCGTTTCTAAACCACTTTTTTGGCAAAGAAACACACGTCCTGCCTGATGATAAGCAGTCACCGTAGCGTATGGACGTTTGTAAGACCCGGGGTATCACGCACGATTATTTTAAAAACTGTTTTGAAGAACCCCATACTAAAAACTCTTTGTAAAATGGGATTATAGGGCCTCGAAGTCATAGGCAAATGCTAGTGGCCTAGAAACTTGCGACATAAAACTTCTAGACAAAGAATAAATTTTTATCATGGCAGTCAGTATATAACTTTTTAGGGGGTCGAACAACTGCCGTAACAGTTGAAACTATGGATGAGGGGTGAAAGTTACTCCAAGTTTAGGTATCCCTTAATTTTTCAAGACCACTTAAAGGCTAAAAAAATGGCTTTTCATGGGCATTTTCTTTCTTCGATTAAGTCTCATCTCCTCTTCGTGGAATACAATTTCAGTTCAAATGATGGTAATAGTTGAACTGAAAGTAAATATTCCAAAGGCAAAACTAATACGATATCAAACCGTATATTAAAAAGATTTACCTATACTATTCTTACTGTATTGTCTATTAGAGTTTCATCCCGAGGGAAATTTAAACTTAAAGTTAGGGGTTGCTGCGAAGTGGACAAACGTTCTGAATGGAGCTAGTTGTAATGGAAAAAAGTGTATTACCATATTATAAACAATGTAAAAAAAATCTAACTTCGACCAAACTATTTTGCTACTCTTATGGGAGTCAATACCTATAGGGTACTTCTGGTTGACCTGGAATCATGAAATGAAACCGAAAAAAAAAAAACAAAACCGTAAATTTGTTGTTTTCACAACTTTAAAAATAAATTTTAATTTCTTGAACGAAATTATCTAAAAGTAACATATTGTTTAATCTTGTAAGATATGATAATAAAATCCTATTCGTATCCATAGAATTTGTTCTAAGAAAAGCGAAACTTTAATCCCATATCGAGTACATTGGCCTTAGAACTGAGGTTTAAATCCTTTGAAGTATTCGTTTGATTTTATATCATTGTTTTTCATTTGGGTTAAGTTAACCCCGATTATAATATGCTGGTACGACGCTTATAAAGTTTCCACAAGTTTCTTAAAGAGGTCGTAATCAATACTTCTACCTAATTCTTATCTCGTTCCTGTAAAAGTTTTTAGCCTAAATATATGCAAGTGACATTTGAAATAAAAAAGGGATGGCAGAGATCATTCAATTCAATATACTAATAATAATTCTAAGATGCCTAATTTGAAATAGAAAAAAATACTTGTAACGAATCCCAGCATTAAATCGTAATAAATCCTTCAAAGCTATATTTAAATACAAAAATACAATCTACATTTACAAAATAAAGTTTGAGCCCTTTTTTTTAATCCTCAGTAATGGTACTTTTAATACTTGATTTTTATAAGGCTTTAATAAAAATCATAACTTTATAATAAGTGTAGGTATTTGAACCTTTTGTAATGGCCACCATAAAGATACAGAATGTTCTTAATATTTATATAAAAGTCTGTAAATTGTAGTATTAAATCAAAAAATATTTAAGACTGAATAACTTCGAGTATATTTTGAAATAATACGCATTAATACTACAATCAGCCGACTATCAGCAAATGTGAAACGTCTATAGCTATGACAATTTATACAATTCCTATACCAAGCTATTATAGGCTTTATATAGGTTACTAAAGACAACCGGAATATATAGAAAGCCTCATATATTTCAGGTTATTTAGCACAGGACAAAACTACTTTTATTCATAATGGCTAACCTTAATTAACATCGCTCTAATGAAGCTCTATGGTGAAAATTAATAGATTAAAAAATCTAAAAACGTTTTGAGTTTTCAGCCCCGTAGGGTTATTTTCTTATTTTTAGGACATTTAAAACGTGGGTTTTTAGATTTTATTTATTATTTTTATCTTTATTTTTGTCTTTTTGCCGATAATTTCAGCCTACTATCTTATAGGGAACTGCCTCAAAAGCCACTCCATACAAATTTTATCAAAATCGGTCCAGCCGTTTTTATAATTGTAAATTGCATTGTCATTGGGTGAGAAGCTACCCTGAAAATTTCAGCCTGCTAGCTTGTCGGGAAGTGCCTCAAAATTGAGTTGCAAAAATCCAACCGGAACGACAAACAAACAAACAAAACAATCAAGAAAAGTGAGTGTATAAAAACGTGGGAAAAAAACACCAAGTCACTCTAACAAAAAAATGAAAAATTTTCTCAAAGATAATATAAATATATTTGTTTAAACATCAGTAGAATTAAATACAGATGTTAAGTTTAAAAATAAGTAGGTGCTTCATGTCTGCGTTACGACGTGCAAAGATTCATACATTGAGTTAATTCATTTAAAAAAAAACTAAATTATAAATGTTAAAATCTTGTAAATGCTTAGTTAAGGTTTAGCTAGCATGGTATGCTACATCGCTAATAATAACTGGTAAGTAACAAGTCGTGAAATACAAAAAAAAAAACATCATAACCTTTCTAAGCTAGTTAATAATCTTAGCCCTTTCAAATCAGGTTCATGAAAACCTAAAGGGCTTTATAAGATCAACAGCGAAATAAAACAGTTTTATTACTTAGATCATTTAGGTTTTTTGTCGTAACTGACCCTTTGGACATTTTATAGTTTTTTTACGGTGTTACTAGTTTTATCCAGTAGATTTTTCTTTTATGACAATACGTAAAGGTTGACATTCGACCTATATGGATGTAACTAAATTAGAAACTAAATTTAATTATACGTACTGCTATGGATTGGAAAGAAATATATATATTTTTCTTCTATTTTTATTTAACACAAAAAACCACCAAAATGGTGTTTCATTCAAGAAGCAAAAACTGAACTACATATTAAAACCGCAATACAAACCTAAAGCATTATGTGTACAGTTCAATGGTTTTATATTGAAAATTCCATTTTCAAAAACAAAATAATCTCAAAAACATTGTTACATTGTGATCGAAAAAGGTTCTCTCAAAATAGTTTTAGTTTTTAGGTATACTTTATTGTAGTAACGTGTGTGTAAAAGCTAGTGTAAAATGAACCTAACTAAACCTTTAAATTCAAATCCCCTAGGGCCTTCATAAAGAAAAGGCCGCGCATGTTGGTGTCTACACACTAAGCTTTAGCCCAACCTAATGACGTAGCCGTCCAACGTTGGTTAATCTTAAAAGTTGCGGCTTCCAAATATGAATGTTTTTCACTAAAATAAAAAAACGGTTCTTTTAAAAAAAAACATTTTTAGCCTATCAATAATTGTACACAAGTCAAATCATATCCTTCTTATTTATTACCTTTATTAACGGTTAAGAGAAACTGATAAATTTTTATTTAAATAAAATCATTCAAATGCTAGTTGGACTCACGCACCGACGGTTCTGTACAAATATATAGGTATGTAAATATTTCGTTCATCACGAAAATCTAGACTCGAATTTTTTTTCTGCTTTTTCCTACTTTATTGTATTTTTTTTGAGATCCAACTACCGATATCCGACTTTTGTCGATTCCCAAAAAAAAAAACAAAACTCTGCCCTGCCTTTTGATTGCTTTGATTTAGAAGTTTGATATCTGAAATTTATATCAGCATGATAACTACGTGTTTTAGAGAAAAAGGGTCTTATCAGACAGACGGACATTAAAGTGATTCAATAAGGGTTCCGTTTGATCATTCGGCCGTACGGAACCCTAAATAGAAAAAATCTAAACAGCGTACCAGTCTACTTGGCCCAGCATACCAACACATTTCACACGTTGGCTCCAATAATATTAGTGTATACATTACGTAACTTATTACGATGGAAGTTTTTATATCTTTTCTAGGAAATTACGAGAGGAGTTTGAAATATTTTACTGCTCTATAGATTTGTAAGATTTTTGCTGAGTCACGTAACTTGAATATTTTTATAGTTGTAAGTTATTTCTTGCTTTTAACTTTTATTTTTAATCAAAGGTACCTTTTCTTATTCAATTCTTCACATACTGTTTTTAACTACTTTTTATATTTATTATGCGGTTTTTCTATGGATACCTAATAGTGAGAAGATAGTAATAAATTTAGTTGTAAAAAGAAAAGCATGATTGAATGCCTCATCCATCAGCGCATAGCTAAAACTATTATGTTGACATTGTATATAGTTTTCACTGACTTTGGCATTCGCTAATGAAATAATTTTGAAAGGAAACCTGATGGAAAGTGTCATCGTCGCCTATTGACACGACGATGCCTTTGATGTCTGGAATGCCAAGAGCACCAATGCCGCCAATGCGTTGCCCATGTAGAGGTTATGGCAATTACACTGAATCTCCAATCCCACGAACCGAAACATTACAAACTGCTTCACGGCAGAAATAGAATGGAGAGTGGTACGAACCAAGTCGATGTCGCACCAGATCTACCACCAGCATTCACCATTTTACGTTAGAAATAGTGTAAGTTAGTATGGATAGCCCGACTGAAGGTGAGCAGGTCGATTTTATTCTATTAGTTTTCAAAGTGCAATCAATCGTACAACTCCCCTTACTTGAAGATGACTGTCACGGTCCAAAAAGTTGACTGTTCACCTGATGAAAAGTCTTACCGCCGCCTGTTTACACGACGATGAACTTGATACTCCTTTGCAAAATAATAAAAGACTGAAAACATTCCTATGTAATAAATGCTTTTATAATTTAGAAGAATTTTTAATGATTAAGTTTATGTTCCTACTTTTTGTTGTGTCTGTCTCCTTTTAATTTCAAGTGATATTGATAGCTGTTTTATAATTTTATTGAAACATTTTTGCCATGCCCTTACAGGATGTCACATGTTTACCTATTTATATTAACATCTTTTGTACCCATTGTAATCTGACAAGCAATAAACGATTTGAATTTGTATTTGATATATTCTTCATTTAAATAGGCGGTTTTAATGCCCAAAACCGCCATGCAACAGCCATGCGGTTAAACTGAAAGGTGCACAACTCTTTTGCCTATTGCTCTATCAAAAAAATCCAAACTATTCCAAAAATTGATCATCGAAATATTCCATTGTTGAAAACGAACGCCCCTAACAATACTCGAGGTCGGATTAATCAGACAAAAAGGGCGTAATATTAATCCGTGGACTGCTCCTGGTCTGAGGTTGGAAATACCGAATTAAATTCCTTTCAAGAACATTAACTTTTTTAATAAAACCCCCCTACCCTGTGACAGGTGGTCTCAACTGAATTTATTGACTTTATAAATTTTCGTGAAATCCTTCAAAAAAAAAACGTAGCGGTCACCGGTCTCGTGGACTGTATAACGAGGGTTCTACACAGGTTATTTTTTTATCGATATTTGGGAAACAGTTTTAATTATATAAACTAAAATCAACAATTAAAAAATTAACGCTTAAACCAGTTAAGTTTCGAAAAACTTAAATAATAAACATAATGAGGGCTACAATAATAGTTAAATTTGACTACACTTAAACAGAAAACAATTTTAGACAATAAAAATAATTGCATTACAAAATAAACAATCAACGATTTCTTTTAAAAGTCAGTCTTGAAATTATTATAATTTGAGCAAAATAAATCTCATTGCAATTACAATTAGTGTTCAACGAGACTCTATTACTTAGTCTGCTGTCAGTCAGTCCGTTAGTCAGCTGTATCTCTGAATCGAAATAGGTAGGGAGTTGAAATTTTCAAAGATGCAATTTTACGGTAATTTTTTGTTGTTTTTTTATAAAAAGATTGATGCCCACTTTACAAATTTAATTCTAGGGTCTTTTACATGCATCCAGTTTTTAGTCCAGTTTCAAGTAGAAATGGATGAAAGCTGTCTCAATAATAATAATAACCACATCGCAACACACAAATAACTCAGATCTGCACTAAGATAATCTTGTATTGCTGGCACTAAGCAACGATATGGTATAAACTGCATATATAACAATATAGCATCCAAGACCGGTAAGCGAAACGATGTGTCTTAAATGCGAAATAGCTAATACATTTCATTTCAGACTATACATACACAAGACTTACTATATCTTTAAGTCCAATTTTAGCTAGAAAATATTTTACGTTACTACGGTTACTACATCGTAGCTGTATTACGCTTTGCCGTAGCCGTGAAGAAAATCAGTGTGTAACTAAATATTATGTTTTGCGTTAGAAATTCGAATATTCTGGAAGATGAAAACCTTGAAGCTTGTCTTGTTACTTTGTTGTTAAATGATGTACATAGGTACTATCCACTATTATGGGAATATAAATCCATAAAAATATATAATTACTGGCCTTTTGCCTACGAGACTTATCCTTTAGATATTTTTTTCAGAACTGATTTTATCTCCTTGCTAAGTTTTATTGGAATCTGTTTTGCAGTTTTGACGTGAAAAGGTTACAAAGAAAAATTAAACGCGAAAGCAACTGCTTTCGCGTTTAATTTAAGTATGAATACAATGATCATTCAAAAAACCTCCATTGAAAATCAATGTTACTTTTGAAAACATATTTCTAGTAACACTATTACACACAACACACCTACTTTAGTGAAGACAAAGAGAATTTTATTAACATAGCACCCCTTTAGTAATGGATTAAAAACACTTCCTTCTATATTTCATAGAAATAACAGATCCAACTCTCATAGTTCCCCAAACTAAGCTTCACCAACTCATTGATAACAGTGACTAGCCGAAAACTTTAATTCCTAAGGCAATGATTCGCTGGAAATTTCCATTCTACCTCTATCCCTTTTGTACTTGTTAATTTGCATAAGTTAGAAAGAGATGAAGGATTGGATAGCTGTATAATGTTCCTTTAATACCTACTCTATGAAGGTTCCCTGATAATGCTTGTTTTTTGGGATGCGGTTGATTTTTGTAAGCGTACAATGTTTTTATATCAAGTGTTTTTTTCATCTCAACATTTTCATATTTCATCTCCATATTGAATTGAATGTAACGTTCTCCTAAAAACACGATAAACAACAAATAACAAAGACACTTTCAATGATACTCATTTCAAGAAATGACAAGTATTTTAGCAGATATGAGGGGTCAGAATGTTTGACGGCGCTTTGGTTTCGTAAAGTCACTCTGGCGGAATGTCAAACGGGCAGCTGTCTTGTTTTACACTTTGAAAACTAGTTTGACAGAAGCTGCGCGTCATCGACGGATCGCCTAAATTCGATTGGTTTCATACGATTAAACAGCATTGAACTGCACCTCTATTTCTAAATAACACCGCCCGCATACCCACGTTATGGAACCACCTGATGATGTAAGGTTTAGCCGACACATACATACCGATCGAAATCATAACCCTCCTTTTTGCTTTTGCTGTAGTCAGGTAAAAAGGGTTAGCCTGCAAGTATGAGTAATGCCTAATTCTTTTCGAAGGTCCAATCGCATTCGTTTCCCTCAAAATCTGACATCCAATCAGATCTGTCAAAGCAATTTAAATGCAAAACCGAATATACAAATAAGGAAAAAAAGAATGATAAATTGATTGTTTCCTATGTAGGGATTTGAGGGTGTATAGAAAACCCCATCTTTACATGCTCAGTGTACATATATATGCTGATTTCTGAAAGGCAAGCACGCCTAACTACAAAAGCCTCTGCGGCACGGTAGTAAAAAGGTGGTCCTGGAGTTTTAACCCGATGGATTGGAACTTGTGTTAACTAGGAAATGGAACATCAACGGCATGCCTCGCTTTGAACTCAAGGTCACGGTCCATGTGTGCGATGCAGTATAGTAAACGGTTCCGATTGTTATAAAAAAAATCTCGTTAACAGTAATGAAAACTAAATGAAAATCAATTTCATGCTTCAGAAAAAACTTAGCGGAAATGTACAGAAACAGGCGAAAGTGACTTTGTTTTATGTGATTAATAGGTTATTTCCCATTTTAAGATAAAAGTTCCAACTTATTTTATTATAATTGTTCATAACTTCTATTTTGACATATTGTGGCATAACACAGTATAGTATTTATGCAAATGATCTCACTCGAACTCGTTTCACGTAGGAATAATAAAATAAACGCGTTTTATACTTCATGACAACGTACAGTTAGCAAATGAGGCAATAAACCACAGACCTTATTACCAAAGAGATATGGATCACTTTTGTATGGAATAATATTGAATATTTTATGGTTTTCAACGTCGAATCATTTAATTCGGACGACATGACAATTGACAATGAAATGCTCTTCAAAAGTACTCATTAAAAGAGATTTAATGCGGTATAAAAATAAAATTCAAGTAATTAAACCTGCAGTTTCGGTCATATAGTTTAGTAATACCTGAAGGTTTAATCACACAGCCATTGTTGTTTAATAAATAAAAACTATGCAATATTATGAACAAAAAGTATTATGCAATATTTTTCTTCTTGTACTTAAGCAAGTAACGTAAAGATACAGCCAAGAAGCAAAATGTCAAATTCTAGAATGTTGTTTTATTACAATTTACAATATTGCTTCTCTCTAACGAGAGAACGTTTTAGTAAAACTTACATTAACAAAAGAAGATTCATGTTCAGTCATTAGCAAATCTAAAAGCTACATCGAAAAAATGTTAATATCTCTCCATTCAATTTAGTATAAACGGATCCTTAATGCGTAATTTAAAAACAATCATCGGCCGCCATCTTCGATTTTCCAATATGGCGGCGTTGAGTTCAGTAATAGAGGTCTCACTTTAATAAATGGAAACCGCACATCTGAATCAGTGCCTTGGACAGGCAAAGATTAACAGGAGAATTTAAAGGATTTTATAGGCTTTTTAACAATATTCAATTAATTAAACTCCATAAACATCTTCGGATTTATTAGTACCTTATAACATCGTCAACATGTTTTGTGTGTATCACTAGCGACTCTTAGGTGTCATTTGACACGACGATACCCCTTATGTCTAGAACGCAAAGGAAACCATTGCCCATATAGAAGTAAAGATGTTATACCTCTCGTGCCGGTAATTACACTGGCTCTCCATCCTTCGAACTTAAATTCAGCGAACTGCTTCACGGCAGAAATAGAAAGGAGGATGGTATCAACCTAGACAAACTCGCACATAGAACTTGTTAGAAATATTTATTTCTATTGGATTTTAAAATCTTTTAGGCAACCCTTATGCTAATAAAAAAGAAATCAGGCTTTTATATGTGATGCTCTGTCACTTACGTTTTATAAAGACATGGATAAAGTATTGAATTCGATGTAAATAACTCTCCCCTTTCGAGTTTATGCAAATGATTGATGACAATTGATTTATGCCTACATAAATATGCAAGCGTTTTTCCACAATCCCACCTGAGACTGTGTGCCGATGTGGATTAGGTTGGCTGACTTGATGAGGCCAAGTTGTAGTACTCGGGGAACAAATACGCCAAAAGAGTTCCAATCCTGGACAGTGCGTATGATAAAACTGTCTCCTTTTGACGGCCCCTGTGGCGCAGCGGTGTAACAGCTTGCTACTACGCTCAGGCGTTTCGGGTTCGAATACCAACGGGGGCGAAACTTTCGTGTTATTAGCAAGACATATTGTTTCACTTTCAAATATAGTATTCTTGTCTATATGTTACATCATTGCTTAGTGCACACTATATAAGATTATAGCTTAGCGTAAAACGCTTTTAACACAATTGGTTTAGTAATTTAAGTACTTTTAAGATCTATAACCAATGACTACGTTTATACCTAATGTAAATAGGCTCTTGAACATAAGCCCAAAATTTTATTCAAGTTTTCAATTCTTGATGTTAATTATAAAATGATTTGCCCTTTTTTAAGTGTATCAGACCTTCGCAATGAACAGCATTGGTTTTCTATTTTTAAAGGCTAGAGATTCATACAAGTGCAATCAATTGGCCTCTCTGTAAAATCTATGAAACTTTCAAGAGGAAAATTTTCCAATTAAATCCTTTTCTTTTCGATATTAAATTTTATTTTCCTCCGTTATTCGAGAACTTTATCGAAATAATTAATATTTTCATCGATATTTCCTTGATATTGTTACTTTTTTATGTTTGATTTTGTGGAGATGAATTATGTGGGTTTGTATTTTTTTAAACAACATCACAGACAAACAACCAGTCGGATCACCTAATGGAATGTGATTCCGCCGCCTATTGACTTGACGATACCTTTGATGTCTGTGATGTGTAATTACACTGGCTCTCTAATCCTTCGAACCGAAATGCAGCGAACTGCATCACGGCAGAAATAGAAAAAAGTGTGGGACCAACCTAGACGATCTCACACATAGTTCTACCAGCTGTTCAGTGCTGAATGATGCACAGGTTGTTAGGTTCCGGGTTCGAATCCTGTCTGGGGCGGAACTTGTATTATTTGCAAGACGCATTGTTTAGCTTACCGGTCTTGGATGTTGAATTCTTATCGATGTAGTACATACCATATCACCATATCGTAGTAGATCTTGTATCGCAGGAACTAAGCAACGATATGGTATAAACTACATAGATAAGATCCAAGAACGATAAACGAAACATTACATCTTACAAATAACACAAGTTCCGCCCCAGACAGGATTCGAACCCGGAACCTCAAGCGTAGCAGTCGTAGCTGTTTACACCAATGCGCCATCGAGGAAGGATGAATAAATTAAGACCAAGAATGAGACTTGTTAGTTACTGTTTTTATTTATATGAAACTAACAAATTCTACTATGTAACTGATGTTCAAATGCAAAGGTTTGTTCTGTGCAACTCTGTTTTTAATCGTATGAATAACAAATCTTCTATTAAAAATACTTCAAAATAAATATTATATAAAACTAAATAGTTGATATAAATTGATATTCGATTGGAATTAATCCTTCAAGCAACCGGATTAACCATTTTCAAGTGATGCTTTAACCGACCAACAACAAAAGATTATTCAAATACACAGAACGCATTGTGCCTACCATCCATTTTTATATCCAAATCCCTCGCCACTAGATTTCCCCCGAAAAAACGTATATTATGCAGGAAGGGTGGATAGTATTTATAAATTCCGTTACAGGGATATAAATATCGTAGTATGTGTGATTTCCGATATTCAAACGGAAAAATCCGAAGCCCTTTGTCATGTCCTGTTTGAAGGGCGTGCGCCGTCGTGGGTATTTAATGCTGCAAGGGATAAAGGTAAGGACGTGGAATAGCGGAAAAAAATCATTTTCTTATTTTATTAAAAATGCTTTGTCGCTAAGCGAAACACAAAAAATGCAAAATTTTTAAGCTTAGGCTTAATGAATTGATGAAATCATCATCCAATTTGATGAAAAATTGAGCCTCGTACGACGGATTAGACAAAATGACATTAATAAGAAAGGTAAAATAATTATTTTTGCAAAAAAAAGATTTTCAACTAGGATAGGACCCATTCCATCGAAATGTTTTGCACGTCTTTAGTTACTTTAGAATTGTATCTGTCTAAACCCATAAGCCATAAACATAGGAGGTTTGATAAAGTCCGTCAGTCACAATAAAGTGATTCGGAATTTTTTCTTTGAAAGTCTAGTTTTTTTTTCAAAGAAACAGATAGTTCGCGGAATGGAAAATGATCAGCGCTGTCTTAAAAAATTTTCTTCAGTCTGCTCATTAATAAAGGACAGTGTCAATAGGAGGTACTACTTTCCACCAGGTCAACCTCCTGCTTGTTTGCCAGTAAAGTTGAATAAACCCGCTCCGCTCACCACCAAAGCATCTCCTCTCCCAGTCCGGTCATCCATCATGCAAGACAGCAGCCGCCACACTACATCCCAGCAGATCCCAACCCAGATCCATGGGAATCAAACAGATCATACAAAAGATTTTTCACGAAAAAATATATACATGTATCCATGAGACATCCAATACTCGTTTAGGTTTAGTTTCACATTTTACTCATCTTTAATCAATTACAATAAAACCATGAAAGATACATTTTCTTGACTAAATATAAGATAGGATTTTTTTGTGTCTGTTTTAAACCAATTTTCTCCACAACTCACATATCAATTACAAATTTCAAAAACTACTCATGTCAGCTTGGAAAGAGCATTTTCAAATTTAACCCCTAAGCGGGAAAACATAAGAAATGTTCACGTGGAATTGTGGCGAGTTGTACAGTAAAAACAATCAATAAATAAAAAATAAAAAAATCTAACCCGCTGATGAAAATATATTTTTAAAGCTTGATTCCCATATAAATACACACGCTTTTTTCATGATACCAGAATCAAAACTGAATGCTATCAAAAAACATTACAAATCATCGAACAATCGTTTCTCGAGGGCAGTAGTGGAGCTTCAAGGCCAAATTCTTCAATTTAGCGAGAAGCGGCACAGCTCCAGTTTACCAATACTAACGACGTGTTCTCTTTCTGTAATTCCTCGTAATTACACTGGAAGGAGAGAGAAAGATAACTTTCATTTCCTGTGGCGCAGTGGTTTAAACAGCTAACTCCTACGTTAGAGGTTCCCTGTTCGAATCCCAGCGGGGGTGGAACTTTGTGTTATTTGCAAGACGCATTGTTTAGCTTGTTATTTACTAGTTTTGGTCTAGGATGTTGTATTCTTATCTATGTAGTTCATACCATATCGATGCTGAGTGAGTCAATGTGTGTCGTGATGTTGTTATTATTATTTCATGCCTCTTAGCGTGCTAGCCCTGCATAAAGTAGCGGCATAATAAGGGGATGCTGTAAACACAGGAGGCAAAGAGTATAGCGGCTTAGATTATTCTGTATCGCTTTTGTCACTGCCATTATCAGTCGAAAGACGTCCGCTGGACATAGGCCTCCCCTAAATATTTCCATCCAGATTTTTGTAACACATCTCTTTTATATGAAACTTTGTATAAGGAATGCTGTGTGCACTCATGTACAAGAATGTGAGTGGTCCTTCACATTTTTACCTAATAATAAAGGGCTAGAACAGTAAAAGACCCAACCACCACATAGATATCTTTCCTTTACTAATTTTCATGACAGCGAGAGAAGTAATACGTATAGCGAGTAATATCGGGTTAACATAGCTTGCTAGGCATGTTGCAGGGTTAGCATGCTTACTTAACAAATCTATCTAGTAAGTTTAGTCGGATTCTCTACTCGGTCCTATGAGAATTTTAAGATAAATTGCATGCATTATAACGCGCCGCTCTCCGCTAACTTCGAGAATGCGACCTAAGGGTTGCATAAATACATAACGATAGCGCAAACAACGGGTCCAGGGTCATCAATCACTAGTTTCGGCAATTCGTCTTGTAAATCGCCCTGAAAGGGCCGTGTTTTAAGCTAAATTTAATTATGTTCCCACATAGTAGTGCCTTGAGATGTTTAAATTATACTCAATTATACCTTTTTTCATCTACCATATAATAAAAATGTTAAGCTCGGCATACCTACTTCAGTTGCTCTTTTCCTGACGCCCCTAAAACACTCAGAACTTAAATATTTGAGTAGAACTAACAAGTTGTTTTTGGTGAGATTTATCAAAACTGCAGAATACTGCAGTTTACTTTTTGCTTCTACGGGTGACTAATTCCGCAAATTGCAAAGTCAGCATACGCGCACGACATTTCTACTAAAAGCATTCATTTGTTAAAAACAACAGTAATTTTCTTTTTATTAATGTAAATGTGTTATATGGTTGCTGAATATTAACTATCATTGTTATTTATTTTAATTTATATGACTTGAACCTCTTCAAGTCGAGAATAAAATATGCCTTTTCCATGCAAGCATGCTCAACCATTAGCCACATCGTCGCTTAATATTGAACCAAATTGTGGCCGAATGATGTCCTGTAACAAAATACTTTGGGGGTTGTTAAACATCGAACTATAAACAAATAAATTAAACCATTAACGACTTCGGTGGCGCAGTGGTGTAAACAGCCGACTGCTACGCTAGAGGTTCCGGGTTCGAATCCCGGCGGGGGCGGGACTTTGTATTATTTGCAAGACGCATTGTTTCGCTTACCGGTCTTGGATGTTGTATTCTTATCTATGTAGTATATACCATATCGTTGCTTAGTTCCTGTGACAAGTTCAAGTTCTTACGATACTTACTGCAGGGCTGAGTCAATGTGTGTCGTGATGAGGTTATGTGGTTATGTTTATTAACTATAGCAGGTTGAGTTTTCTATTCTTTATTGTTTGAAAGGTTTTGAACAAAACAAGCTTTTTTAATTTACAGTTCAAGTTCAACGATTTCATTTTACAAAACTAATAGCGACAGAGATCGTTAACTAAACTAGAAGTGGTATTAACAAATTACTGTCTTACATCAACTTTAATTTTCTATTCAAGCACGTAAAAAGACATGACTCAAAACGTGCTAGTTAGTTTTCAGTGCTAAACCTGGATGATAGAGTTCAAAATTATTCGCCCCTTGCTGAACGCTTAGTGCCTTTATGTTTATCAAAGCATAGCTAGATGATAAATGAGAAATGGCACATACTTTACCCTTTAGTCAAGGAATTAGATATTGAAATACTGGATGAGGCTTAGATACTTTAACATCAATAGTGATACAACACAGTCATGGACTTGTTGTCTAACTAAAGAATTTATTTTTTGTATTTTTAACAAATATTTCATACTTTACTTTTATTCAGAAGCTTTAATTTCATTTTATTAGATGCAAGTTAATAGAATACAATTGAACAAAGGTATATAACCTGTCACAACCAAGTAAGATTCAACTAAGGAGTTTTGAGTGTTCAAATTTTTATATTACATTATTTAAAAGAATTAACAAAAAACAAAGTTGTATTAAAGAAAAGGGTTGTTTACACTGGTTCTTAATTTGATGTTGTGGTTTTATATATCAAAATACTCAAGTCCACTCTAGTATGAGTTATATCTACGAGTTGATGTAGCACATGTTATATTATTCGCTTTTCCCGTACAAATCCAGTGGACATATTCAATTTCACGGGTAACAAGAGAATTGGGGTATAAACACCGATTTTACCCGTATTTTACCCAATCTGTCAAGTTACGAATCAATTTGGATAGATTTATGATTATTTCTGCAGATTATGCCTTTTGCTTTGCTTGGGTTTTAGTATACATTGGATACCCATGAGATACCACTAGCAATGGGGTAAAAGTTTTGATCCCCATGGGAAGAAACAGTAAGCATCGTTGTCTGGGTGATTTACAAAGAACGTTTTAGTATAAGTCCCGGATTGGTAACAAATGATAGATCTACGTGAGTCCGTCTGGGTTGGTGCCACCCTCCTTTCTATTTCTGCCGTAAAGCAGTTCGCTATGTTCGTTTCGAAGGATTGAAGAACCAATTTATGAGATGTAAAGCATCTAAGCCTCTGCACAGGCAACGCTAGGCCGTGCTCTTGGCGTTCTATGCCATCAGAGGTTTCGTCGTGTCCATAGTTAGAGATATTTCTTTCTTTCATCTCATCTGATTGTTTGCCCATAACAATGTATGAAAGAAATAAGAAACCTACGGAATCTTTGTGTGATAAATTCTAAGTAGCAGTTAATTTTTGCATCCGTTGCAAAATACTGCATAAATTTTACTAATATTAGCAGTTAGTCTTTGCTAATACAAACGTTATTCTTATTCTCTGGTTACACAAATGTTATTAAATTTCCCAGTTAAATCCAGTGGCTATTGGAACGCTTAGGAACTTGCCTCAACAAACACACCTGGACTTCAGTCTGTGAGAGTTTCCATTGCTTCTATGTTTGCATATCGGGCAAGTGTTAAGTAAATATTAGGACGTCGACGCAGCTTTAAATGACTCTGAAATTCCGCTTCGAAGTACTTCAAGCTTGAGCTGATTTTGACTACAGCAGACCAGCGTAAATTCAGGTACAAATGCAGCATTTTAAATCTATGAAGTTTTGATGTTACAGTAAGAAGAATGATAATAAAGGTTTAAGTACAGTTGTCTTTAAATGAATGTATTTATTGTAACATCTCGGCATCTTCTTTCAAAGAAAAGCTTTCTCCAAATAGTTATCATAGTGCATTATAGGCGTCTTCTATACAGCAACTCCCTGCAGCCTCTGAAATATATTATAGCTACTTGATATTAAAATTTTAGATTCGTAGTGTGCAACCGCCCAGTACAGTAACCCAGGGACTATACTTTTATTTGTGAGGATGTGTGTCTGAGTTTATTTAAAGGATTCAGAATTCGGGTGCCCAAGTGAAGAGTTTACTTACAAGTTCACTGACTTTCAGATCTTTACTTGTAAATTCAATGTCACTGAGCTTTACAATATAGGAGGGGCAGTATTTTAACGATTGAAATTCACATTTTGGGTGTCAAAATAACTGTTTATGGAGAACTAAAATACTATTTGGGCGAAGAAGGTGAAAACAAATAATGTTAACGGCGACTTTAAAATATGAATTTTAGTTACGAATTATTCAAAGTTATTTTTTCAGAAAATAAATTTCATATTTGTGACAATTTTTCATTTCGCATTATATTCGACATCTTGCATATATTTTATTCCAAGAGTGCTGTATTATTATCTAATCGAGGTGTTTTTAAATCGAGCAATTTGGGTTTCTTTGGAATGGACCTCGATTCTGGCCTCTCGTTGTGGTCATATTATCTAACCTAAACAAATTTCCATTAAAATAATTGTAATTTTGTTAGTGACTCTCCATAAAAGTTAAGAAGATTTTAATTTTTATAGTCTATTGGTTTTCGTTACGTGTTCATCCTACTTTCTAATTTTTTTTGCTTTATTTGAGATGAACGAAATTCTTTAAGAGAAAATATATTTCCTGTAATAATAATACAATATTCAACAATATTATTGCCGCGGCTCAAAATCGCTTCCCCAAAACGGTTTTTTTGTGTCTCATCATGTCAAACTCAAAAAAACGGACGGTGTGTTTTTTGTTGTGTAACTCAAATTGGTTACATAGTACCTACTAGTTTTATTCCCCGATTTATAATTTCCTATATAAGTAATTGAAGTTGAAATCCTTTAATATTTTCAATTACTTCATGGCTAATCAGACGATTCGCCATTAGTAAGCAGCCACCGTAGCGTATAAACGTTTATAATACCGGATATAAAGCAGGCTTTGGCGACCCTGTAAGAACATTTTAACATCATTGTCTAAGAACCGCATGCTATAGCCACTTGGGAAAACCATGCCAGGGAGTTCATTCAATAGACTGAGCGGTAGTAAAAATAGTTTGCTAGTTCGTACTGACATAAGGTGTTAATTACAAAATTATAAAGTATCGGCTCTTTTTAATCAACTACCGTTCAGAGATTCAAAGTTTAGATTAATATAGAAACTTATGATTCTACTGCACTGATATATAATTCAATTTCCTGTGAGAGAAGATATTATCGTAACTTGACTAAAATAGTTTCGTCGTTGTTACTCAAAGTCATACATACACTGACGGACAAATTAAGCGATTATCTTATCTATAGTGGAGATGTTGTTGTGTGCGATTTTTGTAATGCTTTTAACGTATCTATAATCTATTACTTATAAATATCAATTTATAAAAAAACTATGCTTACATTTCAAGATTTCATTTAGTATATTTTTACAAAATATCCCTCAACTATATTTATTTACTATATTTATTACAATAAACATGACAAAATATGTAATATTACTAATAAAATATCAATATTTTTTAAATGTGCATCCGATAACATCATAATGCATACTGAATTTGTTATTTGTTTTAATAAACAGAAAAATGAAAGATGAATCAACCTTTATTATCTGATATTTACTAAAATTAAATCAACGCTAGCAAAAGTTCTACTTATTTTAAGAATAAAAGAAAAAAATTAACCCACCCCAAGCCTCGTATAAATAAATCAGTTTATCAGAATAAATACATTAAAGGTATATGTTCATTTATTTTGTCCTGCAGCGCATAATCCACCTCTGTCTTCATCTTGGAAACTTGTTTGCCGCTTTCATTATAGTTAGAATCTCTTGTAAACAACTCCAACAGTTATTTTATTCACCAAGTTTATGTTTAGCGCGCTTTGGGAATTTTGACAAGGGCCCTGAATAAATGAAAGCAATCATATATCATTTTATGCAAATGTTTTTTTTCTAATATTTAGTATTGCAGTAAAATTTATCTTGGGTCAATTCATCCAAATCATCACAGTCCGACACTAAGCCATCGGCTTTTTACGGGCACTAAGCAACAATATAACAACTTAAATAAAAAATAAAATATCTTTGACTTCAAAGCAAATACCAGTCGGGATTTTTTTAAATACTATCCAAGCTTTTGATTTTTAAATCTAAGGTGGAACATCCCCATCCAGGTCACGCCTATTGACTCTTGCTTTATAACCCCATGTTATATTTATCAGAAATCCACCCCACGACAACTCAAGACCTCACGCATCTTTATGCTTAAATATTAAAATAATGCAGCTTCATACTTGAACATTACTAGAGATGTCCAATGGTAGAAAAACTAGCATTCTTTAAATTGAATTCTGCTGGTACACAAGAAAAGAAAACATCAACTAAGACTTCCCGTTTCCACCAAGCAACCCCAGGAAAAAGTTTGGGCAAATAATCGATCTAAAATAATAGATCGATGAGGCAAAGACAAATTTGTTTCAAAGAACACCCAATACGGATTCTACACGTAAGAAGTCGCAGGCAAAAATAAGAGAACCAATCTTTACTTCTCTTTGAAATCTTTTAGAATTCAATAAACAAAACTAAATTTCCGGGGCATATTCCATTTGCATTGGTACCGAAAATATGCATCTGTCATGATCATAGTCAGATAACTGTATAACGTATGGTTGCTTCGGGATTTGGCTTGCAGAACTTATCTGAACCAAGTATAAGGCTTAGTTTGAAGTTAACTATTTGTTTTGAGTCACATATTTTGATCGATGGTGTGTTTGAATTCATTTTAACATTACTGCAGCCCCCAGCTTCGCTTCTGCTTATAGCGTTGGCCGTATGCTTCATCACCATCCGGAAGACGTCAGATGCTGAACAAATGCCTTCCTCAAAGCTACTCTAGGCTGCTTGCATCCAGCGGCTCCCTGCAGCCCTCACAAATTCGCCCGACCAACTCTACGCCTTCAGGCCCCTGGTCGCCACTCTTAAACTTTTCTTTTTATATGCTTGATTGCCAGTAAATAGTACCTACCATCGACCACTAAGTGGCAACACGTATGCCTATAATGGATGAAACTATTTATTTATTTGCAGTGGCGCTGTTGTGTTAACAGCCGACTGTTACGCTAGAGGTTTTGAGTTCGATACCGGCGGGGCGGAACTTTGTGCTATTTGCAAGACGCATTGTTTCGCTTACCGGTCTTGGATGTTGTATTCTTATCTATATAGTTTATACCATATCGTTGCTTAGTTCCTGAATGAATACATGAATTTCTTAGTGCAGGACTGAGTCAAAGTGTGTGTCGTGATGTGGTAGTTATTGTGGTTTGTGATAAATTCTCCTAAAATTAACAGCAAACATCTAAAAGTTATGAAGCTTACGATATTTTACCGATAGAAATGGTCTTTCAATCAAATTGAAGCAAATTCCATGGGAATTTTAGAACCCTGACATTAAAAAGATACTTAGATCCTTGCCTTGGGCGACGCTTATCCGATATAATCCATTAATGCAAAAAATCGGTTCGGTACTCCAATCAACCTACTTAATTCAAAAGGTATCTTTCCTTTTATATTCTAAGCAGCAACGGAATGGACTGGTCGACGAAATTGGAACAATTAACCTACTGAAATGAAGATTAAAAGACGCATTTGAATATTTATGTCCCCACCAAACATCTTAATTCGGCAGGATATTAATCCTGTTAGATTAGAGTAGCTCCTCGTTTTTGTCAAAAAGGTTCTTTAAAAGAAATGTCTTGTTTAATTCATAGGTTTCGATATTTTCTTTGAAAAAAATTGTAATGTAATTTTCATATTTATTTAACTAGTCGCGTCCAAGTAAACAAGAATATAAACTACAAATTAAACACACAACAAACATACACACTCACACATTTATACTATACACGTATCAAAGACCACACACACATCCTATTAAAAATACTTCATTATATTCGAATTATGAATGATAATAACTTTCAAAATTTCAAACAGATTTTAGTACTATTTACACATAAACATGAACTCACGCCGTAATTAATGCCTCGAGAGTGGTAGGCAGAGGTCATGAACACCGCATTTCGCATGTTTATGTTGAGTCCCAGTGTGACAGGTTGCGAATCTGTCGGCACTATCCGGGCACAATGAGGAACATGACAGCTACAATGTACTAATGCAACCCGACTCGAACCCTCAACTACTACCCTCGAGAATTATTTACCTGAATATAAAATTAGTGTAATAGTTAGCAAAATTATTCATTTCAGGTGTTTTTTTAATACGCACAATGACAAATCAATCTAAAACTACTACAAAAACATACATACTCGTTTATTTTCAGTCTCTTTAGTTTCAATAAATATTTTTTGCATTAAAATTTCTACCTTATATAATAACAAAAGCTGTTACCATAAAACAAAACAAAAAAATTCAAATATACCATCTGTAAACAATTGATGCACTCTGATAGAAGTTTGTTTTTTAAAATATCAAAACTTTTTTCTGAAAAACTTCATGAACTGCGCGTCTCTTAGAAAATACCTTTCTAAAGACTTTCTTATGATAAATTGCACCACAACAAAGTTAGTAATCTTAACGACTTTCCAACTGCTCATAGTTTGTGAACAGTTTCGGTACATACGCTTGCTTCTTACTGCACTAAGTTAGTAAGAAAACATCGTAATATGGCTAATGGGTTTTTAATATTTGTAAATTACTCTCTTAATGCTTTTATTTAATGTAATCGACACAAGAAAAAAAAAAGTTAGGACCTTTTAGGGTTCCTTACCTTTAAATGAAAAAAAGAAACCCTTAGAAAATCACGTCGTTGTCCGTTTGTCTGCGTCTGTTGATCTATCGGCCTGTCAAAACCTTTTTCTAAAAACTCGTGGAGGAATCTAGCTTAAATTGATATAAAACACTCAAATCTGCAGTCCTTTTGAGCTGTGAACTGAAAAAAACTCGAGATTCGATTCTCGTGATGAGAGAACTATGGACATATCTACAAGTTTGTACGGAACCCACCGTGCGCGAGTCCGACTCGAATTTGGATCGCTAATATCTCGCTTCTATTGAAGGAGGAATCTATCTCAAAAACTTGATACCAACCCAAATGATCTCACAGGTATATCTATGTCTATGCTGATCTGTACCTGGGTCTGATCTAATGTCTGTGTCATGTTTGGTTGCTGCTATTGGTCAATAAAAAGCAAATTAATGTGCCCAAGCAAAGACTCCATTAACTCTGTAACGTGGAAAACGTTACGGCACAATAAGGCACAGTTCCAAGACTAGACTATTAAATTGATTTTCTTCAAAGACAGGATCTTTTAAGTTAGTACTAAATTATTTATCTTTCGCTTGTATAAAAGGTTATCGGGAAGATTGAAACGAATTGAAGTAGGTTGTTTTTTTTTATTTCACCTTCTTTAATTAGTAGCCATCTGAGACACAAGACGTAGGGGGGTTCCTTTCGTTGTGGATATTTCAACCATCTAGAAAAAACGCTTCGAAAGCTCTTTTATCATACGTTTTGCAAAGGAGTGGAATTCTTTGCCTGCCCATGTATTCCCTGATAAATATAACCTGGAGATCTATAATGCAAGAGTGAATAAACTTCTCTTGGTTTATCACATCAGGTGGGATTGGGGTTTGCCTAGTTCTTAATACATTTTTTTTTTACTGGTTTATTTCTGTTAAAGATAACCTGAAGCTTTAAAGTTAGAATGAACAGGCTTCTCTTGGGTTGTTGTACCTTTTGACGACCTCGGTGGCGCAGTGGTGTAAACACCCGACTGCTATGCTAGAGGTTCCAGGATCGAATCCCGGCGGGGTCGCGACTTTGTGTTATTTGCAAGACGCATTGTTTCGCTTACCGGTCTTGGATGTTGTGTTCATATCTATGTAGTATATACCATATCGTTGCTTTGTTCCTGTGACAAAGTTCTTACGATACTTACTGCAGGGCTGAGTCATTGTGTTTGTCGTGATGTAGTTATTATTATTATTATAACCTTAGACTTTATCACTCCTTAACATCAGGTGAGATTGGGGTCTAATGCTTGCCTAGATCTAAATAAATAAAAATGGGCTTTTAATCGTTTTTATTTAACTTGTTGCTATTACAGTAATTGAATTTTTAGTCTAATTAATTACCCTTATAATAGTGAATAGAATGGTGTATTGTCTGGGACTTTTAGCTTGTATTCAGTATCTACATCATTGTTATCCTTCTTTTTAATAAAACGGTTTAAATTTAAAAAAAAAACTACATATTCTTTGTTTATTTACCATCCTGTTAGTTAGTAACAATTTATAACAAATAAATAAGAACATAATGTTATCGCTTTTCTTTATTTAATCTGCGTTATCTACATTCAAATACGTTCAGTTTTCCGTAACGTTTTAAAATGCAAAATCTGTAAAATTAAATTGTAAAATTTTGCTTAAGGAATATTGATTTTTAGTCCAACATTACAACAACAGACGTAGTGGTTGTTGTAGACTTCTATAATAATGTTAATAATAATAATAACCACATCACGACACACACATTGATTGAGGCCAACAGTAAGATTAAAGAATCACATGTCGCAGGTGATGAGCACTGATATGGGATAATCTACATAGAAAAGAATAATGCGCCTTGCAAATATCACAAAGTACTGCCCCGCCGTGATTCGGACCCGGAACCTCTAGCGTAGCAGTCGGCTGTTTACACCACTATGCAACAGAAGCCTGCTTTAATAGCTTTAAGTTTGAGCGCAATTATATATTTTAAATTCTTCAATTTCGACGACAATCTTGTGCATAAAAAATGGTGCTATAAATAATTAATGTGTTTCTTTTACTAGCAGATTGTGGTTGAGATTCCCTTAGTATTATAGTGTGATCAAACTTTTAATTGTCCTTAATTATAATGCCCTCGAAATAATTAATCTCTGTTTCAGGACCCGAGAATTAGTCAGTACCAATAAAGTTTTTCGACAAATTGTTAGTGCTAAAAGATACGTTTATATGTGGAAAATTTTAAATCACATTTATGTTTTTGTTTAGTTAGTAATTGCACATTTGTCAAAGTTTCCAATATGAATATCTTTTATTACTTGTTGTGAATTGTCACAGGTATCTATAGTACAAATGAACGTTGAAAATTGGTCTGTAATATCATTATTTTTCTTCACAAAACTGAAACACTTTACTAAACAACTGATATGTTCTGTTATTTCTCCGCTTATTAGATTTTTTTCTAAAATTGTTTTAAACTTATTTTATTTACAGTCAAAGCCGTGTGCAAAAAGCTAGTGTAGTAATAAATTATACAGGTTTGTTTGATTATATAGAATTAAACATTTGCTGATAAAATTCTATAATTAGTGCGAAAGACAACATTCGTCCTATGCTATTTGATAGCTGCCGTGATTATGGTTGCGAGATCTGTAAAATACTGAATTAAATGCAACGTAGGGAATGTAAAATTAATTTTGTATTAAAATTTGTTCTTTTAACAAAAATAAAATGGGTAAAGAAATCGAAGCAAAGGAGAGCTCTGTGTACAGACAATGGCTTATTTGTATTTTTGGTGAGTTTTGTCGTACTTGTATGTCACAATTTGATATAAAACTATAAATACACCATTTAGTTTGTTAATCTTACCTGAAAAGATTTACTAGAGTTTTGAAAATTAGTACTATTCTAAATTTTGATGCCAACCAGTTTGGATTCAGCATGTCTGAAGTATATAACAACAAACGCAATGCCAAGTTTGATAGCACCTTTAATTTTTGTTACACATAACTTTTTGATACAGTTTTATTACTAAATGATTTCCCAACTGTAATGGCTAATTAACCAAAAACTCCGATTACTAACAAGAGCATTATGCTTTACAGCACCAGCAAAATTTGCCTTGCCAACAAACACAGGGAATAGTCATTATACTGAATTTAAACAATTTCTACTTAATTACAAGAAAGATATTCAATAGATAATGCTTTAAAAATCTAATAAAAATCATATGTACAAAAGAATGTGCCCATAGCACTGGCTGCATTTCCACGCTGTATAGCGATGCTCAACCTCTGAGCGAAATGCAGCGTTACGGTCACGACTTTCTTTTTTAATTTAATTTAATTTTGTTTTTCTATATTTTGTATTTCAGTAAACATTCCTATAGTAACCTATGGCTTACAAACTGGGTGGTCTTCACCGTCCATCCCGATCCTTACATCTGACCACAGTCCATCAGGATACCCACTGTCCAGTTTTGAGATATCCATCATCACGAGCACTCTGTCATTCTCTGCCTCAGTCAGCTGTAATCTCTTCAGTTACATTGGAGACAGATTCGGTAGAAGAATCGGGGTCTGTCTCATCATTTTATGCCAAGCCGTGAGTAAATTGTTACCATTTCACTGCAAAATGGTTCAAGAAAAACATTTATGATAATTTGATATCTTTCAGCTCCAGAATAGAAATCTGTTCTTTTTAGATTTTTCAAAATGTAGTTTGAACTGTTCTGTTTTTGGCCATTTGTGGTAAGCATAGATAAAGAAATGATCATTCTTTATTTAGCTAGACACACCAGCCCACTTTCTAGATCCACAGTTTGGTTTGGTTTACACTTTACCTTAGCAGGAAATGACCAATGACAGTGCTTGAAATTTCAGCTACGTAGATGACCCAAAATATAGACACTAAAATCCCATAATTGCTAAATACTAAATGGATGCCAATAGGTTAATTGTTTTGCACAATTATCATTTAATACTTTATCAACCTAAATCCCATACCCAAATGTTTTCAGCATTATTCTTTCGGTGGGGAAAATTGTGAATTACAACGAACCCATTAGTTTGAGATTGCCCATTTAGTCCATATATAATCTGTTTTTTTATTTACATTACTTATTTTAAATCTATATAACAATCTATATAATTTTTCGTTAATTTTTTCAGATATGTTTTGTTATAAAACTGATATCAGCCCATCCTGCAGCATTGATTGTTTCCCAAATCATATGCGGCGTTGCTTCCGCGGGGGTGTTTTGTATTATACCAATTTATACTAAAGAACTATGCGACGATTCTATAAGAGGTATTTTGAGCTCTGTTGGCATGATATTACAGGTCAGTATTGATATGAACAATATATTTTTTGAATGATCTCCCTCTTAGAAGTCGAATACATCGAGTCCAAAACAATACTTAGCTTTTGACTACCTGATTTGCAGAAAATACATTAAAGCGCTTTACACATCAGCATTTTTGACACCTCCTCGTTTTTGGTTCAGTTCGCTTTTTGCTACACGCGTCACTTATAGGTACTGATAACCACCGCCACCAATCATAACGATGGTTATACGTGGTTTTTCGATGGTTATACTAACCACGTTAACTCGTCCCTATTCCCCTATTTGCAAGGTCAGTTTGTTATTTCCCAGCATAAAAAATCAATTAGATGATAGCTAAATGGACGTGGTGGGAAATAAGAATCTGACCTAGGACCTAATCAATTAAAGGGAAAATGGGGTGCAACCGTATTCCTGTAAGAGGATCCCTATAACAGTACGAGCGTTCATGCGGTATTAAACTCGTATATGCCCTCATTACATGAGTTTATGATCGAGCTGCGAAATACGTAGACGCTTGTTAGGTTTTAAAGCGCAGAATCCTGCGCTTCGCTCACGAGCGTCTGCCAAAATAAGTTTACGAGCAAGTAAAAGCAGTAGTCTGAAAGTACCCTAAAATGGATATTGTACGATCAAATAAATTAATTCATTGTAAATACTTACCAAATTTAGCTTATTCAAGCCTACAATTAAACATTAATAGACTGTATGTTTTTAAATGTAAAAAATATTGTTGTATTATAAATATTACACAATAATTATCACAAAACAAACAAATTTCATCATTCATCATTCAGATGTTTCTTTTATCTTGATTTTTGTAGGACTTTGTTATTTTATGGATTCAAATAGTTTTTATCTAAAGAAATCACGAGATGATTAAACATTCTATGTTTTTTTTTGTGTTTATGCTTGATTTTGATTATGTTCGTTAAACTTTTATTTATAACTACTGTTACATACTCGTACATATATAGTAATTTGTCTTGGCTTTGCTAGGGTAAAAAAAAAACTTTTCTTTAACTAGTAAAAATTAATCACTTACATTCGATACTTTGTCAACCTATCTGTTTGTGTTTTATCTTTTTGTGCGTGTTTTTGTGGCCTAGCTTAGATAATTAAATACATAGGAGTATTTTAAATATACTATTTATGAACTGATTTAAAAAATTTATACAATTTCATGGGCAAACAAGCAGACGTTTCACGCGATGGAAAGTGAAACCGCCGAAATTGACACAACGATGTAATTAGAATGCTAAGAGCACTGCCAATGCATTGCCCATGTAGAGGTTGATATTATGCCTCTCGTAATTAAATTAGGTCTCCAAGCTTTCAAACTGAAACACAATTGATTCACTAAAATAACAGAAACGAGGGTGGAATTTACAAATAATAGAGTGGTATCAACCTATTTTGATTTTGAATATAGATCTACCGTTTGTAATTTTTAGTTAACCTTTGATACCTTCGAACATGGAAGCATTCCGAACCGGTGGTAGTAAAAAATATGACGGTTTGGAAGTGCTTATTTTAAGTCTATTCGAGTAAAAACATTTTGATTTTGAATATCACCCTAATCGATTTTATACCTACAGCTTGCGACTGTTTTTATTAAAAATATGGGACGTGGTAGCTTAGTTTGTAACGTGCCTAGGTTAACCTATCGACCCGACCCGAAAGCTCGAGGGTTCGAGTCTCGGGTTGTCGTAAGTTAAGCTGCTATGTTTCTCATTACGCCCGGACAGTAGCGACAGATTCGCACACTGTCTGTCACAGTCCCAGAGAGTCCCAGCTCAACATAAACATGCGGATTGCGGTGTTGAACACCTTTTTTTATTTTTACGTGGGGAAATCCTCATGTATCTCCTCCAGCCCGGGGGGAACGAAGGAGTATGTCGGACTCACATAGTGCCTACAGACTAAAACCCCACGTTCCACCCACACAACGGTGTGGGCCCGTAATGCTCTGACAGCTAACGAGCTGTTAGAGGGAAGCCAAAGGAACCCTCAGACACGGCACTAGTCCAACAGCTGGCCCGTCTTAAGAATCACCACCGGTGAGCTTTGCAAACAAGCAGGCCACACCGTCCCAGCAATCTTAAAACGGGCCTTCGTCCAGTGGGCCTTTTACGAGTACAGGGTCCCCCGACCCAGTACTCCGGCTACACTATTACGGTGGAGGTACGGTGTTGATCACCTCTGCCTACCCCTCACGAAGGATTAATAACGCCATGAGTGTATGTATGTTATTAAAAAAATAACCATTAAAATTGTATGAAACTAAATGCGCTAGAGCGTGTTAAAAATGGTTTTGTTTATGTTTTCAGAGCTGCGGCCTTTTATCTATGTTCGCCATTGGATCTTACTTGGACTACTATACAGTATTGTGGTGTGTAGTCGGGTTACCAGTACTAAATATCCTCATAATGTTGGTGACACCTGAATCACCCCCGTATTTGGTCAAGAAAGGGAGGATTGAGGTGAGTAAAGGCACAAGATACGAATGTTTGATAGGAAACATTCTCAGCCTTGCTCCAACCTCAGCCTTCGGGTGAGTCTGTAGCAAGTAATTGCGGCGAAAAAGGTTGGAAATGGATAGTAATATTATGATTAATTCAAATCGAATGAACAAGACCAAGGGTTTTTTTCATAATGTCTGTTGAAACACCAAAAAGGTGACAAACTTATATCTAAATGATAAGCAGTTGTAACCTATCGGTGCAATTCTTAAAGCATGTTGCATAAATAGTCAATTCTTAATAATAATAATAATAATCGTTTATTTGTTTGATTTAAGTGTTTGATACAGGTTTTATTTCTAATTTAATTATTGTCTCAACAAAAATCTGCCCTTCTGGCGTACAAATATTAGATTGTCAAATATTAAATAATACAAATACATTTTTAAAATTACTACAATTAAATATTGATGTCAAACTTAAAAAAAACTAAATACAAATCATTCATTTTTTAAAATCAAAATATTGCTGTATGTCATAAAACATTGCTGTAGTAGCCATTTATTAAGTTTTATTTTTAATTGGTTCAATGGGATATCTCTTAATTCCTTAGGCAACGCATTAAAAATTCTGACACACATTCCATAAACATTATTTTTTAAAAGCATATTCGCTTTTGGAAGGGTTAACAAGTGTTTATGTCTGGTAGTCCCCTTTATCCAATCTGAATGTTTGAGAAATAGGTCCTTATTATTCCTAACAAAAATACAAATTTCCCTAATATACATGGGAGTGGGAGAACGCCAAGTCTCTGAAACAGGGGCTTACAACTTTCTAGAAAATGGACCCTACATATTGCCCTGATACACTTTTTTTGTATCTTAAACGCTCTTACCATATCTACCGAGTTTCCCCACAGTATAATTCCATAGGAAAGTATTGAAGATACATATCCATGGTAAGCAGTGAGAGCTGCTTCCTCAGACACTGTCTCTGTTAATTTTCTTAGAGCATAAACGAAACGGTCTAATTTATCACATATACATTGAACATGATCTTTCCAATTACAATGTTTATCTACGATAATTCCTAGAAATTTTGTACTATTCAGTTCATCAATTTTATTGTTTTATATGTAACATTTAATTTAATTGGCAGTGATTGATGTGTTCTGAATAGTAGAATATTAGTTTTTTTAAAGTTGATTCGCAAATTATTATTTTGTAGCCATTCAATAGTTTTGTCCAATGTATTATTGATTTGTTGTTCAAATGTACCTTTGTCCTTTGATTTTACTATTATAGTAGTGTCATCTATCAATAGTATACACTTATGATGTGTGATTTCGGGTAAGTCATTAATATACAGTAAAAAGAGAAAAGGGCCGAGTACGCTTCCTTGAGGTACACCCACTTTATTACGTGTGTAACCCGATAAGCAATTGACTTTAACTTTGTTGATGTCGATTTTTGTAATTGAAACTCTTTGTTTTCTTTCGTTAAGATAAGACTTTACCCAATCATTTGCTTTTCCTCTTACACCATAGCTTTCTAATTTGTCTAGTAAAATGTCGTGGTTGACAAAATCAAAGGCCTTTGTCATATCTAAAAAGATAGTAGCTACATGTTCTCTATTATTAATTGCCTCTGTTACCTGTTTAATGAGATGAAAACATGCCAGTGTTGTTGAGCTGTTACGTCTAAATCCGAACTGTTGTGCCTTCATAATGTCATTTTATCAATAAAGTTGTGTAATCGTTCAAACATTGCCTTTTCGAAGATTTTTGACATAATCGATATTAGGGTCACGGGTCGATAGTTGTTCATATTTAGTTTGTCATCTTTTTTGTAAATTGGTTTAACTATTGATAGCTTTAAACGGTTTGGAAATTTCCCCTCCTCAAAAGATACATTTATCGAGTGTGACAGTGGTTGCGCAATGTATCTGGCACTTTCTTTTATAATTTTCGTGCTTATTTCGTCATATCCTACAGAATTGGTATTCTTTAAGCTTTTAATAATTTTAATAATTTCGTATTGATCTGTAGGTTTAAGAAAAATTGTATTTTCGTTATTAATTATATTTCTTTTGTAGTTCATTTTTTATTTTGTATTTTAGGATTATTAGTCATGTCGATAAAATATTTATTAAAAGTTTTTGCAATTGAATGTGGTTCCTTATATACTATATTATTGTTATTTATTTCGTCTATCCCTGAAGATGTCAAGTTATCATATTTATTTCTATTTATGATATTCCACGCAGCTTTGTTACTAATTTTAACCTTTAATTTAGGACAGCATAAATCATGCAGAAGTATTAACAAGTCATGGAAAATGTTAAAAGAATGATCCAAATTACTAGATTCATAAATTTCAGAAAATTTGATTACAGAAATACATTCTGTTAACTTAGTAATATTATCCTTAGAGTAATCTCTTTTTATCTGGAACCAATGACTCAATGAGCAGTTATTCAATGTTGTCGGAATTGATGCTATTTGCGCAGTGTCATGATCCGACAATCCTAGATACTGTATCATTGATTTAATGCTATCAATATTGCTTGCAATATGATCTATACAGGAAGAATCTCTAGTTGGGCTGTTAATGTGTAATGTAAAATTATGGCTTTTTAAAATACTTTTGAGATCGTTTGAATACTTATCGTTTTTTAAAGTATCTATGTTCCAATCCCCACAGATAATCGTTTTTTTCTTTATTCTCTTTTGGGCAAAAATTTCCAACATTTCCTCTAGTTTTCTTAAAAATATTGATTTAGTTTTGTAGTTTGGTATTCTATAGATACACACAATTAAAATATTACATTCCATGACCTCTACTCCACAACATTCAAAATCAAATACACTAGCCATATCGTCTACCCATTTTATTGTTTTTCCATTCATTTTGTTTTTTAATAAAATACAAGATCCTCCTCTTTTTTTATTATCTCTACAGTAGCTTGCAACTACTTTGTAATGAGGTAACACTAAATTTGATATAGAGCCTCTCTTAATGAATGTTTCTGTTAGACATATTGCGTCCATATTCAGTTTTTGTGTATTTTTTAAGTTATATAAAGCCCAATTTAGGTTGTCTAATTTGCCAAGGACTCCTGCTATATTTTGGTGTAAAACATTAAAAGTGTTATTATTTCTCACGAAAAAGATGTCCGTTATTATTCAAATTATTATTGCTTCTAATTTTACATGTAGTCATGATTGGAAAATAAAACGGTATAGTTCCCTTTATTTTTGATAAGTTTTTTGTCATATCCAAGGTCTTCTTTTTATTGATTTTATCAAAGTAGAATGGAATAGTGCCTTTTGTTATTGATAATTGATTCATTTTTGAAATTTTACAATGCGTGTCCTTTTTTTTTATTAATTTTGGCACCTAGTTTTAAATATTTTGTGTCATAATCTGTACAGTCTATCGCTAAGTTTAAGAGCCGACATATATTTATTTTAAAATAAGACAAATTATAATTTACATCGATGTCATTGGGTTGAATAATCAATAATTTTTCATTCAGAAATCGATTCTGATATACACTCAAAATATAAATATCATTCTCCTTATATTTATTTATGATATTATGCAATTGAGACATAGTTAAATAAGGGTTTTTTTCATTTTCTCCTAAGCTTAAAACAATTTTATCGCCATCATGAACAGTATCTTTTTGTAGACATCCTTTTAAAATTTCGTCAGAGGTTGCGAAAGGCTTAATCCAGGAAATTATTTCGTATTTTTCGTAGTTTGACGACTGCCTCATATTCCTCATAGTCGCGGCCAGATTTTTACACTGCTGACCACCAAATAATATTTTTTTCTTAAGACTAACTTCTATTATCTCTTTATTACCCTTTGTATTGGGTGTCACAGGGTTAATAGGTGTTTTCGGTTCTTGCTTGTCTGTTTGTAATAGAATTTTTGTTGGCAAAATATTTGAGTGCGATTGGTTGTTCTTTGATGGCGTACATGTTTTTTTTCCTTTTTTCGGTGTCAGGTTATCGCATATAGCTTTTTTATAAATTTCTTTAGTCTTAGTGTTTCGATGGTTTTTCGCAATTCAATATTTTCTAGAGTTAAATTGTCAACCTCATTGTGCGCTAATTGTAATTCATTAGTAAATCTATTCACCGTTTCATTCGATTCGTTTATTTTACGACACTCCTCTTCAGATACGGACATATTAGGTAAACTATTGGTGGTGCCATCTAGCGTGCTGTTAGTAGTGTTAACTTCATCAGTTGACATAATATTATTATTTTCAGTTTCGGACTGTGCACGTCTTCGTCGAAAAGTAATATTGTTTATGAAGGACATTGTTGAATATTTAATTTTGAAAAAAATATTTTGTATAGGTTCGAACTCGCGTCACTCGAACCGTGTCTACAACAGACTTAAAATTGCCACTAGGCTGTAATGCACTTATATATGTTTGTGAAATTGGTTATTACTTAAACCGTTTCAGAGATTTTAAAACAAGGGCCGTTCAGTTTTTAACTGGTAGCTGAGGGTGGATGGTTCACTTTCTTTGTTCACAATCACCGTTTCTCACATTTATATTCATTTTAAATTATTTTAAAATATGAACACTTCTTTTTTGGTCTACGAATATTTTTAATTAAAAAATTATGTTTTTTTGGGAAATTTATTATTATACTTACACTTTACAAGTATTTATGTCTTTGTAAGTCACTTATAATTATTTTTAAAAATTAATTACTTCGCAGCACTACTTCAATGCGCGTTGCACGGTAATATTTTTTTTAAGGTGTATATATGTATATATGTTTGAGTAAAAACAATTGAAGCAACGCCATGCGTAGTCAAGCCTCAAAAGAAAACTTTTAGGGTTCCGTACCGAAAGGGTGAAAAACTAGTATTAAGCCTCTGCTATCCGTCTGTTCGACCGTCTATCAGCGGGCTATATTTCATAAACCATAATAGAATGACGATATATGACGACCTCTGAGCCACAGTGGTGTAAACAGCCGACTGCTACGCTAGAGGTTCTGGGCTCGAATCCCGGCGGAGGTGGAACTTTGTGTTATATGCAAGACGCATTGTTTTGCTTACCAATCTTGAATGCAGCATTCTTATTTACGTAGTTAATACCATATCGTTGCTTAGCGCCTGCGACACAAGTTCTTACGATACTTACTGCCGGGCTGAGTCAATGTGTGTGTCGTGATGTGGTTTATTATTATAATTATAATAGCTCGAGTCTTGAAACAACAAATAGTAAAACGTAAAGAAATTCAAAATTAAAGGGAAATTTAAAAAAAGTGCATAATGTTTAGTCTTGTGCCATACGTACGGAACCCTTTATGTGCGAACCCGACTCACACTTGATAGGCTTTTATCTAGTCCCAATTTGAAATTGAATTTGAATAGTGCCCGTAACTCAAACCTCTGTAGTCAAGTCAGTTAAATCAAAGTTATTTGTATAAGGAGATTAGCGCCACAACGGATTTTTAAAGAACTAGTCAAAATGTCATACACATTTGAACGTTGACTTTACTACTTTAATACAGAGGTTCGCGCTACGGGCACTGGATCGTTGAACTTGAATGGATCTTTAATCATAGGACAAGAAAAATAATGAGTTTATAACTTTTATTTTAGGAAGCCACAAAAACGATAGCGTACCTGAAAAACTTAGACATAGATCATAAAGAAGTTGATAACGCTGTGCTGGCTCTGAAAAAAGAAGTGGCGCAGTTTGAAAACTTACCCAAGATTACTATAAAAGATATTCGTGAGTATACACGTAATAATACAGAAAAATATTACGCTAAAAGACCGAAAACGCTCAAAAACTGCTCACAAAGCGTTGTGGTCACTGTAAAACGTCCAATGAGAAATTTGTGTAACATTTCACCTACACTAGATTATGTCTACCAAATTTGATGGAGTCAGTTCAGCAGTTTTTAAATAGCTTATTCATAATGTTTCCTATTTATTAGTTTTTGCTACAAGGTCTGATCAAATAAAAGGAAATAAGAGAAAAAAGGAATATAGTGGGATATACAGTAATGTAAAATAGCTTCTATTCCAACTGTCGAACGAGCGAAAAGAAAATCCATTCTAAATCAATTATTGACTTAAGCTGAGAAAACATAAACACAATTATTGTTGCTTATATTTGTTTCTGCTTAGTCTGTACCAAGGTTAATTTTAGCAGATACTTACTCTGGAAAAGCATATAAGTGTTTACTCCAGCGTTGGTATAAAGTAAGATTATACCTATATATACTTCTCAAAACAAAATGAGGGCCAAGAGGTATTTTTTCATTCTGGTGTAAATTATTAAACATTTACATATTGAAAGTAGTAAAATATTGAGTATACAAACTCTTTGATACATAAACTTTTTAATATTGTAGTATTCATCTAATGCTGGCAACAATTTTAAATAAAATTTTGATTCCATTTTCTTTGTCGTTTTGCTTTCCTTAGCTTCTTGGTTTATTAGAAATTATCATTCATTGATATCTCGAGTCAGAAACATCTTTTGCAATATGCCACAAGCACGCAGGCGTCATATGGACTCGCTGACAGCAACCAGAGCCGTTACAATGATTGAAGAAGGTCATTCGCAGCGATCTGTGGGTTTGCAATTGGGATTTTCTTGAAGAGCTATTCAAAATCTATGGAATCGTTTCCAAGAGACCGGCAGTGTTAGAAGAAGACCTGGTTCGGACAGAGTTCGCATTACAACAGCTCAAGAGGATCGTTACATTCGATTAAGTGCGCGCCGAGATCGCACAACGACGGCCCAAGCTGCAAAATCGTTTACGGCTCACAACGGGTACTCGTGTCAGTGACCAAACTATTCGTAATCGATTGCATAAAAACCAGCAGGCATCAAGAAGGCGAGTTGTCCGTGTTCCATTAACCAGAAATCATCGTGCAAATCGTTTAAGATTTACCCGTCAACATTTGGACTGGGACATAAACCAATGGGGCATGGTGCTCTTCACAGACGAATGCAAAGTTAAATTTTTTAACGACGATCGGCGTATTAGAGTATGGAGAAGACGCGGCGAGAGATTTTCAGAAGCCTGCATCCATGAAGTCGATCGTTTCGGTGGTCCAAATGTAATGATTTGGGGCGGGATAAGCTTAAACGGCAAAACTGAGCTCACTATTTTTAATGAGGGTACTGTTACTGCTCAGCGGTATATTGAGGAAGTTGTCAGACCACATGTGATCCCATTTGCCCAGCGAGCGGGTCCTGGATTCATCTTGATGCAAGACAATGCTCGTGCACACACGGCTCAAGCGACTCGGTTTGTACTGGAAGCGTCTCAAATTCAAGTCTTGCCGTGGCCGGCGAACAGTCCGGACTTAAATCCAATAGAGCACATGTGGGATCGGTTGAAACGAAGAGTTAGAGACGGTGATCGGGAAATCCACAACCAACAGCAACTCATCAACGCTGTTAAAAGGGCTGGGAAGAGATTCCAATGGAAAATGTCAGGCAATTGATTGAGAGCATGCACTCATGGCTTCAGGAGTGCGTAGCGAAACGAGGAGGGCATACTCGTTACTAAAAGATGAGCATGGAGTATTTTCTTTTGTTTTCAGTAACTTTACATTGTTTTTATTTTTAACCTTAAATGTCAATTTTTCTTTCAAAAGCAAATAAACTTTTTAATCATTATTATTGGAATAAGTTTATTGGTCTACACGGTAAAAACATCATTAGTTTTCGTTATGGAGACAAAAAATATATATTTGGTTTTATTATTTTCATGGTACAGACAAAATACCTCGTGGCCCTTATTTTGTTTTGAGTAGTATATTTTTAGGGCTTTCCACTAAGTTATGAAAATGATCTTAAATGCAGTCGCAAACTTTAGCAAAACGTTTTCGCTTTAAATGCTGATCTTTCGCCAGATAATTTTAAATTTTTAGTCAATAATAAAAGTAGAATAAGTGATTAATTTAACTTTTATTTTCAGTTGATAATAAGCCGACGCGGCGAGCGCTCGGGCTTGCGCTCTTCGCGATCACGGCACTCGATAGCGGTGGTAGCTTTGCGGTGGTGGCGTACGCATCAATGATAGTCAGGCAAGCAGGGGTCACAGTAGCCCCGGAGCTGCAGACACTGTCCTTACCAGCCTTCACGTTGATCGGTAGCCTGCTGGCCTCCACCATGATAGAAACCCTCGGCAGAAAGGTTAATTTTATGTAAAAATAATTGTTATTAATAAAACATGGAAAACATTTATGCTTACATTCATTGAATGTTCCTGGTCAAGGAAAACGTATAATTTTATAGCCTGTAACTTGTTTTTCCAGCCTCTGATGTTGACTTCATTGTCAGTGACTGGTGGATTGATGGGAGTTTTGGCTACTTTGCTACTGGTTCAAGAGGTGTACAGCATCTCGCTGCCTTGGGTTGCAGTGTTCTGCATTATCATGTGCTTATTGGCGTACGGATTGACACTTTGCGTGTGCTACACTGTACTTTCCGAGGTTTTCAATGTGCAGGTTAGTTCTAAATTCTAACTAATTCTTTAAAAAAATTTCGTTTAGAATAATCATCATCAGCTGAAAGTCCAATGTTAGACATAATCCTCCATAAAATATTTCGAACTGCCCTTACAAGATCTTCGTAGATTAAGAAATCAACATTCGGTGAATTGTGATAGAATCAAGTGATAGATAAAGTAATCTATGGATATATATTTAAGGATACTTTCGTGTTATTAAAATTAAAAAAATATTTAATATTTTCTAGTGTTTAAAGTTAAAATAGTATTTCGATAAAATATATACTTAATACTTATACTCCATAAACTAAGTCTCTTTGGCGTTGGCGGTATTAAATTCTAAGTAATTTAAATTCTAAGATCTGGTCAAAGCATAGAGAGACCTTGCCCGTGTGTTTGGCAAGAGTTCTAGCAACTGAGTTGGCATACCTGGAATCATTGAAAGGCGCCTTCAGATTGACAATTTTTTCGTCTTCGAAAGCGAGTTTTTGCCAACAGATCATTTGATAAGATTCGAATAAATCCTTCCACCGGTTAGACAAGGAATTAATATTGCTATAAAGTGACTTCAAATACGATAAAACGAATTGAATAAAAATACTTATGACTACACTGCAACATATTCATAAATTTTATTTTGATTTGTATATTCATTGAATTTGTCTGATGCTTTGATTATTTTTCTAATTTAATTGTTTGTGCATGTACTGTTTTGTTTATGTTGTCAGTCGAAGTTTAATTGTTTATTGATTCTATTATTAAACATTACTATAGATGATTAATGATTCCTTTTTAATTGTTAATTATGTATATTGTTTCCTATTTATAAAGATAATTTAAATTAAAATAATATTTTATATTCTTACAGGTCAGAGCCAAAGTAATGGGTTTCCTTATAATGCTGGGCTGGTTTTTGTGTTTCCTTCAAACGTGTGTTTTTGCCCCGATATCAGAGGACTTGGGGATGTATACCATGTTCTATATATTCAGCGCTATTAACTTACTAGGTATGGTTGTCTGCATATTAATAATGCCAGAAACCAAAGGAAAGTCCTGGGAGGAAATTGAGAAAGCCTTATGCGATAAATATTAATGTTTTTTTTATTAATAAGGACAGTCATTCCATCTCACAAAGACCTTTTAGTACTAATTGTGGTAGAACGTGATTGTTATTGTGTGCTTAACTGAACTCGAAGTTACGCACACATAAACGCCCGTCGAAGCTAACAACAAACTTGGTGGAACCGTCTTCGTTAGATAAAACGACTGCACCAGCTGTTTATAGTGTAAATAAATTGTTTTATATATTAATCTCGAGTTTAATTTATTAAAACAAAAAAAAATCCTACTTTAATTATATCGTAACGGTTACTGAATTCAGTGATCAAACTAACTTTAACTTACAGAGGTATAACATTTCCAGAACTGCTTCGAAAAAATGATGTTACAGCCATTCTTTTTTTTCCAGTACTACGTTTGATACCTTTTGATACGAGTATGTTTGCCTTGTTTATTATTGCAGGCTTAGTTAGGGAACAATTCTAGAAAAAATTGTCATAGTATAAAAAGTTCATATACTTTAAAGCAAAAGCGGAGAATGCGGGTGCTTTATAATTATTTGGTTTAAAAAATGTACTCAATGCGGTGCATCAATAGTAAGTTTGGACTTCCAAACTAATGCTCTCTGGTCAGAGCTGCAATGTCGAAGTGACAAGCAAGAGATATGCCTTGTCACTATAATAATTTAAATATATTATTGTTTATAAATTATTCCATGTACATATTGTTGATTGAGGTATTATTATGATTTATTGTGTTTAGTTAGTTTACATTCTATGTTAACATTGTATATAGTTTAATGTGTTTCAATAAAACTTTCAGTTATAAACTTGCATCAAAGCTGTACATCATTTATATCGCTGAGGAATCAAGATCAAGTCTTGTACACATATTAGATTTACGTCAACATAAATCATATATATTATTTGTTAGTATTCTATAGGAATTACTTAAATTTTTTCTACGAATTTATTTTCATAAAAGCCAAGGTGCTGCCCTGTATCATGGCGGAAAATGGTCATGTTTTTTGACAAGAGAATAATTACGCATTCATTTTACAACAGCCCCATCAGTGTACAGACCAACACTTGAATAATGATGATGTAGCGGCTGTGAAATTATGATTTCCTACAAAATATACGTCAACCTTTTAATGGTATGTTACATTTTTAGAAGATCGGGTTGTGAGGGGAATCGTACTGTTTATTTAATTTTAATTTTACCCCTTTTTTACGTGAATTTCGAAGGGAAACTTTTTTTTGTTCCTCTTGTATGTTTTTATAAATAAACTAGATTTCGCCCGCGGTTTTGCTCTCGTTAATTTAGGCATTCCATAGATCTACATTTTTGATACTAACTTTCAATCCCTATTTTTCCTGGTTCACGCCTAAAAATAACTCTGAAAGCCTAACTAGCCTAATTAGCTTCAGTTTCCAAGGTCAAAGGCCGGGCGGTGATTAATCAGAGTCAAGACTTCTATTTTGGTTTAAATAAATTAATGTCCTAATTAGACTATAAAACAAACTTTTACAGGAGACAGTCAAATTAGGCTTTCTGTCAACGACATACAATATGCAGATAGAAAGACTACAGAACAAATACTCATCAACAAGTAATCATCGCCCAATTCCCCGATTTGGACTCGGGATGCCTCGTAGAAAGGGTAACTTACTGAGCTATCACGTCGGCACATCTTTTGTAAGTTCAAACGAAAATCATTAAAAATGTACAGAGGTTTAAAAAGCTTAGCTGAAGGCTCTTTGAATAGTTCTCTAGTTCCTAATACACAGCCCCTAACTGCAAATGCTGAAAAATCAGCTGCGATTTTCTTATAGACACTCGTTAATCGAGAATACTCACGGTCATTCAGGATTGATAACAATTATTTTCAGCAGACAAACATTTTGTATTGAACTCATAATACATAACCCAAATGACTTATATGGTCTCACTATGTTTCTTCGCGAATTACACCCTCCTGTTGTGTTATTTTTGGACATTTTTAAATACTTGTATAGGTATTAAGCCTGCCTGCTGTAGTTACCTATAATTTTTCCAGGTGACTACAGCATGGAGTTCTTCAAAGCAAGTGTTGCAGGGTCGCCAACACGTGGGTGATACTCCTGGTATTGCAAATGTCTATAGGCTATAGTGACGGCTTACCATCAGGCAGGCCGTATGCTTATTTGCCACATTAGTGGTATAAAAATGTAGATGGTTATTATAATATTGATAAGAATTAAAATACTACTTTTATACACACATGGAAACAAAAGACGTAAGAATAAAGGACCCCGAATCAATTCACTTTCGAGCGTTGAAAGAGTTCTAATTCCACCCAAAAATGTTCGTCGTTCTACAGGTCCGTGTGTATCGTAAAATCCTGAGGGATAGCCGAAGGCATCTCGGCGAAGTTCGCTCGTTTGAAACGAGACGCTGCACAAAACACCGTACAGTGAACCCCCTGTAGTTTCTAGGGCAATATTTTCCAGACTAGATTCAGTTTAGCTTTGGGACGCTTGCAACACTCTAGGAATCATGTGTGCGTTGCCGAATAAGTCAAATCCAAATTAGCACCTTTTTCATTGTTATTTTTTTACTACAATTATGCAACTTTATCTAGCTGCGGTGTTTTGCATCAATAAATACATATTTTTAATATCTACCCATACTTTTGCTGTCTGAAAAAATTGTTTGATGTTTTAATAGATTTAATTTTTATTCAATGTTTTTTTTCGCGAATGTTTGTTATCTTCTATATGATAATTATTAATAGCTGTACGTTAGTCCCGCTAAAGAAAATGATGGTTGCATCGATTTGAATGATTCTTATGGGAAAGTATTCCCAAAAGAACGTTCATCTGTCATCTAATCATTTATAAAAATCTTAATAATTTCAACCACCATCGTTTTTAGGGTTCCGCTACCGAAAAGTGAAAAACAAGACCCTAGTACTAAGCCGTCTGTCGGTCCGAACGTCTGTCAGCAGGCTGTATCTTATATACCATAAATCCCAGAAAATTAAACTTAAATTTAAAAAGTACTAAAAACACAATGAATTTAAAAACTAAAGCGTGATTATTAGTAATTTTCTTGTTCTTATAAAAAAGTTTTAAATATTAAATATTATTTAATTATGTACAATAGTACAGAACCCATCATGTGCGACTCATACTTGGCCGGCGTTTTAACAATAACAACAAATATACAAATGGATGTTTACTCTTGCATTACAAAAGTCTTATGTTTTAATTGTCACTTTTCTAGTAATACATTTTTAACACAACATCTTGTGCAAACAGTCGATTCACCTGATGGAAAATGACACCGCCGCCTATCGACACGACGACGTCTATATTTTCCAGTAAATGCACTAGCACTACTGTATAATTCTTAAGCACTAGTGATTTATTGGCTCCGTTCACATAGGTTGCTGGGCGATGTAGGGAATCATATAAATCAACGCTAACAATACTGCCTAGCGTTGCGTTAGTTTATTGCCACTCACTCTACCGACTGCTAGTTGTTTCTGGTGCCCTGGTAGTTGGAAGTTGTAATATGTTAAGAATAGATAGATACAAACTAATAATTAAGATATAGTCTCTGACTGTGTGAAAAAGATATAGGCACTTTCTTTTCATGTTTTTTCACAGCTCATCAGATGATTTAATTTAGCCATCAAATAGTATCAAAAAGGTATTTAACCTTGATAATCTCAAGATTTAAAATATCGCACTTGCTCCAGGGGTTCCGGGATCAAGTTTCTGACACTTGTCAAATGCTAACTTTGAGTGATAGTAAAATGTGTATGTAATAATTATCATAATAAATCCGAAAATAAACCTCCTGTTACTAGCACACACGCATGCCAGATACATATGTTTATATGTTATGTGAGTAGTGTTCCCTTGCCAGTTCATAGCATGCCAATTGCTAAGAGATCCATCGACTGATTCTTTCCTTTCGTTCGGAAGTGGGGAGTGGAAGATCATTCATTTTGTAGCACGTTACTGGCATGACGAAGTTTGATTCTATATTTATGAATTAGCCAACTATAAGCATGTATGTAGCGGTTTCATGGAATACCAGTTACTGGCATGATAACTTACCAGCACCTGGCATGCAATTCATGGGCATATGTATTCTCGCCTTAATAAGCACATCACAATATACTAGTACGTGTCACCGCCCCTCATTCCCGTTTGTACACTTTCCCGTTTTGAAACGAGTAGCTACGAACCGACTAGTCAAACTTCGACTTCACCCATAAGTCATATCACTTAAAAATCACACGTGACATATGTCATATATGAGTGTCAAACGCATGATAGAGTGTGATTATAGTTTAAATAAATTCGGCAAATAATCACAAGTCAGAACACCGATCATTTCAATTTAAGTATAAACAAGTAATAATTCAAGTATAACATAGTTTGTTCTCATCACGGGACATTGGTTTAGTTTTCGTCTAATACGATCGTTCAAAATGACAACTTTTGAAATCTGTTTCAAATTAACCTTTCAAATAATATAGTTCAAATAATATTTAAGAGATGTCGTTGCTTGTTGTCTACATCGCGGTATCGTTTACTGTCGCTAAAGTAAATAACGGTTTAATGTTTCAAATAAAATAGAGTCATACACTACCATAGTAACCGTGGTACACCCACATGTATCTCTAACGACTGCCGCCATAACATAAGTACTGACCGATGATAGTATGTGTAATGTGTTTTCAATTTAATGTATTCGTAATTTATATTGAACAAAAATGATTGTTTGGACTCCTTCTCCAAATAAACTTTAACTTGAAAAGACAATTTAGCTTGCCGATTTAAAATCGCTTTTACTAAAGTTCACAATTTGTAGTGTTTGGTAGAGGATACTAATCAACAGATTCTTTTGAATATACTGATCGACTTTACTGTCTCTCCAACCCTTCAAACCGAAACACGCGAAATGCTTCACGGTTAAAATCTTAGTAGTCACCTTTAACAGCATTATAAATATAATTACCTATTATTTTTAATTATTTGAGAAAAAAACTTTTACAGTGACTAAAAGAAAGTCATTTTTTGTCAAATTATTTTACCTTCACTAAAGTATTGATCAGAATTTTTCCAAAAACACGTAACTACTTGATAATAATGAACGCCGAACCTTCACTTCCTTACCGCATCTGGTTAAAAGCCCTCCATAGCGCCCGGCTAATACAAATTCAAATAGTCAAATTACGTTGCTGCTGTAAATGAGACTTCATAAATATTTATATTGGCCCTGTTTCAAATGACATATCATTAACATACGACGTACGTAGATATACATAATAAAATATGAGCACATGTAGTAATTTGTTAACGTAGAAGACAACTGTCGGCTAGGTAAGTTAATAACAACTTCTTATCCTTATTAATTTAATAATAATAACCACAACGCGACACATACATTAACTCAGCTCTGCACTAGGATATAATACAAAACCTAACACCGGTAAACGAAACAATGCGTCTTGGAAATAACACAAAGTCCCCGTCGGGATTCGAACCCGGAACCTCTAGCATAGCAGTCGGCTGATTACACCACTTATTGATTTGTTTTCATACACCCACCACTTTCTCCCACTACTCCTGTTCACAAGGATCAACAGCGACGTCCTTTGATCCAAGAATCAACTAATAATGCAGCTGTGTAGTGTAATGAAACAAAGGCTGTGCCCGGACACCCTACCGTCTTGCGACACGCAACGAATTTAATCAGAAGAAACAGGAGGAAGTATGAAACCGATAAATTGTCAAAACTATAGTTAACCAAAATGGTTTAACTATAAGATGCTTGATGCATGAAAGGGTATACAACCCAGCACTGTATCAGTTCTAACGAGACAAACGCTCTTCCGTTGTTTTACAAAACATTACTTAACTTGCCCACTACAAGTTTTAATAATCGTCACAAGTACAACTTTCTCACTTAGTACTAGTAGCAGCAAAAACGAGAAAACCCCCGTTTTTTGATTAAACGAAGACAAAAGATTACCAGAACTCATGGTCATGAATGAACAGGTTCTGTCTGTCGACTTCGTTCAAGCAAAAATGTAGGCTTAAAACCAATCTAAAATTTGAAAGAATTATTATTGAATTGAAAGATTTATACCTACATATGCTTTGGACACACTCAATTGTACATGACTTTTATTTTTATTTTATATATATTTAATTTCTATCTGTACATGTAAATAATACTGCGTAATTTTCAATGACAAATATACCTCCTACTTACAAAATAAACAAATTTACCTCTTCGACAATAACCATACAAAGACAAGAAAATAAACAACTTACAAGAATTATCTAAGTCACAAACTAAGCAACAGGCATAACTTTTTATGACTGTAATAGAAAAACACGGTTACAATCTACAAAAAAAAACAATTTTCAAATTTATTAATATCGTACCTTTAATAAAGAATGAAAAAAGCCCCCCCAAAACCAGCCCCTAATTGAGTTAAGGTAGTTTGATCAGTCGTCAATTTGTGAAAATTAATGCATCTGTGGCAGATTAGAGCGGGCATTAATTTGACTCGTCGCGAACCACATGATCGTGGATGTAAGAATAATCTAAATATGACACATTACATGATTTTAACAAATCAATTACATTTATTTATGAACATAAAACATTTACATGCATCTGTTGTTACATTAGGAAGTCCAGCCAGTCACTAGGCATACAAATATTATTTAATAGACATTTTGTACTTACAAACTATAATAGCGGAACTCAAAAAAAATTTAGCGTATTTGGATCATCTAATGATGCAGCAGCGGTAAACAAGACTCGAATGAGTCTTCTCTCCTGAAGGTTTAAAAACATCCGCGAATGACAGCGCTCGTGGGAACACATTCTTTTGCATTTTTCCAATTAAAATATACAATTTTCATTATAACTTTTAAATCTTATTGAATTTGAATGATATTTTTCTAGCGCCAATGGATATTTATTTAGTTGTAATATGGATAATTATCATTTATTTATTTATATTATTAAAAAGATGACCAACATAGTGTACACTTATTCATACAATTGAAGAACAATCACAATATAAAACAAGTCGAATGTCACTATAAAAAAGGTGAAGACAGCATGCAAGAAAAAAAAAAGTACAAACATTTAAAACATCAAAAACCGAGTAAAAATTCAAATATCATCATAATTATTTATGAGCCAGTAGACGTACTATTGGGGAAATTATCCAACCAGAGCAAACCTAGATTGTATCCAGCGGTGCCCTGCAACCTTTACAAGAATGTCCAAGAAACAAATAATTTTAAGCTTAACACATTATTTTATTTACTGTTCCTTCTTTTTTTCTACCTGTCTAATGCTGGTGATTTGCTAAAGGGAACATTAGCAATATTATCATGCGCTACGCGGTATCGCAATCTCGTATCACCGAAATATATATGGTATTTTTGGTAACGTCAAACTATTTAAATCACGATACGATGATCACGACTGATATTTAGACAGAGATATTTAGAGAGATCACGACTGAGATTTAAGGGAATCCCTTAATACATAAAAAAGCACCATATCCAGCAACGTTGTATATCAGTGGCATCAACAGATAATAATGACGGCCATCTTGCAGGATACGCAATAATTTGTGTCTATTGAAATCGAACAGGATGAGGAGATCGATTGTTTTAATTAAAATAGAATTGAACCTTAATTGGCGTTGAATTGAATTCGGAATGTTTTGTTGTTCGCGTAATTCGTGAATTTGCGTGAAATTAACACGAATTTCTAACATTTTTTTTGTATTATTTTGTGGACGTGGTAGCTCAGTTTTGTTACGTGCCTTGGTTAAGCGACCGAACCATCCCGATAGGGCGAGGGTTCGAGTCTCGGATGGCCGTAATTTGTAGCTGACATGTTCCTCATTGTGCCCGGATAGTGGCGACAGATTCGCAGTCTGTCACACTGGGACTCAAGATAAACATGCGAAATGCACTTAACACTTCTGCCTATCCCTCTCGAGGGATTAATTACGGCGTGAGTTTATGTTATGTTATGTTTATGTATGTATATATGTTCTAAAAGTTTTGGCGTGATTTTTGCCGTTTTCATGATATAAATATGTATTTAATCTCTAATGTCTATCATATTACTTTTACAGGAATACAGCTTAATAATATGACAAAGCAGAATTTAAAACTTGATAAATCTCAAAAACTGTCCAGAACGTTCCAAGACACCCTAAAAAGCTGGACTGTTGGCAAAAAGCAACTACTGAAGTATCTTGCTGGCTTCTTCCTCTTTGATAGCATTCTGAACTGGTGGTAGATAAAAACTGACGATCTGAAAGCACTTATTCAAATAAAAAACATTTTGGATTTGAATTTGAAATAAAATATACCATTAGTAAAGTATTGCAAGCGTATTTAACACTCAAATCATAACATTTAAGACCGAATTTCATTTGTTATCTCATAAAATACCAAACAGAAGTCATAGAAATGAACGTATCACATAAAACATACAAATTGAACAGAGAAATTTCTGCTTAATGCACACAAGGTTGTCATTATAAATTTAAAATGTTGGTAATGTGGGCTGGTAACGATGGAAGGGATACTCTTTTATCTCTAATACATTTGTCAGAAACAAAACTCTGTGTTTACAAAGGATTTCAGGAATTAATGACTTAAAAGGGATTTTTCATGTGAATAGGATCGTTATGGCATAGACCATACTGCTCTAGGGTAGACACTTGACATTTTATTTGGAAAAACTTTTGACTTATTACTATCTAAACAAAAGGATTTTCCTTAAATTCACATTTACAAAACAAAACTTGACTATTATAGTGGAAAATGACAACAAAAATTGTTTGTAATAATTACATATTTACATTAATTATTGATAGTTGATGCACTCTAATTATTTATCTCAGAGTATTTAATAGCTTCTTTATACGATCCATCCCTCGCTATTCGGGGATTGTCAAAGTAATTTGATGGTTGTATAAGCAGCCCGACACTATTACCCCTTCAACATGGTGACCCATTCAAGTGGTGCAGTCAAATAGCCTATAGCATGGTGCAGCTATGAGGTATAAATTAAATTCATGTATGTTTAGTTTCATTTGAAAGACGTAGTTTTGGACCCAATAAATACCAATTTGTCAGTCTAGTTTCCCTATCATATAATGGCATCTCTGTTGATACATTTTCTTTGTCTCAAATATACAGTACGTGTTCTCTACATAATAAATTGTTAGTACAATATCCAAAGCTTACGTGGAATCCGAAAATTTATGGAAAATTCGAATTTTGTTTTTACAACAAAACTGTTACAAAAAATAAAAAAGACGCACTTTGACATACTTTTATTTATTTTTTTATGATAAATTAACCATATGCGTGATAAAATCCATTCAATGAAAGATTTATGACTACATGTTTTATTTCATGGTTTAATACAAAATAGTTGTTTTGCATAGGTACTCAAAAGTAGCAAAATTTCCACTGAACTCTCAGTTTTATCCAAAAAATCAATATTTACCACAAGTCTACTATTTATTGACTTCCCTTGCACAGCTGTCTTAATGTTATGTATTATGAACGTTTTCTTCCTCAGTTTAAGTTAGCATGGTGCTTAGTAAGGTCACAAAACTTTTCTTTATTCATGTGGTATGGTGGTCCTTATTGGAATGATTTTTTTAGTTCACGAAGCACCATATAAATAATAATTTACATATACCATGAAACTATTTCTCAGTGTTTTATTTTAAAAAGATTTTTAAATGGTCGCTTCTTAGGGATGAATAAAATAAAAAATCAAAAATTAAAATTTTATTCTTAATCTAGACATAAGAAAAACAAAATTGTAATTCTTACAAATTATGATATATATTTTAGTGTTAGATTTATTTATTAAAAATACAATAAGGGTTGATTTATTATTATGAGGGTACGTAAAAATGCAAACGACACCAGCTTTTTTGACCAATATCACAAATTACTCAATATTTTGAAGTGATGTGATGCGGTTAAAAATATTTTTGTTCAGAGTTGCGCTGACTTCACAATAATTTTTTCTTAAATTTGTAAAGGCTTTAAGGCCTTTCAATAATTGTAGATCGTTTCTTGGTGGTGACCATCTGTTAGAAATTTTTATTTATGTATTATCACCAAGAAAACACGTATCTCTCTTAAAATTCTAGATCCTGCATTTTACAGGCAGAGCCAAACGATCTCTACATGTTTTACTTACTAAATAAACATTTAAATGAACATTTAATGATGCTTTCGCTGAAGCCATTATTGTTTTTTATTAAACTTTGAGAGCTGGTAGCGAGCTTTAAATCGAATCGAAAAATTAATTAATAAATTGGTTTCATTTTTATTCGGGTATTCAAACAAAAGGGTGCCCCGATGATAATTCAAAATTCGAAAAATAAGGACCACCATAATGCTTAGTATTTTTGGGCTTATAACTAAACCAATTACTTATTAATTATTAAAAATTAAAAGGGTAACCCCAATAACTTAATTATTTCAAACATAACAAAAACATTAATATTAAAATTAAATGCAAACTCCAAAAATTTAATAATTAATTACAAATCATAAACAACACAATCAAAAATTCAAACAAACAAACAATTATTAAACAATATTTTCATAGTAACTAATACAAGCAGGCATCAATAACTTCCATCCATCCGCAAACACATCAAGTTCGGGTAGACTTTCTATGAGAGTGTTTAGTGCCGCATGCATTTTAAGAAAGGGGGATTGTGCTCGTGCTACGGTGCGAATGGCGGGTCGAGCGAACGAGTTGTGGCGGTGCCTCGTCCTGTGCCGAGTGTAGGTAGTTTGAATAGTTTAAGAAAGGGGGATTGTGCTCGTGCTACGGTGCGAATGGCGGGTTGAGCGAACGAGTTGTGGCGGTGCCTCGTCCTGTGCCGAGTGTAGGTAGTTTGAATAGCTTAAGAAAGGGAGATTGTGCTCGTGCTACGGTGCGAATGGCGGGTTGAGCGAACGAGTTGTGGCGGTGCCTCGTCCTGTGCCGAGTGTAGGTAGTTTGAATAGTTTAAGAAAGGGAGATTGTGCTCGTGCTACGGTGCGAATGGCGGGTTGAGCGAACGAGTTGTGGCGGCGCCTCGTCCTGTGCCGAGTGTAGGTAGTTTGAATAGTTTCGAGATACAATTATTATTTATTACTAAACATAAAGCCTCAGTAGTGGGTTCCTGTTTGAACATAGTAATTAAGTTAGTTAAGAAGGCAATCACGCATCAGAGCACAACGATAGAGATGAAATAAAGGGTCCTACGGATTCGATTACTGTTAGATTGATCGAAAATCGACAATTGTGATGGATCGATTGTAGGCCCGCATTGATTAATTGAACCTAGCTAATTGATTCTGGCGTTGATGCCGTACAGTCGTGATGAAAAGTTACTTTACGATATAAATGAACTACTCTTCTACAAATGTTGGTACATGAGCGAGGAGTTTGGTTTTACGGCTTCTGTGCCGCAGTGGTCTAACTATATAAGTGGTTATATAAATAAAACAAAATAACAAGACTTAGATATTGCAATTAATGAGTAGTCGAGTTGAGTTTATTATTTGTCTAGCAAAAATAGTCTAGCAAAAAAATGGCACGGCCGCACCATCTTTTTCTCGAAGCTGTTCAGGCCATTTTCGAATCCCTAAAACTTCGTTGTAGATAAAAGTAGACACCTGAATCAGTAACCTAGCAGAAATTGTATAAACACGTTATATTTCAATTTTTTTTCAATTTAAACAAGTATTAAAAGAATTACAATTAATCAAAGATTCTTACTTTTGTCACTCACTCACTGACTGACCGATCATCAGAACTCGCTTCTAGCAGACATAGAAGCTTAAAATTTTGAATAACATTAATGTTAAGTACAGTAATCAAGGAAAAACTAAAATATTCTGCAAATTCAGTTCAGTTTTTAGATACACCAACTGCATAAATAACTTTGTAATCCCATATAAATATAAAGGATAACAACGTTACATTTGCGTTTGAATGAACCAGTGTACCTGTATATTTATAATTGAGTGAAATAAAAGTACAATAGGTTATAGATTATAGTTACTTAGATATAATTATGTTAAAAAGTAACTTAAAATTATCAACGGAATGAAAAAGGATTATTTACAAAAAGAAATGAGATGCCATCAAAATTTGTAAACAAAACAAGTCTCGCATCTCAGTTCTAACTACCGTAAAAAAATGTGAAATCTATGTTATACCAAGTCGGTTGATTTATTCAGTCCCCACTGAAGAGACCTTCTGTCTTAATTTATTACGTAATTAGCTTACCTAACAATTTCTTATAGTGACCAGATCAATATAAAATCTTTTATGTTTTGAATCCATAGAATGACTTGGTAATCGCACTAAGTAATCTTACATAATATAAAACTCACGCCGTAATTAATCTCTCGAGAGGGGTAGGCAGAGGTGTTAAACACCGCATTTCGCATGTTGAGTCCCAGTGTGACACGTTGCGAATCTGTCGCCACTATCCGGGCACAATGAGGAACATGGCAGCTACAATGTACGGCAACCCGAGACTCGAACCCTCGACCTGTCGGGTCGGTTAACCAGCACGTAACAAACTGAGCCACCACGTTCTAGCACGTAACAAACTGAGCTACCACGTCCTCCCAGCAATCTTATTTAATGTAAAATGTAGTAATTGTGAAACACTATGTGTTTTTACGCACACAGTCCGTCCTATGGCAAGTAGTAAGCGTAGCCATCGCTGGAAATAATGATAATAATTACATTTTTAATCACCAAAACCATAGTTACAATTAACAACAATTTACTAAACTAAGTTAGATCTTTATCGCGGACGTCCTAGTTTTCACGGCAATAACCCCCTTTTTTCCTTCGCCGTAGCTGGATAAAAATACAAAATATTTCTTTTTATAAATACTATTGTTAGTATCTGTATAAAACATTAAGGCACCAGTGATACAAGAAAAATATTCTACTGAGACTAATCAATTTTTAGGATTTAAATGTGTAGTGTAGGCGTGTATGTGTGTCAGTGTAATTAAGTCCGCAGGTTCACAAGCTTCACAAGGAATTCGGTTTGAAATGATTCAATGCCAGGGGCCGGTAAAACCTTGTTCAAAACTATTCCAGTTACTGCACGGCTATTATATTTCCAGTTTATAGAATATGAAAACAACGGTTTTTTCGATATAACACAAGTACAGTAACAATAGATATGGTTTGAATATTGAAGTGACATTGTTACAAACATTCAATATAATGGAAAACGAAATGAAACTCAGAATTGTTGAAAACATTTGATTGTTAGTTGCCCAACTGTGAAACTAAATTGAATCAATATGTTTTATTCAATGACACCTGTCGATAACAATGGGTGATTTTAATAACTTAATTTTTAACAAAAAAAATATTTTCCATCAAAAAATTTACCGCATGATGCAGGTGGCAGATCTATGTGCGAGATCATCTGTGTTGGTACCACCCTCCTTTTATTTCTGCCGCGATCAATTCACTATGCTTCGGTATGAAGGGCCAGTATGTAACATCTTTGCCTCTACTTGGGCATCGATGGCAGTGCTCTTGGCGTTTTCAGACATCAAGGGTATCGGTTGTGTCCACTTTCAATCAATGAGCCGTCTGCTCATGATGTTATTTAAAGAACGCAACTGAAACACGGGTTAGCTATTTACACACTGGCCTGTGTTGTCATCATGTCTATGGTAAAATTTGCATATTTTACAGTTTTTTTTAATTTTAAGTTCGTTCTAAGACCATTCGTTTTCGAATCTGTTCTGCTTAGTTGTAAAATTTTATAGCCTCTGGTGGTACAACATCGGTGTAAAAACTGGTTGCTCCGCAAGAGGATACTTGCATACTTTTATCGTTGCATAATAATTAAGATACAAGATTATTATATTTCAATGCATGCAATCAACATTAAAACACATACTGACCCATACATTTCAATGTTTATTTATCTATTGAATTACACGCGTAATCAAATTTGAATTGACAAGCAAAATAAGCAGATTGTTCTGGTTTATTGTTATGATTATATATTTAAATAGGTTTTTTGATATGATTTTATAAAGTTATTGAATTTGAAAAAAGAAAGGGTTCAAAGACAGCCTTCACATTTTGAATTCCAAGAAAAATACAGTCCACAATAGTAACAATATATTTGATACGATATCGTTAGCCCATATCTGGCACTCCTGGACGTAGATCTCTCCCAGGCACGCCACTCAGCCCGATTTTTAGCTCACTTCATCCTTTTCCTTGCTTAATAAAATAAAGCTCAATGTATTGATGTATAAGAATTTCCAAATTCAAATTAAAATTGTTTATTGCTTGTCACATTGCAATGGCTACAAAAGATGTTAACATAAACATGTGACACCCTGTAAGGGCATGGCAAGCATATATACTAAATGTTTTAATAAAACTATAATAACACAACCACAATATAAAATGTGTTCCTTCAATATCACATTACATTACTTAGTGAAAGGAGACACAAATACAACAAAAAATAGGAACACAAGCTTAATCTATTTTATTTTAAAAATTATTCATTAGCACTCGTATTATCATTAAAAGTTCTTCGAAATTATAATAGCGTTTATTACATAGGATTTTTTTTCAGTCTTTTAAAAGTCAAAGTCAAAATGTTTTTCGTAACTAACTCCAACCGTTGTTCTGTTAGCCAACTAACTCTAGGAAACTACTTCCATTTTGATTGAAAAGTATGGCGTGGGAGATTGATAGAAGTGTGGTGTTAGAAGTTATTTGTTTTCATAGCATAGTCCATGGAAATTCCATAAAAGGGGTTACGATTTTCAGAAATTTTTATATGTTTTTGTAGAATTTTATAAAGCATACAAAGCTGTTGTAGGGCAAAAATAAACAAGTTTTTGCCTGTATCGCCGTTTATACTTTATTGATACGTAACATTCTTTGCCTCAGAAACCTATAAACTTAAATATTGCCTGCTCATACAGTAGCAAGTACTCAATAAATATATCCAAAGGTAAGGGTATAATATATGCGGGCACAGGAACGGTAAGAAAGTTCATTTCCTTGAGCCCTCAGTAAAAGTTATGTAAGATTTATTCTGGTATACCAGCGATAGCAACTTAGTTTTATTAATATAAAAATTTCTAGAACTTTCTCAGTTTTTCATTATTTTATACTCTCACAGGTAAACAGATCAATGGTTCAACTGATAGAATGTGATACTGCCGCCTATTGACAAGACGATGCCCTTGTAGTCTTAGAACGCCAAGAACACTGACAATGCGTTGCCGATATAAAGACAGAAGATGTTATACCTACCACTGTAGTCACTACCACTCACAACCAACAAAGCGTTCACTTAATTATAAGATGGAAATTTCAATAACTTCCTATGTAGCTTCGTAGCAAAATCAAATCAAAACATATTTCCCATACAAGTCCATACAAAACGTAGTGAAATAGTCATGGAAACAAATAATTTCCTGTAAAACTTACATCCTTCCCTTCCACAATCACCCGAACTTTATTGTGTCGCTTCGATATCGATTTAAGGCTTAAACGGTTTTTGGGTTCAGTAAAAGATCAAAGTTTTCTGCGAAACCATTGCAAGGGGTTATCGTGATTTTTCCTTCATTCGATTACTGACACGTACGCTTCGGAAAACTGGAGACAAATAACAATTTTAAAATGTAAAAAGGCAAGTCCTACAATTTTTCCAGTGTAGCAAATGGGTTCACTATTTAAGACCGAAACATATTCCTCCTATGAAGTTTTATCGTAGTTAACATTCAGTAGCACTAAACTACAATTCATATAAGGTTTGTTTTGACTTTGTATGTTTGCTCGGTGCTAAGTTTGACCTATGACGTTGCGAATTAGCAACCTAGTTATATATGCTATAATCATTTTTCTATCTTTTATCATCAGCATTTATCATCATCAACACGAACCTAAATTGATCTTGCCCCAATTGCATTCTGCAGTTCTCACCAGATAATAATTATAAACCACATCACGACACACACATTGACTCAGCCCTGCAGTAAGTATCGTAAGAACTTGTGTCACAGGAACAAAGCTACGATATGGTATAAACTACATAGATAAGAATACTACATCCAAGACTCGTAAGCGAAACCATGCGTCTTGCAAATAACACAAAGTTCCGCCCCCGCCGGGATTCAAACCCGGAACCTCTAGCGTAGCAGGAGGCTGTTTAAACCACTGCGCCGGCGTCATGTTATTGCAAGTCAGATTGTCCATTCATTTTATTGCAAGGCACTTCAACTTGCTAATAACAAGGATCTTTAGGCTACTGTATCTGTTTATCCGCAGTACTTGCCTTTTTTTGAATGAGTGAATCGTTTTAAATAAAAGAACGGAACCTACAAGGGATTAAAGCTACGTGAAACTAGAAGAAGTGCACTCTAAGTAAAGTAACAGGGAATCTAAGTTACCGATGTTGCTAGTTCTTAAGCAGCGTAACTTTTGAGCTTACCCTAAGTCTAGTCTGAGTAAGGACTTGTTTAACAGGAAAGTTCTAGATATTTATTATTCTGTCTACGATATTGTAACCCAGTTTTATATCTCTCCAAAAGCGTGATTTCTCGAGTTACTGAGATTAGACCGCTTGGTGATGGATTTTGGGTTGATTTCACGTGACTATATCTTGGTTAGGGTGTTTACTTCTAAACCTTACCCTTGCGACGTAAAGCCTGTTCATTTTTGCAAAATGAAATGATGTTGTAGACTCTATGATTTTCAAAATGATTAGGGCCCGAATGATTCAAAATGACAGACCACCCTGAAAGTTTTAAATTATTGGTGAAATAATTTTTGAAATCTGATAAGTAGTTAAATAAATCCTAGGTACAAATTTTACATCATTATAGCTATACCGGCCAGCCCTGGCTTTTCAAGAATATATGTAGGTATTTAACTTTTTTGAAAGTTCTATCGCCTATGTTCATCAGAGGTAAAGTAAAATTCTAATAGTGAAAGATTTTTTCAAATCTTTCCAATAGTTTCGGAACCTATTCAATTCAAACAAACAATCAAATCCTTCCTCTTTATAATATTACTTTTAAAAGTAAATTTATTAATATAATAAGTATAGAAGATTGAATGCAATATATAAAAATATAGTTATTCAACCTTTTATCAATGACTTCAAAATAAATATTCCTACGGAATTCTCCCGCCGCTGTGTCACGGCAGCCATTTTTTCCCTTTCGTGCAAACTTCCCTGTTTTACCGTAAAAGTAGATATTGATTTATTTTTCTTCATTTTTTACACAAAGAAACTTCGGCAAGCCAGTATTCTACATCAGCTGGTGTTCGGTGGTTGATTTCCGAGTTATTTTTCTACTATTTGCAAATAAGGTACATTTTTGTGATTGTTACATAAAAGTAATTGCATTAGATACATCTGTTATAGTTTTAATAGAAGATAGCCTCTATGGACATTATGTCTAATATTTATAAATTCACACGACATTTTTCATTACGAACAACAAAATAGCGCAAAAGCATGATAACATAGATTAATGATTAGTCTACGCTTGTAACTATCAATCATTAATTTATGCATGATTTTATTAAGTAATAATGCATGGTAAGATTATTTTTGTTTTGAGTATATGGGATGTAGTTCTCAAAAAAAAACTAAGGAAGCAAATTCCCTTAAACCACTTTTTTGTTTGTCCTTATGTCATTTTTAGTCATCTAAGTCAGCATGCAGCTCAAACCAGGAGCTGATCCAGGATCGTCTTTTGGAAGGGTGTTCATTATTGTTTTTTGTAGTTCTCAATTTAAATATACAACTTTTCTACACTTCCTTCCAAAACTGGCGACCTTTTTCGACAACTCAGGTTGGATTCTCACAAAGTTAAGACTTCACGGAGAACTCGGATACTGTTAGGAGGGCCTCGAGACCATTAGCCCTCCCCCTGGATCCGACGATGGCTCGCTCGATGATCAATAGTTGGTAAAGCCCATGTAGACTCACTCACAGAATCACATCTCGATATTTGCTGCACACATTGGTAACATCAGAACTTTATTTAGCTTGACCTGTTTTTTTTAACTGTTTCGTTTTGAGGAAATAACATATTAGGTATATGATTATTGCCACGAACATTTAAAGAAAGATAGAAAACATTTATTTCGTCTGCTAAAGTAATACAGCAATTTACATTTACACATGTTTACATAAGTAGACAAACGAAGACGCAAAATAAAAACATATTCACAAAAAAACAATAATTACATTATATTACTTTAACAAAAAAAAGGGAAAACCACTCATCGTAATGTTTGCCTCGAAAGACAAACGCTGTTTTTCAGATGCTCCCTATCTTATATTTGAGCAGATATTTAGCAGGTGGTAGATTACGTGCGAGATCGTCTGAGTTGATACCACCCTCCTTTCTATTTCTGCCGTGAAGCAGTACGCTGTGTTTCGGTTTAAAGGATTGGAGAGCCAGTGTCATTACCGGCACGAGAGGTATAACATATTTAACTCAACATAGGAAACACATTGGCGGTACTCTAGGCTTTACAGACATCAAGGGTACCTTCGTGTATCGCGGCATCACTTTCCATTAGGTTTTCCGTCTGCTTGTTTGCCCATGACGTTGTATAAAACAAAAATTTTGGAAGATCTTGTTTAAATATTGAAGCAAATACCTATACTATTCCTGGAATAATCACAATGAATATTCATAAATTAATTCATAACATAATTTTACCCCTTTGGGTATTTTACAGGAATGAAAGATTTTATAAATATTTCAATAATTTGATTAAAATTAATTCCCAGTTCTACACTCTCGTAGTAAATTACTAATTGTTTAGAAATAATTTATATGTTCTTATTTTGATTTTTCACTATTTCATTATACTATTATGGTTTCAAAATTAGAAAAATACAAAGGAAGGTCGCGGGGTCAATTGTTAAAAAAAAACATTTAGGACAATACGCTATGCTATGCCAAAATTGGTTTTAAATATACAAAGGCATACATACTAACAAAGTCACAAAGATTCATACATCTATATGTTACGTACAATGTCGGCAAAGTCCATGAAATTTCAAAGCAACCACCTAATTTCGTGAATATTATTATGTACCGACATTTAAACAGACAGTATTGGCATAAGATTATCGTAATCATGCAATCTGAATGCCTTTCCTTAAATAGTTTAGCCATATAAACTGTAATTTTACGACCATTGCTGCATACAATAAACTATTTAATTTCACGATTGCTTCAAGGCTATGCAAACTACTACAGTTTCTCAAAAAAGGTCTCAATTCGCTTGAATTATTTTGTAACCTCTTTGGTCCGGTGCCGGCAACGCGCGTGTGTGTACATAAGTTGATTTGGATAGTTTTTATCCTACACTTACATGTCAGTTCCATGGGTAAATAAAATGTTTGTTTTACAAGGATTCTTTAGTGTAGGACTTAGTACTCGTTAAAATAAGCAGAAAACGTTTTACGAAAGATCTTTTACTAAAAACTTGCTCCACTTCTAGTGTTGCAAGCAACAATAGGTACTGAAAGAAATTGAGTGATCATAGTTTCATGAAAAATCTTCCAACAGAATAGATTTTATTTGATTTTTTATTTCAAACATCCATTTTTATGAATAAATATTACTTTTGTCAATTACAATTGTCAAATAAAGGAATGTAAAAAAGAATCGTATATCGGTAAAACTTTTCCTTATTTTTACACTTCGAAATCCTTATTTGTGGTTGACGTTTAATGACAAAAAGTGTCACCTGGGTATTAAAACTGTCGCTGCAAAATCTATGATTTCAATGCACAAACCTAAAAATTTGTGGTAGGTATTCATTTTTGTGCTACTTTTTCTGCATTAGTGTTTATATTTCGTTGTTTCCATAAAATAGCAGCTATTATCAAGTCTCACTAAAGTTTTGTTTAAGAACAGAAGAGAACAGAAGAAGTCATGGGGACGTCAGCTGAGGCAGAAGTAGAGAAGATGCGAAGACTTGAAGAAAGGATAAAGGCACCTTCCATTTGGGGCAGGGTGCCGTGTGGACTCAGGTTTGAGGATCTGCAAGATCATAGATACGAAGAGGCTGTTAATCTGATGAAGAAACATTTTCTTGGTGAAGAAGTGAGTTTATATCTGACTAACCTGATATAATTTTTAAATTTCTTTTACCAGAAGAATCTTATCTTACTGAATGCCATAGGCTATATTTTATCACTTTGTGTTATTTGCAAGACGCATTGTTTCGCTTACTGGTCTTGGATATTGTTCTTATCTATGTAGTTTATACAATATCGATGTTTGGTGCCTGATATACAAGATTATATCTTATTGCAGGGTTAAGTAATGTGTGTGTCTTATCATATTATCATTTTTTTTTATTTTTAATTGCGCCGATGCGAAGCCGGGGTTGATCGCTAGTATAATATAAGACGGACAAACAGACGGAACCCTCTATAATCCGCTTTTAACCAAGAAACGCAACACTTCCGTCTCAAACAATATTCAGTTTTCTTAATACATTCAAATGTCTTCCTCAACACATCCTTGAAGATATTTATACTTAAAAAAACAACACAAAGGTTTAACGCTTGCCAAAGCTTTATTTTTGGCAAGGATATGACAGTTTTTTACTAAGCGTCATTGGATCTGCCCTTGGCCCACTGCCCTTTTTGAACCTTCAAAGGGATGGCGCACATCCTGGTTTTTATATATACAGTAAAAGCAATTAGGGTTTCCTCAAAGAGGAGATTACATGGAACCTCTGGCTGTGATACTCGTAGAAGCATATATACAAGCATACTATGTACTGTATACAAGCCTCATATCCACTAGGCAATAATAAATGAGCGTCATGTTGTGAAATATGTCACGCTTCAAATGTTGGCTACTTTAAACATGGCTTTTACAAAGCGTGGGTCATGTTGGCAGCGTCGCTCGTTGTTGTACAACGTTGACGATCATGTTGAGGGTCACGTGTTGCTCGCAAATTGTTGCCTAGCGGATACGAGGCTTTAACACAGCGTGAGTCAAGTTGGCAACGTCTTTCGCTGTTGTGCAACGTCGACGAACATGTAGCGTCACTTGTTGCGCGTTAATCGTTGCCTAGTGGATACAAGGCTTAATCATAACCTCAGAAACATCAACATTACTTAGGCCCAATTCCAGAATGCTTTTACTATGATAACCAAACAATATATAGATGGTTGCTTAGTTCTTACCTACATTCAAAGTTCTCATAGAAGACCTCACAGGCTAGTGAGATATTAAGCCATATTTTATTTATAAAACTTTAACTCTTCCATACATCTTGGATTAACTTCTACCTTCAACTTCGTACGCGCATAAAAACGTCACAAACAAGTAGACGGTTCACCTGATGGAAAGTGATACCGTTTTTTACAGATAACCTATAAATCAATGAAAATATTAGATGATAAAGAGGGCACTGATGAGTTTATCCACAACGCTAGGATTTGGATGAAGGACAAAATGTCAATAGCAGCTGTCAAAGAAGGGACAGACAAACTTGTCGGCCTACTCATTATGAGAATACAGGAGAAAAGTGAGTTTTACCTTATTAAAGACCGTTTTGAAACGGTTTTATTTAGCTTGACCAGTTTGTTTGGGTCAAATTTAGTGATAAGCAGAAAACTATAATTTGGTGATAAGAAGTGATTGAAATTTTACCCCTTTCTGTTGATAGATTGACCTGATTTTAGACCCACACCTTTAGTTCTGATGACAAAACAATGTAATATATTCAGTATTATTTTATATCCAAGATGGCCGCCGATACAAAATGGCGAACTACTAATGTTTTCACAACCCACTCAATATGAGTATCAAATGAAAGGGCTTGACTAAAAGAATATACATCACCATGAAAAAAAATCAAATAACGACGTAAATTAAAAAAAAACCGTTTAGCTTAAAACATTTTTAAATTCTTTCACATAAAACTTTGCAATGATTTTCAATTTGACCAGACATAACATTAAAAGGCGATCAAGTAAAACTTATTTTACTTTATTATTTATAAACAATCTAGCTACTTAGAAGAACTTTTAACTGTCAAATTAGTAAGTGATAAAAGGAGAAATAATTAAAATAATAATTATTTACAGGATATTATAATTATTTCATCATAATAATCAAATATTTACAAAATTATTCCATAAAATTTTAAGCGAGAGAGATTCTAGGCGGAATTTCCTTGATAAATTGTATTAAGTCGAGGAATTTAATTTGTGATTGTCTTTAAAACTTAATTTATTATATCCTTGAATTAATTAAAGACTGCCTAATAATTATAAACACGTGATTCAAAATTTAAAATAATTTATTTCAGTAACTTAAGTGTAAAATATGTTCGGAATTTCAATTTAAGCAAATAGGTTTTGCTTGTGCTAGGAAGGTCCGCTCTTCCAAAACTGCATTTCGTTTTGTTCCTAGACTTGTTACTATTTATTTATTTTTAATTTTTGCCCTGCATTTTATTATAAATTGCCTACGACGTGTGTGTGTGAGAGAGAGTGTGTATGTGTGTTTGTGTAAAACGTATGTGGAACATTACCCATTATAAAATAAACATATACCTAGCTTAAGTAATGCATGTCAAATTAGTGATTCAATCTCTGCATAGCTTTTAGTTTTAAGCCATGTTGTGATAGCAGTCTTACACTTGGCATAGCTTAGAGGATAAAAGTTTATTATTATAGATACCAAATTGTCTTTTAGCAAAAACTGACTTCACTCGCTTTTTTGGGACAACATTATGTTTTCTTCGAGAGTTTGGTTAATGTTGTTATTTTATCCATATTGTATTTGATTGCTCAGCGATGCTAAAAAGGCCACTGTTTATATTGTATTTTAATCTAAATATGACACAAAGGCCAATAGGGAATATGCATGAAATTTAATATTTGGAAATAGTATATTTAGAGTGAAAAAATGAATTAGAATTGTTCGATAAACCAGATAGATATAACCATTAAAAATAAATATATCTATCTCGCCCATCAGAACAACCTTTTCTATGGAAGTTGTATGGCGTTCGTGTACTTTGACGTCATTGTACATAATGGATCTATCTGTATAACTAACGACTTCATAGCTTAATATCTTAGATAATAAGTCAGATATCTGAGAAAATCTAACGGATTTGTTTATTTATTTGGTATCGAATTATAATAAATATATGAAAAAATGTCATGCAAATTTCCTATCCGAAAAGGGCCATTTACTGACGCGTGGTCCAAGTATTGGCAAAGAGCCGAACGTTGACTTCGTTGCTTACTTTCCAGGGTTCGAATCTTAATTTGGTCACATTTATTATTTATTAGCACATATTTCTTAAAGAATTTGCTCAGTTTTTTTTTTTGTGTATTATTATGTATGTATAATTCACTTAATCCTTAATTTTTCTTTATCATTAATTCTCCTTATACTAGTTGACCTGGCAAACTTGGTACCATGTGACCGTCCCTTTGGGTTTTCCCTATTTTTTCTATTCATAATCGGTCTCTGTATCAGAGCGTACAAAGTCAAAATTATTTAAAAACTGGTCAAGTGTGAGTCACGCTCGCACTTGAAGGGTTCCGTGTCATTGTACAAGATTAAACAATATGTATATTATATTATTTCAAAAAAAAACATTTTTATATCGACAAAGGAAATTAAAATTCTCTGAAAATATCAAAAGTCTATTGTTCATGAGATACAGCCCGCTTACAGACGGACGTAAATGTCCCGTTTTTCACCTTTTGGGTACGGAACCCTAAAAAGGATCATTAAAATCGGTCAAACATTTTTTGAGTCTTAGCGAAACCTGAGAATTTTTTTATACAATTTATTTTTATGTCAATTGTCTATATACTCGTACTTTTACATAAAGATTTTCAATCAATTGAACTACAGGCAGAAATATTATATATATTGTACTCCCACTGAGAGAATTTCTCCTATTTATACTTGTTGTTAAATAACTTAGAGATAAAGGTTTGTACAGACGAAAGTGTTCCTCATGATAAAATCTGATCATTCGAATACGGCGGCAAATAACCATACGTCTAGTTAAGTAAGCATAGCCTATTGACGCTTGCAACGTCAAAGGTATCATAGACACATTGTTAAAGTGTTTAGGCTATTAGTAACCCAAGGGTTCACCAACCTTTGGCCTTGGGCGGGGCAGTTGACAAGACTAGCCAGCTAGCGATGCCTGGGAAGGGGTAGTTGACATATGGATCATAGGAAAAGGAATTGAAATATTTCTAATTCGAGTCTTTTTGTATGATCTTTTCTTAGCAAACTAAAATCTAAGCCCAAAGTATAAAGCTCCACAATCACGTGACTGTATAATTTTTATCAAATAGGGGCAATTGCCCCCTGCACACCCCCCTGGCTATGCCCCTGTGACAGCTCGTACCTATTTCAACAGAAACTAACTTTTATTCTAAACTTGTTTTTGCCTATGACTTAAAGAATAATGCGTTAAAGTAGGTTATACTATGTTTTACCTTCCTCAAAATATAATTTATTTCATTGCCAAACTTTACGGAAATCGGATCAGCGGTTAAGTCTTAAGTCGTGAAAAGACAGTAGACAGATAGCATACAAACAGAGAAAGTTATTTAACCAATAATAGTATTGTATGGATAAGACATGAGATAGTGAAAACAAGCCTTACTTAGGGCTTATAAATTCCAACCACATAAATCATACAGCAAAAAACATTGTTTTTTAGGTCAGTATTTTTTCATACAATAGAATGAATAAATCTAACCGAAAATATTTGACCTAAAACACTACTCCTCTACATTATTTATAAATGTTTTGCCGGATAGCTAAATTTCGCCTATTTCTAAGGAAAGGATGTATAAAAACCGGTAAAGTTTGTCTCGGGTGAGCTCTGTAAAGGGTTCCGTGGTCGTTTTGACATGAAAACTTTTTTTATTATATACTACGTCATCGGCAAACAAGCAAACGATTAACCTGTAGGAAAGTGATACCATTGCCTATTGACACGACGACGCCCTTTATGTCTTTGAACGCCAAGAGCACCTCCAATGCGTGTAGGGATATAGAGGTCAAGATGGGTGTACCTATCGTGCCGGTAATTACACTAGTTCTCTAATCTTTCGAACCGAAACACAGCGAAGTGCTTTACGGCAGAAGTAGAAATTAGAGTGGTACAAACTCAGACGATCTAGCATGTTGATACCACCAGTAAAACGAGTGTTTTTTTTTGTGAACCAACTTCACATCTTTATTTCATCTAGATCTCTGTGGACTTAAAAGATCCCCCAGGGCATTTTACTGGGCATGAAAGTGTAGAAAGATACTCTAGGGGATCTTTCCAGTGGATCTTAGTGGACATCGCTGCCGGTCTTTGGGAGGAAAGCGTGATAAATATGTACGTATGTAAATTTCATGCAATCATTCAAGACTATACATGAAATAGTCGAACTAAAAGGGTCTAAATTTTGCTACGGAACCATCGATCTATTATTTTATATAAAACTTAACTGGAAAAGGGGGATCAACTAAGGATAGAGACTGAGAGATAGTTCTATTATAAATAAACACATATTAAAGCAAATTCAACTATAAGAATAGTAAAGAAAGGTTTACCAACCGATCTTGCTTAGAAATAAAATAAAATAACTGACAAATGTCGCCTGTCATCCCATACAAAAAAGTCGAGCCAGGTGCACGTTTGCTGAGGATATACAATTGTTAAAGGAGATCGCTGTACGGAACCCTAAAAAGTCTCAGTTTGAAATCTATTTGCCTTTCTATCGATCTAAATAAAAGTCAATTCCTTCCTATAGACTGATACCTCCCCTTAACATTAAGGGTAGATTCTTTGACTGCTCTGAGCCTAAATTTTTACTGCACCCGTAAAAAGAATTCCGATTCAGCAATAGGATTTTGTTGTTTGGTCTAAATGATAGATTTTAATAATTTTTGTTGGTGTTTTTATTTTATTAAATTTTTTAGTTATGAATTTTATCGAATGTGTTTCTTGTTTTATATAATCTATTTTTTAATTATGTTACTTACAATACATAAATTGTTCTCTATTTTTGAGTGAACAATGAAGAAATTGTTTAATTATTTATTTACAAAACCAACAGCGTATACATTAAGACTTTAATTTTAATGTCCATCTTTTAATTTATCCTGATTGGCTATCTTCGGTAAGCCAAAACTTACTCTACCTATAACTTGGTATATAAGCAACTTAAATTTATACAAGCATAATATTTAAAAATCTGATAGGACAGAGAGAATTTTCTATGATTCAACCAATCACACAATAATGACGGGCACTACTGCTAACAACTACATAAAAAAATGCTGAAATCTGGCAGGTACTATATAGATTTTGTCAATTGCAATTTTTTTTATGTTGTATATTTAAGGTCCAATATATTGAAAGGTTATTGAATAAACAATATTTAAAATAATTTTAAAAGCAAAAAATATTTGGTCTCTTTTTTTAAAACGCCCCTTCCTGTGTCAGTACCACACACGGTATACGTAAATTGGATTCCAAGTAGTCGATCCTGATAGGTCTGTATTAGGCCAACTGTGATGATCCCGACGAAATAAGAAAGACAATTGTCATCCAAGGTAGGAGCACTTTATAGCCCATCCCCTATTTAGTCGGGTTATATTGCATTACGTAATGAAGTTCGAAGTTTTTAATTTAAGACAGTTTACGTTTTTACATTTTTTTTTTGTGAACATGACAGGTTCACATTTACAGACAGTATATAATAATAGTAATATGTACGTAATATTTACATAAACATTTTACTACTGCATGAAAGTATAAATAATTAAGCCTATTTTCCTGTCATGATAAAATTTGATCTTTGTGTGCTTTTTGTCAAATTGCTTCACGGTTTGGTGTTACTGCTGGGCGCTACGAAAGAAGGTTCGGTTTCGAGTCTCGACATCTCGCTTTTGTAGGTGTTATACAAGAGGCATTGTTTCCCCTAATGACCTTGAGTATATCAAAATTTAATAATACAAATATTCTTATGAAATATATCATTGCGTGGTACCTGCGTTACAAGATTTTTAGTCTTAGTACGGAGCCTGTTTTATAATAATTAGAACAATTACAATCAATAAATTAGATAAACAATTAAAAGCCATACCAAATTACATTTAACGCTTGTTTTATCATTTTAAAATTAAAACTCCTCGAACAAGCAACCGAATAGAACCTTTTTACAGTAAATTCTATGAAGCTCTTCTATTTTTGAATACCTACCTGAACCTTTTTTTTTTGTTCGCAGGTGCATTTTCGCGGACATTCAGCCGGGTGAAACTAACCCACAACCCTCTATACAGTACCGTGATGAAATTCTACAATAAAATCGAAGAGCCCCTGGACCTTTTTTCGGAGTTGGATGTGAGGCGGTATTTTAAAATTTACGTCATGATGCTCAAAAACAGGTATCGACATCGAGGTTAGATTTCTATCGTACTTAATACCTATGTAAATATAAATAGATCATATAACTAGAAATAATAAATAAGATATACAGTGTAAACCTTTTTGGAGAACCTAAAGCTGCAGTCACTTTTTTTTTTACCACATCACGACACACACATTGACTCAGCCCTGCACTAAGTATCGCAAGAACTTGTATCGCAGGTGCTAAGCAACGATATGGTATATACTAAATAAATAAGAATTCAACATCCAAGACCGGTAAGCGAAACAATGCGTCTTGAACTTTGAAAGTCTTTGAAGTAGTCAAATCATTTCATTTACATAATATACTGTATTATCTACTAGATTTTGGTCGTAATTTTGTCCCACTTAAATTGGTATTTTTGTTTGTTTCTTTAGAATGAACTTTATACTATATATAATGCATACTTCCTTATGATTCAATTTCACTGTTTCACAACCTAGACTGTATGATTTATTAGCGCCTAAGTATTCTATTAAAAAAGAAAAAGATAACAACGGGGTTTCTTTCCCGTATCTTCCCCGTCTTAAATTTTTCGAACCGGTTCGAGGTTTTTGACGTACCTTTAAAAAGTTTATTGATTTTTTGTATTATTTATCTTCTTACATTATTTTAAAGGTGAGAAACTGACAGACTAAGCCAGCCGGATTTTTTTCGAGACGCGTAGCCGAAGCATAGGCTACGCTCAGCATTATTAGATTCAAAAGACGCCACTGTTGATCCTGGATTATACGAGTCGCAGTTGTAGTGCAGAGTGCCGGATGTGCTGCGATCATGAGTTCAAAATTAACATATTACTCTATGTTTTAAGGCATAATGAAGGAGATGTTAAAAGCCGCTATAGAGTTGGCATCAAATGCCAACGTGCCAGCAATAGCCGGGGTGTTCACGACCAGTCGTGGACATGTCATAGCAGAAGAACTTGGCTTCAGAAAATTAAACGAGATATATTATACGAGATATCTTATTGATGAGAAGGTAATTATAATAAGGCTCCTTGATTCGTCATTTGTAGGATTCTGTAGGGATAAAGGCAATGTTTATAATGTATAAAAGTAATGGCCGAAATAATAAAACTTGCTTTAAAAAAAACAATAATAACGACACACACATTGACTCAGCCTTGCACTAAGATATATCTGATCTTGTATCACAGGCACTAAGCAACGATATGGTATAAACTACATATATAAGAATACTACATACAAGGCCGGTATGCAAAACAGTTCGTCTTGCAAATTACACAAAGTTCTATCTCAGCTGGGATAGGAACCCGGAAGTGTAGCAGTCGGCTGATTACACCACTGCGCCACCGAGGTCATCAAACGAGTAGTTACATTAGAAAACAATATTTATGTTACAGCAACGTTCAGTTCTTTTTCAGTGAATGGATCTAATAATGATGGTGAAGATGAACATTGGACTTTAAACATCCACCTTTAAAGTCAAATTTTCTTCTTATTTTTATAATCCAGGTGGTGTTCTGGGACACCGGTCTCGGTAACTACGGAGCAGCATTCATGGCGTACAGGATACCAGGGGTTGATGAACCAGCTGAAGTACAGGTAGCCACGTCGTCAAGGTTCACCATAGCACCTGTCGATGATGAGGATGATTGAAACTGAAAATAAATTATTTTTAATGTTAGCACTTGAATGTGTACAAAATAGAAATGAAAATAAAATAAATACTTACTGTTTTTTTGGACTTTATGTTTTAATTAAAATTCAGCACAAGTATTTATTAAATACTCAAAGTCGAATATTTTTTTATTCAAATGTACTTTATAAATCTTCGAAATTTTTGCTACTTCTCTAGGAGTAATCCAGATGTTAAAATTAAAGTAAATTTTGCCACATGAATAAGTATTTGGAAGAAAGGCTCAACTAATTTGGAGTTTTTCTGTGAAATCCACTGAGAAAATTCAGAAAAATTGTGGCAACGCCAGTATGAAGCGGGGGCGGGTTGCTAGTTCATAGAAGTTTCCTTATTTTCTATTTTCGTGTAAGGTCAAATTAATTGTTAGATTTGTTATTAAGTATGTTCAAGTAAAATCTAAAACAAGTTATTTTTCTCAAGTGTAAAACTATTTTTACTTTCGTGTCCTCACTACTGACTTAATGACCTTATAGTTTGGGATAAGATAAATCGGGTAAGAAAATAATATCAAAGTTATAATATTCAACAGCATGATGCCAACTAACGGACCTTAAGGATCTTCGAAACTCAAACGATCAACTAAGTAAACAACTTCAATTCAAAGATGAAGGCTAATTTTATATCACTGAGATTGTCTTTGATATTAAAATGTGTAAATGTAGCTTTTGCTTTCGATTTTGTTTAATTCGATTTTTTTTTATACCTGTTTTAATACAAAGTCATCGCCAAACAAGCAGACTGTTCACCTGATGAAAAGTCATCCCATTGATAAGACACTTGATGCCCAAAACACCAAGAGCACCGCCATTGTGTTAAGGTTAAGATGTTATACCTCTCGTGCCGGTAGTTACACTGGCTCTCCAATCCTTCGATCCGAAACACAGTAAACTGCTTCACGGCAGAAATAGAAAGCCGACCCAGTTGATGTCACATAGCATCTACCTGTAAGAAATTAAACTAATTGGTGAAAAATAATGAATAATTCATAGCTAAAATTTCTATTTTATCATGAAGTCACCGATTACAATATTTGTATTCACCTTTTAGTACGTGTTTCTTTCGCCTACTTTATTATTATATACTTTATATTATTATTTCAGTACTCAATAATTAGTATTTTTGACACCCTAAATTATATTCGATTATTTAAATACTACCGAATAAAAATGAAATCGAAATATCTCCTAAATAAAAACTTAAGGTACAGGTACAAGGTAAAAAAGAATTAAACATTTTTTAATCTTATTACACGAAAATAACAATTCCTAGATCAAAAAGTATTAATTACTTCGAAAACGACTTTTTGACTTAAAACTTATTGTATATTTACAGCACTTAGTGTTGTAAGAATATCAGTTTTTGTTTTAAAATAAGATATAAGACAGGAATTAAACTTTAATAATATAATCAAGTTATCTCATGATTTCCAACACAGAAAAATAAGGATTTCCTCTAATGCGTTGTAAAATTTAATTTAGAGAGGCCTGAATTGTAACCAATCATATTACGACGAGAAAAGGGTCCCATAATGGCTGGAAATGCGCCAATTAGGTTAACCTTCTGTTTTGTCATTTATCCCTTAAAAGGGTCCGAAAGGGATGCAGTTTCACACAAACAATAAACTCTTCTTTCGTTACGCGAAGTTGTTTTAACAACGTATTAAGCCTTTGCAAAAAGTTTACGAGTCGAATGGACATTGGATTAAGGATGAAGTTATGTTGGAAGCGAGAAAAAATAAATAAAAGTTAAAACAAGTATTCATTAATGGATAAAAACGTGAAAGTATAAAATAAAAATGGGTTTTACATTCAATATTTAAACCAACTCATAAACTTACTATAGACTTGTGTATATGGCTGGTTTTTTATTAAAAGGAACGTAGAGTAAATAATAATAATATTTTAATTATAAGTCTTTTGAAATATTTTCGTATCATTATTTGTTTGTAGTAGTAAGTTATCATGTTGAATTGGATTCAAGTATCTGCGTGTGGTCCTATTCATTACCTAGATCTTGTGAAGACGAAGGGAAACTTCCGTGCCTTTAAAAAGTTTTGTCACCGGTATTACTGGTGTAAGATTTAGGTTGGTATCTAATTTACCCCCTGTTAGTTAGTGGCATACCGTGGTGTTTAGACGGTCAGGCGTCTCCTGACTGTCTCCCCTTTAGATTTTTGGGCCTCTGGGCCATTTCAATTGCTGTCTCCGCTTTGCTGGGAGGGAAGTCTGAAACCGCATTCTTCCTACCTCCTATTTCTTCTGATTAAGTTCGTTGCGGGTCCCAAGACAGCCGGTAGGTTGTCCGGGCACAGCCTTTACATCATTGCACAGCTGCATTATTCGTTGATTATCCGATCAAAGGACGCCACTGTTGATCCTGATAAACAGGAGTTGCAGTGGTGGGACAGAGTGGCGGGTGTGCCCCGAGTAATAAGTTATTATTCTTTGACAAAACAGGGTCAAAAAGCACTTTCTACCTTTTTTAACACAAACATCTCCTTCGTTGCTTTTTCCAATACAGACAGAAATTTATTAAATCCAAAAAAAAACAACTCGGAAACATTTCCTTCGAGAAAGAATATTAAATTAAAAATTAAATCGCTAGCTTTGACAGCCAACTGTGGCGCTGCCTTAATTTTACGGCAGGGCTATAAAACCTGTAACCGTCGCCCGGAAAACTCTAGCTGTTCGATGCGACCGTACCCTATCTAGCCTAGCCGTCGAACCCTACAGGTGTCCCTACATAAAATAAAGTATCACGAAATTAAACTTCGTAATGGCTTATTTCGACTTGATGATCGCAGTTTTTCGATGTAATGTTCTCGGTGAAGGGTGCTTTTGATGAGTTTTAAAAGTTAACATTTGTGACTCTAAAATGTGTTTTGTTTTATATTAATAACATTTGTGGCTTCTGTTGTAATCTATGTGTGCTATTTCGTTGTTTATTACCCATTTTAGACAAACGCTTAGTCAACAATAACAGACGTACAGATTTCTGTTTTATACCCATGTAAGGTTTAAATAAAATTTGTTAGGTAATTACCCTTTTTAAAAAGTTCATAAATGAATTCTAAAAAACGATATTTTTTCATCAAAGTTTCGAATAAAGATAAGAATCGAATCGCGAACGCTGCCGATCTCATTTCAAAATATCAGGAGAACAAAAAAGAAGTTTCAGGAAAATTTGAAAGAAACTCAATCAAAATTTATTATCAGGTCTCCTAAATTTTTTTGAAACGGTGAATGTTTTCAAGGGAAAAATTATAATAGCGAACTAACTTAAGACACTGATATTAAGCAGAAACATTGGCATACATCATTGATCGATGGCATGTTTGTATCTCCTCTCTCATATTATATTGGCTCATTTTTTTTGTCCTAAATAAAATAATTACATACACATAAACTCACGCCGTAATCCCTTGAGAGAGGTTGACCGAGGTGTCACACACTGCATGCTGCTGTTTATGTTGAGTCCCGGTGTGATAGGTTGCGAATCTGTCCCCAATATTCGGGAACGAGGAACATGGAAGCTACAACTTACGGCAACCCGAGACTTCAGGAGTCGGTCGTTTAACCAAGGCACTTAACAAGTTGAGCTACTACGTCCTGTACTAAAAATTTTAAATAAATAATTCAAAGTCAAAATCAAAATGTTTTTATTCGAATAGACTTAAAATAAGCACTTTCAAATCGTCATTTTTTTTACTACCACCGGTTCCTTCGACACCGGTTCGATGTTCCAATAAATTTATTACTGGTTTTTACGAATCTATGGTTTTTAAACTTCAATAAATATATTTGCATTATAAGACTGAGGTATGTTCTGACAATTGGTGTAAAGTGGTTACTGTTTATTTTTATTTGTCTAACCATTTTAATAACTGACTTATTATTTCAAGACATACGTAAGAGTGGACGTGGTAGCTCAGTTTATTACTTGCCTTAGTTGACCAACCGAACCAACCCGAGAGGTCGATGGTTTGAGTCTCGGGTTGTCGTAAGTTTTAGCTTCACTGGGACTCAATATGCAAAATGCGGTGTGTGATTACGGCGTGAGTTTATGTGTGCGTGATGTATGTGTATTATTACAGGACTTAATATTAACATATAAACTAAAACAACGATAAAAATAAACCGGATCTAATGAAAATAGTTCAATATGTAAAACTATGACAAAATACGAAGATTAAACACAACGGCTCTTATCAAAGTGCACGCTTCGATGAACCATTAATGATGTGTTATTATCGCCTTTCTATACAGCGTAGAAACAAAATACCTATCAATGTTGCCTTTTAATTAAACTGTGAGAAAGCTTTCAATATCGGATGCTTCGTATTCTATAGTTAATTAATTAAAAACATGCCAAAACGGACGAATCGCTCGAAGGTCGATTCTTTGTTTTTCAAATAATGTAAAAGATATATAGTCGAATAAAAAGGGGGGAAAAGGCGGACAAAAAATGGAAACCACGTTTAATTTACTTTATGTGGGTACAATATAATTAAAAACATGTACCTAAAATCATGTAAAATGGAGATAAATTATCATCGAAATAAGGTCGGCGAATAAATAAAAGTTTTAGATGTAGTCTGTAGTTAAACCTTCAATTTAGGACTGAATTACAAAGAAATAAAGTGAAATCGCACAGAAAAGTCCAGTTCAAAATATTTCATGTAATATTTATTGGAAAAAGTTCAGTTCAATCATTAATTCATGGAATATTTCTGAAAATCTGGTTTCTTTAAAATTTAACCCAAGGTGGGTAAAAAAGAAAAAAAAACTAATTTCTGATTTCTTTTTTTTTTTTTACCGTAATTGATCTCTAAATATTCAAGTCTTACTACACATCCAATAGTCGCTTTTCAAAGCTTTTATACGAATTTGTATTTACAATTGCAGACGCTAGAAGCAATTCAAGTTATAACTCATGGCCACACAGGTGACAACGTTGTCTCAACACAACAAATGGAAACGGGTTCTGGATGTTTTAGTGTGTGTCTATTGGTGTGTGTTTGTAATAACAAGCAAGCAATACAACTGTGGGAATCCTGTACAGTTGTTCTTAAATAAAGTTTAATGTTTTTCTATATTATACGAGTACTAAGATTAAAAACGAGCATTCATTCCAGGGCTTTTTTTAAATACCACACCAAAGTGTGTGCATTTCGTATAGGAACGATTACAATGGTACAGCCATACCCTTGCACATAGACCGGAATGTTTCTATAAGTAAGATGTTGTATCACTCGACTGTACTCACAATTGGACCCTATAACATTTCACAATAGAAGTTAAATAAGTACAAATTTGTTTTCTCACTCGTTAAAAGGAATAAAACCCTAAAGTTAGATAGTTTCGCCCTTTCGTACGAAACTTGTTTACTTTATAGCAACAATATCGCGGAAAGAAGATAAAGCCACGCAAGTTTTTTAAAACTTTGATGATATGGTCCTGGGTATGTAATATAATATGAAAACTCCGTTTTTATATTTTTTGTTCAAACTTTTTTTTTTAACTTAGATAATATAACTTACCAAACGAGTTAATTTAGCCTTTTCTTGTAGCTATTTTAAGTAAGACAATTAAGATTAAAAATTAATAAAAATCTATTAATTTACATTATCTTTTCATAAAAAAAAAACTGTTACACGTTAAGTAAAATTATAACCTATTTTTTTGATTAAGTTTTCTAAAAGAAGTTTATTTATAAGACTTTCTTCTGAAAAGTGTTACTTAAGCTACTAATTTTATGATTAAAGTACTTAAAGGGATTCATTGTTTCCGAGGAACCCTAGCAATAGTGGCCACCTCATCCATCTCTTAGTGACCGTCTCTTATAGTTTAGATAAACACTAATTAATCATTGTCTTGGCATATTATAACACTAGAATATTAACTAGCCGTGTGCCAAAGGGGAAACTTTATGAAGCGATATTTATTTATTTCATTTATTTAGGGACGTCTACAGCAAGTGCATTACACAATCATATAAAAACTACGTATAAAACGAAACTGATGTTCATGCCTGTAACAGACGAACACAACATTCACAAAAACAAAAATAGGCCACAAAGAAAAATAACATTGGTATGGTTATCCACGAAGACCGATCGACCAAGGTTGTGTGTGTCAGGCGAGTAGATGCACAATGTTTCAGTGTGCGTAATCTCGAGTTTGCTAAGTAAAGATTTTCATTTTTCACCGTCCGCAAAAATTTTCAAAATCTGTCAGAAATAGCTCTCATTAGGTTCATTATCTTTCAGATTACAATTCTTATATTTTTTTCCTTACTTTTGTGTAATTTTAATCTAAACCAAAGTTATTTTTCTTTGTGACCTATTTTTGTTTTAGTATAGTGTGTGTGTAAATCTTTGTAAATGTTGTGTTCGTCGTTTATAGGCATGCACATCAGTTTCTGTTTATAATATGTGTTTTTATATGATTGTGTAATGTACTTGCTGTAGACGTCCCTAAATAAGTAAAATAAAACAATGTGCATTTACACGTCAAATCACAAACAAAGCCGAACCTTCTTCGAGAGATGGAATTTCTGCATCGTGATAGGTACACACGGTCACACAACAAACTGAACTGTTTAGGCTTTATACCGTTCTTAATACCTACAACATAAGGTTGATATTACTGTGATGAAGTTGATGTATAACCGTATGTATCTTTTTACCTGACTACAGCCCGCAGCAGAGACGAAAGTAAGGGTATTAATTTCATGAGTCTTTGCATGTAGGTATGTATGTTGTGTGTTCCACACATTTATCTCATGGACTACATTTTGATGTAAAAAAATAAAAGATGCGGTTAGCATGAAAAAGTGTATTTTTTGCTAATATATCAAATGAAAAGAAATATTTTCTTGTTTCATATGTTTTGAAGCGCAATTTTTCATTAGACGCGTTTTAGTTTTTGAACTTATTTATTTTAAGAAAATCAAAAAAAATAAAAACACGTAGATGTCAGAAACATACTTATACAGAAAGCTACACATTAAGTTAGAAATTTTGGACTTCTCACCTTTTTAAATTTCATAACATAATAATTAATATTGCACTTGTAATGTGTCAACTGATGTGTGGCTGTGTGTATTTGTACTAACTAATTTCACCAATTTTGACAATTGCAAAGTAATAAAGAATAATAATTGAAAAATTATTTTATATCCCTCAGACAACGTTATAACAGAAGGCACATTTAAAACAAACATTAAAATAACTGAAAATCATGTAATAGCATTTAAATAACAACTTCATAGAATTACTGCCTCCGTAAAGGCCTTCAATACCCAAGTTATTACGGGGAATATTATTAAAATATGAGGAAATCTAATAAAATCACCGTCCCTCAAGCCCTCCCGTATTATATTATAATACCCAAATACGAAACAGGTTTTTGAATAAATTCTTACATCGTTGTTATCAGAACCCATACTGTAGCTTGTGTCAGCATAGTCATAGATAAGGGAAATTTAATAATTTTTTGGATTAAATAAAAGTTATATATTTGTAAAACCTAGATGCCGGACAACACAACCAAAACATCCGACTGCTACGCTAGAGGTTCCGGGTCCGAATCCCGGCGGGGGCGGAACTTTGTGTTATTTGAAAGCCTCATTGTTTGGCATTCTGGTCTTGGATGAAGTATTCTTATCTATTTAGTAAATACCTCTTCGTTGCTTAGTGCCTGCGATATAGGATTATATCTTAGTGCAGGGCTGAGTGCAGGGAGTCAATGTGTGTGTCGTGATGTGATTATGATTATTATTGTTAAAAGTGATTAACTGATGTATCTATGCACAGGCCATACCTTTAAGGCTAGATAATTAAAATTTCGCACACATTTCCTAAAATTACACTCTCTGAAAAGGGGTGCTTTAATGGTACTTGTAATAAATAAATAAGCAGAAAAATAACGTTTATAAAATAGTCATTTTGCCTTTCTTACGTATGACTTCTTCAAGCATCACTCGAGTGTTTTCTTACAACCCCTCCTCCTTCTTCACTATGTTTCTTGGTAGATATTAAAAATATAGAAAATCTTCAATACCATCGCACTCTCTCCGAAGTGTAACATTGTAAAAGTATGTACTAGTGAAGCCTTAGTTTTAATAAAATTATTTTACAAATAAAACGATATTTTAATAACAGTGGAATTTTAGGTTTAAATGGAAATTTTCTTTGATACAGTTTTATATGGTTTCATCTCACTACTTGTTCAAAATATTGCTTTTATTTTACATACTCCTTTCACTTTATTTATATTTCTTTAGACAACTGCTAGTAATTCTGTTCTAGCCTGTTATTTGTACAGATGCAGTATTCGTTTCAAAGGACGCCTTTATTAATACTAGTTAATAGGAGTTTCAATAGTGAGTATCAGTTCATGGGTAGAGTTTCAGTATTGGTAGTTCCTACACTGTCAATATTATCATGAGATACGCGATATCGCGACTACTGGACCGCGATATCGTGTATCATATACATTAATATTTATGATAGTGAATCACCATACTATTTGAACGAATTAAAATATCACGATCCTATGATCATCATACTGTATTGGTAGTCTGGTAATTGGTTGGTAGTTGGTATCCCCAAAAAGCGTGCCACGTAGAATCTAAATGACAAGCGTATCTGGCTAGGCTGTGGCCGCTAGCTGAGTTTATGTCAGCATAATGTACGTATAACGATCTCACCCGCCTCTCTGTCTCCAAATAGGACAGCTATTTTCGCATATATGAAAACACACGTGGAAAAATTATTATATAAGCACATAACATTTTATTGTAGATGGAAATCCGAAAGTTCAATATCAATAATAGGAGTTTGGAGCCATCAGTGAAAACAGTTGGCATATCACCGTTTAGTACATCGTTATAACTGGTGTTAGACATATTTAAGAGTTAATTAACTTGCAAATCTTTTGTGCAGTTTGACAGTTTCTATTAAACAAGTAATGTAGTATTTCAAGCGTTTAAAAAACGCATCGTTTATAATGATTTCTGCAACCGTACATCTTTCAGCCATGGCATGACTAGAAAACTGTATTACATACACCTTCCTCGGTTCACGTGGAACATAATTTAAATGCAAATAAGCGAATTCCGCGATACACGTATCACGGAATCGATTTCTAACGTTACTATTCTGAATGATCGAAGACAGCCAAACATGTTGTTTTAAGTGTAAGGTTGCATGAGTAAAGAAATAGCATCGTTTTCTGCTACTGATACTATTGAATCGGTTCATTTTTTCAAAAAAATTCGTATTGCATTACCTATAAGTACTTTAGATTTCTTCTTTAGAGTGAGGGTTTGAACTCTAGAAAGATACATTTTAATCAGGTATGTAGTTAAATGTAGAAGGCATGAGCTAAAAAGCGTTTCATAAAATTCAATAAAGAAAATAGGGTATAGAAGTTTGTAAGGAAATTGGTGAAACGAACCTGAGGTGGATCGTGTAATATGAAACAAACCGTCTTTATATGGAACAATATGCTCTTTAAGACAAGAGTGAATATGCTTCTTGAAGGCATGTTCCACCTTAGACTCCGTCACTGCTTATCATCAGGCGAGATTGGGTTCAAATGAATCGAAAATGAAGGAAAAACTCAATAACTACTCATATTCATTTCGTCAACGTTTGTAAAGTTTTTATTTTATAGCTACCTGTACAGGGGCAACGCATTTGCGGTGTTTTTGTCATTCTAAGATATCAAGGGCATCTTCAAGTCAATAAGCACTAAATTACTTTCCATCATGTGAACCGTTTGCTGATTTGCCCATCATGTTGAATCCAAAAAACAAAATTGTGGTCATCAGTTAAATGCACATGTGGCGGCTTTTCACCACGTTCCTACAAAGAAGTTGAAGTGTATTTGTTCTGAATGAATTCTTTTATTTCTAGAGTTTTCTAAGTAGCTATTATTCACAAAAATCCTCTTTATTCTGCAGTCGACACCTTGATAAGTACCTCTGTACACGCGATTACGTGACTCAAAGCATTCATGGCTTTTTTTATTAAAACAACCTTTTAAATCACTTCAAACCACCGAGCTTCTTTAAGATGTTTGTCTTTGTGTTGTCAATCTAGAAAAATCCGAATGAATATTAGAACACGAATTACTCTGTTTAGATTCTATTAAAAAGCGAACTCGAACACTTATCGGACTTGATGACGTTAAGGCTAACTTTCAAGCCCTCTTAGACAAATTTCCACAAGCGGTTAAACGCTTTTAAAATAAAATGTATGGCAATGACATATCGTCGCGCTCGAGTAACGTTATTGTAATGTCATTTTATACATTTCTATCCTCTGTTAGCGTAAAACGCTTGCGGAAAATGGCATCTGTCTGTGGAAGATCTCCGCCGTCGCCGCAAGGTTGCATGTCTATCGGTATTCATAAGATACATTTCGGAGAGTGTGCGCAGGAAATGCACGATTTAATTCCACCGGCTTCATTTCATCATCGGGACACAAGACGTACGAGGAAGTTCCATCCTTTCGTTGTGGATATTCCAACAATCGGACTAAACGCTTCGAAAACTCTTGTACCATGCGTACTGGAAACGAGTGGAACTCTTTTCCTGCTGATGTATTCCCTGATAAATATAGCCTGGGGCTCATAAAGGCAGGAGTGAATAGGCTGGGTAGGCATGTTCCACCTTAGACTCCATCGCCGCTTAACATAGGGCGGGATTGGGGTCAAATGCTTGCCTGATTGTAAATAAAAAAGCGGACGTGTTCTGAGCACTAAAACCTGGACCTCTTTAAGTCGAACATAAAAGGAATCTTTTAAATACATGATCTTCCTTCGACCACGTCATCGCTTAGAAATAACGTGTACCATAAGTTAATAAAGTTTTTCTGCACGTCAGGTATAATTAGATCGCTACAGTGGTTTCTTAAGAGCAACTATAAATCCTCATCAATCAACAGGCCCTTTACAAAGAATCATACAAATTTGAAATACAATTGCAAGCGGCAATCGAAGGTAAAAGTTATAGTAGCCACACAGAGCCAGTACGAACCTCTGTAGTTACGTTAAAGCTAAGATCAAGCTTATTTCAGATTGGGTATAGCGCCACAGCGGATTTTTAGGGAACTAGTCAAAATCTCATACAAATTTGATCATTACGTTAACTAAAACGTACCTACAGAGGTTTGCAGCACGGGCACAAAAGTGCGGCAAAGCGTCAAGAAATTTAAAAATCTTCTCATCTAAAGTGTCAAACAACTAATACAATAAGAACTAGGATTCAAATTCAAATTCAAAATGTTTTAAATAGACTTAAAATAAGTGTTTCCAAATAGCTTTTTTATCTACCACCGGTTCGGAATGCTATCAACGTGGAAGAAGCCTGCAAGAAACCTCCGTAGTTGCTTTAAAAAAAAACATTACATATTGGAACATTTAAGTTTTCTAATTATTTCATGCAATTTAAGCTACTATGACTACCTTTATATGAAGCAATATGTAAATGTATATTTTTAATATAATGTTTTACAATATCTATATAATAATAATTGGACAAGACAGATCTACGTTGTTTTATAAAATCAGAACAAAATATGAGGAAATACGTGACAATAGACATGTATTAACGATATGCTCTGTAGTTTTTAAGAAAATAGGTTATACTAATAAAAACCACTTCAAAAAATCAAAATTACAATCAAACTTAAATAAAACCCGTAATTTCAAACGAACAATTATAAGACAACTTTACTATTAATTTCATTTAATCAAAACAATGTCACATTTTAATAGTTAATAAACCTAAGACGCTATGATACTTAAATCTAATACATTTGTGATTTCATTAATACATCTGACTGCCTCGGTGGCGCAGTGGTGTAAACAGCCGACTGCTACGCTTGAGGTTCCGGGTTCGAATCCCGGCGGGGCCGAGATTTTGTGTTATTTGCAAGACGCATTGTTTCACTTACCGGTCTTGGATGTTGTATTCTTATCTATGTAGTATATTCCATATCGTTGTTTAGTTCTTGTGAAACAAGTTCTTATGATACTGACTCCAGGGCTGAATCAATGTGTGTGTCGTGAAATGGTTATTATTATATACTTGAGGGCCTATTATTAATCACCTCAAAATAACTCTTACACTCGACATATACATTCGTCCATTGCCATGCAAACACATCGCACTCCGGTACCGATGTCAGAAACTAATTTTGAAAAAAAAAAACTTTTAATGTCAAAATAAAATGAACTTTAAATAAACAACTCATCATTTCAAAAGAAGCTACTTGAATCCCATTGAATTGTATACTGTACTTAGAATTACTACTTTTAACAGCTTGTTTTTGGATTTTTATTGAGGAGAAAAGATTTACAATCTTATTATGGAAGCGGAATTTTTACGAACTAACAATATACTAGCATTTCTATCGGTTTTTTTAGACAGCTAGCGCTTTTCTAACTGTGAAAACGAAATTGCCTTGGCCCGCCATTGTCCAAAGCTTTTATGCAAACGGTTTGAAACGTTTGTTTGTTTGTTTGTTTGTTCTCTCGTCAATTCTTTGTGTTCAAAGGAGCGTCTTGTAGTTTTGTATTCCGTTTTTGTAATTAGGTTTCCTTTTTAAATTGTCACACGAAACTTTTCTTTCCAGTTTTGTAGGATGTTATTTTTTTATTTCTATATTTTTAACACAGACTATTGATTGGTATCCGCGCAAAGGCCACAATCATTTATCTATGGTTTCTGTATATCAAAGTCCATAAAAGATAATATGAGTGAATAAATGTTACCAATAATTTCAAAATGAGGTTTTTGGACAAAGTTATGTGATGATTATGATATGGAATATCAATAACGCTTTATACAAATTATCTTCATCTCCATTTTTTGCCTTAGCTTGTGTTATTAAAGGGAAATATCTCAGTAACCCTTTGACTTTAATGTAAAAATATTTTTGACTCATTATTGCTTCACCAAGTTTCACGACGATCTCATCAGTTATCGTCTGACAAACATTTGTACATAGGAACAACATACATAAAAAAAATACAAAACCTCAGACAAAGTACTAGTTTAAAAGACCTGCCCGAGCTGGGATTCGAACCCGAGATCTCACGTACAACCAGTATATTAGACCGCTTCGCCACAAAGGACTATCCCTTAAAACAATTTGATGCAACTCCTATTGACTTAACATCATCAATCGAGTCTCATTCCTTCAGCCACCAGGGACATGATACGAGATTGATATATCGACATTAAACAATTCAAACAAAATCCCGTCTTCAATTTATTTGGTTCCCAAGACGCTCTCTAGAACACTTGGCATATTGATTTGCTTCGTCACCAATTATAGCCATTCCAATTTCAAAGACCGATCCACTTAGGTTGTTGATAGTTCCGTCAGGCGTGTACGTATACACTGTTCCTGTGTGTGTGACCTCGAGGTCGCTTAGTAAAGCGCTTACCCACACTAGGACAACGTGCATGTACACGCCTGATCACATTCAAAGCTTAGCGATCTACGTGAGATGGAATTACTGTACCTACGTCCAACTCTGCCACTTAAGTTCCAACTTAGCCAAAGTTCATTTCACGAACTACAAGTTTAGAATGTGTAGCCAAATATTTGACAAACATGTATGCCAATAGTGCCCAAGTTTCAATGCAAGAACTCCCTTTAAGCCCAAAGTCACAGGACTCAATAGTTTGTTGAAGATGTAAAGTTACCTTCTCAAATATAATATTAAGCTACGTATATTCGCACTATGTAGGCGAGAGTGATTTTCTTTAAAATATATTTTCTAAGACAAGTCACATTTGTATTTGAATCATCCAAGGATTCGCTATAGACTATAACGTAAAAAAAAATGTAAAAAAAGAGGTGATGCAACCTTTTTACTAAAATTACTCGGACGCATATAGAGTTTGGCATAGATAAAATGTTTACGGAGTGGAGTGTAGAAAAATAATGTCTGTATACAACAGGCATAATCAATATGTTGTTTGTTGAGTGTTTTTGTTGAATTACTTATGTAATTATGTACTTATTTTTGTTGTGATTTTACTTATTACTACTTTTAATTAATCTTCCAGTACGTTATTTTTTCTAATATTTAACGTTTAAACTTGTTATTGGAAAACACGTAATTATAAGACATATTTGTTATACAAAATTGTACTCTAATGATTTCTCAAAAAAAATCAAACAAAATAATAAAACACAATGCACACTACCATGCGTTGACATACACATATGGCACGTGACATGTGTAATATTTACAATGGCATGACTTTGTTTATGGTTAAAGTTGAATTTCGACTACTCGGTGAAAACAAATTACCCGAATACGGCGAAGTCAAAAGGAATTTTAGTACGTATGCATGTAAGTATGTTCCACCGTAGCACCTAAACTACACGACCGATTTTAATTAATGAGGCGTCAATAGATTCGTAATAAAAGCCCGGGCGACATAGGCTATATCAATTTTATCAAAATCTTATATGACGGAAGTTAAACCTCAGATTCAAACCTCAAAAAAAAAAAATCATCACGTGTTTGATATCAAAAGAAAGGTCTTGACGAGCACATTACAGATATGTGTACGTAGCATATTGTGTAAGTCATAATAAAGTTTTAAAGATAATATTTGTATAATTTTCTTTCGAAATCATGTTTAGGTTTATAGCTTATATGTAAGACTAAGGCATTTACTATAACCCTTATTCGATTGCTTTGTTCAGTAAGTTTGTGTGCAAATGTTTACAAACAGGAGGAATCACTTCACCTGTGTTCTACCTTCACCAAAAGTACTCAAATATGTTACTTATAGCAATACAGTTTAGGTCAATTTTCCTTTGGAGGGAAGACAAGACGCAGATCGATGTGTGACAGAGGGAAATTTGCTTCTTGTGAGTGACATTCGGTTTTTTTATTTGTATTTTTTTTTTTTAACTGCTCTCTGCACTGTGGGAATCTCTCTTTCAATTTTTTGTCCAATCCTAAGGAATGAAGGAAATAAATTAAGTTGTATGGATTATTTAGAAAGTTTGGATTTTACTATTTCTATCTAAAATAACCCCATAGCTTACCTATCCATTTATATCACATTCCTAGGCATTTCATAGAGCGATTACGTTTCATGACTTTGCTAGCTAAAACCTTTACTGTTTCCTGATTTGTGCGGAATCGGTATTCTTGATAAGGCGGTACCAAAAGCTACTTAATTATCATCATTGTATTTTTGTTTGTATGACCTTGACCACGCATAAATAATAATAACCACATCACGACACACACATTAATTCAGCCCTGCACTTAGATATAATCTTGTATCGCAGGCACTAAGCACCGTTATGGTATATACTACACAGATTAGAATACAACATCCATGACCGGTAAGCGAATCAATGCGTCTTGCAAATAACACAAAATCCCGCACCCGCCGAGATTCGAACTCGGAAGCTCTAGCTTAGCAGTGTTTACACCACAGCGCTACCGAGGTCGTCAAATATTTACAGAGTTATCCGATTCCGATCATTCTTTTGTTACCGCGTAAACCAAGAATACCGATACAGCCATCACTCAGTCAGCATTTGTAATGAAATATTATTCTAGCTGTCGTATATGAACATAGTAAAATTGGCTCCCAAAAAAAAACAATCAGGTGAAATAAGAAGATATGAGACCAAGTCTTCAGTGATAAAGTTTATGAAATCATATAGTGAGAAGTTTAGGGTTCATTAAATTTTCTATACTATTTATATTATGCCCTAGACCCAAATAACCAATCTAGCTGTCGAATACTCGATAAATCTCTTCCATAGTCCAAAGAATGTCACGTAAAATCGACTTTTCATACTAAAGGTCATTAAATTAGAATGTGATTGGAAATTCCATACAACTACACATATTATTATAGGCCTAGACTCGGTGATTTCCTTTTATTATGCCACTTTGGGTAGATATTTGTAGGGTGGGTATGAATTTTATAGGATATGAATTGAATGAATACATAGAAATTAAGGATAGTAGATTTATTTTTGTCTTGTTTTACTTTATTTTTTTTTAAATAAAATAACGTAATAGTTCGATAAGCTAAAAAATAGATTAAAACACGAAAAACATTTCAAAAACATTTTTTTTTGTTATTAGTAAGCATAACAAGTACATTTTTGCAAATTACAGACATTACGGATTAGACAAACACACCACTTTATTTATAATATACGTAAAAAAAAAAAAAAACATAACATCTTCAAAATAAGCCTGTCTGTCTGTGTGGAACTTAATGAATACCATACAAAACTTTTAAAATGTCCGAAATCTTTTTAAAATCATGGCAACACCACATTGGACGATACCCAGCTACTCTTGTTGAAGGACCTCAATAAATATTTATGTAAGAACCTATCCCCTGTTAAGCTTCTATAATGTACTATATACTACGGTTATGTACACAAGTTGGTGTACATATGTATTATGTATACTATAGTTCGGTATTTTTTTGAGTTAAAAATTAAGTGTCTGGAATGCCATGTCATAGTAAGGATATGATAATCATGAAAAATGCAAGTGAATTTCTAGAATCTAAAAGGGCTCTTCAAATTGACCAGAAATAGGTATTTTCTAGAAAAGCTTGTAAAATATTTGGCCATGTCTTCACTTACGGCGAAGGCACTTGGTTCTTCAAAAACAATATGGGCAAACAAACAGACGGTTCTGGATGTCTGGAACGCCAAGAACACAGCCAAAGCGTTGCCCATGTAAAGGGAAAGATGTTATACCACTCGTGCCGATAATTATACTGGCTCTCCAATACTTCAAACCATTCGCCTTGCATTGCATTCATTAAAAATACAACCGTCGATTAATGATTACGAGCAGCGGAGACCAATAATTAATCCATAGATAAATACTTAAATCTATACGAAACATCCAAGATCACAGAGGTATAACTCACAAAAATACTGATATAAAACTACTAAATGTTATATAAATACTAATATATGTTACTGGGGCCGGGATCCGATCCTAGGACCTGTGATGTAGGCCACTGCGCCATGGAACATCAATAGGGAAATAGAATAATAATTAGACGAATCTCATCCAAAGTTTTATTAATACATACGCAAAACAAATACAATACTGACAAATGTCTGTAAGAACTCAAATATATTAGTAGAATCCGTTCGATTTATAGCTTAACGCGAACGAAAACGTTGTAAAAATTTCCAGTATAGAAATTTCATTTGATGAATACCGTTCGGCTGTAGTTGTGATTAGATGTGTATATGCATTGTACTGAGCGGAATCGAGGTGACTCACACTGAGGTAATGTGCATGTACACACCTGACGATAATTACACCTTACAACCTTAGACAAACCGTCTTCGTGAGATGGGATAACTTATCATATTTATATATTTTCCCATGATACCAACTTTCGCGTTTATAATATTAGCAAGGATACTAATTATAAACGCGAAAGTTTGTAAGGATCTATGGATAGATGTTCTCTACTCTTTCACGCAAAAACTACTGAATGGATTTTAATAAAACTTTGCAATAACTTATATATCAGAACAACGCATACGCTATAATTTATAAAGATATTTTTTTTTGTATTTGTAAAGATACGTGTCAAGTAATTTAAAATTGCGGGCGAAAGCTACTAAATATATGTAAAGATAAGGCTGTATCCGCTTCCACGATTTAACATGTAAATGTATGAATAATATCCTTTTAGGAGGATCCGTTTTTGATGCAGAAAGAAAACTTTTATGTGAAATTTTATTTCTACGATGCACACTTCATTTCCCTGCGAAAGTAAAACTTAATGGTTGCATGAATATTAATTTATTTTCAGTTGATTTCATAGAGTAGGCTATTTATATGCTCCTATAAAGATACTTGGTGGATCATTTTAGGGATAGCAGATTTTATTTTAAACATTGAGGTTTTATATTGTGCTTTTATTTCGAAGATTTTTATGAATGTATTAACACTAAAAAATTTACTGAAATATATTAGTGAGTAATAATAATAATAATAATAATAAACCACATCACGACACACACATTGACTCAGCCCTGCAGTAAGTATTGTAACTTGTGTCTCAGGTGCTAAGCAACGATATGGTATAAAAATAAGTCGATAAGAATACTACATCCAAGACCGGTAAGCGAAACATTGCGTCTTGCAAATAATACAGTTCCTCCCCCTCCGGGATTCGAACCCAGAACCTCTAGCGTAGCAGTCGGCTGCTTACACCACTGCGCCATAGAGGTCGTCAAATATCAAATAGGAGTAGATATATATCGAGCTATAGCATGTGGTAAAATCGACTTGGATATAAATTTGTGAGTTGCTTAACTATGGCGTAACTATAGGGTGGGTTGAAGTCAAAATGCCACGGGCCCCCAGTCGTAAGCGGACCCCAGCTCGAGGATGCCGCGAGCAATTCCGTGTTATCCCTAACAGCACAAAACATTGGGCCCCCTAAAAGCAAATTGTATGGAAATAAAGAAGGGTTCCATCAGATTTATTTGCCGCGGGCCCCGGGCTATCTAGTTACGCCTGCTACTAGGTATAGCTTATAGACAACGCAACAATTCCTTTTCAACGATAACTGCTCACACAGGAACACAGCAATTTGATGATATATTACTCTGATCAAAGTACGTACGTACATGGGAAATATTGAAGCTGCTAGAACACAGTACACCTATGGATTACTACGGTTTTCGTAGTGGATCAACTACTAATTTCATAGTTGTTACTACGAAAACAAACCGCGTAGTAGTATGAATAAATGTATTCTGTTATTTTGTTGATGTTTTGCTTCATACAAAAATACCGAGATTAGGATTTCGCGAATATTTTTTTAAAATTTTGATATATTTTTTTAAATTAAAATAAATTAATTATAATAAGATCAATTCCTTGGTACAAACTATATCCATCATAATAAAAAAATACATAATAATAAAAAATATAATGTCAGGAAAGATTTTGAAGTCCATTAAAATTTTAATATTTAATTTAATATTATTTTATTGTACATTGTTGTTATTAAAACTGATTTTGATTTGTTTTTTAAATATTGTAAAATGCTATTAATATTAAGTTGAAAGATTTTAAGATTAGTTTTTTTTTAGTTGAAAACTGAATATTTATGAATATTTGTACGTCGTAAGGCAGACATGAAGTACCTAATAATTTTTAACTTAACATCTCTATCTAATTCTCTCATGTTTAAACAAATAAATTTATCTTTATCTTGTATCTTTAATACAAAGGTCATTTTCAATTCAACACATAACGGATCACATTTTAACCAGTAAATTAATTGACACTCGCTCTAAAGGATTACAGCTTTGGTCTAGGCAATTACGTTAATGGTCTAAGACAATTGTCCGTAGAATTGTAGAGAAAAGGTTAGGACTGCCAACGACCGCTTGTTAACCTGGCTACATTCCAATTTTACGTATTTACCCCTTAGCTACGAAATGTAATTTTGTCGACTGGAAAACAAAAATAGAGTTTTCTATTTATATTTTTATAATAACAAAAAAACCAATCAAAGTAGCGAATATGATACTATTAATACCAGATTGCGATCCTAGCTTCGCGACACTGCTCAAACATTTTTAAACACCATGGTCAAACAAGCAGACGGTTCACCTGATGGAAAGTGATACCGCTGCCTATCGACACTACGATGCCCTTGATGTCTGGAACGCCAAGAGCACCGCCAATGCGTTACCCATGTACAGTCGAGGTCTGCCACGGAGTATCATTTGCCACCAAAATTCCTCTGTACGCGATAATACTACGTTTCAGGGGTTGGATCGCTAGCGCCATCCTAATTGGCCGTAGTAAATCTCTATTACCAATGACGGTAAGGAAAGCAAATCATTCATTGAAATCATGATGTTGTTTTAAAAGTATGATAATCTCATCCATTCACTGATATAGTATGAAAGCCCCAGCCGCAAAACCTGCAAGCAAAACTCGATCTTAAGGTGGTAGCGCGTGCGCGTCCGTGATTGTACTGGTTAAGATGATATACATCTCGTGCCGGTAATAACACTGGCTCTCCAATGTTTCGAACCGAAACACAGCGAACTGCTTCACGGCAGAAATAAAAGGAGATTGATAGCAATCCAGACGATTTCGCCTTTCAATATTTACGTTACGTTTTGCTTGATTATATATTGACAAATTAATACCCTCCACAGGGTTATTGAACTCCGAAACTAAACGGGTATCATTAAAATTTTGTGATTTTTGATAGGTATTTATGTATGTTGTATCCAAATTATATAATAAATCCAAAAAAAAATACTTATTCCGCCCATCGACCGGTTTGTTTAAGCTTGAAGATTCATTAAAAAATGCTGATATAATCGAAATGCATTTTGGTTAGTGACTGTCGACATTTCAATTCTTAGGATGCGTAAAGGAACGTTCCAAAAATCCAGGATTTTTTAAAATATCCCCGCCAAATACAATACGCTTGCAAAAGGTAACTCGATCACATCCTACCTGTCGTAACAGAGTACGACATAACCTTGTCAAGGCGTAATAGAGTTGTGAGAAGAGAATTAAATGAATTTACCCGACGTTGCAAGGATACGTTGAGCTAACACACGTACTGTTTATTAGATTAATATATAAAATCGTACGATTCCTTTACGTTTCACTCAATAAAGTTATTCGATAAGGCTTTCTTTGAGATCTTTTCATTCGAAGTAAAAGGTCATAATCAAGTATGGTTGAAGGATTGCTCTAAGAAAATGTGGATTGTTAAGTTTAAATAAGATCGTCTGTTTTAATTTTTTTTGCTCCGAAAGAGAAGAATAGTAGTTTGTCTGTTGGTCCATTAAACTCCAGCCCAATCAGACAAATTCCGGTTTCCGCAAGTGTTAGAGCTAAAAGAAAATACAAATTTATTGAAATTGCATTACAATAACTTAAGCGGGAGGAAATGTCATTTATTTTCTACGTTAAACGTCTAATACGTTTTTATTTTCTGTTGGCCGTTTACGCCAAAAAAATGGAAAATGGCATTTGTCTAAGAGGGCAGGTGTCCGTAAATAGCCCATTAACCCATTAAGATTAACATATTTTAAGCAATCTTTGTACAAACCAATTCCCTACATACTAGGGTAGTTACAAAACCATCTTGTCTGTCTTGGAAGAACTAAATGAAAAATTATTTGGTTGCGTTCGCGAGTGAGTTCACGATCTCCAATTGAGCATCAAACTCAGACTGTAAAACATAAAAATCTCGTTGTTGACATTAAGTTTTCCAAATAGCTACTGTGAAAAGAAAACAAATGGACAGAACAGCAGTTTTTAGACGCAATTTCTCAGTAATTTAACCCTCAGTGCAGTAAATTCTCGTAAGGGAAAAGCAAAAAAGCTTGTCGGCAAAACCCGAAAACCCTGGTTTGAAGTGGGTGAAATCAGTGTGCACGTTAATTACAAATTAGTGCAAGGCATAAAGCCGTCCACGGCGCGTGCCTGCTAAAACGCAGCGAGGTGTGACTCTAGCCGTCTTCATGAAAGACGGAACCAGTCTTTTTAATAACAACCACAGTATCAAGACCTTAATTTATCAGACTCTTCCGATCTCTTAGTTTCTGCTTAGGACGTCGTAAATCGCCCGTTTTAGGGTATATATTATATTGTTGTGTTAAATAAGGTAATAAACAGTCTGCGTCCTGAGTTTTACCCTAATTCGTTGCGTTTTTGCGAGTTTAACATATCAACTTATATACATTTAAACTATTTAGTAGGATAAACATCCGGCTGATAGCAAGTTAGATTTGAGAAAGTCACTTTAAAAAGTTCTTGATATTATTACGTGTTTTAATGTACGTAAAATGGATAAGCTTTTGACTAAACTCAAACTTGATGGTAAACGACTATGTGCTTGTAGGTGAAGAATTCTCGCCCCAAAAATGACTTTTTACAACACCATTGAGCCTCTATTGAATAGGCCCATGTTATAATGCTCGGGGAAAATAGGAAGAGATTTATACTGCATTGATAACATACAATCTGGACAGTAGATCGGGAAATTATATCTCAGTTTTCACATGCTATTAACCTTGTGAAAATCATAGACTAGATTTCCAACCGCTGTGTTTTGTTGTTCTATTGTTAAAGGCAAATCTTTTGGATCCAACAGTTAAGAGAGTTGAAAGTTGTTTGTACTAAGAAGGCGTTATTTTTTCAGACTAGAGTAACATACGGTCGAGCAAATTCAAGACTATATGAGGAAGAACGAGTGTTTTTCCCCGTACATAATTAGGCGTATTCTAAACAATTCTAAACAACAGCATAGGGCTTTTCAAAATGGGTTTTTTACCTATGGTAGTGCAAACGCCCTTAGGCTACGGTGACCGCTTACCATTAGACAGGTCTTTTATTTATTTGCTATAAAATATGGGACATAATTATAATGATGAAGTTGAAAATTTTTGATCGACATGTTTCGTGTGTGCTTGTTTGCCACCTTAGTGGTGTAAACAAAAGAGTGCAAAGAGTTTAAAAAGAAATTTTATGATAAAATTTCTCAACTCTCTGCATAATCTCGTCCAATCAGCGCACACATGAGCCTATGGCAAAATCGGACAACCTAATTAAAATATTTCGCTAACTCCGCAAAAGGTTACGTTTTGCTACTTCTACAAATTAATTTAACAAAGTTTTTGAAACGAAAATTAGTCTGTAGCTAATAACTCAACGGGAATGGTGGGTGAGCTTTTTAATGAATCGGTTTCGCGTAAAAACATAGTTTTATAAGCGGCCATTTTAATTATTATATGAACAGTACACAGTGAATTATCAAAAGCTTATTGTAGTCATATATTAGTATTTTTTAGTTATCACCGTCGTGTCCGAGGTACATATATATCTACGTTGTCGGTGAAGTCCAGAACAACACCATGATTATCATAATATTGTACTATCAAAAAAAAAAAAATTGTAAAACGGAGCAATCCCTTTTCCAATTTTTAACTTTTTGGTGGGATTATCCAAATGAAGATTACAAAGTAAGAGTAAATGGGCGTCAACATTACAATAGAGACAATGTTTTCTCTCTAAAATACTTTGTTCTCATTAATTACAAATGTTTATTAACAAACATTCTGTTTTTTATGATCTCGTGAAAATTAAGAGTTTAATCAGGGTTTTACTACTTCGGCATTTAAAAAGGCGAGAAAACAATGAAATCTATTTTTTTACAATGTAGAAACATTCTTAATCTATATTGTTAATACTTCTATAATTAATCAATCCGTATAATCAAAGGGTATTTCAATATTAGTGTTATTGAATAGATAAATTTAGTTCTATTTCGTAATCTTATTTCTTTATAAAAGTTTTTAGATTTAACTGTCTTAAGTGCTTGTATTTAATTCTATTATTATATAACTAGTTTATATTGTGAATGCGAAAACATAATTAATGGTTTGTCCATCATGTAGAATTGAGAGATTGATTCATGAAACAGATAAATACAGGAGGTCGTAATTATCAGAAGAACTCCAGTAACTCATATTAGATTCTCGATCCAGAAAGTGGTCGCAGGATTTAATTGGAGAGGTGACCGGGGGTAAAAATGGATATTAGGATCTCCTGTAAAAATTGACATGCTATCATCATTATCATATATCATTGTATCATGTATATCATTTTAAGCTATAAAATTGACAAACATTTAGCCAACGTGGGTTTTAATTTTTTTTAAGTTGTTGCCGCTCACAAGTAAGTAAATTTTAAAGTCTTTGTATGTTTGTGAGTATGTAAAAGATATTTCCGTCGTTATATACCACTATTGCACCCAAGCGGGAAGCCGATTTCAAGGTGATTTTTCATAATCAATAGCTAAATTTTATCTTTACAGTTCCAGTCTACTCTGAATACGAAAAACCAAAAACAGATTTTTTTGCCACTTCTATCGCAACCGGATATTATTTTTCAATTATTCAGTCCACTGTTTTGATCGAGAAATACTATTCTTCATTGCCTGTTTTATTCTGTTTTTAGATTGAGCACTAAAATTGAGTTTAACAATTGATTGATCATTAATTGATTTAGTCACTCAAACATTTTCAATGCATAAAATCGTATTAATTTAGAAACCTATATGAAACTTTTTCTCACTAAACTATTTTTTCAAATGACATCTACCTGTCAATTGTAACTTTGCTGTCAAAATACACAACAAATAATCGTTTATATATATTTTTAAATCAAACAACACAAACGATGAACGTTCCTTAATGGATTGCGAAGAAACGAAACAAAAATCCGACGCGGAAAAATCAGCAAAAGAGAAAAAAGAAGATTTAATTGAAGATGATGGTTTTAAAATAACCGATAGAGTTCTTAATGCATTGGAAGATGCGGGACCTTCATCTATACTTCCTGGAGCAGTGCCAATACCTGCAGTCCACAAATCAAACCTACAACTCACATCAAGAATGTCTAAATCCGAACAAAACATTAGGCACATATTCACAGCCAATGATATAGCCAACGCACTCAAATTAACTACTAATTCTATAACTTCTGCTGCTAAAACTTTTAACAATACAGACTTTAATATCACTCTTCAAACAATCGATGATAAAGTTGAAGATAATAATCAAATTGATAAGGAAACCAATTTGGTTGATCTCAAAAAATTCATGGCCGCTTGCTTTAAATTAAATAAAGAAGGATCTTTTATTGATGAAGTCAGCGTACAAAAAGTCACCACCGCCGTAAGCGCTGTAAATGCAGAAGTTCCAATAATAACTGAACTTACCTGCAGTCAGGATGATACTAACGGTCAAACAGATACAGTTATTAACATGTCTAATGAAGTAATTATCACACCTAAACCATTGTCTGCGAGAGTATCTAAAGGCAGTTCAGATAAGAAGAAAACTTCTGGAAATTTATCGGAAAGGTCCGATTTTGGAGTGACTCAAAGGGATTCGCTGTCGAGTATCGGGTCGAATGTTTGCCGAATATGCATGACTCGAGGACGAGAGAGGTAAGTTCAAACAACTTTTCAATACTGAAAAATATACGGAACTGTATAAATTCCTATCTTCCTGTATCTTGCTATATCGCCTGGCGCCATTCTTAACTGTCGATAAAAGTTGCGAAGGTTTAAAATGTTTATTCACATCGTCGAAAAATATGTGACGTGTCTGGAGTTCGGAAACATTTTTCATGTCGAAAAATTTCATGATTTTCAGGCTCTCTAAACATTATGAAAATATTTTGACTCAAATCCCGAATGTTATTGCTTTCCATGTCAGTTTGCAGTAAAATTTGTATGTTACGTTACAGGAAGAATATACGTTTGAAATAATGTGTCCCAAACTGGCTATAAAACTTTTCAAATTTAAAACTTGCATATGATGGGACGCTACAGTGAAAAGGAAAATTTAACCTTTCTACTTCATCAGGACAACAAAATATCTGTAAATAATAGATTAAAGAAGGAAGGAAGATAGTGCAATTATAAAATTTACTAACAAAGATTGATAATTGAAATTTATTGAAATTATTTTCAAAAAAGTTCTAAAAACAATAGTAAAATTCATAGTTAATTTACAAGCTTTTTGTGTTGATAGGAAAGAGCTCGATACAAAACAAAATTCAAATAATAAATATAGGTACTTATAACTCTTTCAACGGCGAAGCTCAAAAAGGGTGGGTTATATTTGAGACCTATATGTAAATCCCTATGCTTCCTCATAACGTAACTAACAAAACAGCTGAACCGAATTTGAAGAAACGTTTTATATCTTTCATTGTAGTACTTAATATCCTTTTTTCACTTCATATACATACATACATACGTACATAAACTCTCGCAGTAGTCCCTCAAGAGAGAGGTTGGCAGAGGTGTTTGCTACACACCACTTTTCGCATGTTCATGTTGAGTCCCAGTGTGACAGGTTGCGAATCTGTCGCCACTATCTGGGTACCTTGAGAAACATAGCAGCTAAAACTTACGGCAACCCGAGGCTCGAACCCTCGACCAGTCGGGTCGGGTCGGTCGGTTATCCAAGGCACGTAACAAACTGAGCTACCACGTCCTCAATTACTTCATGTACTTTAAAGCAATTAGGTTTTTGTATTTAAAAAAAATTTGTTATATTTACTGATGTTTCATTTGTCCTTCCAGACTGATTTCTCCTTGTAACTGCAAAGGTTCGTTAGCCAACGTCCATTTGTCATGCCTCGAACGATGGCTGAACCAGGTTGGGAGGAATCATTGCGAGCTGTGTGGATTTAGGTATGTACAGTTGAAAACAGATAAAACGATATTAAAGCGAAGTATGGACTGTGCCATTCGGTTGTTATCACTAATGTAGTTGATATGAGTTTTGACTATATTATTTTTTTATAATTTTCGTAGAAATGGTCACTTTGAGCCCTAAATGGAAGATTTTGTTTGTGACAAGAACGTAATGAACCTTACGCTTAAAGATGTATGTCAGGCGTGTGTTTTTTCCGCCAAACGGAGTCCCTTCCAGCTGACTCCGACTTTCCGGGTTGTATCGATACCGATAACTAATTATATGCAACTTCTTGGCCTGGAAATATAGTCGAACATGAATTTCGTCTCCTATATAGAGTCTATAGCCAAAACGGGGGCTAAAAAGCTTGGTGTTCTATCCCGGGTTAGGCGATACTTCACGCCCAAACAACAGCTTGTCCTGTATAAGGCGCAAATTGTTTGGAATATTGCTGTCACCTTTTTGATAGTTCAGCCAAGCATAAGCTAGCAGCTTTAGAATCTGTTGAAAAGCGAGCTCGAAGAATCATTGGGATTGACGATGATATTGCTTTCATGACTTTCATGACCTCAGCCAACGCCGCGAAGTTGCGTGTCTATCGGTATTTTATAGGATACATTTCGGAGAGTGTGCGCAGGAATTGCACAATTTAATTCCACCGGCCCCCTTTTATAATCGGAATACTAGACGTAGGCTGAAGTTGCATCCTTTTGTGGTAGATTTGTGGTATTCCGACCATCCGGACTAAACTATTCGATAGCTCCTTCATAATGCGTACTGCAAGGGTGTGGAATTCTTTGCCTGCCGATATGTTCCCTGACCAATATAACTGGGCCTCTTTAAAGGCAAGAGTGAATAGGTTTCTCCTAGGCAGGCATGATCCACCTTAGACCTCATCGCCGCTTAACTGCAGGCGGGTTTGGGGTTAAATAGCTGCCTGGTCTTGAATAAAAATAAATAAAAAATGTCCCCAGACATTAGCTATAACATATAGCGGTATCTTTAGATAAATAAAAAAAGCACATCACGACACACAATTTGACTGAACCCCGCAGTAAGTGTCGTAAGAACTTGTGTCATAGGAACTAAGTGACTATAGTTATAAACTACATATATAAGAATACTATTTCCATGTCTGGTAAGCGAAACAATGTATCTTGCAAATAATTCATTGTTCCGCCCCGAACCCAGAACCTCGGTGTAGCAGTCGGCTATTTACACCACTGCGCCACAGAAGTCATCAGAGGCGGGACATAGCGGTTCATGGATGGCCGCTATATATATATCTATGAGTATAGTGCCCGTCTTAGCTGAGGTCGAGCCGATAGAGGCACCCTTGGGTGACTTATAGTTTGTGTCTCTCCTTGCTATATATATATAAGGGTTGGAACGCCTTCTGCGTGAAAACCTCAACTGTACCTCTATAGTCCGTCTCCTGACCGGCAGGACTATTCACAATCTTCTCGGAACACGGAATCGACTCGGATTCGACAACTTCTTGAGTATAATAATAGGGTTCCATATTCACATTCACTTTTCGGATAAATTTGACATTTGATTTCGGAAATGTGACAATTCGCGTCGGAAACATTAAAAGTGATTATTATAAGAGATAAATAAGCTTTTTTGGTATGAGTATGAGTATTTATTTGAACAGCTGTTATTTGTGAATATTTGGAAGACGGGTGCGTTTGTGTTTAGATGCTTAGAATCGAATCTTAAACGAGAGGAGATGTGAATTCGGTCTGCATCATTCGTATCAAATACTTGACATCGGAACACTCCCTCTTCCGAAACTTTCGGAATCATTGTGAATAGCCCTGCAGGTCTGTACTAGGTCAGGCTCGATGGGGAGGCGGACAGATGTGGTCGTACCTATGTTTTTCGTCTTGTTGTGTTGTCTTTATAAAGACGATACAGCCTGATCGATTGTATAGAGAACAATAGCCACGGTGAAGTAAAGCTGCTAAGGCCTCCGGGCCGCAACACTCGTCGATTTGGAAAAAAGGGGATAATTTTGTTTACTATAGAAATAAGACAAATTAGGTTTATAGAAGGAAGTTATGTCCGAACCCATTCATTTATTTCTGCACTAGCTTGAAAAAAAGCCCCTGCTGTGAAAGCATTTCTCGCTGTGTTAATTTTGAAGTACTTATAATTTTATCCTCAATGATAACAATAAGATGATTCAGTACAGTTAGATTTTTAGGCTATTAAATTATTGTGAAAAGCAAAAAAACGTTTCGGGTATACATTTTTTTTTGTTAGTTACGATATCTGCCTAGATTAGAATGTATAAGTAAATCCTAAAATACTTTACTTATGATGGTTGCCTCTCGGCTCTCCTAGAAAAGTTCAAAACAAAATACTACCATGAAAGGTAGGTATTTATTTAATTTAAATACAGATTTGAATTCAAAACTCACTCCTAACCGAAACCAACAAATTTAGTTCGACAGTTGTAGAAACTTTGTAGTAATTCCTACCTCTGTATCTCTATTGAAGTTTTACCCAAACTTAATTGTAGCGACCAATCAAATACCAGAGCGATAAGTTCCGTCAACTTCCGTCAGGCGCCAATTAGCGCTAGTTGGGTAACTTTAGAGAACTATTCTTTTGAAAATTAATTCCGTCTCCATTTCGCTGTATTATATAATTGTTTGTAAATGTACGCTTTTACAACTATAAATGAATGTATATTAACTGAATGTTTGGAGTTTTGTGAACAGTGGCGGCGTAGCATAGGCTAGCTTCCGGGGCCCGGATCGAGAGTTACCGGTTCGAACCGCTAGTAATTATTTGGCAAATGATTTTTTGACTGCGCGAGTCACGTTGCCGTTGTCACCCCCCTGATGCCTGGTACCCGGGGCGGACCACCTCCTCCTCCTTGGGCGCTACTGTTTGAGAATGTCCAATTCATTGTCAAAATTCTAAAGAATTAAGTTACTAGTCTAATAATACGTCTATGATTTAGTTTGCCGATTAAAAATTGGAAATGAGCGTGCATTTTCATTTATATACCTAAGTAAAAGATCGAATTGGTTTTTGGAATTTTGTGCTTAATTTTAAGAGACATGTCCACTACTGGACAAAGGCCTCCCTCAAATGTCTACAACCGGAACGATCCTGTGCTGATTGCATCCAGCGGCTCTCTGCAACCCTCACAAGACCATCCATTCGTATGGACTAATACAAACTACGTCAAATTAAACGTGCATCAAATTGCATTTTTTTTCAATACTAATCTGCAATCATTATTGTATTTTAAGCAGATAATTTGTATTTCGTCGGGTCAGGTGCTTTCTCCGACGAGGACAGCTACTCTTTACTGCAGTATGTCCAGTGGCGAAACTAGGGGGAGGCATGGCAGCAAAATGCCTGGGGCCTCGAGAACGGGCCCTTGGAACGGAGACCTAAAATTTGCCACGGGCCACTTAGTTCTGCAACTGAGTTCTTTTAGACGTTCAGACTCGCTGCAAGTACATTCGGGTTGATTTCCAGCAGCTTCAATTTTTTTATAGAAGTTGTTCTAATGTTTCCTCTTTCACAATAGTCATATTTATCTAAGCGTTGATTTCGTTATTGATTTATAATCCACAGAACCTGCGCTATTGTTCTTAATATTTGAATTTTTTGCACTCCCCCAAAGCTGGAAGCCACATGTTCGAGTAAAAGTGGCTTAGAATATATAAGAGATTGTAAATAAAACTATTTTTTTAGTTACCCAGCAATTCGGACACCTCGTTACACAGTGTTGCAAGCACTGCGACTATGGTTCGGCAATCCGCGGAACAGGAGTCATTTGCAGGTAAAACTTTTTACTACTCATCGCTGCTTTTACGACTAACGATGTTTTTATCGATACGGTACCGTGAACGGATGCGAACGCTGCGATTATTCGTTGGAACTTTTAAACAAAATGTTTATACCCTAACAGGGCTAGGCTAGGTACTAATTAATGGCGGGTTTAAGTGTATTAGTTTACAGTTTATAAAAGTCGGGAAGGCTAGATAGACATCATATTTTGTCAATCGAAATCATCTTTTGTTATTCAAGATGGGCGGTATCGGATATTAAAAATACTTGGCAAACATCAAGCGAACAAAATAGTTAATCAGGTTTAACACAAAATCAATGCCCAAACCAGGGTTCGCAGTCAGTTTTATTCTGATATGCCTCTGTTTCGCATGAGTGCAACAAATTTTTGTCATTCCTGGTTGTTATTCCGAAAAAAGCTAACTAACGTTTTTCAGACAAATTAAATAGAACAAAAATTAAATGAAACACCAAAAATGTAAATCAATATCGTCAACAGTAAAAGCATTGGTAGTAGGTGCCTATATGTAAGTACCAACCGATGCAATGACCAGCGTTTTGCTTGTTTTACACCGCGGACCATTTGTGAATAAAGTACCCAAAAAGAGAAATGAACTATTTCCGCGACTTCGGTAATAAAGACATGAGAAAGCCTCATACGAATCAGCTAGCGCTATCCTGCTCACACAGACAATTGTTCGAAATATTCATTTGGAAAATTTTACGTAATAAAACAAACCCGAACGGCCACACTATCCGTCTTCGAATTTTTGTCGCACTTCAAAACCCGTTTTTCCGCTATTTCCCACCTTTTTCAAAAAACTTTTTGCGCTTTTTCGGCAATTCGGTATCGGTTGGAAACGTTTAAATGGCCATTTGCATTGGAACTGTTTGTTTTATAGCTCAGCCAATCTCAATTTTGGTTTAGTTTTTAAGTGAGTAGGATTTAAAATATTCCATTTGAAGAATTTCATCCGAGTACTAAAATTTTTAAAACTGTATACGAGCGCCTGAACTTATTGTTAATGCAATGTTTTGTTTCTGCTTGTTACTAAAGCTTGTTTTTAAGATATAATTAGTTCACAACTTTGAAACATCTTAATTGTCTTAGCGTATTATGTTAATATAAAATAGATTTAACAATACGAAATTTTTTTAATTTACAAGCTTGACAGATGTCAATGTGTCAACAGACATGATCAGTGTTTGTCAAACTTTCCAAGACGATATATCACCGTCAACACTGGCCGCAAGAGGGCGCCGTCATTTGTCAAACTATAGGCCATAGGACGTCGCACATCACTTTACTAACTCAAAATGACAAGAAACGACGCCTATTAGTTTTGCAGACTCCGAACTATCGCATATTGAACTTTAACATACAGACGATGCCCCGTTTGGAAGTTATTTTGTACCTTAATTTTAATTAAAATGTCAAATAGATTTATTACCAAAAAACATACTATACTTGCAAAGGAATACGTGGAGGCAAAAAGACAAAATCATTAGGTAGGCCTTATCACTGAGGTTGCAGGAAACTGGATGCAGGTGGCACAGCATCACTCTCGTTTTGATCATTTGTGAGGCCTTTAAGAAACAGTAGACGTCTTCCATTTAATTATAATGATTTTATATTTTTTCAGTCTGACTGCCTTATATTCTGGCTACTGTCAACGGTGACAGCCGGTCTTCTGGCTGTATGCATCGTCGGTACGCAATACTTTGTGATACAGGGAAACAAGTTTGGTAAGCTTGATGGTGTTAGAAAGGAGGAAGGTGTGTTCATTTATTTTATTTTTTTATAATAGTTTACATTGACTAAATATTTATAAGCCGTTGTAATCATCAGATTTTTTTTATGCTGATAAATATGAATTAAATATAATCTCAATAATTATTTATTTCTCAGTTTTAAAGTTAAGGAAAAAAAATCCCTTTATGCGGGCAAAAAGGAAAATAATTTGATTTTGTCACATTACTACTTATAACCACAAATAACAAATATAAAACATTAAAATCTAACCTTTTTTAGGATTATCTCATCGGATAACAGAGATGGCAATGCATTTCTTCATGGCTATAGTTCTATGTGGATATTCAGTGACTGTATATCTTTTATGGAAGGACCACTACGTAATGTGGAATCGATGGAGAAGGGCTAATGTGAACGTTCGATTGCTTCTGTCACCAGATTCTAACCCCGTACCTTTTGTACCGAGACCTAGGTACAATATTTAAATTATAATGTTACAATATTTTTTAATAAACTGTTATTTTTTACTGTATAAACGTTAGAACTAAATATTTACTTCTTTATTTGAATATAAGGAGAAGTTTGAGAAACGGTTGGAAAATTGTACTGCAATAGTGTAGTGCAGTTTTTTTTATTGAATATAGGTACATACTATATAAACACATTCAATAAAAAACAATACATTTTATTGTTAACCTACCTACAAAATACGAAATATTACATTCCTGTACCAATTCTAAAAAATACAATTATAATTAATGTATTTATAAGAGAACTTAATCTTTGAAATTAATGAACAAAATTGACTCTATCAACTCAATCTTGCATTTTGATCATCTTCATTATGACTACATTAAATTCAAAGTTAGAAGTGAAACGTCCTAATAAATCTAGGCAACGTTATCTTTACAGGTTGTTTACAGATCGTTAACATGAATAGGTGGAAGCCAAGAATGATTTGCAGCCTCCCATTCTACTTGAAACTGCATACACTTACGGCCAACAGCCAATGAGCGGTTTTACTAGCTACACTATTGCTATAACACTGTAACATATAAGCTATTTTTTATATGTAAGCTTTTGCCCGAGTTTTCGTCTTTTTTAATAAAGCCTAAGTTCTTCCTGACCATCTACAATCAATATAAGTGGGAGAATATTTTTAATCGTATGACTAAACAGTTTTAAGATTTTTTAACACTTATTACTTATTAGTAGTAAAATGAATTTACATTATCATAGTAAGTGTGGTATTACTAAGTGTTAATTCCTATTTAGGCAGGGATTTGGCTACGACATGCCCAAAGGTTGAGTATGCCTTGCCTATGCCTACACCTTACGAAAAAGTGTGTACCATTCTTTTATATCAAAATATTTCCCAACGAGTCTAACGACCAACATTAAGTTGATAATGATGTAGACTCTAGGATGTGAAAACAATATATTCTTGGAGGATCAAGTGGCATGCTATTTGAAGTTATAGAAAGCAGCTGAGACAGTATTAAAAAATACAAGTCCAACAAGGTTTGGCATTTACCAGTAAAGTGTACGGACCAATATTCGCTGGCAAACCGCCAGCCCTACATTTCGTTTCGAGTATAACGTATGGAAATGGTAAATTAAACTTTTGCTACAATTTTAGTCGTAAACATGGTGCGTTTAAATAAAATGACTTGTGCATGTGTATTAATGGTAAGTACTTGAAGACCAACTTCGAAATGGAATAGCTCTACCTAGGATAATAATTATGCAAAACATAGAAATACCTAGGTATACTTTGCTACCTACGACTAATATCCTTAGCTGGTGTTGTGTAATAGATTAAGTGGATGGACCGTATTATTGTCTGTCTGCCACCTACAGCTATTCAGTATTATCAAGAAATCGATTTGAAAGTGCTTAATTTTAGTCTATTCGAATAAAAATCAGTTTGACTTTGACTTTGAATCCGTTAAAGTATTTTTTCTGAACCTACGGTAATATGTTGTTGTTGTTTTGGTAATAGCATTTTACTAGAGAAACTATAACTGCCTCGTATTATCTGCCATTTTAATAATATGTAATCGTAAAAGTGTTTTTGATGTACATACATTGTTGATAATCAAAAAGAACTAAAGAGTTTGCTTCAAAGCCATAGCCCATATCCTGTGGTCACAGATAGAAAAAAAAGAAGATACAAATGGCGGTTTTATTTGTTGACATAAATCAGTGTCTTAAATGTTGCAAATAAATGTTGAATTGATTGTTAAAATAAATAGTGAAGTCGTTATTTATAATACAGTTTTAAATAAGTATTTGAGTTGAAATTAAGGCTTTAGTTCGCTAAAATGAGTTTTAATTTTGGTTCTGCAACTACAACAGCGGGAAGTACTTTTGGAAGTGCCACTCAATCTACAGGTAATATTCCAATAGTTACTACATTCTACACTAACTTACTTTACTGAATGCGGTTTAACAAAGATTTTCTATTTTTTCGAAGTTCTTTATAAGGTACACATTACAAAAAACATTTCCTTAGTCAACATAACCTATAAGATCAATCTTAGTATTAGAAAATAACTATTCTTTAATTTCGTCTGCAAGGTTTTGCGTTTGGTGGTGGAGATGCGTCTAAATCATTATTTGGGTCGACAAGTACAGGTACCTTGATAAATTGTATTAAATTAGATAATATTAGGCCTGAACAAACCTAATTGTAATAATGAAAAATAATAACGGCTCCTTGCTACCGCACCGGCTCTTAAATAAGCTGAAAACAATATATTTTCGTATCATTAGCAACAGTTTTCAGTTGGCAATAGATATAAAAGTGATTTGCTTAACAGAATAATAATTATTTTTCCAGAAAATAAACCTTTCAGTTTCACTAGTCCAACAACGAATGCCCCCACATTTGGTGGGAGTTCATCCTTCTCATTTGGAGGTGCTAAAACCACAGCAGCACCAACATCTTCACTTTGTAAGTTTTCTTTAATAAGATTAATTTACTTCTTTAAAAGAACATATTTGGGGAATACAAGAATAGTCATTTATAACAAGATATTCATAATAATTTATTTTTTAGTCTTGTGTTTTTTGAAGTTGTACATATGACAGATGCACAAAGAAATAGACTAGATCTTTAAAGACTTCTCCTTAAAAAATCTGTCTGTTGTAGTAGGTTGTAATGCTAAAGACAAACATGCACAAATATTGACTAACATGTACATTTAAATTCCTACATACACCTATCATATTAGGCATTCATAAAATTAAAAGTAATTATTTATTTTTATTTTTTCATAAAATTAAAATTAATTAATTATTTATTAATTGATGAATCCCCATGATAAAAACTCATGAATTCCTATGAAAATTATGCCTTCACACCCACCCAACCATTTCATGTGATATTGCTGAATATCCAGTATCCCATCAAAGAACTATCTGTTTCTTTACAACTAAGTACATTCATTACTATTTGTATTTTCAGTTGGTTCACCCGCTACATCGAATGCTGGATCAATGTTTGGTAGTAGCAAACCATCTTTCGGTGGGTTCTCATCGCCACCTAATCAGACTGTAGGGAGTCCCGGTTTTGGACAACCTGCTAACCAAGTAAGTATTTAATTATTTCATTAATTAAAAAGATCACCAATGTATTGTAAACTCAGTCATTGTTAGTATATTAAATAATATAATGAAATCGGCATTTTTAGTCAGTTTTTATCTAACTTTGGCCCCATTGTCACTTACTATCAGGTCAGGTTAATATAGAAGAATTCCTGCCCAATCAATGTTAAATACAAGAAACAAATTACACAATAATTTAAATAACTTAACATTGACATGTTTCTTGGTTTGTATTATTTATTAAGTAAAATTTTTGTAATGACATGTATTTAATTATTTATAATATTTTTTATGTGTACCTATACAATTTTATTTGCTAATATTATGTTTTAGATTTAGTTACTTTCAGACGCAATTATTAGAAACAGTTGATAAATAAATGAAATGAAATTAATTAATAACTTTGGCTTGAAGTTTAATTCTGTAATATGTATTTAGTTATAATTTAATTTTAATTTATTTTATGGATACTAATGACATTTTCAATTGTAAATCTTTTTGACATAATATTTGTACACTCCCTTTGGGTAGGTTATTAGGAACCTTTAAAACAGTTAACAATGTGTACCAACCAAAAGTCAGAGATAAAGGATCATTTACTTATTTTATAATATAATAGTATTAATACTAAATCAATATGACCTTTTAAAAACCTTTGTTTGTTATTTCTCTTCATAACTCTTTTCACAGAACACATCTCAAAACCTCTCTTTTGGTGGTGCAAGCCAGCAGCAACCAGCTGCAACATTTGGGGGAATGGCTCCACAAGCATCTACGTTTGGATCTCCGCCGAATCAAGGCACATTCGGTTCCCCAACTCAAGCTCCGGCCTTTGGATCCACTCAAGCACCAGCATTTGGATCTCCGGCCACTCAGGCTTCAACATTTGGATCCCCTGGTGGATCCACCTTCTCGTTCGCCAAGCCAGCCACTACCGCTGCTCCGTTTTCCTTCCAAACACCAGCATCGGGTTTCTCAGCACCTCAAGCTACTGCTGTAAGTTATATGCTACTATCAAAATTTATGTTACAAGATATTTCTAGCACAATTTAGATATATTGCTTAAAAATTGAATTAAAACATGTACCAATTAACAATGTGTAAAAGTAAACATATTTTCCATATAAAACCATTTATAGAAAATATTAATTCTAATCATTGTTCTGGTAAAGTATTCTGTAATTAATAAGATATAACTACATACTTATATTTTATTAAACCTTTCAAATTTTTATAAACAGCAACCGACAACAACACAAGCAAGTGGTTTAGGATTTGGTGGTGGGAGTCAATTGCCTGCATTTGGGCAACCACAGTTCACCGGGAAACCAATCAACTTTGCAGCCACGACTACCGCTGCTAGTACAGGTAAAATTAAAAACAATTACTTGAAAAAATATATTCAACTTGGAGTGTTTGTGATACACATAAAAATAAAAAAATCCTACAAAATGTATTTTTGTATCATTTTTTTTTACGCGCCGGTTGTATGTTTTTTAACCATTGTTGAAAAAATGGTTTAAAAAACAGTTATGGTAAGCGCCCAGTTTCTGAGAGATCTATTTAATAAAATGATTTTAAAAAAATCTGAATGTCATAATTATGTTATTTTCAATCAATAACATTTAATTCAATAAAATCAAAAATCTTTAATCAGTAACTACTCACTATCTTACATATAACAGAGATAACTTCAATAAATATATAAATGAGAAAAGTAAACATTTTTGGTTTTGTTTATTTAATTACCTTTTAAAATTAATTGTGAAAAACAATACATTTTCAAATTATATCTTAATTTCAGCCCCTTCATTTGGCAGTCCGCAAGCAACTGGTATATCATTCAGTCAAGTAACACAACCACAACAAACACAAGCTCAAAATCCACCATCATTTGGCTTTGGTACAACTTCTACTCCTAGTATAGGAGGTTTTGGGGCTACTACTTCGACTCCTAGTATAGGAGGTTTTGGAGCTACAACCTCTACTCCTAGTCTTGGATTTGGAGCTACAACTTCAACTCCTAGTATAGGAGGTTTTGGGGCAACAACTAGTGCACAAAATATTGGATTTGGAGCGACTGCATCCACTGGTATTGGAGGATTCGGAGCTACTACTTCTGCTCCTAGTATTGGGGGATTTGGGGCGACTACTTCTGCTCCTAGTATTGGGGGATTTGGGGCAACTACTTCTGCACCCAGTATTGGTGGATTTGGGGCAACTACTTCTGCTCCTAGTATTGGGGGATTTGGTGGTACAACAACAGCTTCTAGTATTGGAGGTTTTGGGACTACCCAGGCCCCAGCTTTTGGTACTAGCACCGGATTGGGATTTTCTACACCTGCTTCAAGGTAAGTCAGTAAAAAAATCTTTATATTTTATTCTTAATAGGTCTTGTTGACACTCTTCGGGTACAGAAGTACTATCAATAAGACCTATTCACTTATTGCCCCACCTATTAAGACCTGTTAAGTACTATGCTACTGGTGCTTGTCACGTGGGTAGTGAGCTGTCTTAAGGACTGCAATAAGTATAGAGTTACATTTTTACAGAAAGTGATTTTGACTGTCATTATAACAGATTAGAGTTTAAAATTAAGAGTTTTTATATACAATAAACTTGGTTTTTCAACGATTTTCGATATATACTAACCTAATATGTTAATTTATTTCTTGTAAGTTGGTATGTTACTCTTCGTGTGAAATTTCGACTCCCACTGGACCAGTTTTTTTATATTTTAGCGCCCCAGTATCGACTGCAACTTTGAGCTTCAGTACGCCATCATTGCAGCCGACTTCAAGTGCATTGAATTTGGCGACTTCAAATACCAGTGCGGTCTCCACCCAACAAAGTTCCACTCCTGCTTTTGGATTCAACTCTCAGGCGGCTACAAGCAAACCAGGGGGAATCAGGTAGATATATTTCTCTCACCTTAGATTGTAAAATGTTTTATACTCGTGTTAAACTCCCGCTACTCGACCATCCTTATGGGCCTGTGGGTGCGACAGAGAGAGACGTAGGACGTAGGACAGACTCTGTGCTATTCCCACAAGTAGCGGTAGGGGTAGCGAGAGTTTAACGCCATTATAATTAAACTGTTAAAAAAATCTACATCTAAAAGTTGCAGAATCTGTAGTTTCTTGCCGGCATATTCTCCAACAGACAATTTCAATAATCATAAAAAGTTATTCTTATTTTTGATATGTAGAAATAGAACATTTTGATTTCCTATCCTTTTTTGACTTACATTTTGAATTTTTTAAATGCGTTCTATTTTAAAGATTAAGGTGACACAATCTTTTGATTTAAAAAAAATCCATAAATGCCAAATTTATTTCAGCTTATTCCCAACACCGTCAACTCAATCGTCGACACAGCCGCCGACAAGTCTTCAGACTTCTCTAGCGACTAGTCTATCGACTAGTCAGCCAACTAGTTTAGGATCGAGCGCTCCAGCCACCGGATTGAGCTTTGCTAAACCAACTGCTACTACCACTACAGGTAAAATTTCATACAATATATATCGGATATAACGTCATTGATGGTATAAACGTGGATGCTATATCCGAATCGTTATAGGGATATGTTTATTTAATCACCTCCTGGGATCTTTGATGGAGTAAGCAGGTGAAATTGTTTAAATATTATGACTGCAAAATAACCGGTGGCCTAATATATACAATAAAATGTATAATTTTGCTCTTGTCGGATTCGAACCCGTAACTTTTTGGTTTCCCTTTTAAAAATATCGAATGGATGTATTTGTAATTCCATTATGATTCAATTTTTACTGTTGTAGTCAATGCAGATGCAAAAGCATCACGTAAATGTTGATAGTATTGACCGTATCGCGATACTATTTAAATATTACGATCTGGTATCGACTGTAATACCGACCATATGGGATTCAAAACAAAATAAACCTTTCATACTAGCACTTTTTCTAGATGGTATTTTTAACCTTCAGATGAACAATACCACAAACAAGAATACGGCCCGCCCGATGGTAAGCAGCCATTGTTGTGTATAGACGTTTGCAATACCAGGGGCATCAAGCGTTACCAACCCAGTAAAAAACTTTTAACGCCCATGAAGAACCAAATGCTGTAGTCACTAGAGAAAACCATGGCATGTTAATTTAACAGCGTGTTATATAATGTTTGTTTTTGTTAACTCAGGATTTGCATTAGCAAAACCCGCTACAACTAGCGCCGCCGCCTTCAGTCTCACATCTACAGCCAGTAGTCAACCTTCCGCTGGTAAATATTATTTGCCTACATTTATACTAAACATTCTAAAGGTTACTATTGTTGTAGAAGGGAAAACATTTTTGATTGCACCTTTTCGTAATACAAAAATATTAGATTGTACAAACATCAATCTAATATTTTATTTTGCAAATACACAATCCCATACAAAGCATCACTTAAAAAAATGCGTCAATTTAGCATAGAGAGAGATATATTATTCTGTAATATTATAAATAAACTAAGATTAATGCAAATTCTACCTTTAGAAAATTACAGAACGGCTATTATCAACGGCTCTCACTAATCTTACTAAAAAATCATTTCAAACGTCGATTGTCGGGTGGACGGACATTTGGTGACGACATATTAATTGATTGATAAAAAATACGTAGTATTGTGTGTAGCAAAAAGGATTTTATTTTATTTCAAATCACTTGCATAAAAAATGTTGATAACCTTTATTATACCTTACCCATTCTCTGGTTTAATTTAAAAAATAAAATGTCAAATATAAAAATTGTCAGTGAAATAGAAACATGTTTGGAAAAATATTAATCTTTAAATTATTATTGTTTTATTTTTGAAGCAACGACATCAGCGCCATCCGGAATAACGGCACTGAGTAAAACTACAGCCGGTATTATGCCCTCACTTACAAGTGCAACTACGTAAGTATTCAATTATTTAAATATTTTTAAAATTATATACGTAGGTACCGTTGAAGAAAAGAAAAAAACATTAAAATGTGTACAAATATCAATTAAATAAATACTTTTACATCAAAGGCATTTAGTAATACTATTAGCACTACATTATACATTTTTAATAGAAGCATGAAAACTATTCTTAGACTTTTTAAATATATAATAATCAAAATGTAATATTCAATACTATGGTATTTTGACGAATAATTTTGTTTCCATAAATCATTCTGGATCACTCAGCTGACAACATTTCCAGTTTTTACAACTTTTATTCATTTAGTTTAGTTTCCATTGAGCCAGTTGTCTACATGAACATAATTTTTCTACAGAACAACTCCAGCCGTCCCTCCACAAGCGATAACCTCTATATCCTTCGCTCAGCTAGAAGAAAACATCAACAAATGGACAATAGAATTAGAGGAACAAGAGAAAACATTTATCAATCAAGCCACACAGATCAACGCTTGGGACAGATTGCTTATCGCTAACGGTGAAAAGGTAATTTAGTTTAACAAGTATATACTTGTTAAACTTCAATTCATATGAATTGAATCTCAATGAACTTAAAAATTAAGACAAAAAACTTAAAAATTGTTAATTGGAATAGGAAAAACAAGTAATTACTCAATGAAATTCATATCGTCGGCGACCAGTGAAAACCTCGTTTGTTGCATTTTAAAAAACCCATCTATGATTGTGTTTAAGATATCGGATTAAGATTTTAAAAAGTATACGCTAATTAAAAATAAAACAAGAGAAATCAAAAACTTGGCTCATACAAACATTTTCAGAGGACAATGTTTTTCCTCAAAATTTAGCTTTAGACATGAGAGGTTTTCACTCGTCGCCAATATAAAAAATTTATAAGGTGCAGTATGCGTTGACAAACGTAGGTTTTGTAGTTTTTTGTGTTTGTCCCAACATGCGAACATAATTCTCAAATGATCAACTTTCTATTACATTTCTTCCTGAAACATCCAAAAATTCTACTTCAATATAATATATTATTTAAATATTCCAGATAGTAGAACTAAATGATGCAGTTGAAACAGTAAAAAACGAACAACAAAGTTTGGAGCATGAACTAGACTTCGTATTGGGGCAACAGAAGGAATTAGAAGATCTTTTAGCTCCATTAGAGAAGCAACTTATGGAAAATGCAGGCGAAAGACGAGGGGATCCGCAAAGAGAGCACATGTATGTAGAAGTTGCTATAAATTTTAAAACTAACACACTTCAATAAAAAATACAATATCAAATAATATACTACAGTAAATTACTACTACTTAATAATAAATAACATAAATAAATCTACAGACAACACACACTTAATTTTTAGAAACATATGCCTAAACACAACATAAGCTGAAAACATAGCTGGTATATAAAGTTTGGTAGCTTTCTGACACTTTAAACTAATTATGCATACTTAACAACCTAGATCTAAAATCTCAAAACAATATTCCATCCTTGTTTTAATTAATTTGACAAAGGCAAAACAGTAAATTTAAACTGTAAGTTTTTATTAGTTCAACCAACATAGCGTGTTCTATCGAGTCACTCCCACCACTGCAATTCCTGTTCACCAAGATCAACAGTGGCGTCCCTTGATCGAATAACCAATGAATAATTCAACTGTGCAATGACGCACAGGCTGTCTTGGGACCAGCAACAACCTAGAAATAGGTGGTAGTAAGATACCGGGTTTATAACGTGTTGTATGTTGCAGGTATTCCCTCGCTGAAAACTTAGATAGCCAGCTGAGACAGATGTCGGAAGATTTGAAGGAAGTGATCGAACATCTCAACGAAACCAATCGTAGTCAGGATACAAATGATCCGGTAAGTATATTTGGGTAACCAATAAGTTATGATTCTATGCTGCTTACCAAATAACTTTAATCAAAATGCCTAAATTAGTAATAAGCAGTAAGTCGACAAAATCATACATAGATGTTATAAAATTTTGTTTGATCACAGAACTGTCAACAGATTATAAAAAATCGGATGAAATGACAACTCTATAAAAAGTGTTATTTATTGCACAGATGCAAGAGGTATCCCATTTGAATCCGAAGTTTTGTGATATCGATTCTTGGTGCCTGTGATAAATGATTCCAATTCTATACTTATATTTGTTAATTTTGTATGTCCACATGTAAGAGATAGCCCAAGAAATCTCTAAATCGAATGATGTTCTTATTTCTAAAATTATTGTAATTCTTTTTTTCATTTCAGATTGTACAAATCGGGCGCATATTAAATGCACACATGTCATCAATGCAATGGATAGATAACTCAATAGCGCAAATATCAACAAAGTTAGACCATTTGAAAGCAACACACGACACTCTGAGAAGGGATAATGAAATATCATTTAAATTAACTTATAATTGATTAATTTGAGGTAAAATGTTGTGAACAAATAAAAAGAATAACTGTTGATTTTTTTTTGCATTGTATTCATGGTTTTAATATCTTGTCAGTAAAATTAGCTTCATTTGTTTATAGTTACAATGTCATTATTAAAATATAGGTACAATCAAGAATTAAAAAGATTGTAACATTTTAGAATAGTTTTTATTATATTCTTCATAGTAAATGCCACTAATCGACTTTTATCCACCATGATTAGCAAAACAAAAAGTTTATGAGTAACTCAATTAACAATTTTTTTAAATTTATCTATAAGGAAAGCAAGCTTACATCCCACCTGATTCACTGTGGCCTAGTGGACCTCTGCAATACCAATTTGTTAATGTGATTCTAACTTTAGTAAAGAACCAACTGGTAACCAACTTTACCACAGTTATTCATATAACTTTTGTTCTTTACAGTTAATATCCTAAGCTCCTCATATCTTCTTAGTGTTCAACAAGTAAGCCTCATAGGCTTACTTAAAATCCTTAACATTACTTCATGTAAAAAACTTCAGTTCCACTTGTTAAAATATAATACCACTAATAAAGCACTGTAGTTTAACATTTTCTTCTGTATGCAAGCACAGTATTACTAGTTTCTTATGTATGATACTGCAAATAGTCCTGTTATGTGATATCTGATCAGCACTTAGAAACATTGATAGTTTCTTGGCGTCCACTCTGCAGTAGCATAGCTTTGAGCTATCTTCGTTGGCTTGAGACTCCATGTCAGAGTCTGAATGGTTGATTGGTCCTAAAACAGAATTTAGTTCTAAATCTCGACAACAGCGTCGCCTATAGGATCCAAATCACATGTTTAAGGCTGGAATTACCATGTTATAAATTTTTTACTAAAAATAGGTTTTAATTTTGATAAATAATACACATAATTACTACACTTTTGACGATTATACTCCCAAAATATATAAAGCATTGAATGCAACAAACTCACAGTATATTATTATAGATAAGATTTTTGTTCTTCCCACAAACCTATTAATACCAAAAAAATGTATGTCTTAAATACTAATCCCAAGCATATTATCTTTCCTAAATGTTTGCTCACATTCACTGTTTAAAACAAAACAACTTGAACAAGATAATATAATCTAAATAATAAGTACTGTTGAATTTGAATTAAAAGTAAGTTTATTAAGTAGAATTAAAATTCAGAGTGGATAATGAAGTGATACATACCTTCAAAAGTCTCAACCCTTAAGTCTTTGAACCTGGTGGAAACCTTTGCCATATCAGTCTTGATCTGCAATGTAAGCCTCCCTTCTGCTGATGCCCTTATAACTACCTCCGTGGCCATTGTCCGCATCCTGTCTATTGATGTACGCACTTGTTTGAGAGATGGCAGTTCTATTGATATCTGAGAATTACAGTTAGGTTTGTTTAATAAAATAATATAAAGGTCTCAAGGGTATCTTAGAAAGTTACAAGAATAATTTGGATGGAAAACACTATAAGTTAAAAACATGTTATTTCAGAATAATTTCCTAAAATGAACTGGTAACAGAAATAAACATTCTAGTATTGTTTACAAGATAAAATTATCTGATCATCAGACACATAAACATCCGAAGCTTAGTAAAAGGGTCCAGTTTTAACCCTCAAAAAGGCTTAGTAAAAGGGTCCGTGTAAAACCCTTAAAAGTAAAGAGACTTACATCAGGTGTTGGTAAATTAGGCTCATGGAAATCAGACCACAGCTTCCTTGGTATTACAACTACAGGAATGTCATGAGTTACGTGCCGTGTTTGCTGAGATGTTGATGATGGCTGAAAAATTTGGAAGCTTTAGAAATTATTTAACAATATTTAAAAACAATAGCATTTGAAATTAAATATCTAACCCAACTTAGCCAAAAGATATCATTTCTGAGACATAAAATAAAACGGTGCAAATACATATTGCACATTATTGATAAGATAAGAATAATGCTAAAAACTAATTAACAATTTCTTTTACAAAAGTTACAGCATGAAGGGTGTGGAATTCTTTGCCTGCCGATGTGTTCCCTGACCAATATAACTTGGGCCTTTTAAGACAAAAGTGAATAGGTTTCTCCTAGGCAGGCATGATCCACGTTAGACCTCATCGCCGCTTAAGATCAGGCGGGCTTGGGGTCAAATGCCTGCCTGGTCATGAATAAAAAAAAACACAAAGCCACACAAAGCTTCATACAACAAGTGCAATACTAATTGTTATGCTGTTCAACTTGAAAATAGTACAAAGTCAAACAGGTTCAGTTGATCCATATTTACAATCAACTTCCACCTATCCTCAAACTCATCCAGTTCAGGAATATTTGACTGTCTCCCATAATATGGTTTCTTGTGCATAGCTTTCTCTACTAATTTTGTAAGCTTTATTATTTACATCATCAGCCCAAAGAAGTCCACTGCTGGTCATAGGCCTCTTCAAAATGTCTCCAACTGGAACAATCCTGAGCTGCTTGCATCTAGTGGCTCCCAGCAGTCTTTAAAAGATTGATCATCTACTTCATAGGGAGTTGTCCAACACTAAACTTATTCTATGTTAGCATACTTTATACACTTTACAATTTCATATTCATCAAAGAAAAGATACTCACAATTTCAATTTCTAAAGTAAGACATGGGCATTGTTTCTTTGTTAATTTAAGTTTTAAAGATTTTGCTGACTTCAATGTTACTAATGACCTTGAGAGATTAGCTGAAAAAAACTATATGTATTATTAACGGTATTTAAAGGGATCATTGTAAGTTTTCTCTATAATCAATACCCTAAATGTATAAGCAACAAAAAACAAAAAGTTTAAAACTACCCATGTCCACTTCAAAGGTATTTATTAAGTTTTTTAATACATGTTTCACTTATTGAAGTAAGTGTTAAAAAGGTAAATAGCAATGTAATACATTTATTTAAACAGTTTTTTTAATAACTTATTGACCATAAACCGGTGAGCAGAATACAATTTTGGGAAAAGTTTCATTTAACTCCATTGATTTAGCTATGTTTATTTTCTTTTTGTGATCCAAATAAATTAATAAATATCATACCTGATGTGAATCCTAAGTAAATATCGAGATGCTCTTCATCTAAACCAACTAACTGGTATTCTGTGAAAAAAATCGACTGTGGTATCTCGCACCAAAGTATAGGCGGCGCCGGGCCACTGTTCTCATCACTTACTATGAAATACAGCTTATCACTAGCTAGCCGAAGCACACACTCCTTGGATAACTTAGAAATCGTTGCCACAATATCTGAAAAGCAACGTTTTATCAGACCTAAAACTTTCGACGAAGTTCTTTGATATTTAACGTATTTAGAACTATTTACTCGAAAATTCTCGCATAGGTCCCGCATCGTTCATTACGGCCCGAAATTTCATGGTAGTTCTGTAGAAATATTGTTGTTTTGTAATGTAACCTCGTTTATTTGTAAACAACGAGTTTTCGCGGGCACTCTGGCAGAAGTGGCAGATTATCTGCCAAATTAGAATCTAACCAGAAAAATGAAACCATACGCGAAAATCCCTACGCAAATCAGGGAAGAATATTAAGCAAATGCATTATTCCTCACGTGTGGTCGTTTACTCAAAAAAACACATCGGCAAAATTAGCGGAATTAATTATAATAGTAAACTATAAAACGTTTTTCTATTGAAGAAATCACTTAGAACTCTTCTTTAAAATTACATACTTAAACGTATAAAGTTTTAAAGTATTTTGACACAAAATTTTGGCAACAAAGTAATAATGAGCAAAATGTAGGGTTTAGTTTATTTTAAGGAATTTAAGAAAAGGATTCACTATCTTAAGAGGGCAAACGAGCAGTCGGCTCTTCTGATGGTAAATGAAATCGACGCCCATGGACACCTGCAGGCAAAAGATTTCAGCATATGCGTTGCCGACCATTTAAAAGCCCCTTTTGAAGGCCCTATGTTGTATATATCCGTGAATACCGTTTTCGGTAGCTGATTCCACAAAATAGTTACACGAGTTAGGAAATTTCGCGTAAACCGTACAGCTACGTCTAGAGTATGCGAGTGAAAGTTTGAAGTCCGACGTAAGGTCCGGTGACGAAATTTAGCTGCAGGTTGATACCCAAACAATTCCTCAGAACACTTCCCATGATATAGGTGATAAAAGATGAAAAGGGAAACAACATCTCTTTGGAATGGCAATTTATTCAAGCCAACTCGAAAGAGCCTGATCATCGACTATTCACACCACTTAAAAGTATGACTGAAAAACGACCTTTTTAAAACATTTCCTAATAAGTACGAGTTTTTTTTTCTCATGCTGTAATTTAAGTTTCTAATCGCTTAAACATACTGCGAATTATTTTATTGAGTGTTTTAAGGGGTTTTACAAAAACGTCGTCTATATAATTTTTTGCTTAACTTTTTAAACTTCCTACAAGAAAACTAAACCCTACATTTTTCTTATAACTTTTTAAAATAAATTTTACATTTAAAAGATGTAATTTTAAATAAACTAAGAGTTAGAACTTTTATTTTATTCCGTATTTAATATTAATATTTTGTAAAGATAATATACATTTCGCTTTGTTTCGGTTCGAAGGTGTGAAGAGCCAGTGTAATTGCAAGCATGAGAGGTATAACATCGTAAATTCTAAATGGGCAACGCATTGGCGTTTGGCCATTACATTGGTTGTATAATAGGCTGCTATATCACATTCCATCAGTTGAACCGTTGGATGTTTCATTCCAATAAAAGGACACCACGACATATCTGGCAAGTTTTTTATTTATATTTCTTTCGTGAACAATTTTTCACCAACATTTTATAATTTTATGGACTAAACTTGAGTGGTCAGCACGCTCGTCAGATTTAGCACACTGGCTTATTTTATGTAAGAGTAACTAAAATCCTTGGTACTTTTCATCTGACAACCCTGGATCAATTGAGAACAATAATCGTTTGTCATATCACCACAATACATTTGCCAGTACCGTCACAAAAATGCTATTAAAATTGATCAAAACTAGATTTTGGGCTCTTTCAGTGTATTGGCCAGAACTAAGACAAACTTGTAAATATTATAAGCATTGATTTTTTTTTTCATTTAAAATCTTATCCTGTGAGCAACTAACGATTATATCTAAATTAGCATATTCAGATACGGATAGTATTTAAACAATTTATCGTTAAAAGGGATTTCAACTTCAATAAGGGTCTTCATTCCAAATATTGTTAGGAGAAAGGGATACTTAAACAATGAACGGGTACTATGGTAAAAATTTGAAATTTTAGTATATGATTGAATATTTTTGCTACCATTATATGGATGTTTAAGATTAAATATGATAAGAAGATTTAATACAAGCAGAGCAGTCTCATGTGCCGGAGAAAAATTAAATCTAAGTGGGACAATTCTTAATAGAAACCAACTCATGCTATGCTACCGCTGGTTTTAATCGATTGCTGGTCGATTAATAGATACCTGGTTACTTTTAATTTATAACCAAATTGAATTATGTTTGCCAATCTAATCTCTTCATTATTGCCCAGAGAAAAATACGTTTTTTAAATACGCCTAAATAAGTAAAAGTAAAATGAAATGAAGATAAATATAGTTTTTTGAAATTTTATTAAAAATTGGTCAAAAATATTAGTAAAAAATTATTGTTCTCCGTAAAAAAAATCGCACAAAGAAAGAATAGCTCATTTTAAAATGACGTTATTAAAAATAAACTAGCTTAATTGAGTAAGTAGAAGATAATGTTTATTGATAATTAGTTTTCATTAAAAATACAAATGTATGCGACTGTGTGAAATTTTGTGTTTCTTTTTGGCAACATTTAGTACCATAGACAAAATGTATTTTTCCTGCCAAGATGGCGCTGGCCATTAGGAAGTCTATTTTGGTCATGGTTGTAGTCTTTTGTCTCGTTTTTGCAGCTTGTATTTTTAGTTTGAGTAAAAGAGACAAGATACACCATTTGAGTGTAACGAATACTAACGAACGATCAAAGTGTGAATTTGGATATTTATTTTCTATTTATTCTGTAAGATTTAAGTGCAACTTATCTCTAAAATAAATAAGAAACATATGTCAGACATATTTACTAATTTGTTGTAATGCTATGAGCTCATAAAACGCAAAATCAAAAGTAAATATATCAACAACAAACGGTTTTCCATGTTCAGTTTAGCTAAAGGTATGTGTACCTACAATCAATAATGTCGTCATATAGTAAGTATAACCAACAAAACTCCTTAATCTGAATGTTTTTCTAGCTGGATATTGTATTAAATCTATTCCACGTAATCAAATAATATGTTTTAATACAAAAATGCTAAACAAAACAATACAAACGATGATTTATTTTGGTTTTCTCTTGCTCTACTTTTCACCGTTAACGTTTTTGCTTCGAATTTCGAACTCAATCTTAAAATTAACGGATTCCATATTTAAATACAAACTTCATTTATTTATTGTTTTAGGCACTGACCATGAAGTTATCAGTATTTTCAGACCTTTTTAACGTAGCTATCTCATTCTTGTTGACAAGATTTCCACGCTACATTCTGTACGCGAATGTTCATTATGCAATACATGACTCTATCGTTGCATTTATAAATTCGTTTCAAACTTTTGAAACTAAATTTTTGAAATAAATCTACATACTTAAATTATAATAACTGTAATAATTTTGGTATAAAGACTAGGTTATTTGGTTGATGTGATTTTGTTATCTTTATCATTTGCTGCAGCGTATAGCTAGCATCGAACGAGGTCAAATAACAATTTACCTACGTACCTACGTACGTGGTGGATAGAATACTGTATTTAACTAAAACATAAACGAATTTTGAAATAAGTCAAAATCAATTATGAGATTATTTACTAGCATCGTTATAAATTTTGAATTTCGAAAAACATTATTTGTATATTATAGACATATCGCACCATAAGAATCAAAATTACTTGTCATTCAAAACTTTTGAATTTAAATTTAATAATATTTTTATTAGGAATCATTTATTTATTTAGTTTAACGGGTACATTAAAATAACTTCTTTTTTTAACGTAAAACTGCAATCAGATACAACTCTTGTTTTTTAATTAAGTTTTTTTGTCTAAAACAAGTTTTTTTTCAGGTCTATCTTCAAAAGTAAAGAATGATCTAAATGAGAATCTAAATGAAGATGAGTGAAAATACTAAAAACTCTTCAGAAATTAATGAATCGTCCGAAAGGTAAACAATACATTTTTCAAATTTGTGCTTTGCTTTTACAAATGCTATTTGTTTTTTGTTAAAAAATAAAAAAATCAATTCAAAAAGAAATTATTTTCGTTGTGTTTTTTTTTGCTACAAAAAATGTAAACTAACCAAGAGATTCCTAGTTGTAACTCGTCCAACCTCAAACATTATGGCTTAAAGGCTGGGTCACATGAATTTCGGTTGCGGTACGACTACAGTGCGTGTGCGTGCGTGCATCAATATTTGTTTAAAATAAAACAATCAAGAAAAACTTGCCAATATTTGTTAATAATAAAACAATCAAGAAAAACTTATCGAGGCCACACTTCGGGTTCGGTACCATTTTATAAAAATAAACACTACGTACTTTTTCGTCAAAGAAACAAGACCAAGCTAACACGGCGAAAAAAATACATTTTGGTATTTTTATATCATATTGTTTTTGGTATTTGTTGTTATAGCGGTAACAGAAATAGACATTCTCTGAAAATTCTCTGAAACTAGGCACTCTCTCAAAATATCAAGAGATACAGCTATTATGGTTTATGAGATACAGGCCGCTGACTGACGGACAGTTGGATAGTGTAGGCTTAGTAATAGGGTCCCATTTTTTACCTTTTTATGGGGAACTCTAAAATGAGATCCGGATGAATTGACAACCTTCTCCCGTTTTGAAGTCGATTAAAAATACGCCAGACCAATGCCACTCATACGCTTCCGCACTACACCATAACCTGATTTCCGCCGTCAAGCCGTAGGACGTTATTAGAAAACACGTTTATTCCTTCTCAAACGAATTTGACTTATTATGCATAAGGAAGGTGAAATTCTGAGGTGAAAATATTTACTAGGTGTCGTCAAGATTTAAAAAGTTTAAATTAGTGGCTTATTTATTTAATTTGCAAGTATGTATGTATCAGCCGGAAGAAGACCATTGCTGGACAAAGGCCTACCCTTAATATTTTCTATTATCCTAGATTCACAGATGTAGACCTTGGGCTGTTTGCAAAGGTTGTTTTATCAATGATAAAACTCTAATTCTAACATGTTACTTAATATTTCGAATGTTTTATTAAATATCTAATGCCTTAAATTAACTACAACGAGTTTTTGAATAAAATAATGTGTGCAAAGCCACATCTTTTATAATATTACTGTTCATATTAAATCCTACAGACCTAACAAATGCCCTCTAAATCATTTCTTTTTGTGTAGCAATGCCAAAGATGAGACCAAGTCATTTCTGCAATTCCAAATTGAACGACTGAAGAATTTAAAAGCAAAGCTCAATTTTGAAGTGGAAGAAGACTACGTTATCAAAACAGAGTAAGTAAATAAAAATTAAGTTTAAACCATATAAAATATTGAATTTGATTACAAAGGAATAACATATACCCCAATGTATGGAGCTTTCGAAGCGAAGAACGTTTTTGCAAAATTGGTGAACCATTTTAATTACATTTTGCTTCATCTGCTTGTCTACTAAAATTTGTTAATATTTGCAAAAACAATGTTATTTTAATACGTAATCAAAGTTTTTTCTCTGTTGCGTTTTTTACCAATTTGATTGTCATCTTGAACTTTATTACTTACTAAACTATGTTACTATTGACTTTTTATCATCGTAAAACACTGAGTTACTGGGCATGAAAGTAACGCAACGAGATTCCGATAGCGATACGAATAGTTAAAAAAGTTCTCTAATTAATCAATTTTAACATAACCATCTTATGATCTTTCAGTAGGTTTAAAGAACTTTAACTCTTGGAACAGATACAGTCACTTAAGTTACAGTTAGTTCGAAATCTTGCTTAGCTTTAAGTTTTGGAATCATAGAATCTATATCTGACTTTTGAAGATACTTTTCAAATACTTTGGTGTATAAAAAGAAATTGTATTTGTTAAGTTAATTTTATTCTATTGAACTCGATAGAGCAACTTGTAATCTTAATAAAGAAAAGAACTCGTATTTTTTTTAAGAATCATGATCAATTAGTACGATTCTCAATTTAAAATATTAAGTAACGACTAAATATTTTAAGAGCTTTTTTTGGGTCATATTTTTTAGGGGGTTCACGAATCACATTTTATTGCTTTAGTAATAGAAATATAACAGAAAAACCAAAACTTAACTGAGTACCTCGTAGTCTGAATTAAACAGAAAATGCTATTGGAAGAATTCGCTTCTAAGGAATGAGACCGCTTTATTATTTGATAAATCAAAGACGCCTAAAGATAATAGTGAGTAAATAGTTTCTGTATCTACTAAATTTCTCTATTTATTATTTTGTTTTGGTTAGATTTTTTTTCCAATTCAAAATGAAATCTACGCAAGTGTATACTACGACGGAAGCAGAAAACGCAAAAAATACTCTTAATATCCTTTAAAGATATCACAACCATGTTTTTTCATAATTATTGACATACAAATAAACTATTTCTTTTTTTTTCTTTTACAAATGAACATGATTATATTTTATTGAAAAGTAAAGAATAAAACCTTATGTTTTGAAGACAAAACCCGTCTTGTGATCTTCATCTCTACAAATAAGTTCAATTCAAGTAACCTTAGGAATTCCGTCGTGACCATTATTATACATACGAGGGTAGGGGAGGGAGCTTACCATGCCGGTTCCCGCGCGCCGACCGCGCACCATTCAGTCCGGCTCCGCGCGCGCTACGGCCGAGATTCATCGCGCCCTTGCGTTAAATTCGAAAAAACATAAAAAACATTTTTGTCTATTGTTTTTTGGCGCGAAAACCCTGGATCTTTTTTAAGGTTATGTCGAAATGTTTACGTTTAGCGGAGTGAAATAAATGATCGGATTCTTTGTTATAATGAAGTTTAGTTGTGTTAAGGGTGGTTCAATTCGTCGTGGCAACCCGTAATTTTAGTGGAAGCGATGCAATATCTAAGCAATGATGATGATGAGTTACAATATCGGATTTTTGGCGAGTCCTTCATATTACCAAACGAGGGCAGTGTATCAAACGCCGGCCGCCAAAAAAAGTAAGTTTTCTTTTACCTTCATTTTCGTATATGGATATCGGAATCCGGATTCTGTAATGGAATTTAATTTTTCTACGCACACTTCTCTTAGAGCGAGTAGACGCAGGAATATTATGTGAGTTATTGCTTTTATTACTCTCAATACAAAGTACGATCGCAAATAATTATATTATTTGTTACTTGATTCGATTACTTATGACACCTTTGTCTTCCACTAAATAGATTAATCGAGTAATTAAGACCACATAAATAAATCAGCTATACCTTAAAATTAGATACTTACCGGAAAACATTATATTAAGTTCTTTCAAGCTGATGAAATACCTAGTCATGCATTTCGTAGTACCTACTACCAACTTCATAATTTATTATCCATAATCATGTTTTCTCGAATTTTATGTTCAGTTTAGTGATGATTGAAAATAGTTTGTCTATTATAATAAAGAAAATAAGCTTATTACTTTATTAAACTTTATTATATAACGTTATCACGATCCTGTATGACGAAAATATAGTATTGACGGTATCGCGATCGCAATACTATTCTGATATCACGATACAGTATTGTCATAGTGTTACTTCCATTAAATCTGATATCCCTTTTTTACTAGTTATTCTATGGTGGAATTACTTTCCTGTTGTGAGCGGTTGACTCCATTTGATATAACTTTATTTCTGATGGTATTGCATTACAAGTAAAGACAAGATAAGTAAACCATTGGGTACTTATTTACCTTGTCTTTACTTGTTATGTATTACAATACATTATTTTATTTAGGTTAAGGAATATTCACATTTTCAAAGACATTTATCAAACATAAAAGTGGTATAACGATTACTGGTACTCGGTTCTTTTTTGGGTTTTACCCCTACATACAAAGGATATAAGGTTTCTCAAATACCTATTTCAAAACCTTCTCTGTCACTCCAAGTTGTGTTAATTTAGCCATAAGGGGCCATCTATTTAACGTGAGACGATTTCTGACAGTTTTTGCCCTCTTAGACCCCCCATATGTAAGAAAAAAAAAAGAATTGGCTCACCTTGTTCCCCTCTGTTTAATAATTATTACGTAAAAAATAAAACATGGTCGACCACCCACTCCCCTAAATCGTCTTACGTTATGTGTGGCCCCTAAGATGGTACCTATACCTACCAAAGTAGATATATAACTTCAAATATATATATGAAGTGTGCAGGTATTTCAAAGACTTTCTCATAGTATAAGAGGTAACAATGTTTTTCATGATTTTAAATTTATTGCTTATTGTCATGGCAATAGTTATTTTTATAACCTTGTTAATGAAAAAATTAACTAAAACTATGACCTTTAAAGGTGAATGTCATGTGCTTTTATTGATGAGGGAAAAAAACAACAGGAAAAATACTGTCAACCAAACTCAATTCATTACATTTATTTGACCCATCATGGCTATATGGATGGTTAAAATACCTACTTTTTGCAGGCTTATATAAAAAAAGTAATACATGTAAAAATTATTTGGTATACCAAAACTTATCTAATAATACCTTACTTTTCCTATCTTCCTTAACTATACTATTCCTTTAAGCTTTTTGTAGTTGAGTAAAAAAATACAAAATTAAAAGGTGATCATTAATATACTCACTCATACTTATTTAAGTAGGTATATAATGCTATCACTCCTATAGCCCATGTATTGTATGTGAGTATTTATAACACACAAACCTATTTGGTTAAAATTCGGGGCCTCTAACCTTCAACTTGCTTGGATAATCCTGCGTGTTGAATATGACCTTGATACCCGCGTATCCTTTGGAGGTCTTGTGTAATGTAAAAAACTTTTTCATATTATTGTTACCAAACTCTTTTTAAGTGACCGCTATAGAAAAAAAAGTTCTTCCCTTAGGGGACTGCTTTGGTAAAAATTTTGTTGCTTCGTTCTTTCTCTAATAGTTAAAAAACGTTAACCACGCTACGCTAATTTGCTAAGCTTATCTTGGGTTTTTGGTCATATTATGTAGTGGGATGAATCGCGGTTGTCGCTGAGGATCGCACCTAGAAAATTTCGCTAATATTTTCAAACCAAGCAAAGCTAAATAGTCACTTGCCTACACGTGCGTATTATTCCAATTGGACTGTGGTTCCAAGACCAATAAAATCTCGATTGGCGATTTGTTTCTTAGGAGACGAGCTTAAGCTCACTGTTTCTATTCTATAATCGCAGTTCATTATGAAACTGACGACTTAAGTCTTTTCGTGTGGATATCGTCAAAAAATAAAACAACCAAACAGTCTTGAGTGTATGTGTTACTTAGATTTTCCCAATTGTTTTGGCCCTTGAACAAAAAGATCTTGCCGCCCCTAGTCTGGTAAGGTAAATGACCAGTACTAAGGAGGGTGCCACCCCCAAAGGTTCAACCTTAATTGCTTCACGTGCAGCCAGCAGATGGCAGGCAAGGTGCGAGCCAGTGATGTGTCATGTTGTCGATTAAATGTTATCGATGTGCGGGAAGCGGCCATAAATAAACATTAGTGCTGCCGGCTTTTCCGCTCACTCCAGAAGATAAGCGTTGTACTTTTAATTCAATTAGTTTTTAAATATAATTTGAAGATACCGGCACTAGCTTTAATTAAGCTATATTGAACAAGGAAGTGAGGATATTTATTAATGTGACCTTATGCTTAGGTGTATAGGTTTTTAAGAATGATACCAAGAAAGGTTTTGTTATGTACTTGACAAGCTGAGAATATTTAAGTAATTCGCTTATACACTTATGTTTCAACCGTTCAAGTCAAACTTTTTAATCGTGTTTACTTTGTAAAAGATGTTAACAAAATAAATGTAAATAAGGTGAAATTTTTTCGATGCTTAAATTTAATATCGATAAATCTAATAGGTCATGCCCATCTCTACTGATGCATCTTCTATGAATAACATTATAATGAGGGCTCGCCCGATGCTACTTTCACACGATGCAATTGCATAAGGCCCTCCTGTAATAACACAACTTTTATTACGCCTATTTTGTCATTAAATTTTTTATCATGACATTTCTGATAGCTATTTTCTAGTTCGAAATGCTATGTTATGCCAAAGGGTGATTTCACCGTAATGAATTATTGAATGGTATGTAATGTATGAACGGAAGGCCATAAGTTTTTTGTTCTTACCCTTTTCTTGTATGTTTTCAATATTAAATTGATCAGCAATTAGTTGAAAAGTTATTCTTGGATTGGCGCTCTATTTTCAAATGTAGCCCATCATACTAATGATGTTATCCAAAAAATAAGAAACTAAAATTCTAAGAATTGTTTGTTATCCCCGAAATGCAGTCCAAAGTCAAAGTCTAAATGTTTTATTCGAATAGGCTTATAAATAAGTATTTTTAAATTGTCATTCTTTTCGAAGATCCTTTAAAATAAACGAAGCGAAAATTACCTGACTACGATGAAACTTAATTCTAGTATATCTAGTCGAATACACAGACATACAAGACCTTATCAATCATCCTTTTACAAAATTTCGACAGAGGTGCTCTTATTCAATTGACTAGGTATTAAGGATTTAAAATCTATGAGTCAACATACGTCTAATGTGTAAGGCTTTAGAGTAGCAACAGTTTTAAACCTATCATATATCTACTCAGACTTATAATAATATCAGAAAAAGGTTTTTTTAAACCAGTTTATTTGCTTCCGATACACGTGGTAGACAGAATAGAAGACGACAAAAAAATCCATCAATAGTCCATACAAAACAGCTGGTTTGACACCCGGTAGAAGAAACTTAAAGAAACTTAAAGGGGCCGAAAGATTTGGGGACTCCATTATTTTTAAACCCGTCTACTGCAAGGGACCTAGTTTCCTTTGTAATAATCCCTATACAGTTTCTTTTTTTATGTTTGAATGACATGGGTACATCGTGTCAAAGTTCATTACAGCGATCGCAAAAGTATTATGTGCTTAATTTTTATTTATGGCATCGACTGATCGGGCGTGATTAGTGCATTTTGTGCCCTGAGGAAGCTTCTAGGACAGATTTAAAATTAATACCAATAAGCTGATCGATCTTACTTTGACTTGAAATGCTATCTTTATTTGATGTCCGACAAAGCTCGGTAAAAACTAAAAAGTGATACAATCTATTGGGACTTCTAATATATTTTAAATGTTGCTAGGTTCATTTGTGTAACTTATAACCTCCGAACTTTCAAAAATTATCAAGTCCATCTTTCCGAAATTCTTGGTCTCCGAAAGTCATGTTAGTTGAATAAAAGGAAATCGGGAAAAAAATCGATTCGAAACGTTATGAATGAAAGAATCGATTTTACGTAGGTGTTTATTTCGAGACATCTGCTCGGCGCGTGCTTTGCGTGTGGTATCGAATTATTATGCATCGAAGATAGTTCCTTTCGATTAAGGGTTCATATTCTAATTAAGATTATTTGTTCGTACTGGAAGTTCCTTCGAACGTGTCTTTTCAAAAAATGTGTAAAAATAATTACTTCAGGTCGTATGAATCGTCAAAGATTTTGGAAAAATAGTTTTTTTTCGTGAATAATTAAAAGGTATCTAAAAGACAGTGAATCCGTGTTCAATGTTAATGTTCAACAGGACTTCCAAAGGCGATCCTCAGCGAAAATAAAATGCAATATCTTTAAAGACGGCCAAGATTTAGTGATCTTCTGACCTTCTTGGCATCGGAAATAAATAAAAAAATCATACAATTTTCTGTCCTTGATTGTCATCGCACTTTAACATGAATCGCAAAAATAACTAAATTTATTGCACCTTTTACCAATATCTTACCTTCTACACCTTGACCCCTCATGCGGGCGTTTTAATAAACAGTAGTCAGTAAAACAATGTTACGAGTTTCCAAGGGGACATAGCCCCTATGTTTTAAAAAAAGAAAGTTGACGTCCATATTTAATGATGCTTCCATGAGGGTTTTTTTTAAATAGTTATCAATTGTTATCGACTTCTGGCATATGGCTATCGAGGTCTTGTAATCGGTTTCCTTGGTTATGCCGTGTTTTGTTTTTTCTAGTTCCTTTTTTTATGCTGCATTTATCTTCTGGTTTTCTGGTGACTTCGCATTGTGTTCTTTCTCTTAAAGTTCTATGCGAGTAAACGTAAAGTAACCAAAGTGCATAAGAGCTATAGATATTTAATTGAAGTTATAAATTGGCCATCAATACATAGTTTTATCACCAATGCGGTAATAATTAACTTTGAAGGTATTGATTGTTCTGCTATTTAGTAAAATGATAAAAATAATAAGGCCGTAAGTAATTGTTTTTTGGACAACATTTTTAATCAGATATGTTTAAGGCAGACAGTTCTGTAGAATTTTGTTTTCTCAATCAGCCATTTTCGAATCTTGTATAGGATTAAAATTTGGCAATGAACAGTATGCTATTAATGTTTGTGGTTTCTCTCCATATGGATCCATTGTTTGTTTTAAATGTTTACGTTCATACTCACTCTACCATGCGAAAGGTTCTCACACTCAGTTTACTTCTCATTAATTAACCTTAACTGTTAAAGAATTATCATAAATTTTTGACCCGTGACGGTTGGCCCATATCGCACGAGTTTCTGCTCTAATGGTGATGGTCTTTGGATTGTTGGTGATGAAACAAATGTTGCGTGCTCATTCATTGTTTTTACCATGACTTAGTTTACTGTTTATATAAATATGATGAAGATGATTGTCGATCGAAAAAATTAAAGGAAGAAACTTATAGAATTTAACTTAACACATGCAAAAAAAGGAGAAAAGATGATGAAAGTCATGAATTACTTATATTTCATTGCAAATTGATAGTTTTTTGTCCATAATGCAAGTGTTCAAAAAAAAAGACGAGTGTGTTATAAAAAACAACTTAACATGGCGAAGGAGGGCTGCTTTTAATGCTTTTTTGTCTATTGTCAAACTAAACATTTGCTATAGCCCCGCATCGAATAACCTAATCACGCGTGAAAGGTATCGAAAATACAGCTTGTTATTTATTGCACTTATAATTAAGTAAGGAAACACACCACTCAACTCCAACATTTGAATTAAATTGTAACATTCGGAAAGCTACTCTATTCCATGAAGCTACAGTCGAAATTTTATGACTTAGAGACACATCACCTTTGTGTTGTCTTGACTGTACAATTATTCGTACACCCCTTGGACAGGTAACAAATTTCCCACGATACAAAAAACTTGGGGTCGAATGCAGTAAGCCAAAGAGGGGTTTTGTGTGTCCTCCCAATATATTTGTAATGTAGAAAATTTGTAAGCAGATGGAATGATCCCATATTTTTTTGTTCCCATGCTTTTTGACCCTATGCATGGCTGCAGTGGAGTTCATGATCATCGATATCGGTGTTTGTATCGGATTGTGCTACGATTTTGAATATACTTCCATAAGTATTCTTGAAATTTATCGGGTCATCTTTTTAACATCTGCTCGCTTTAATTTAGATTTTTAAAAATATTGTTACGATGTTTAAACATCGCGCACGATGGAAAAAATACATCATGGAAAGTGTGTACTTGTCTGTTTAATTTTTTTGTGTTTCTTTAGACTTACCCTTTTCATTTCTTTTTTTTCTTTAGTCTCTAATTAAATCCTTTGTAATTGTTTAAGCTTTCAAACGCTTTAAATGTACATTGCCCTTTTAATGTGCTATTTATACCTTTCGCTATTTTTGTATAGTTATGCAAATTACATTCATAGCCGAAATGTATTTTATAGTATTCAATTTAAGTACCTACCTCCATTATTGTAAATATAATTCAACGTAGGTATGCTCTTTGTTTCTGGTTAAATATAATAATTTACCTATTACTTTATTTCCTGCGACGAGATAATAACAGGAAGGGCTAGTAAAACATTAAAAATACAAGTAATTTTATATCCAGCTTTTCTAGTTTAATCACTTTTGTATTGACTCTGGTTTGAAAATATAACACAAAACACTCCTAGCGATTTCGTACCAATAGTGATGTGCATAGAGTCTAAATGCCGGGAATATTTGAACTGTGAATTTATTAAAGTCGATGTAGGTATAAAGCGTTTTGATTGGTCGGTGCGACGCATCCCCTGGTGTTGTTGAACGCAGCTGCACAGTAATCAACATGGCTTTGTGCGTGGGGGGCGCAGATGGCGTCGCACGCGCATTGCAGCCGATTTATCTAAATAACTACGTACACTAGCTCGCGAATTTATAGTGCCCATTCCCGTCTGCATTACATCCAATAAGCCCGCGGCAGTTTGGTCTTATCTTTTGAAATGCGTCTAGTTTTTGCATTGTTGCGCTGTGAAGTAAATGTAATTTGAATTGCCTTGTTTTCCTACAGCTCAAAAATAATACATTTATAAAAAGGTATCATTATTGGAAAATTTACATAAATTACGCTGCAAAAACTTCGTTATAAAGTCCCATTTTGTTCCGAACAAAAAAAAGTAAATCTACACATTTAATTTTTTTAAATCTAATAAACACATTCATATTATTTTAAATAAAAGAAAAAAAAAAACTATAGCGCCCATTAGTGTTACAGAAGTTCTACAAAAAACCTTTTCCGTTATCGAAAACCGTAAACCGAAAATCAGAATGTAAGTTAATTTGCAGGGCGTCGATAAATTTTCGCCGTTCGTGGCATAGAACACGTGGTATAGGAAACAGATGGGGCATCACCTGCCTTATCGCCACCCGTAACTTTATTTGCAATCGATTTTGCGGAACCCGATAATGGGGACTGCATTCCTTAAGGAAGAAATTCCCATCACTTACGTACGGTCGTTGACATTTTTGATGGAAAAAGTGGCGGTCGACATTCAAAGTAGATTTTTGTTTTTGGCTTCATTATTTTGTTTAGTTATCATATCAGTAAATCAATACAGCAATACTAACAGACATGACGGGAATGCCTTTTAGTATCTATATTTGACACTTTTTTTTTTCCTTGAAAAGGAACACATTATGTTCATTGTTAGAATCAACATAATTTTAATTATCCATTTCTCATTTCTATGAATGTTTTCGTTCCAAAGAACCAGAAGTGATAGATATGAGTATTTTCACTGGTGTGTGAACTGCAGTTGAACTGCATTAGAATATAGGATTTATTATCTTTACTAACTCAAAAGTTTTTGACCAGTTTTCCATGAGCTTCTTCTTTTCACAATTTCTAACAAACCATTCCCAACATCTTCACCTGATTCTGAGCACAATCGTAGTCTAGGATGAAAAATGGTTGTTCAAGACCATCTTACCCACTCAAACCATAGTATGTTTCTTCGATAACTTCATAAGTATGTCAAAATCTTTCAACTAAATTGTTCCAATCAAATTATCTGAATCGCCCCGCCTGCCTGTGTTTCATTTAGAACTATCAAACAATTTAAACTTGTGGCGCTAGAAATGACCTCATAATTTACTGTGGGGCCTCTCTCAATAAAGGATATCTTAAATCAAAGGAATAATCTTAGTGTCTTAGATCCTTTTACTATTATAACTCTCTTGGAAATACATTATTTCTTAGTTGAGTAAAATTGTTATAAATTGCGTTTTCTGCGTGATTTCTGCTTGGTTGTTTTTGCAGAATAATTTGTATTTTCGAAACTGCTAACATTTTGAGACACTTCCACTGTCTAACGAAATAATACGAAAAATAGATCAATTTAATTAACTATTTTGTTCCCCTATCGAACATCTAATTCACTCGTGTGAAGAATAACGAAATAACCAATGAAATAATAACAAATAAACATTTATAATCCCACTTATTTACTGCTTTCTCTATTCCAAAAACACCTTGTACGCGTGCTGCTTTTGCCTTATTAAAAGTTATGAGAAATAATAAAGGAAGTAGAAAAAATTTAAAAAAACTACAGGGTGTGTGGAAATGTCAGGCCATGTGCATGGGGGAGTCATTGTACCTGAGAGGGCAGACATTAATCTTAAGAAAGGGAAGTGACCGGGGTTGAACCACCTTTGCTTTAGTAATAATATGCAGCGTGGATAGCCAAAGATTTATTTCGTGATTCACCAGCTGTCTCATTACTAAAAAATATATTTATTTACTCCATTGCAAAAAAGTTCAGCTCCAGAGATTTTTTTACAATTAATCTTCTACTTCAATCTTAACTTTATCAGGCTATTAACTAAACTTTGTCATATTTTTTATCATAATTAAAATATTAATATTGGACTGTAGGATTGATTATAAACCTTAAAATTTATTAGAGGTTCTTAGATTTATCTTAGTTTTGATTGGAATTTTCATTATAATGACCAGCTCAAGCGAGTCTTTATGTTGCTTTTGAAAATACGAACTTTCAAGACTTTCAGAAGCATTTTTTATCGTCAAAGACAAGTCAGAACTCGTAGGGAATTAAATGATCGTAATCACTAATCAGTATTCCAAAAGGGGCAGCTGTCCTTTGTACTTACAACCCCACCTTTACTTCTATCTAATGCTATCTACGTGCTTATTAAATAGCTAATTGACTACTTGCAATAGGCTAGTTTAATTTCTGAATTGAAACTTTTAAATGTACATAATTGCCTGATTTTGATAAATGTCTTTGCTAGGAAACTTTGTTACGGGAATGAGGTAAAATTAAAGTCCTAATGACATAATTAAAATTGCTAAGACAAACAATGCCTCCTAAGAAATAAGGACTAATATTGAAAAGCAAAGCTATCATTTAGTACAAAAGTATAGTGTTTCTATTAAAATTTGGTTCTAAGCAAACGATATAAGTCGTTGCCCCACAAATTTTAAAAGCATGCATGTTACCCTTAATGTGTCATCATTCTGATCAACATATGGCTAGCGGCAATCTACAATCAATTCTCAAAACATTGAGGAATACTCAACTTTATTCTGTTCTATGTAGAGGTCAAAATAACGGTTCTAATTAAACAGCTTGCTTCTTGTTTTATTTTGAAAAGATGTAAAAAACAGAATCGTAAACAAGAGCGCATGAAAAGATATTCTTTAATCGGTAACAAATTTCCAGACCCAGTCGAATTTGATGATAGAGTGCTCTCATTTACTGTTAGTATTTTACGATAATTCTCTCATAAAATATCATTATGGTGTCCAAATCAAATGCAATAAAGACAAACGTAGGAATATTTTGCATGCATCCCCAGTTAAAAAGGGCTACTCAACGTGAGAAAGAAATTAATGAATAGAAAAGTCTACATAGCGATTCGCAAATCACCTTTGACCCTTGTCTATTCAATTCAACTATTGTCTATTCAACTTTAGTCTCACGTGAGCCATCCTTTTAGAAAATCTATTTGTCTATGACCAAACGGAGGGATAGTACCTGTTTGATTCACCGCTGTTTATCTTTTGAGAATGTCTATTGCTGTGACCAAGCTACAGTTGGGGTCGTTTGTTAGCCTTTGCTAGCTTGATTGATATGAGTTTTGCTTTGTCCTAAATAATGTGATCTTTAATATATTTCTTAGGATACAAAAAGATTTCTCATTGACTAACTGACTAACTAATTACATGTAACAACTGATAAAATCATCAGGAAGTTTTTTAAATCATCTTGTTTATCGTTTATAAAATGTTCTCTGTTTTTTCCCTTCATTGGAGGTAGGATGGCATCAATTCCATTTCATTGCACTATATAAAATTACTATCACCATAACGGTATCCGTCCACTGTCTGCAGATTTAAAGCGGAAATTACCTTTTGTCTTGAGCAGTAAGGTCCATAATATTTTTGGTGTCATGTTGTCGTGAATCTGCCTGGAATTCCGGTGTTATGTTGCAAGTATAAACATCTTTGTGACCGCACCGCGGATTTAAAGCTAATTTTTTAATTTTTCTATCCTAGTCTTGTAAATGTTAAGGGTGATGATAAATTATGGGATTTTACTTTTGTCGCCATAAATCACTGTTTAGTTTTTTCATTGTTAAAGGATTCTTTGTGTTTTGAATACATAACTCGATAGTGTTTGTTACCCAAGTTCTCATCTGGTCTGGCGCCTGAAACTTGATCAGTCAGTCGTAAATGAGATCATATGTCCCTCAAAAGTCATTATAATACATAACTTGCGTATACAGTGTTATCGGTGACCTAAATGTTTCAGCATTTGAACTGTTTGATAAAAAGCCGATGTATCCCTGGGTGTTTCCTTGTCATTTGTAAAGTTTTTTTTTGTATGGTGTACAAATGATATTTCGATGATAATTATGTATGAAAGCAAAGGTCAGCAAAGCTTTGCTCGAGATGTATTCAATATTAAAATATTCCACTAAAAGTGGTCTTCAATTTTGTTCACCATCAAGCATTGTAAGACGGCTACTTACTAAAGGATAAGTCTGTACCCTTAATCAGAGGTACCCATTCACTTTACTTTAGGTAAAATTTGAACTTTTAAACTGCTTTAGCAGTTCTGTAGGATATAGTGGTAACAAATTATTGTTAAATGCGAGTCTTAAACGATTTTAATTTTAGATATGACAATATTGTAAGACAAGGGTGAAGCGACAGGAAGCACGGACGATGCGTGAGTTAACAGGACACTTCCTCAGGGTACCCCACTGGGGCCATTTCTTTTGAATGATGTCATGTCGCTAGAATTACTTATAGACTGGTTAATCTATGATTTTACATAATGTTACTGATTTTGGAAAACCTACTTCTAGAAGTTTTGCTTTTTAACATTTATTGACTTTTCTTGGTTAAAAATTATATCTTAAGTTATTTAAAAAGTTTGTATTGTATGTATATTTTATAATCCTATTAATGATCTTTTAAATCCCTTTTCTCATATTGCCACAGTTTCAACAGTAATACTTTTTGTTTGTTTACCGTAACCATCGCGCTGTGTATCTTTGTTACCGAGACTTCTGCGAAAGGATGATCGTTACTTGGATATTCCTAAGTAATGGTTTTGTGGTTTCCTTTCTTGTGTTGTCGCAGGAAACAAGGTAGAAAAGGTAATCTGGACTCGTTCTGGTCCGTGGACATTTAATTTCCATGTTTCTAGTAATCGTTCGGGGATTTCTTTAAGGTCAAGTTTTATTGATGTTATTTTGAGGTTTTTTATTTTGTAGATTGTTTTGAAATAGTTTCACCTTTTTATTATTTAGTTTTTATTGAGTTAGTTTCCACATTTTACGTAATAATATAAAAAATAGTTTTTTCTCTTATTAGGTTCAAATTATAAATTGCATAATTCCAAGATTTAATATGGTGGTTACAACTGATTTAACATCAAGTTAAGATGTTAAATGTTTGAAACGTTCCATTTAACTAAGTAGAATTTTCTAATCCAGTTGATATCTGGCATTGACCTTTATCCACGATTTCGTAAGTTTACAATTGAAAGTTTTATCACTCCGGAAATATTTATGACGTTCTTGATAGTGGGCGAAGCTTGTGAAAAGAGCCTTGTTCAAACATAAGTTTTGATGTTTTCAACGTAAAATTATGCTATAAGCTCATACATGTTTATTTTTCCTCATAAATATTTTTTCCTAACTGACAATCAACACTATCCAACAGCCAAAACTAAAAGTTTTAGATAGCTTCAAAATGGTGTTAATTTTATCTGCTAAGAAAGGATTTTTTAAAATTCTATTAAATTATATAATAACTGCATTGCAGGCATTGGTTGTAAATAGAGCATTTATTTGAGTTTGAATTAAAGTAAATAAGCAGTTCTACTAGCATTACTGCAACAATATCAAACATTATGTTTAAATAGCTACTAATATCAGCTGACGAACATTTGCAAAGCATTTGGGTCCCGTTACATACATCCCTCGTTTTGCAAAAAGTGAAACCCCTGTTTGATCTCCATCCGCAACATATTGAAGCCCTCATGTTTTTTTGGTTCATTTGCGATTTTTGAGCAAAACTTACAGGGTTTGACAACATTTCTGGAGCAAAAGATGCAGGGTGGAAGAAACGACGCGACAATAGTTCTTCAACGTTGCATCGTTGTGTATTGTCAACACATGTTTATGTATTACAACACATATATATGTTTTTTACAGGAGAAGTGTCATTTTTGTTTTCTTGACGTTCTTTCAGACTAAAATTTTTTTGAGTTCAAATGATATCTTTTTTTTTACTTCTAATTGTTTTTTTTTTCTGTGACATTTGTCCGCAAGAGAGAAGAATATAGATAGTAATGTTAACGACGAGCCGAGGTCTTATGACTTGCAATACAGGTATAAATCTATAACTATTGTAACTTTGTTAGCCTATACGGACCTTTGTTTGTTTGTGAAGTGATTTTTTTTGTGTGCATCTAAAGGTCTTTGGTGAATCTATAATATTTATTCTTCCATAGTCTATTTTTATCAATAATGTTTGCTTATTTGGTAAATTCATACCGAAATAAAGCTTGATAAACATGTTTACTTATCTCTAATTGATTCTAATAGATGTTACTAGCATACTTACTTAGTTAAAAGTTTTAGCCCTTCAATTACCTGAAATGGTATCTTTCTACTCGTTTGAAGATGCAGGAATGAAGTACAGTTTGTTTTTTCTTTTTCTAATGTCCGGATCCTTGGTTAATCTATGTTGTTTTTCTTTGTTAACTTTCCCACTAGTTGCTTACACCTGCCTTAGCTAGCATTGCGTCACGTCACGAGGGTATATTTACCTGCTTTTCTCTCTCTTTCCTTTCTTCATTTAAAACTTACAACCATCCCTTTCTTTGATGCCGTGGCGTCCCTTGCAGGGTTTTGTTCCCTTCACCCTTATTAAGACTTGCGTTTGCGCCGGGTGTAGGTGTGTGCGTCGTGTGGAAGCATTTCCATGTGTGTGGGAATACAGAATTCTTGCAGTCGTCAAGTTTAATTTTAACAAGGCGGGTTTACCTTGTAGAATGTGAGTGAGTTTTGGCGGGAACCCGACATAACCTTAAAATGTACGTGCTTACGTGAACTTGTGTAGTGTCAAGTGAATAATGGGGTTTTATTTAAAAGTTTGTTGTTTTCGGATAATCCTACGTGATGTTTAATGAGTGAGTATCTGAATTCGGTTTATTTTGTAGCCTTCATAATAAACTCTACTTCGAATCTGTTTAATACCATTTCCAAATTATTTCTAAACTATTATTAAAAAAATAAGTGGACCTTTAAACGCGATTTTCAATTAAATTAAATAAAAAATAAGAAAAAAGGCTTTCTATGACTGTTTTTTTGCGGTATATTTTCTTACGACAACAAACTTTATCAAAGCCTTGACTTGCTAAAATATAGCCCTAGGTAGCCTCTTAAAAACAATCAAGAAAATTGTACTGCCAACTTCAATTTACGTAGGTAGGCTTTGGATAAAATGATATACATAACTAATTTTCTTGTTTGAGTTTGTATGTCTTTGTATTGACGGGAAACGGCCATCAACTCGTGATCATACAAGTTGCTTGAACCGAGATGATTAGCCTCGAAGGCAGGGTCACCAACAGAACAGTCAGGTATACATATATTAATTACACATTTAGACATGGGGGATTTGGGGACATTTAGTGTCTAAACTACTTAAATCATAACCTCAATTACAAGTGAGTTTTGGTCTTTGGCACATTCAAATTAAAAAGGTTCTACCCCTTGCTTATACAATGAACATAGATCGGCTATTTTAATTAATGATATGTAATATTCTGGCCATACTTTGACGATTACATCCGAATTCGAATTTTGAAATTCGGAAATGTTATCGAAACACTGCGGTCCTAAAAAGTCAGATTAAAGATTATTGAAAGCTTTCGTTATTTGAATTTGACGTAAAAGTAATTCGCCTTTAATTTATGAACCATTTTACGCAGATCTTAGAACAGAATACTGTCAAATACGTGAATTGCAAATGTAAATTTAACATATGTAGAAAATAATCTGATTCGGCCTTTTTAACTGCCCTCTGTTTTTTTTTTTGAGACGATTTCAACTTTCTTCTAACTAAAGGAACCTCATTCCAACAACCTCCCTATAGAGGTAATGATACAAATTCCGTTTGTCCTTGTATCTTTGCGGTCGGAAACAAAATGAGGAAAAAACTAGTTTTGCTATCAGCTGATTGCCGGCCGCGTGGTATGCATAAAATAGCCATTTAATTTTTTCGCCATTACCTCATCGAAAGTCGGATGCCAAATCGGGTATTTAAAGGCATTTTTCAAAACCGGTACCTCTCGTCTAAATTCTCGAAGGTTCGCACCGTGAAACTTGTTTCAATGGGTTAGTGTATAAAATGGAGTGAACTTTGCAACATTTTTCATGGTAAGGTTGTCATTATGGGATATATTTGTTTACGCCCGGTCGTAAACAGTTTTATTTGTACGGAATTAATTTAAGTTATTTAGTCATTTAGGATTTTCAGGATATGCTTTTTAAGTTGTCAAATCAGTATGTTTTTTTTTTCTCTGTACCCCTCCCTACAAGCCTTTTGACCTATTTAAGTTAAGTATATTTTTCATTTTTACATTTTCTCTTGTCTCAAATCAAAAACCAACATTTCCTATCTGGGTTGTAGCTCAAGCTTTGTGCGGCGGAAGCGCTTAAGTATACGAACCTCCAGCATTTAAAATCTCTATTAATAGCAATTGCCAAAAGTCTCCTTTACATATAAAATGATGACGTAACCTCGAACACTCAAGATGTGGACAGGATATAAATAAGATAAGGCCCATGTACTCAAATTCTTTATGTAAAACGTGACGAGTTATACGTACCTACGTACAATATTGTTATTCATAAAATTATCATGAATGAATGATTAAGTTGGTCGCTAAGTCCAAATCGCATAGAAATTATATTAATGCCAATTAAGAAGTGGTCTTAACTCTTGCTTTATCATTGACACGGTCTAGATTTTTAATTTGTTTATTACCAGAATCTTCCTCACCAATATCCACGAGTCAATCATATGTACCGTGATAGGATGATAGGATCGGAATACAGAATAGAGGAATATAGGATCGGATAGATAAATCACATAGATTTTATATTAATTCAGTTCCACAAGTTTTATGTAATACCTAAGCTTTTATGTAAATCGCTATTACCTATTGTTTCGTACAAGTGTTTGATGTTATATTCTTAACATGTAGTAAATACCACGTCTTATACATCCAAGGTTCTCACTGCCTTAGTGTAGTTTTTTACAGTTTATAAGAGAGGATGGTTCAAGAATTTCGCTTCAGTTATTAATGATCAAATCTGGTGGTTAGTATGTAATGCCTAGTTTAACCTGGGCACTCTCTTGGAACGTCAACGGCGGTGTTTTTGGTGTTCCTTTGACATTAAGGGTATCGTCGTATATGCGGTATCACTTTCCAGGAGAACCGTCTGCTGGTTTGCCCAAGACGTTGTACAAAAACTCAACTACTTTTGATGACAGTTTCTTGACATGTGTTGTACTTAGTATGGATATTATTATAAATGGTGTTTTCCTCTTTCCAGACCAAAATATGAATCAGAGACGAGCGAGTATTCTGAAGACTCTGCAGCGGCGTACGAAGATGTGCAGACTACAACCAAAAGCTCTGGGCCGAGGAAGAATATCAACAGGGGCAGGTGGACCAAGGAGGAGGTATGTGATTATCATTAAATAATCCACTTACATATAAGTCTATTTGGCTATCATGCTATACTGGACTCATGACCCATAACCTACTGACAGTACAGGTTATGGCTGTGAGCCAATTCGGATAACTGAAAATGTATTATTTTCGACAATACTTTGCAATAAGCAACGATTTGATTTCACCATTGCTTATCCAAGAATGTTAGGTGTCACTGGTAATTGTCTTAAGCTATATAATTTATAAGATCTCTTACCATGCCTTATTCAAAATAGGTAAGTTAACGCTCGAAACTTAAACTCAAAATTGACCTTTATTCTTCAGGACAAAAGGCTGAAGATGTTCGTCAAGTTGTACTATGAGAACTGGGAGAAGATCGCCGCCCAGTTCGTAGATAGATCCGATGTGCAGTGCCAGCAGCGGTGGACCAAGGTCGTCAACCCTGAACTAGTCAAAGGTCCTTGGACAAAGGAGGTTAGTATATCAAAATAATATCACAACACAACAAACGACAAATTACGATGATTTGGCTGATCTTTTTGTCATCTCTAAAGTTACTAACACATTTTGTTTCGAGAAACCATTGACATGACCAAATACAAAGATCGTTTTTAAAATCTGTTTTCTTAGTTGGGAATAATCTTAAATCGTAGATGAGTTATCCTGGAATTGAGGATTCCTTAGGTACTAAATAATACATAGATTCTTATTAGATCTTGTAAACGTGGCTTCGTCTTTCACTCGAACGCATAGTCTTAAGTAAAAGTTTAAGTAATGCTACTAAACTTTATTTAGTTGAACACTAAAGAAATGATCCGGAAACAATAAAATACTTAATTAAGTAGGACCACGTCTGGGATTAGCATAGTTTATGCGTAAAATAGTTACAATGAATGGCGGCCATCTTTGTTTCGAAAATGCGTGCACGCATAACCTAGCGACTGAGTCATGTAGCTCATGCACTTCCTAGACTCGTTGACGACAAAGGAATTTACTTACTAATATTTGCATATTTACATCTTTCCCTTTTGAATATTTTGTTTTAAATGCGCAACTGACCGAAGGCTTTTTGTCTTTAAATTAGTTTTTATAACAACAAAAATTTATGAAGAGAAGTCAGCGTCAGTCGGTCAGCTCTAATTAAATGAAAAAAATAAGAAAAATCTTAAATGGAAACATGTAAAAAAAACAATATAAAACATTAATAATTTCATTGGATATCCTGTCGGAGTTCATAAATAACTTGAATGGAACAATTTAAACTGTAGGTACTATGTTACTGTACGAATTGTCCAAATTCCTAATAAACCTCCCAATCAAACAAACTTTATGAATGAACGTTCTTTATCAACACGAGATGAATGTAAAATACGTCATTTTAATGCTGTTTAACCTACGCTGTCACGTAGAAGTTGTTGCGTATTCGCTCTTTCACTTAAAGAAGTTGATCGTTAGAGCGTGACAACCGTATCTCCGAAGTTCCATTATTTCGATAATACTTAATAGGCTTTGTAGGCTTTTTATGAATTGTTTTGCTTTTAGTCAAATATCAACCTTATTATGTTCAAGCTAAGTACTAATAAAATCGTAATGTTAATATTCTCTGGATCAAATTACAGCATGCTTACTCAGATTATAGAACTATTATTTCTCAGAAATGTGATCAAAAGGTTTTGTTTTACTTATTCTTTTTGTTTATTATCTATTTTTATAAAGTAAAATATACATTCCAGTAAAAATAAGTTGCTAATCTGTATTATATAGGTATAGTTTTTATGGTGTATTTTTATGTGTGGTCTTTTACAACTAAATAAAAGGGCTATCCAACGCTCAATCACTTCACCATAAAATTAAAATCCAAATACCACAATTATAAAATATCTATCCTTTAAAATTATAAAAACTAATGTATAAGTATGTAGGCAACATTTTGCTGTAATTATACGATTCATGTTTTAATAATAATTGAGCTATGTTTATATAGTGCCCTAAGGCTTGGTAGTTATATAAAGGCACGCCACGTGTAGAAGAGAAGAATTCTGTTTTAAAATTCCTTTTAGAGAAGCAATGAACATGAAGAATATCAATCTTATAGTAATTAGTGTAAGAAAATGAAATATTGTAGGTATTAATTAGGTTGCTTTGTTATGTAAATATAAAAAATACAAAATGCTTTAAAAAATAATGTAAGGAAAAATATGTGTTTCAAAGTTTTTAATTCCTAATGAAAAATAATAATCTAATTGATTTTTTTTTAATTAACTCTTGAACGAACTGATCGTGTGTATCCAAATACAAGCGTTTACAACTTTTTTTTGTTTTAAAAATAGTACGAACTGTCATTTAAGCGATCTCGAACCAGTTTCAATTCTCACGTTAATGAAGAATCCAAGGTGTGCCTATGGTAGGGTTGGCACCTTCGCAAAAAACAGCAATTTATTATGAAAAAAAAAATCCTATTTATTGCGATTGCGTGAGATCACTTGATAATGCTGGTTTAAATGAATTTCTAGAAATATACGCCTTGTTCGATATATTTCTACGTTTTTTTTTGTGGAAATGGTTATAAGATTGGGTTTCAAAAATGTATTTATCTTCTTGTCTATTCATTAATTTTATTGAAACAAAATGTTTGCAACCCTATGAAACCCATTATTTAGTCACTGCCTACGGTTTTGTTTGCATATTATTAATTATACAATATGAATTATGTAAAGACAGTCTCAAAGATGTTCTGGTTTATGTACTGTACAGGCATGAAACCCTAAAGATTTAGTTCACAAAAAGATTAGTTTTTTATTCAAACCGGTGAGCAGAAGTTTTATTTATCACAGTCATGAAATTAAATGATTAATTTTTAATCTATTGTGTTATAACCTTGACTTTTGACATGTTCTAATATTAACAAATCGTTAATCAAATGTTACAATCATCTTACATAATGGTACAGTAATTATCATGCTGAAGATTCAAAATTTAACGCTATTGTTAAATAGCCGAATCGCCTGAGGTCTTGAAATCCTTTAAAATCCCACTGATAATTTTTGTCAGGAATTGTTTTTTTTTAATTTTCTTTTTAAAAAATGTAAGTAATGTGGTGCAATAATTATAAGGGACAAATAAAAGGAAGAATACTACCATTGCCACTTCGAGCACCTTAAAATTAAATATTTATATTGCAATTTCAAATTATTTGGTTGTATTTTTTTCATGAATAGGTTTCCTTCTTAATCAAACCTTTTTGAATTTAATATTTTTTTGTTACTTAAATAAATAGACCCTGTTTTAAATCTTATTAATGTAGGTACGTGATGATAAATCGACTTACGAAGGAGAGAAAAAAATCTCGTTATGTATTTACCTAACAGACGGACGGACAAAAACTTTCAAGGTCACCCAGGATAACAATAATGTCGTCTCAAATACGCGTGCTTGAGATATGAAGTAAAAAAACACTTGAAGATGTTTGAAACTGATAAACATCTGTTTTAATTTATCAGACATACAATTTTGTCCACGACTTTTTCTGCGTAGGAATTGTTTTGTTAAGCGAAATGTAGCCTCAGTCCACCCCGAAAGGTCATTCTAAATATGTATATCGGTGAAGTCGGAAAACTATTTTCTATCTATGTTGGATGGATGTTTTCGATCTTAAATATTTATTTATTTATAAGCAGTGGCGACGTAGCATAGGTTATCACCCACAAAACATCGAATCTGTCAAAGATTACTGAGATATATGGGTCATGGGAGTCACGTGTCCGTAATGTCACCCCCTGATGCCTGGTACCTAGTACTCATTGTAAAAGCCTATGGCTTAGTCTGGGATTGAAGCAAAGTGGCTTATTACCTTCGTTTAGTTAAGTAAACTTAATTTAATTAATCTTTTGATGTATATCTTAAGTTTTATGTAGTAAACTTACCTCTTTTATATTAACTCTTTCTTTAAAGTTAAAACAAAACAGCTGATTGAAACGGTTGTAAGTTTATATTTTTTGTATCGCCCACGCATTGGCCTTTTTGCTGCCCTTGAATGAATAACGAAATATGGTTTTTTGTATATATATTTGGTATTTTTATTGATTATATTTGAAACAAAAATAATTCCAGGTTCAGTATCAAAAAAATATTTAATAAGGAGCAAAATGCATATAAGATAAAAAGATTTTTCTGAGAAAAAAGCTTAGCTATTTTATTATATTTAATCTAAAAATATTGAATTGTTTTGTTTATTATAAATTTCATAAAAGCAATATGGGTTTTTTAGAATTCTCTTAATAAAAAGAGTATTACGTCATATTAATTTCCGGAGTGAAATATCACCACGAATACAGGTTTAACAACTCTTAATAATTCAATAAAAACCAAGTAAGGTCAGAGAAAAAACATATTTTTCGCACGATTAATGACTTCTATCAGATGTTCGGAGACTTTTTATTAATGCCATTTATAATTTGATATTTAATTCGAATATTATAAAAACCAAAATTGCTTGAAGCAAAAGACATTCTTATGTTTTTGAATTGGTAACATAATTATATTACCCGTGTAACTAATCATTTCACTTCAATCTGGCTGTATAAGTCAGTTAAAACCTTTAGCACACTTTAAAAAACACACACATTGACTAAGCACTGCAGTAAGATTTAATAATCTTATATCGCAGGTGCTAAGCAACGATATAGTATATACTACGTCCAAGACGCGAAAGAGAAAAAATGCGTTGCAAAACAAAAAAATCCACCCCCAACGGGGTTTAAACCGACGACCTATAAAGTAGCAGTCAGCTGTTACACCACGGCGCCATAGAGGTCAACAATAAAATACTAAGACCAATCAAAGCCTTGCCCTCAAAGGTATTCTAAACTTGAACCTCTAGCGTGGCAGCTAGCTGTTACACCGCTGCGCTACAGAGACTTTATTAAGAGTTATTTTGTAAAAATATGACCATTACTATAACTTTCTGTTTCTTAAAGAGGGCGGAAACTAAAGTTGTCGAGTTATACTCAATATACTGGATAATAATTAATGGAGAGTTATTTTATTTAACTTCGCGTGAGAAGAGACATTAAAGGGATTCCTTTAAATCACGTTTTGCCTT